>CM073465.1:79054338-79767463 GCA_037074535.1 Gleditsia sinensis
GGCTTATGGTTACAGGTATTCGTGCCTATGGATGTACTAAGCCTAATTTAGTGGCTCCCCTTCTAGGCCTAATATTTAGGTGAGTGGCCTTAAATTCAAACCCAGCTATTATTAAAGGATAACGGGAGACTCTTGCATGATTTTTTACCTGAGTGGTGCATCTAGCAACAGTGTCTCTGAGATTGTAGCTAACTCTACTTGCAGGTGTCCACTGCCCACCACCGAACCTATTCATTTCAAAATGAAAAGTTAGAATTCTGAAATGCAGATAAATATGAAACATGGGTATTACTATTTACTATATAGCAATGTGTGCATGAGCTTAATTACCCAACAACAAAGAAGGAATAGCCATCAATGTGCCATGACTGCAGAGAGTTCTCCCAGTTTTGAAACACAATCTCCACAAACTCATGGAAAGTAGCCCCCATGACAGAAGTTTGGAGGTAGGCATTGCCCCCAGTGGGGTAGGTAGGAATGCTTCCAACGTAGAAAACTCCAGGGATGTTGAAGTAGTCTGCAAGTTTCAATGGGGTATCTGGTGCTGCGTATGACACACTGTTCACGGCATACCTCTGCTTCCCATTGATATAAGGAGCAGAGTTTGCAAGGACGATGGTTCGACTAGGCTTGATCATTCCATAGTGGTATGAGCCCTGAGGGTTTGGTCTTGGCCCACTTGCTGTCAGGTTCCGGCTGGTTTTTGGACCATTCAAACAGAACGTGAGAACAGATTACATTGGCTTCTTTTAAAAAAAAATACATTATACTGACTATATAGTTCATGGGCCGGGCAGAACCGAGTTTGAGTCAATCCCAGTAAACTTTTAGCTATTAAGCTTAGGCACAAACCTGAGTTCGACTTAATTTAAGTCTATTATTAAAAAGTTCAATAATAGTGGAAGCTTCAAATTGGGCTCTTTTTTTTTTTTTGGTATATGAATATAATTTCATTTAAATTAAAAAATAAATTTATTTGAGTAAATTTAAAAATTTTTATAAATAAACAACATTTTAACTAAAAAAATTCTTCATAGTTAATTTAGTATCTCTTCCGTAAATAAGGAAATTTTTATCCAAATAATTACATTTTTGTTATGTTTAAATTATGTTGTTGGGTCATCTCGAGTTAAGTCCAACCAAGTCCACTGAATCTTAAAATTCTGTAAGTCTAATACTTGAACTTAAATTTAAACTCATGTGACTCAAATATTAAGTCTAGACTAAAGCTTATTAAGTTGATTCAAGTATACGCACAAAACAATTGAGCCACAAATATCTCTAATCAATTTGGAAGAGACAATGACTCTCATTGAATACTAGTTTAGTACTTATAGATTACTTGAGCTAATTAGCTATTTATGAGCAATATGCATTACGAACATAATAGGTAATAGGTGTTAGTATATGAAGTTTTCAGAAACTATAGAGTATAAGCGAAGAAAAAGAGTACCGGATAGTTCTGGCCTGGAAGACAGACGAAGCAATATTAAGGGTAGGTCCTGCAGGAACAGGACCAGAAACCCCTTTATGTGAATTGCTGTAGTGAAGAATGGCAGTTGTTGTGAGAACTCGTCTGGTAAATCTAGTAGAGACAACAACATAGTAGTCCTGGGCAGGTTGATCAGCTGTGACCAGAACAGAATAGGACTGCCCCAGATGGATGTCAAGGGAGGAATAGGTGCTCTGGATAGTATGAGATCCTTCAACCTCCACAAGTTTCATCTTGTGCCCCTGGATTCTGAAGTTTATGGACGTTGTAAGCCCCACATTTGATATCCTGAATCTATATGTCTTCCCTGCGTTTGAAAGTTTACAAGCATAATGTTATTAAATGATCCTAGCAGATTACGAGAAAGTACATAAATGGTTACAACTTAGAACTGTTGGTGAGTTCAGCCAGGTTTAAGACCAAGTCTAACATTTGGATCAATGACCCTAAATTCAAAACCAACGACTAAGCATATAAAATTTTAAGATCAAGTTGGACTTGGCCTAAGTCATCTCATCAACAAATTTATCAAAACTTTCACTTTTTTTAATATTTTGCATTATATTTATTATTTGTTCTTATTCTTTATATTCTTTTTTTTATGTCTCTTTTTTTTTAATAAATTCAATTTTTTCAAATAAATCTAACATGATAAAAAATGTGATTACTTTGACAAAAGAACCCTAAAATATAAAAATGCTACTAAATTGCATATAAATTAATTTTTTTAGTATTTTTAAATGGAAATTATTATTTATGTATAAAATATGTTAAATCAGTTAACGAAGTCTTTTTTTCAAATTTGATTAAAATTTAATTTATATAAAAATAAACATGGGTCTATGCTCTTACTTTTTACTTGGACATCTAAATGTCTGTTGAACCCGCACAGGCATAGTTATAAGCCAAGATGGGGAGGGATCACAAGTTCACAAGTTGTTTGGCAACCTACCTTGATTAATAGTAAATGTGTTTCCATTCCACCCTCGTCCATTGATAAGAAGCCCATCAGTAAAGGGGAGATTATGACCATTCTCTAGGAGTCTCCTTAGTCTCTATAATACCAGACAGAAGCAACAGGTAAGAAATAAGGGGAGCATGGAAAGAGAATGTAAAGGGAAGAAACTGAAGTGAATTTTAAAGGGAGGGATTACACGGTGGTCTGTCTTGAACCAATCTCCAGCAAGTACAGTGAAGTCCCCTGCAGGAGGAGGAAATGGGACAGGAATCCGAGGACGGCTCCAAATTCTGATGCCACCAAATCCTCCAGCTGCTTTGTGCATTCCCAGAGATGGGAAGTAGAAAAAGCTACCAATCTGGTCTTTCGCCTTCAGAACGTAGGTGAAGTTCTTTCCAGGTGGGATTGGACAGCTCGTGCCAGATACTCCATCCTGCCATGAGTTTCTCCTATGCTGTAACCCATTCCTGCAGAGGAATTTTTAAGACCATCCAATTCCAATCTTCATTAAGAACTTTGACCATTTTTCATGAATTAAACACTTAAAAAGGGTTTTTTACTCCATTCTAAGTAGAAACCATCATCAAGTTCACGCCTGAATATGTCATGAAGAATTTTTTTAAGCATTGGCAATCAGAAAGATCATGAAAGGACGTTTTATGTTCTTTTAGTACATGATCTGAAGCCATCTTGTTGCCAATTTCCCCTCCAATTTTCTACCTATGATTTGTAGATGAGCTACTTATTCTCTGTTTAGCTTTCTATATCATTTATAAAGTTCTCTGATGGACACTTTCTTTTACATGGGGGTAACAGGAAACGTTTTCTCATATCAAAGGAGATAACTAAAAAAAAAGGGGTAAAAATAGACTCAATTGGGGAACCGAAGCTCGAACGGTTAAACAAAAAAATAACACATCCCTGCTCCTGGTGTAACAGTAAGAAACATGTTACACGTAGCATTCTCCTAAAGATTGCTGCTGTAGCATCCACATGTCGTAGTTCACTTGGTTGGACCCTACTTGGACACTTTCTTATACCTGCTGAAGCATCCATGTCGTAGTTGACACTAACTGGACACTTTCTTATAAGATTTTTAAGTAGACTTAGTTTATAATAGAAAGATAGACCAAGTTAATCATAATTTTATAGCAAGATATATAAGCGTGCCATGCACATTTTTTTAGTGAGATCTATCTTTGACATACATATCTTTTCATAAATGGGTTAATCTACTTACTTTTTATCAAGTCACATGAAAAAATTTCATTTTGGAGAGTTATGGAGTATGGGAGTATCTGCTCAACCTTACCAATAACTTGAATTATAGTAAAGACATAGAGCATGTGGTTGGGGAGATTCACAAGTTGCCAGCTACTAGAATATTTTAATAACATGTCTCCATAATTGAATATTTTAATTTATTTTTTTTTGTTTAAGTTAACTTAGGACTCAGATTTGACCATAAATTACCACCCAAAACAGAGTCTGATTGGCTGCTTTTTGTATAACTAAAAATTAACCAAACAAAGCACAGTCCGACAAAAGTGCCCAAAAAGACAAGTAAGCCTGCATGATCCCATTTTCTCTAAAGATTACCCAAAATTTTGGGCTAAGGTTATAACGGTTTTTATTTTCAAGATTAGTGCTGCTCACACACCTAATTTTCACACAAGTTGCAGTGTATCAAATAAATGTTTTGTGCAGATGATCCAATAATATGCAAAAGAGGTGCTATTTTGTGAAGACATGGGTGTATGGATAGATTATCAACCTCCTAATTAATCAAATATGCCTACTTCAGTGGGATCTGAACATCTCTGTATCCATGGAAAGTAGCACCTCTGGGGAAAGGATAAGTTCACGTGATCTACCAGAGTTAGAAGCAAAAAAGATGGTATTGCTGGATAAAAAGAAAGAAACTTATTAATTTTTAATAGTTTGAATTTTTATATTTCCGGTATCTAAATAGCATACAATCCCATCCCTTGTATTGTATCTCACTTTTGCATAAAGGTCTGTTTCTAGGACAAGGATTAAAGGAAACTAAAGACAAAAAGCACGAATAAGGTACCAGAATGAATGTACCATGAAATGAGGAATGGTTCTCTAAGGTAGTTATACACGCTGATGATCAAGTTATCATTTGTAACAGCGTCTATTTGAGGCCCTGGAAATTGCCCATTAATCAAGATACCCTGCAAGATTCAAACCAAAAAACCACACATTGAATCCAAACATCTTCGACAAAGAGTACCCATCAATTTCTTCAGCTCAAATGAATTGAAATAATAGCTCGTCCACCCAAGTTTCAAGAAACAAGAAAAGCACTTACTACACAAGAAGTTTAACAGGAAAGAATTGTAAGTACCTGTTGCTTCGCACCAAGAGGGTAAATGTCGCCATAGGTGACCTTCCAAGTGAAGAACCTATATGGGTCTTCACAGCTGACGCCATTGAAGAGAAATATAACAAGAATGAGAGAAGAAACAACCTTGCAAGCTCTCATTATGAAAGCAAACACTATCTCAAAGAGTGTAATCTAATATCTGAGTATGAAAGTTAAAGAACGCATGGAACTTTAGCTGTTTGAGCAAATGGGTGTGAGATGGTAGATCTGTAAAACAAGTATTTAAGCGCCAGCTTACGAAGAACCTATAAATACAAGGTCTGACTCACTCACTGTCTGCTCTATAAAGTCCAAACCTTTTTAGTGTATAAAATTTTCAGCTTTTGTTTTTGTTGTTTATTGGGGAGAGTAGCTGAGTGAGTGTTTGTCCGGGAGCCGGAGCAGAGGTCGATGGAATGAGTTGTCAGTGGTTTGGTTTCGAGGGTCAGCGCGTGAAATTTGGCAGTCCACCCTCCAATAATGGGCCCATTTTGATCACATGGCCTACTGTGGGACCCACACACCAGCGTCCACGGCTCCTGATCTATTTGACATTTTAGTGCGCTGCCTGATGCAGGCGGAGGGAAAGTTCCTCCAATTTTTGGAACCTCAATCAGATTAATTTAAAGTTAATGCATTGCCTGGCTCACGTGCATCTGACATTTTAAAATTAATTAATAAAAAATTATTGAGATGGAAGTAAAATATTTAACTTTCATTATGGAATTATCGATGACCCATCATTTTAATTTTACAACAGGATTAATAATATTGATAATAATTATTATTAGTTAAATGAATAAGTAATGATAATTCTTAGTTTCTTTTTTTTTCATTAAAGATGCTAAAGTCTGAAAGTGTAATTCAGTAATTATTATAGTTAGAATATAAATTTAAATTCTTATGCTTATATAATAATTTAGGAATTTATGATTTTAAGAAAAATAAATTATACACAATAATTAATAACATACAGAGTGACAAAATATAGGATTTTAATTTGAAAGTAGTGAAATACTCACAAATAGATACAGCAAGGAGATATATTATTTAAATTAAGTGATGGAGACAGACATGACACATGCGGGGATAGCTCAGTTGGGAGAGCGTCAGACTGAAGATCTGAAGGTCGCGTGTTCGATCCACGCTCACCGCATTGCCAATTTTTTCATCTTTTTGTGCTGATTGGCGACAAGTACCACCGGTAGTCCGTGGACAATAAAGATGTTGCAGTTCTGGGATAGTAGGAAGTAACGAGTTCGAAAATGGAGGTCCAAGGAAGCAAAATCTCACTGTCCATACTGGACCGGCTTGCCTTGCTGTAGCTCTTTTCTCTTTTCTTACAGAACCTACCGAATCCCTTCTCACTGCAATTGCTCAAGTTAATTATGCTACGTGGGAAGAAGCCAAATAGTTCACAAACGAGAGATATGGAGAAAGTTATATGGTCTTCTGAGGTCGTCTCTTTGTATTCCTCAATTCCACCATGGACACGTCAACTTGTAAGCTGCTAATGTGAAATAATAAAATGTAAATAATTAATGCATAATTTAAAATGTTACATGAATCTTTGATATGTATTGGACGTGAACATATTTTTTTATTTATAAAAATATTATTATGAACAGCTCAATCTTTTGAAGAAGAGTTTTTTAATTTCTTAATTTTTCTTTTTGTTTATAGATCTGTATTTAAATTGTTTTGTTTACTAATAAGTCAATTAACGTTAGCTATCCTTTGGTATCTGGAAGTTAAGAACAGTTCCAAATTACAATGCAGTCTATTTTTCAAGGCAAGCGCATTAATTTCTCTGATATTGCATTGAAAACTCTTCAGAGTGAGTTATAGCTATGACTCCAAAATCAAAGGATAGTGGGGCCTGTAAGAATGCAAAACTCAAGCAGAGCGACTTGATGAATATTATCTGATCTGTGGACCGGGCAATTCTATATTTCCACACACAGCACAGCACCAGTTGTGCAATTCCGGGGTTACTTACTAGAAAATGTCAAAAGCAAGCCATAATGATCACTAGGGGTGTTCGGGAAGCACCGTCTGTTTAGTTGCTTGCTTTTCTCATTTTCTTGTCTTTGTTGTATGACACACCAGGAACTGCTTCCATCCCAATCATTCCAAAGTCGATTACCTTAAATTCATGAAAGCTGCAAATAAATCTATCTATTCGCATTTGCAGAGTGCGGTTTCCCTTCAACATCTGGTTTGGTTTGGTATCATATGTCCAACCACTTTCCTCTGGCCTTATCTCAATTCAGGCATCGATCCACTCATCTTGTAAAGGAAATTCACCATCTTGTTCCTCACCCCAGTTCATGTCACCTCCTCTTGAGAAGGTTCAGAGCCTGTTTAGCCTGCTCTATACGTTCTTTGGGGTACCATTTGGAAATTTCTGGACAGGGACTCTCTAGATAGCTAGTTGCAATAACCGACGCCTTTCCATTTGCATCTTCAACCTCCGCAGTACACAGTTCTCTCCCCATCACAGATTTGTCTAAGGGCTTATTAATGAACAATTTTACAGGCAGTTTGCTTAACTGCAATTGATAGTTTAGAAAACCTGGAAGCAGATGAAGTCCGGGGAATGCAGCTCACTAAGGTCTCCAGTTGCTTTCATCCACTTGCGAACCTCCAAGTCTTCCCGGCCAAACATGGTACCTTGAGATCTTCAATCAACTATATAAATATTAGAAGCTATAATTGATTTTAATAGGGACCAAGACCCTTGTATATAGAGACTTAAATTGATGACTCCGTCAAAAAGTTGTACTTATTAGTGGCTCTTTAATCTTCCTCATTGATTCATTCATGAATTCAAGTGGTTCATTAGTCCATGTCACCAACTAGAGTAGGAGATTATTCCAATTAACTATACGTTCACCATCCAGAAAGATAATATCCTTGGCCATTAATTAAACGACGGAGGCGCCTCATTTGCTAGAATTGTTCACTTGTTTTTCTGAAGAACAAAACTGACTTATTTGGTAATGTCTCAAATTTTCACCGCTGATAAAACAAACAAAACAAAAAATTAGTACCAAACTAAATTAAGTAAATGTTTGTAAGATGGCCTATGAAAAGTCGATGAAATCGTGGCCCTCCAATGATCACATCGTGTTACATAGTATACTTTTGCACAAGTTACTTACAAGAACCCCATGAAAAATTATTCACCCTAATTTCTCAGAATGAAGCATCTATCTGTTATCAGATAAGAACTAATAGACAAAAATAATTCTACATATTCCAAAAAGATTGAATTATTTGCTCCTCAGTTTGGCATCACAAAAGGAATAACAACATAGTGGGGAAAGCCACAGCCAAGAAATTGAGCAAAACGTTGTTAATTGCACTTATTCTGATGCTGCTGAAGCTTAACTTCTCTCCTGCACTGCTTGATTGGGTAGAGTTCACCACTTGCTTTGTCTTGTTGGTTACTGTTTTACTGCATCACATAGAATGAGAAAACACAGTCAGGTAAGAAGCAATTTGTTCAATTAATAATACAGATTCCAGAGTGGTCAGACATTGTTTCTCACCTTCCAGGAAATATACAGCTCCCGTGACCTGCAAAGGTAGCCCCATAAAAGAAAGGGAATAAAAAAACATTACCACGTTTGTCACAACTGGAATACACAACAAAGGGAAAACATACAAAGATTGGAAAATTGTGGAGCCCATTCTGCTCCGATGCAATATCTAATAGATACAGTATGGCCCAAAAAAAAAATCTCTAATAGATACTGATAAAGTATACTACATGCTACGAAAATGGGTCAGTTCACTAAATAAAAGAGAATGACACTTCTCTTTATCAGCTTTATCAGCTAAGTTAAATTCCTATAAGGGTACTCGGAAAGTAAAATATTAAATGCATCACGCCAATGATCATCAAGAGGTGATTTAGTTTCAGGTAAAGTAAAATACTAAATGCATCATGCCAATTATCGTCAAGAGGAGATTTAGTTTTAGGTAAAGTCCGTGGAATTGTAACAGAAAAAAATATATATACAGATATACTTTATACTTGTATCAAGTTTGCAAGCAAGAGTTCTGCAAGAAAATGACCCTTGAAAGTATTGAAAAAGCAAGAAAACGGACAACTAAATGAAGCTAATCTAGAAAGAAAGTGCAGAATCTTTGCAAGTGTCAGAGGAATCTTTGGAAGTGTCAGGGGAAAGAAGTCCTCTCGCCTCTCAGACAAACCAGCACCCAACTAGAAGTCATGGGGTTATTCACGGTTCCCTCAATCAACGAAACAATAAATTAATTATCAGTTCCCTCTTATTTTCTATATTCACATCATAGTAAAGCCAAGCAAAAGTGCCTCTGTAATTTGTGGGTGCCAGACTACATGTACTTTCAGAATTCACTGCCTCACTAGCATTCCATACAGTAATCCACAAGCTTCTATTTTTCTTCAACTCTAACATAGTACCATAAATCTAGCCATTAAAACAAAATCAAACAAGAAACTCATAATAGCCACATGAAAATAGGAAAAGAGCAAATTCCGTTGCTTAGCCAAAATGTTGGTGTAATGACTCATGTTAATTGCAGATTCCCAGGTAGCAGTTAACAACAAATAGTAATTGAGGATCAAGTTTCTTAGCGTTATTTAATTGAATGGGAAGCATTAAAAAAAGGCTGAGAAGTTTAGTAGCGCTTACTGGGACTAGTAGTTGTGATCATTGCCACTCCTTTGAAGTCACAAGACCCAGGAGCCTTCCCTTCCATCTGGTAATAGCTATCAAACGCATAAGAAGCATGGTTCTTCACATTGTTAGGTTGATAGCAATTCTCCCCGGGCTGTATCTCTGAACAATTTGCTCGTCCTGGTCCACATGCCCAATCTAATGCTGTTTGCAATGTCTTCGAATCAACCCCATCCATGGCAATGCAGTATGTCTGGTTCGTTGTATCGTTCGCCAGAAAAGACCCAACTCCTGATACATGAAGCAGATACGCCGGCGTTGTGTTGCCATAAAACAGACCCCAATTGGCCTCCGAAACCGGCGGCGACCTCAAGTCCTCGTTGAACAACTCGTATATGTACATACTTGAGGTGGTTTCTGGATGCATAGGGGTTCCACTGCGATCAAAAACATGCTTGATTAAGTTGGAATTGTATGTGTCTGCGTTGTCTTTGGTAGCATAAGGCTCCTTGGAATCACCCTTTGAAGGCCACCCAGTTTCTGTGACAAGAACCACAACGTCTGTGACATTAAGATTTTTCATGGAAACATAAGCAGCGTCAATCATGGCGTCCAGGACATTGGTGTAGTGAAGCAGAGTGTTGGGATCAACCATTTCCTTGGAAGGTGTCAATGGCTTAAACAGCGAATTGTCCATAGGAACCAACCCCTTGTTTTGCATAAACACATAGTAAGGGTAAAGGTTCATCATTAAGGGCGACCCAGTTTTGGAAAGGAACTGAAGCAGAGGAAGGATAACTGAGTTCAAGCTTTGGTTGAAGAAAGCTTGGGATGGTGGAAAAGGATCCAGAATTATGGACGCGGCATGAGGGGTCGAAATCTTGATCTGGTTATGAAGATTCGAAGCAACCAGAGCACTATAGAGGGACTGAATAGCAGGTAGAAGAATAGGAGCGGAAGAGGGTACAGTGGTCAAGACCTCGTCACCGACGGAAATTCCGGTGATGAGGGTTCCGGGGTAGTAAGCGACGACGTTTCGGCCGATCCAGGAAGCGGCGGTGGTGTTGGAGGACCCAATTGCGAGAAGCTGGTTGTTGGGGACGCCGATAATGACCCGAATCTTGGTTTGAGCCAAGGCTCTGAGAATGTTGGGGTCGGCATCGTAGAGACGGATGTGGGTTATCTTTTGCAGCTGAAGAAACGCGACCAAGTCCGATGGCGAAAGCAGATTCGAAACGTCAGTGCCAATATTCACACCCACAAATGGCTCCTTGTCTTCGTTTAGCTTTTGCTGTGAAGAAGATTCGGCTGAAAACCCATAAAAGTTTGCAATTATACAAAAGCAACGAGAAAGAACAGAAGAGGATAGCAGATTTTTTATGTGATTACCTATTGATGAAAAGGGAATTTCAGTGAAGGCGAAGAACCAGAAGAGAAGTATGAGCTTAGAGTTGGCCATTGAATGGAAGCTTGAACTTCACCTCCTCATCCTCTGCTTCTGGTTCAGCTACAGATCCTGGCATTATCTTCTGAAAAGCTCCTCTTTTTTTTTTGTCAACAAAATCAAATTACCATTATATGAGAGAGTAGGTGGTTTTTTTCTCAGTTTGGATCACTGTGAATCGCAGAACTCGTACAGTGTCAAGATTGAAGCGGAGGCCAGAAAGAGACCAGCTAAAGAGTGCGCTCTGAGTGTTTACTGCATTTTTGTGTACCAGAAGACTTAATTGGTCCCACCATCTTTCCTGTAGTGAATTGTCTAAATTAACCTCCCCGGAAATCCCCATAACAAGCAATTTCTCAAAATACTCTTTTTTAGTGTCGGAGTTAAATTATGATATTTATCTTCGCGGGGCTTGAATTTGGGAAAGCAGCTTGGCTTTGTCAGTCTGAGTACAGGGATTTGGGCAAAAAAGAGTGGGAAAATGAAAATGAAAAAAATGATAGGATTTCAAATCTTCAATACGGCAAGTTAAACAGTTGTACAGTGGAACACGATGATTTGTACTTTGTCCTATAATTTTTTAGACGGTGTTCTCAAATCGCACTACATCTACAGCCTGGCTACGTCCACAGAGACGTTGCTTGCTGGCTTCAACTTTCATTAAAGTTTTCAAAAGCCTCTCTAGCTTTGATTTTCCAGGTGTTTTCAGACACACCCGTAACTCAAAATCAAAACTTTACATTATGTAGGCCCAGGGACCTTTGTCGAACAGGAAAAAACATTAAGTACATCTGCAACTAGTATTTCAAAAATAATAATTTGTGTAGTGGATTTTTTTTTAAATTTTAACCTTTTAAAATATTAAAAAATGTATTCAATTAAATATGAAGTTCAGTATTTATTAATAATTTACCGCTTTAATAAGATTTATAAGTTACGCCCATACACCCCTCCATCCCCAAACATTAATAAATTTATTTATAAATATCTATTTAATTTTTATTTTTATTTTTTGCTCATGCCCCAATTCAAGAACAAACAGCTTTAAAATGTTTTATTTTACCATTTAAATTTGTAGTAAATTTTTATTTATTTTTTAAAAAAATTAATTCAAATATATTTATAAGGTTTCATAAATGTCAAATTTCTAAAACTAACTTCATTGCAAAAATTAATAGAAAAAGATTGATTTTAACAACATTTAACTTGTTGAATGTTTTAGATAAATAACCGATTTAATTAAAAAAAATTATTTTAAAAATAATAATATCTAATCATTCTATTTAAATTAATTCAGTCAAAAATTATTATTAAAAATAGAATAGTTAGATATCGTTTCAGGATGAAAAAATTTATTTTTATTAAATTAATTATTTAAATTGATAATAAATTAAATATTATATGTGTTTAAATTAATATTTTTTATCTCTTTTTTTTTTACAAAATCAATTTTAGAGATTAAAAAAATTTATGTGAGGGCTATATTTGTACAAAAAAATTAAAAAAAATAAATGAATTTTATTATAAATATAAAATATTAAAATAAAACTTTACTAAATATAAATTAATAACAAGTTAAAATATTATATATGTTTAGATTAGTATTTTTTTGTTTATTTTTTTTACAAAATCAGGTTTACATATTAAAAAAAGTTTATGTGAGGGGTATATTTGTATAAAAGAATTAAAAAAATAAAATGAATTTTATTACAAATCTAAAATATTAAAATAAAACTTTACTAAATATAATAATATATATTTTGTCTTATTCATAAACCTTTTTCTTTTTCTTTTTCTTTTTTGGTACAGAGACTTTTTGATACAAAGAATGATGAGCTCCGGTAGTCGAGAGGGGTGGGAGTTGAGAGTAAGATAGCGTGTTCGATCCCCCTCGTGTGACAAAAAAAGAATACAAAGTATGATAATATGGGTCTCAAGTCTCAACGAGCACATCATGGAAAGACAGAAACTGATCCACCACCACAGAATCACATGGGCGTCACCTATTCCCACCTCAGAGAATATATGACAGGACTATCACAATTCACAGCTCACGTCAGAACGAAGATTCTACCTTTATTCATATTCATGGCAATATATTAAATTTGTTATGAATATACGTCTAAATATTTTAAAATTAAGTTTTATTAAAAAAAATTACATACACTCGATTTTAAAAATATTTTAATATATTAAACTAATTATCTATATTATTATGATTTTGACATGTTTAGTCTCTTTTTAGTCTAATAATTTATTTTTTTATTAATATGATTTTAATTCTTTTAGTCTTTTTATTTTGATAATTTATTTTTTATTTTTTAATTTTCAATAAATTAATAACTCGTATTTCACTGCTTTACTAACCACCACAGAATGATTACTTTATGAGAGCGTTTGTTACACAAATTTTTTTTATTTTTTGAAAATCTCAATTTAAAAAATTAAAATTCTCATATTTAATATAAATTTTTAAAAACTAATTCTTAAAAAACAAAATTATTAAAAAAATATTTTTTTAATAAATTTTTTATAAAAATATTTTTATAGAAAGAGATAAAAATTTTAATTTTTCATAAAAATAAAAATCTTCTTATGATATTAAAAAATAATTATAACCAAAAAAAAATTTACTCTCTCTTTCCATTTTTTCTTTTTTTTATCTCTTTTTTTTTTTATTCTTTCACTTTTTTTATTTTTTCTCTCATAAAAATAAGAAATATTTATTAAAAAATATATAAATTCTTTAGAAATAAAGTATATCTAAATAGAAGAATAAAAAAATTTCAATAATTTTAAAAATCAATCAAACATATTTTATATATTTTTAAAAATTATAATTTTCATTAATTATGTTTTCTAAAAAATATAATTTTTAAAAATAAAAAATTTTATCATTTACTAAACGTCTTTTATAAATAATAAATAATTTTTAATAATAATTATTTGTCAAGTATAATTATTTTTTAAAAAAAAATATATAAAAAAAAAAGTGAATTTACATCAGGCCATAAGTTATAATATATATATAATTTGATGTATATATTTTATAAATCAAGTTTATGAAGATCTACCAAGTAACGACTCAAACGTATTTGCCACATTGAACTTTTGGATTTGGCAACAAGTACAATAATTAGTAAAGGAAAAAAAATGATGATGTTTGCTTAGATTTTGTCCACTTTAGATCCAAAAAGAGGGTACTGTCATGACCCATCTCCTGCTTTCTAAAAATACTCTCTTTTCATCGATCAAAAGAACGTCCGAAATGATGTTGAACCATCACAAGCTGGCAAGTGTTGCCAAGCCTAAGATAAAAGTTCAGAACACAGCATTTTTCTGGAAACGAGGAAAGAGGCAGTGCATAACTAGCCATAATAATAATAATAATAATAATAATGAATCTATCTTACTTTGACTAATCTGCTGTTGCTATTGAAACAACAATGAACGGTTCTTGTTAATGAAGGAAAATGAATGTGCCTTTGCCCCACAATAAAGGGTTTAACTTCCCTTTTTTTTTTTTAATAATATTACTTTTTCAAAATTTATTATCCCTTTCTGAAAAAATGTTAGAAAGACACGGTCGCAAAGTGTTCGATAAAGAAATTCAGAATTCAGATTAATAAACAGAGATATAGTATTCTTTTACCAATTTAGATTACAAAAAAAGAGTCAAATTTTTAAGAAATATGATATAGGAATCCTAGGAGAAAGAGAAGTTGAATCCTCCTGCAATATATAAAACCATGAGTACATAACAACATGGAGGAGAGCTTGTGAGAATGGTGAATGGAAGAACTTCCCTTTCTCACTTTCTATATATCAGCTGTTGTTGCTGTAAGCAGCACTTCGTTGGGTCAATTCCATATTACTATTATTGCACTGCTAAATTATTTGCAAAAATGGGCTTTCACTACTGGGAGTTGGGTCTTCAGACTGTCCAGAAGAAAAATGCCAAGATTATTCTTCATCTGCATTCTTATATCTGGTATTTGGTCCTCCATTTTCCTACTAGCTTCACTTATGTCCATCATACAGACAGCTAGCCTGCTTTAACTCTCCTAGTGTTGGAACTATAGCGTTTGACGTCTGCTCTACAGTGAACTAAAAAGATAGAGTTAGTTTCGTTTGATTTTGACAATCGGTATTAGAGTGAGGTCAGGGGTTTGAATCTCGAGGGTGAAGCATGAGGGAGACATTATTGGCAAATTGAAAGTTGAATGCTTCCATCAACTCCCTTTTGTGTTTGATCCTTGAATAATATCTCTTGACATGGTAGCTGAGCGGTGCTTAATTGGATTCAAATTCATCACAAATACAAGGGCCACAGTGAATTACAGAGTTAATCTGGGCAAGTGACCAGAACTTTGTAGCTTCATACTGAGATTTTTTGTATGATGGTGCTGAGTACCGACACACTCTTTCATCAAAGTTATGGCAGTGTCTGGATTATTTACTACAATGACTGAGTTCCCTTAGCCTTCATACTTTGAAAGGTAGAAATTCTACTAGAGCTTTCTTCCAGCTTTATAGATTGCAGAAGAGTGGTTGGGAAGAGTCATACTTGTCTTAAGAGTATTGGTAGCTAGAGTCTTTTTCAGTGTCATCGTTGGCCATTTTGTTCCAAAGCTGATCAAATGAAAAACAAGGCGATGTATTATATTACAATGCTACTCAATGCCTAGGTAAGTTTGTGGGTATAACAGCACCCTGAATCACAAGGCGAAGATTTTATTAACCAAACCAAATCAATCACTTCCCCCTATACCGGCTCTGCACTATTGCACCTTGTGCATTTCTTTTTCTTTTTGTATTTTTGGGTCTTCCATTCATACTGAGATTAAGATGATGAATTTGAATACATTAAGCAAAGAAGCCAACAATAGAAGACTCCACAGATACGTTAATAATATACAAATAAAGCAATTGAACTTCTAACATAAACAAAACAAAAATGATACTACACATTACAAAAATCATAAAATTGATGACTCAAATTTAATAAAAAATAATAATATAAAGATAAGAAGAAAAAGACAATATACCTTTTAATACCCTTTAATGATTAAGTCTTTTAATTTTTTTTAAAAAAAATTGACAAATAATATTGTAAATTAAATGAGATGAGTTGTAAATATTCATAAACCAAAATCAACTGATGTTAAAAATAGGAGAAAACTTTTATAAAAAAAGAAAATTGCTCTAAAAAAAATAGAAAAGAACTCTAAAATAGAAAACAAAGAGAGATAAAACAAAGGCTGCAGCCCGAAAAATCACCAAGTTGAAAGGCTCAAGTAGGATTCGTTCAATTGAAAATTAAAAAGGTAGAGCTACATGAGGGAGTGGCGTCTGGCCCATCCATTTTTCTCCCTCTTCAACCGGGTGGAATACTATATACTATACCTCATCTACCAATTGCAATAGCTGAAATGACCCTTCACAAAGTAAGGTGTATCCGTGTAATTCAAATTAATTCGATTGAAATTGATAAAAATATAGTTCATTAAATGAATAAAATTAAGTTTTCAATTAATATCAGAGTATAAAATTTTAAAAAATTAAATTACTTTAGTTGAGTCAGGTTGAATTTAAAAAAAAAATGTTAAATTCAATTCGATCAAAAGTATCAAAAAAATACTTCTCATTTAACTTAAACGACATCGTTTTATGTCTCTCTACTATTTTTCTTTTCTTCCCCTCACTTGAGTTCATGATGTCCAAATCCCAATTGTCCTCTACACTTTTGATTCCTTCAATTTTTCTCTCGATTTCGGTTCCCCTTCCCCACACTCAAACCTCAACTTAACTCTCATTATGGTCATGGACACAAGCACAGGCACAACCTTCTCATTGCGCATCATGCTCGAAGCCTCTATCGTCCACAGTAGCTCTGTATCTTCGTCTCTAGTAAGTTTCTCACTTTCTCCTTCAAAATCCTAAATCTCTAATCATATCTTGGTTGTCTAAAATTCACAGTAGCTTATCTGAAAAAAGACTATTTTTACAAAATGTTGTAGCCTCCTCTAAATATATTGTCATTGTATTTAGTTTCTATTCTCTATATGCAAATTTTTAAGGATGATTATTTTATCAATAAAACATTTTTTTGTGCTTGGTTTTGCATTCATAGTTGTGTAATGTATAATAATATTTTTAAATGCAAGCCAAATCACTGATTCATTCTCATCAGCAATTTGTAACTTCTTTTTTAATTCTTAAACCTGGTGAAAGTGCATTTCCCTCTCAGTTATTGTCTAAAGTGTCTATGGCAACTTTTGAGCCTCAACCCGCATCAACTTACAGTAATCCGTAAACTTGAACACAATAACTCACAAACCCAAACAAATCCGTGCTCTTCCATTTTTTTTTTGGACAAGTAGAAAATTACTATTGATTACATTAGGCATAAAACCAAATTACAAATGACAAAGGCAGATAAACTAAGTCGAACAACTTAATCCCACAGCTTTTGATAATACAGAATACAAAATAACAGGTCTTACAAACCAGAGAATGTAAAGGCAACACACCTCACATTCACTAGATTACCCAAACTTACATTTCAAAATTTTAAATATACAACAATACAACATCTAACAAATAGAAAAAAAAAAAGAAGAAGATGTTTTCAGGAGAGGCAACACACCTCTCAACCTTCTCTGAAGGTTAGATCTCTTCAATTTCTTCCTCCACGTAAATTTATCGTTGTTCAAACATCAAAGTTGCGTACTTGGATAACAAAATGCAGAATCTTGAAACTCCAACACCTCTCTTAAAAGAAGAAAAAAAACTTTCCTAATGGAAGAAGGAAACTTCCCAAATAGAAGAGGAAAACTTTCCTACTGGAAGAAAACAAAAAAATAATGAAAAAAAGAAAATAGAGAGAGGGGAGGAAGCTGCCATTGGCAACAACCTCCCCAATTTCTTCCTGCACGACTAGGGTTTGCAATCAATTTCAATTTACCTTGTGCTGACCCAACGGATAGTCGGATTGATTGAATTGCACTCTAAACCCGACCACTACACACCCCTACCACAAGAGTTGTAAGCCGCCAATAAGAAATCAGATTGTCGTTCACTCCCAACAGACACCGCACAATGGCATAAGATTCATACCTAGCATTTTATACTTCGCAAACTGGCAGCATGTACTACCAAGTAGGTGTGGTTCTAGGACTTTAATGTATGCCTAGAAAGAGAGAGAAATTAAAATGTGGGATGCATTGAACAATGCAAAAATTAACCGTAGGACATAAACAAAGAAGTGTAATCATAGTCCTTCTATTTGTAATGTTCATCTCGAGCAGGGTCATTTGGCAGTATGAAAGCAGAGGAAAATTGAAGTAATTAAATTTTGCATTTATTGAAGGAAATTTGGTAAACCGACTTCACTCCGGAGTTTCTTCATACTGAAAAAACAAAACGTTGTCCAAACAAAGACTACCGATGTAAGAAACTAATTCCTCCTTACAAAATAACTGCTACAATCAAACTTCAAGGGTCTACAAAACTATACAGAGATACCACATGTAAAAGCTGAGGATCTTCTCTTGCTAAACTTGAGTCAAAACTGCATTTCCCACTTTTAATGAATCACCAAAACCTCCGTTTGAATGACTACCAATGCTGTACGAAGGAAACTTGGACTTGTACTCTCGGTTCAATTGAAATCTTAAAACAATCAAAAATTTATTGATACCCATCACCGTAGGGCATTCACGAATGCCATCAACGAATCAACATCTCTGTTTTCAGAAGGATATTTTATTGGCTGAGATGAATGTTTTGGGAAAAACAGTATCGTGGGGAAGCTTCCTAGCTCCAGTTCCCGCTTGGCAAATTCCTTCTGCTCGCCATCTGCTCTGAACTTTCCAACCTTTACTCCTGACCCTGACAACTTCTCTGCCAATTCAACATACGATTCCTCCATGGCCTGTTGGAATTTGGAATAAACATAGATCATCAAAGAATGAAAATTTTCATGGTAAATTAACCAGAGTAAGATAATCTTAATAGAATGGTATGTCTAGGGGAATTTGTTTACCTGGCAGAAGCGGCACCAGGGTGCATAGAGCACAACAAGCCATGGTTCTTTTCGGTTCTCCAATTTTGCCAAATTCTCAATTCCAGTCCTGCTCAAGTTGACCACATTCTGGGTGTCAAAAATGTCAGCGACTGTGGCTGTGCCATTTGCATGGGCAACCCCATTTCCAATCCCATTAAGATGGCCAGCATCTTCCTGTTTGATATTTCCTTTGTGAAGACCACACTCCTTGGCTTTGGCATCTTCCCACCACCATCTTCCCTCCCTTTCATGTTGTCCAGGTAACACAGGCCTTGTGCATGGCTCACAACCAATTGAAACGTAACCTTGTGAATGCAATGAATTAATAGGCACATTCATGGTCCTAATGAAGTTCCATATGTCATGACCTTTCACATTAGCAACCGGGTTCCACTTAACCAGGCTACCAATTCCACCATCCAATCCCTCAAACACTGGATCAACCTGAACAACAGGGATTTCAGACCTGGTACCAGGTGATTGATCTTTTCTTTGCCCAGTGATCCATGCTCTGAGGCCCTTAAGGGCCCTCCTCAAGGGTCTCACCTTCCTCACTCGGCAGCACTCTTGGTGCCCATCCTCATAGAATGAGAAAAGTCCCTTATTTCTTACTAATGCCTGAACCTCAACGGCATCAGGGAACATGTACTCAATGTGAATTCCATAATGCTTCTCAACTGCTTCAAAAAATCTATAAGTTTCTGGGTTCAGTCTCCCAGTGTCCAGGCTGAACACCCTAAAGGGTCGACCCGTCAAATGTGCATACTCAATTAAAGCAACATCTTCAGCGCCACTGCAAAGGCAAAGCTAAACATTAAAATCCGAATAACACATTCAGAAGTTCTATACTCACTATATGATCTACAAGCATCTAGAGAGTTCAATCCGTAACCATTTAAATACAATTAGCACATTTGTTTAGGAACAGAAGACAGCAAGCTGAACACCCTATATCATTGAAAATAGCCAACTCATTCACCAAGAAAATTTACGAATTGCTGCCTCATCTTTGTCTAAGTCAGTTTATATCCATTAGATACTAGAAGGGAACATTGCAAGAAAGATTTTTAATGAACAAGGGCATTCTTTACCGAAACTAACGTAAAAATGTAATTTTCAAAAGAAATTTCCACATGCTTAGAGCGCTAATCCCAAAATGACTCAGTTCATACTTTGCTCTTCCAATCAATTAAAGTACAACATCAAGCAACATATAATTATTCATTAACTGGCTATCAATTTCTGTAAAACTAGTGATTGAATTGATTAGAACAGCTACCTGAAGGCAATGGCTATGTCGTTGCCAAACTTTTCGAGGGCTTTATCCATTATTTCAAGAGGGGAGGCATTTTCATGGTCACTAGCTAATTGCACATAATCTTCCTCTTCTTCCGCAATAACCTCTGCAAATTCAGTGGTATCACAGAATATCATCAACACATTCAAATCGGTTTTGCTCCAGTGAGGCAAACAAAAAATTTACTACCATGTAAAGTTTATTTGAAAAGTTTTATTAAAAAAAAAAAATTATAACACAAAAAACGTACCAGGAGCAACGATAGTTGCTGCGAGAGGAACAACTGAATCCTTCCTTTGAGGTTCGGCGTTGAGGGGTTTTACCAGGCTCCGTCTTTGAGACAAATTCACAGCTTCGGTTGAAACATGGGGTCTATTCAAAATCCGAAAGGAACCAATTTGCGGAACTGGAAATGGCAATTCACACATTAAACCTCCAAGATTATACATCAAATCCACCAAAATTCACATCTTAACATGCGACTAATTCCGAAAATTTTCTCTGCAGCCTAACAAGAAAAAGGATTACCTTTAGGCTCGGACGAAGAACTCAAACGCGAAAAATTGGTACTAGAAATCGCTATGGAAGAAGAAGAAGAAGTAACTGCAAGCGCCATTGCTGAATCTAAAGCTCTAAAATTTTATTTCTCTATAATCTGGGGATGGAATGGTTCGTCCCTGTATAAAAAGGGTCAGCAAAGCAAGGAAGCCTTTGAGGTTCATTGAACCTAGACGCAATTTCGGGACTGAGGTTGATGATTACGTGGCAGAATATGATTGGATAGAAGGAAACCCGTGGCTCATGGCTTCCGTCAGGTACCGTGTTTTTGACCGTCCGACCCGAAGATGGGTAATTCATTTCCCGGATTCTTCTGGGTCTTTTTTTTCTGTTTGAGAGAAATAATAAATTAATATTACCATTTTTTACTAAAAAAAAAGAAGAAGCCAAAATTATACTGTATGGCTGCTGGCATGTTCTTTCTATGTGCATTTTCTATCCCATGCTTTTCTTCATTTTTTAGTCTTGCCCATCTTTTTGGTTTTGTTTTTTTTTTAAGTCATTTTTTCTTTCAATTTAATCCTTCCCTCTTCTTCAAAGCTTGTGAGCACGTGGTCGGTGGTCCCAGAGACGTTAGGGATGAACAAAAATCAAACCGAACCGAACTAAATCGAAAAAATTAAACCGAATTAATTAAAAATCGAATCAAACTGATTAAAATCGATTTAGTTCGATTTTTTTTTTTGAAAAATTAACCGATTCAGTTTAGTTTGGTTTAGTTAGGACAGTCCAATCGAAATAAATCGAACAGAACTAAATTATTTTTAATATATTTAATTTATATTATTAAATTTATTTTTTATTATATTTTAAAAATATTTTACATAATTTTTTTAAAATTTTTTGAAATAGACTCAAAAAATTCAAAATAAATCCAAAAATTAAAAAAAAAATAGACAAAAAAAAATTTAAATAGGTCAAAAATTTAAAAAAAAATTTTTAAAAAAAAATCAAATCAACTGAACCAAATCAAACCGTTTTTTGATAGTTCGATTTGATTCGGTTGATTGAACCTCAACTGAATTAAATAAGTTCAAATTTTTTTTTTTTTATCAATTCAATTTAATTGAGATTCAAAACCAAACCTAATTAGACCTTTAAGAGACGCGAGTTGTCGCCTGATCCAGAAGACCGTGAGCCTCAAATTTTCTGTCATTCATTTTCCAACAACATCACTTTATGTGCATGTGCTTGGGTGTTTTTTTCTTTTTTACGGAAAAGGTGAGAAGAGTTAATAACAATTTTTTGTTTTAAATTAATGATTAAAATTACATAATTATATATAATTGTATATTATATGCTAAATATTTAACAATTATTTAAGAGTACGTAACAAATCCAAATACAATAAACACAAATTTTTAAATTATAATTTTTAAATTCTAACACTTTAATATTGGAATCTTATAATTTAAAATTTCATAATAATTAAAAAAATTTAATTAGAGTTTAAAATTTAAAATAATTTTTAAATATTTATTTTATAATATACAATTACTTACAATTATTTAATCTTAACCATTAATTTAAATCAAATTATTGTTAATCACTCTTTTCATCTCTCACACAAAGCCACTCCATCAGTCCATTGTCTCTAATTATTGAATCCATTATTTAGAAATGAAGTAACAAAGAATCCACAATGTGAGGATAGCAAATTGGCACTACATTTCTACGTAAATCATTAAATTGGGTGAGATTGTTGAAGCCAATTATTCATAATAGACCTAAAAAACTATAATACGTGACAACTTCTTGTCACCTTATGCTCATTATTCTTGAGAATAATAATTATCTGAGTTGCATGATAAAATACAACTTGAGAGTTTATCGTGGGTTGAGATACAACTTTAATTAATTCAAAATAACACATTTTTATATAAATTAAAATCAAGTTTAATATCTAAATTAATATACTTTGTAAAAATTACACATGATTGTTAAATTCTATATATATATATATATATATTTTACCGAAGGGTAAATTCAAGTAATTTCAAATTTGAGAATTTTGCGTGTATAGGAGAGACTGACCCTTGGGGAGGCGAAAGGGTGGATATCGTGTGAGAAATTTGCGCAGACACACGCGACAAAATTCCGCAGGCACCACCACAGACAGTGAAAAAAGAAATGCCAACGAAACGAAGGGCATTTCCCTGTTGCTTTCCACTTAATAAAAATTGCACGAGATCTGTACGATGTAAGATTTATATAATAATCCTTATTTTGTCTTTTTCATGCTCCCCTTCACCCACGGCACGCTGTTTCGTTGTTTCATTTCTTGTTTCGTATGAAATTTAATTTTATAATATTATTCCCACGAGTCAAAAGTTGAAAGGCCTTAATTGTAGATTTATTTATTAAAAAATTAATGGATCAAATTAATTATTAATAAATATATTAATATAATTTTCTTAAATTTACTTCCATTTTACCTAACGAATAGCTCAAACTTACAGTTAGATAAGTAGTGATTTTTCTTTTAATATTAAATATTAAAAATTTAAAGTGAAATAATTGATTTGATATTATATTATTTTTTTAAATTTCACAGTATATAATACTTATAACAAAATAGAAATCTATTTTTTTTATACGGTGGTATCTATGAAATTTTAATTTTCAATTTTTTTAGAAATTATTCAAACATACAGTCACACTCTATGATAAAAGTGAAATATAATTGGTTCAAATTATATGAGGGGAGTGATATTTGGAAAAGGACCATAAACCTTTTCCCTTTCTCTTTTATTAGTGGTTGGTGTTAAAATACACCCACTCGTATAAAACATTGTACCCTTGTTCAGAATATCAGTAGTGAATGTTAACGTTAATATAAGGCCCTGTTTGCTTCTATACCAATAAAACTTGGAGAGAAGGGAGTTATAAAAAATAAAAATAAAAGAAGCTTTAATGGATAAAAGAAAAAAAGTGTTTCTTTTGGGCCTGGTATGACTTCAGCCCAATTTATTAGTCAAGCTCAGATGAATTGGGCGAACTAAGCATAAAACGCCATCCCTAGCCGGCAGATTCCTTCTCCCCTAGCAGCAGCAGCAGAGCCTGTTTAATATGATAGAATAAATTTTAATAAAATAAAAAAAATAAAAAAATAAAAATAAAATATCATTATTTTATTTAATATATAATAAAAAAAATTAGATAATGTAATATTTTATTGTTTGATTAATAAATAAATTGAAAAAAATAAAAAGATAAAATAAATAAAATAATTAAATTAATTTTAATATAAAATAATTAAATTAAAATTTTTAAATAAAATAATAAAAGAAATAGATTTTTAAAAAAAAATTCTACAAATTAATTTTTATAAAATATAATTAAATTAATTTTTTTAATAATTTAATTTAATTTTTTTAATAAAAAAATATAAAATTAGTATTAACTTGTAATAAAATCTTAAATTTCATCCATACAAGAAGAAGTCCTTTTTTCATTAGAGGATGGAATCTCACATTCTATCAAATTAAATAAAATTTTATTTTTTTATTTTAAATTTTTTTTCATTCTATTATATCAAACGGACCTTTAGAGTTGGAGGTGGTTATCACCCTTTTTTTTTTCTTTAAAATAAAGTTTTTGAATCTTTTTTTTAATAAAATGTTTTTTTAGATAATTTTTTTTAACTCTTTAAATCTACAATGTTTTAAAATAAAAAAAAAATATAAAAATTTAATATTTAAAAAAAATTAAAATATGTGTTATTTATCTTTAAATGGCTTTTTTATTTTTTTATAAAATATTTAATAAATTATAGTTTAATTAAATTTATTATAACTTTTTATAATATTTTATTAGTACTAATTATGAAATATATTACTTTTCGATTTGAAGCTTCTGTCTTCTTAAAAAATGAAGATTTGATCTGCATTTTATTTTTTGTTGTATTTTGTTAAAAATTTTATAAATTTAAAGTTTTTATGTCTGATTATTAAATATAATAATTTATTTATCTGTTAAAAAAAAGCATAAAACTCTTGTCTTAAAAAAAAAAAGGTATAAAACGTGGATCATCATGGGTTGTTAGTGAATATTATTATCAAAATTTTGGTTAAAAACGTAAAATGATAATTCTATTTTTTATATATAATAGTTTATATTGTATACATAATTATTTTTGAGAAAATATGGTACTTCAGTTTTTCGTGTTCTTTAAAAATTAAAATCATGTTCTTGATCATTGTTTTATGATTATTTTTTCATAAACGTTGAGCGTTTTATGGACATTAAAATTTTCGAATCATTTAGAATTTTAGATCCCATCTATAATGAACAGAAAAATTTTGTTCCACAGTGAGAAGATAATATTAATATATAGGAGGAAGATGGGACCTTGGTGTTGGAGATTGAAGATAATATTAAAAGCCAAAGGGAATCCTCACCCCCCCCCCCTTCCACACTCTTCCTCCGTTCCTCACTGGTAGTGGTTAGCCCTTTCTCTCTCTTTTCCGCAGACACAAACACACGCATTCGCCGATCATCATATCCTCTAAGTTTGATTATTGTCTGTTTTTGAGCTCAAATCAAATCACATGGTTTTTGTTCGTAGTTTATGATTTCTTTTTCTTTTTCTTTTTTTAGGGAATAAGCTGATTTTTATAGCTCTTAGGGAGATCCATTTGTTCATGGTATTTGAGCTTTTTCATATTCTTCCATCACATCATTGTATTTAAATTTTTTATATTTGATATGAAATTGAAAGATGTCCTCACAAGTTAAAACTTTTGGGATGAAAGAGATCTCAATGAGGTTTAGAAGGTTTGAGAATGGTGCAAACATCAGACATCTTGCATTTCTTCAACAAGAATTGGCTCATCTAGTTAAAAGAATCTCTCTTTCTCTTTGATTAGTATTTTCACATAATAATCAAATTTTGAATTAAAAATCCTTGATGTTTAAAGGCCATTTAAATAGTATTATTTTAAGATAGAAAAATAATTTGGTTTACCCGTCTATAATTTTTTTTTATTAACGATATCCAAATCGTAATATATAGTAAAAATAATATTTTTAAAATTATTTTTATTTATATTTTGACACCATTAATAAAAAAAATTATCTAAACAATAAATCAAATACTACCTTTTCAAGATATAATAATTCATAAAAATAATTTTTCCTATTGAGTCTTTTTCCCATTATTTTAAAATTTTAGACATGTTAATGGCAATTTAAGCAGTACTATTGTAATAAGATATCTTTACTACGATTTTTATTATCAAATTTTAGGGGTCTAGTATTTCAACATACTAATTAAACAAACACAAATATTTTGGATGTCTACCAACACCTAAAATATTAGAATAAAGATGATAGTATACCGAATTCCTTTGATGCTGGGGTAGTTTGTTACAGAGCAATCACATCCTCTATGGATATGGCTGAGGCTACACCAGCTGCTGCTCCTAATGCAGAGTTGTTGGAATGGCCAAAGAAAGATAGGCGTCGCTTCCTTCATGCTGTGTACCGTGTTGGTGATCTTGATCGCACCATCAAGTAAGAATGTAGGATTTTGTGACACTGGTTGTTGTGTACGTTTTAGATGCTTAAGATTTCTTTACTGTTGTCTCAGGTTTTACACAGAATGTTTTGGAATGAAGCTTTTGAGGAAAAGAGATGTACCTGAGGAGAAATATGCAAATGCTTTTCTCGCATTTGGCCCCGAACAATCCCATTTTGTGTTGGAATTAACATATAGTATGTTACTCAGTCTATCTTTTGCTTATTTTGTATGTTCATTCATACATGCAGTGGTTCATACAGTAATTCTCTGATTATATGTACCTTTTTTCATTCTTTTCTCTTTGGCAATTGCTTACCAATCCATCTTATCAATATCTTATTCAAACTCTCAGAAAAATTTTCTCTAAGGTTGTGTTAGGGGTTCGAGTCTAGTTTTAGGTCTCAAGTCTTGGGTCTATGTCTGATCAAGAACGAAAAATCTGGTTCAATTTAGTCTTTTTCAAATCTCATTAATAGAAGAAAATTTGATGAAGAATTTGAAATTACCTTAAAACTTATAAACTTGTATATTGTGTTTCATAAAATTATTTTCTCCTCTTAAATTACTTCATCCAAAAACAAACTAAGCTATAACAATGGATTTTGTGTTTTTGTAAGAAATTAACCACTTGATATTATTGTCAGATTATGGGGTGACTTCCTATGATATAGGAACTGGGTTTGGACATTTTGCAATTGCAACTCCAGATGTAAGGCAGTTTCTACCTTCCTTCCCAAAAGCTTGAGCATCAGTATGTGTCTTTGCTGAAACTGAGCAGTATATTTATATCTTCACCTTTTAGATCTACAAATTGGTTGAAACCATCCGAGCCAAGGGTGGAACCATCACCAAGGATCCTGGTGTGGGTAAGGGTGGGACGTCTGTGCTTGCGTATGTGAAGGATCCTGATGGTTACTCATTTGAGCTCATCCAAAGAGATTCAAATCCTGACCCACTCTGTCAACTGATGCTTTTTGTTGCTGATTTAGAGCGCTCAATTAAGTTCTATGAAAAGGTAATTTTTTATTTACTCCTGTTTCTTCCCCTTTTTTTTACAGCAAAAATATAGTATATTATTAGATAAACAGGCACGTAAATATGACATTTTAGAGAAAAACTTTCATAAAAGAGAAGGGAAGGGGAAAAGAATGGCTTCCATGAAGGAAGATAAAACCTCCACAAGGGAAGAAAATAGCTTCCAAAAGAGAAGAGAAGAAAAAAAAACTAAACAAGAAAAACCCAAAATTGAGTCATGAACTGCTGGGTTTTGGAAAAGAGAAAAGGAGAAAGAGGGACCCTTTAGCTAAGAATCTCCAATTTCATTTCAAGTTTATTGAGTTTTGGCCCAAGCTCGGCTCGATCCATGAATAAGTATAATTATCGCCTAAATAGAATTAATCTAATCATCTATATTTTATAACTGATGCCATGCTTTAATTATGCACGATCATATGGTGCAGGCGTTGGGAATGAAGGTCGTGAATAAGATTGATAGCCCTGAACACAAGGTGAATGTTCTTATTTACTCTGGGAGATTGTTCATTATTAAGCCATGACTTGCTTATGGGTTCTGAATTATTTTGAATGTCCTGCAGTTTAGCATAGCTCTGCTAGGGTATGGAGAGGAGCATGAGACAATTGTTTTGGAGTTGGTATACAAATATGGCGTCACTGAATACACTAAGGGGAATGCATATGCACAGGTTAGTTAATAGGTTATTTTACCATTTTGTAGCTAAACAACATAGACACGCATAGACACAGAACATGATATGAACAAAGACATCGCAACGCAACATATAGTTAAAGAGTCATGTCTGTTTGATACACGTTTGACATGTGTTAGATACAAACACCTTTGTACTTCTCTGTAGTCCTTGATGATAAAAAAAAATGTGGCATCCATAACAGGTTGCTATTGGTACTGATGACGTATACAAGAGTGCTGAGGTAGTGAACTTAGTGACGCAAGAGCTTGGAGGGAAGATTACAAGGCAGCCAGGACCAGTTCCTGGCCTTAACACAAAAATCACTTCATTCTTAGATCCAGACGGATGGAAAACTGTAAGTTTCTCCAATATTGGGAAGAGATATGACTTTAGTTTCCATTTGTTTGATTGTAGGAACAGTCTGCCGAAACGTATAGTTGAATTATAATGTTGAAATTACATGCATATCTATCTGAATATGTAGGTGTTGGTTGACAATGAAGACTTCCTGAAGGAACTGAAGTGAATCACAGAAAATATGAAGTCCTGGTACCTTTGTACGAGCAAGTTATCTAGAATTAATAAGCTTACTAGTCTTTAGAATTCCGGGCTTGATGTGGTTATGTAATTGGCTTAAAAAGGTTGAAGCTTTCAAAGAACTTGTATCATACTGAAATCTCCATTCGTTTTTCACTGAGAGACGGAAAAGAACAAAGAGTATGCTGTTAAAGGTAACCAAATTCTAAGCTTATCCCATCAGTATCAGCATTTAACCCGTCTATTAAAACTAGCATGATGTACCAAAGTACCTCTTTAGGAGATAGTAAAGAAATTTGAAAGAGGTTAAAAGGAAAAATTCTTTTTAATGAAATTTGCTCCCCTTCTTCACTCTGATTCAAGAGCATCCCACGGCCACGGCTTATTCCTACAGTAAAATGTACAGCATGGACTGTTGCTCCTAGTTAAGCCATTCAACCTCTATAAAACTTTATCCAGAGGATAACAACCTAGCACGCGAAGAAAACTTGCAAATTCCTGAAATGGAAAGAACATGTAACCAATAATTTGAGTTAACAATCACATCTTAAGAGTCCTAACAATGGATAAAAGTCACCGCATAAAAGATACCAGTATTATCCCTTCTGCAAAAGAAAAAACTTGGGTGTAGTTATTAGGTGTTTGCTATGAAGAATCGTTTTGCAGCAATTAATAATATGACGGCTAGCCAAAAAAATTGTCCACTTGTAATGTTTTTATTGGAGAGCTTCATAGCAAACACTAAAGGAACTTCACCTAAATTTTGTCCTTTGCAGAATCATAGGGAGGCGGACAGCTGGGAATTTTTTATTATACACGGATGTAGCACAGGAATTTTAAGAATGTATCATGCGACTAACATGGAAAAAAGAGTTTAACTTCGTAGAGCTAATTTTCTGATTGTGTTGCTGCTTCCTTGGCAACATTTTGGGATATCCTGTTGGTTTGAGTACAATGAAGGAACAGCACTAATCTATAATCATTACACAACATTGGATGGCCAAAAGCTTATAGATTTGTTCTGCACATTATATATTAGTTAAGGATATCTTGCACCATTAATATAACAAAAGAACATAATGCCAACCAGTCTGAGCTATTATGGAAAACAGTAGAACATATTTGAGAATAGAGAATTGGAGTGGATGCTTGATTAAGGAAAAACTGAATAATCTTATCCAGGTTTTGAATATGAAAAGGCATTATAAACAGTATACCACAAAAATAAATTCCATAAATTAGCAGAAACTTCAGGCAATTAGAATAGTACATAGGTAAACGACAAGTAAGAGATATAATAAGCTGACCTGCAAATGTCCTAAAGCAAATTGTGCACGAGGATCTGCCATAGAAGCTTCAAAGTCAACGTAGAAGAGGTAGTCAAAGTACCTGCCGCCAAAAAATTTCCACACAGAAATCATGATTGTTTCACAATACACTTCCCATCCAAAATACCAGAATCATTAGATCATATCCATGACGTAAAACCAAACTCTCAGTCTAACATTTTTCTTCCCTAATTTTGAACCAAAAAGTTGGAAATATGCTTCATTTTTTTAAAAGTAAAGCCACATTATACTTGATAATCTAGTAATTTGAACAACTAAAGTGATTTAATTATCTACACTACATATCATGAACTCTATCATCTCCCCTTCATTTCTCCTTTAACTAAGATCTTTCCATGTCAAGTTGTATAGTCCATCTCATCCTCTCATTTTCATCTTCCTAAGTGTCGACCTAATATGCACTACTAGTCAATGAATCTAAACTCCGTGATTTACATACTGAATTCTACTATTGCAAATCTAAATTATTGAAAAGAAATCCACTACTCACGTGGCTCTCCCTTCATTTGAATCATCAACAACCCTTAACGGGCGCTGTTTCTGCGGACGACTCTCTATCTGAAATTACACAATAGAGATAAAAGCAATTGATGCATGTTTTATATTAATAGTTGAATACCAATTTTTATTATAGCTCACCTTTGACAAATTAATGTTCCTCAAAGCAAAAACTGCCAAGGCTTTGAATAGTACACCAGGACCTTCTTCTAGACTGAAAACGATGCTAGTCTGGAAAAAAAAAAAAAGTCACGAACTCATCAACAAATTCATAGAAATGTACATATAAGTAACTAAATATGTTATACCTTATAGGGCCTATCAGTTCGCGGAATTATAGGCTCCCTTGCAAGGATCAAAAAACGAGTAATATTCAAATCATCATCCTAAAAGAATGGCAATCAATTAGTTCGACCTTAAATTGACTACAAAACTAGCAACAACTAACATGTTTTTAGTAAAGACTAAAAGGGAAGGAAAAGAATGAGTGGTATGAAATTTTATAATATTAGATATTCCCTAATAAATAATGTAATCATTAAACATTCTTTCTGCAGAAAAGCATGTAGGTATCTAAATGTGTGTCAGATTGCAAGGCATCCTTCAATAATGTCCCTTTTTTCGCATGTTGTAGCAAAAATGCATAGAGTTGCAGCTTTGCAGTCACACATAATGCTGAGATATTTAAGTATTTTACAAGCAAGTAACAACTTTCCTATAAAGACATTTCTAAAACAGGATATCTCAAGCACAAAACTGATAAGCACAAACGAGGTATAGGACTTCCTTTTCATACAGTGCTCAGTTTCTTAAGACCAATATAAGCTTCCACAGTGACACAAGAAAGGGGGTGGGAATTGTTGAGATAGTTTGCATAGTTGAAAAAAAAAAGGGAAGTAATTGTAATTCAAATGTAAATACTATCCCTAAGCAAGGACACCATATTATCAACCTCATTTATAGAACCCAATTGAGGACGGAAAAGAAAAGAATGGCTTGTTCATTTTCAGATGGGCAACAACAGTATAACTCATTTAAAAACATTACAACAAGCATGCAGAAAAATATAATTAAACATCATCCAGTCATAGCTTAGAAAGGAAAACAATAGTTTTAAAGATGCCCTTCAAGGCCTCAACTCCCAACCCAAGGTCAAAATGACATCCAACAACATGTATGAATACGTTAAAAAATCTGTTGTAATAAAAAGAAAAGCTTACACTAAGACCATATATTTTTTTAGGCTCACTGTTCCAAAACCTGTTAGAAAAGTCTAACCTGGATTTTTTCTGCAAGAATGTTCAGACCATATAGTTTTGCAGCTCGGGCACTTGCAATAGCTCCAGTATCTCTTACACCATCTGACACCACTGTCTGTTCAAACATTCTAATTGTTAGGACATGCATATATTTCAGTGGACCAAAGAAAATTTTGATATTATACCCGAGCAGCAGCAGCAGTATCATGTGTACCAACTTTGACAACATGTAAATTGCTGAGCATCATCTCACATTGAACGAGGGCCTACATGCAAAAAACAGGAAAAGAAAATAAGCGTAACAATTGAAATACTTACAGATAGGTATTTTGTTGTTAGCAGGTCATTTTTTTTTTAATGATACAATCAGCTCTGTCAAACATCAGTGCAACAATAGATCCAGTTAAGAAATGACATCTTGAGATTAACAAGTATTTCAATTAAAAGTTATTATTATGCAGTAGAACAAAGAAAATAAACTTAACTGATATAGTCCAATAAGAAATTGCTAGCATCTTAAAGCATGACCTTAGGTACCCATCTAGCATGTTCAGATTAGGAGATATTATGCATTATCTCCATTTTCGCTTTACCAAAAGGGAAAAGAACTAATTATCAATTAATAACAGCTAACCTGAGGATGACTCACGACATGTTTGAGCTCCTCCTTTCTCACACCAGGCAATCCTAAGAGGCAGTGGTTAACTTGCAACTGCACCTCTCCAACAATGTGCAGCCTATGGCGAAGAAGTAAATCATAATTACGGTGGATGCTTCCACCAACAGAACTTTCAATGGGTAGAACAGCTTTATCCACTAACCACAATTCAACTTGCTGCAGAAAAGAATAAAATAACAATATGACATCAGTGATTGGTCAGTGCATCAATTAAAGAGAGGGAGAGAAAAACAACTATGGGACCTTGAATGCAGCTTCAAACTCTTCACACGGCACCGTCTCACATTGTGGATATGCTTTCAAAGCTGCTTCCTCACCATATGCTCCTGGTAGGCCCTGTATCAAGCTTTTGACTAATTAGGAATGGTAATAATGTCATGGTTCTCTTCATTAAAAAGGAATTATTAAGCATCATATTCATACCTGATAGGCAATACGCACCTTTGATCCATCTCGAGGAGAAGAAAAATCAATTGCCGTCAATGGTTCTGCAAATAAAGAAGTTTCACAATCATCATAAAAGGTGGGGGGAAAGGAAAGAAGATAAATCACATATGGGTGCATGGAAATTACAGGTTTCAATTTCATTCATTAAAAAAAAAACATTTTTTTATCTGCATGCATGCATGATTGCATGATTAGGAGTGAATTTTAGATAATTAGGGCACAAACCTATAGACTAAAAGCATCAATTTCTAAACCTATTTATTTAACTTTAAGAATCATGCCCAAAGAGATCTATAGCAACTCAAATTATATGTTACATGAATAACACAACTATAACTAGCTCAGTAATCTATAATTTTTTTATTGCGTGACACAAGGATAACTAAACAGAACACACATCGCTGTGGAAGCTACAATCTCTTGAAGAAACACCCAATCCATTGAGAGAAACACAACATTATATTTATAACTCTTGCTTATTTTTTTTAAAAAAAATGTATAGGACTCCATTATTTTGAAAGAGAATAAGGAGGTTAACTACAAAACTCTATCTAAAACCAAAAGTATCCGTCACAAAATTATTTCCCAAAAGCCAATTTCAGATATAATATAACTCAATGTTCACGGTTGTCCATGGAGAACCAGCAATGATTAGAAAAATTATTCTCCGAACGCCAATAAGACTTAAAAATGCTAATTGCTAAAGCTCATTGATGGAAACGTTAGACAGATATAACTCACTAGGAAGCAGGTTGTTAAACAGCTTGGACTCATTTCCATGAGCCCGACCGGTGGCCCCAGAAATTTCAAACCCAAGGACAGTTGGCTTCATATCTTCAATGGGAGTCATAGCTCTCTGAGCTAAAACACCCAGACAATAACATTCCCATTTGCGGCATTTCTCGAGGTCATATCTGAAATTAATCGGCCCAGAATTGCCAGAATGAGAATTTGCAAAAATCAATTGAGGAGCTCGGGAACAACCCCAGATGGAAACACCCTTCAGATCCATCAGATAACCCAATCTGTGTAGCCTAAAACCAAGGTATAAGAGAAGTCAGTGACGTCCAAACCCATTGGAGTACTTCTTGTAGTAGGTGAAGAATTTATAGGTGAGTTTCGGTGAGTCGCAGCATGACATTGTCAAGTAGATGGAGGAAGTTGGTGGCGGCGTTTGGACCCCACCAAATGGAGACGTGACCGAACCCAGTATGTGCAACGCACGTCAAGTAAAACGAAGTTCTGGGAATTTCACAAGGAGACCCGATCAATTCTTCCTTAAAAAATACAAAGACCACCGGGGGAGAGAAAAAGAAGTAGGCGAACTGAGAAACTTATATATTGAAGAGAAAAGGAGAGAGAGAGTAGCGGATTTGGACAAAGAGGGTACAGGTTGGGGTTGGTGATGCGGGGTGCACGGGATATTCAGTTTTGAAAAGAAACGACGGGCCAAAGATGGCGTCACCCTGGTCCAAAAACTAGTCACTTTACATATATAGGTCAAAGCCAAAACACAACTCCAAATTCGCTTCCCTAATTAGTCACTTCATAATATGTAATTAGTGTAATCCAAGTAATGGGATAATATTCTCCATTACCGTATCTCGCATAATTATACAAATTATACAAATTTCACTTTTTTTTTAATTTTTTTTTAAAATTTTATAAAACACAATTAATTTTTTATGATAATTTTTAATTATCATATTAAATATGATAATTTTTATCTTAATATTATATAATGGGATTTAAAATGCCAAACAATATAAGTGAACAATGTACCCAACTCCTACTAGACATGAACATAAAGGTTTGAGTAATTTGTAGAGGCATTTATGGTAATTAGTCTTAGTGGGTAAAATATTTGTGGTTAGATTTACTCTCATAAATTGATTGCTATGAAGTGAAGCAAAGAGAAATGAAGGTTCATTGTTAATTTCTCTTTTGTTTATTTGAATATTTAGAATAAATAAGGAAAATAATAAAATGTAAAATTATTTTTAAAAAAATAAGAATAAAAATCCACAACCACACGCGAACGAATAAAAACAATGGAGATGGTAATTTAAGATAATTGCACTGTTGTTGATGGCGGCAAATTACCGCCGTCCCAAGTCACCAACGGTTATTGATATTTAATTTCACAGCGTGAGATAAAAATCATTGAAACAACAGAAAGCGATGCTGCTCCTACCGACAGACAATATATATAAACTCAAAATATTATTCTTATAAATTGACTGGTATGAACACTACTTAAAAAGAAAATAGAGGAAAAGGGAAAGGAAGAAAAGAGAAATGAAGGTTAATTGTTAATTTTTTTTGTTTATTTGGATATTTAAAATAAATAAAGAAAATAATAAAAGGTAAAATATTTGTTGTAATATATTTTTTAAAAATTCATTATTTTTTTAATAAATTTGTATATTAGTATTCTAATTTTAACTATAACCATGGTAAGCATTGATATCAAATATTTATGAATATAATAATAGTAATTGTAATAAATGTCTTCTTTAAAAAATTTCAATTTGAAGGAATTAAAAAAAATATGATTAAAGAAAGTTAATTTAAAATTTCTCTTGTTCTCCTCCTCCTTTCTCATAAAAAACAGAAGGATTTCATTTAATATTCATTTTCTTTCTCTTTCCCTCAATTCTCATCAATCTAAATATAACCTAATGCGGTATTTGATCTAAATATTTATAAATATATTTTCCATATGTTTGACTATAATAAATATAAAAAATTTAAAATTTATATTATATATAACTTAAATAATATAAAAAATAATTATTTTTACATATCCCATACTCAAATTTCTCATATACATAAAGAATTAAATTCTATATATCAAACCGCCGCCTTAGAGTTGTGCACAAAGAAAATTTGTTATTCACAATTTTAAATTTATGTTCTACAGTCAAGGTACATTTCGTCAAATCAATACGGACCTTAATTAGGAGGGTGTTTAACTGTTTATTGCAAACTCACAAAATATATATACCCTTACTATAACCAAAAGTATTATATTAAAAAATAAATTCATGAATTTTAAAAGTAGAAGTGATTTTTTTAATGAAAAAAATTTATAAGGTGAATAAATTGTGACAATAGCAAAATAGAGTACACCGTAATTAATTAATAGACAAAAAAATTATCAATAAAAATTGAACTAAAAATTAATGAAATAAGAAGGGAGTTCCTTATACTCACTCAAGTAAATTTGGCACTTAGAACTACTTAATTAAACGTCCAAAATTCCAAATGGAAGTTACATAAATTATTATTATTTTTGTTTCAGTTTCTCTTGTGTGATTGTTGACTACTTTTACAGAATTTCCAATCTTGAAATTCCACATTTTTATTTTCTTACCATTTGGTTAGGTGGGAGTCTAATGCATTTTTTATAACCGATTTCAATAATTCCATGAAAAAATATATTTTTAAATTGGTTAAAGTTTTTTTTTTTTAAGTAAAGATTGTTTTCAAGTTAATTTTCAACTAACTAGCTGCAATAATATTATAAGGTTAGGGAACGCTTTTTTCAAAAGAGTAACGTGAGGAAGTTTACTTCATATAACGCGGCGTGTCATATTCTTACCAATAAAATACAAACAAAATTTGTCAAAAGAACCAACAACTACATGTATTGGTCCAAATAATTAACCTAAAATATTAAATTGCGGTGAGTTTTCATTTCAATAAATATTTTATAGTATACTTTACAACAATCACAAGGAATGTCTTGATTGGTTACATTTTGTAAAACTCGATATTTTAAGCTACATTTTGTGTAGATTATTTCTGATTGTGTGGATGAAACCAACGTATACTTGATTTTGTCATTTTTGTTTACTTTGATTGTACCTAAATTTTGAAATTTGCTTTATTTATCACTCAAATTTTTTTTACAAGTCATAATTTTTTTTATCAATTTTTTATTTTTTTCTCTTGTATTCAAAATTTTTTTTCATTATTTTTATTTTAAAGAGAGAATTATAAAAAAAAAAAGATTGAAAAATGAAGAAACAAAATATTTAAAAAGTATACTTAAAAATAGAGACATAATCATAGTCACATAAAAATATAGAGAAATACTTAAAGATAAGTCTATAAAAAAATTAAGAAGATAAAAAGATAAATGTAATAGAGAATTTGTTATTAAATGTTTTTGAAATTTGAATCGAAATTTTTATTGTGGTAATGTGCTTTATTTATTATTCAACTATATACACTAATTTAAATTAATTTTAACATAATTTTATATATTTATATCATTAATATTATGTTAAAATATTTAAAAAACATATTGTTTAAGACCAATTGAAATGTTTTTTTTTTAATTTTTGTTTCTATAAAATTTCTGATTTATTTCAAAAAGTTTCTATTTTTAAAATTATCAAAATGATATGTTAAAATAAAATTTAATACAAATTTTCACGCATATACAAAAGGGGTTTTGGATATAGTTTGATTGGTTAGTAATTGATTTGGGTGGCGTATTTTCACTGTTCATGGACATTTTTGGGTTTACATGAATATGATTTTAAGTTCTGTTTGCTTCGTGTTAGCTTCCTCCCGATGTTTAATTGAAGGCAAAATAAAAAATACATTTGAGTATCAATTGCTAGTTGAATTTTGTTTGAATATTTCCATTTAATTTATTCGTCATGACTAATTAAGCAAAAATTAGGATACTTTGGTGAAAAAGTATGCGATTTTGGGTTAAGGTTTTAAAACCGACATCAGGATAATTTGCCATACTTTATCTTACGTGACTTTGCTACCGTTGTTGTGTAGTTATTTTGACATTAAGGACCTGAAAGTTTGGTTTTTTGGGTTCAACCGGATATGTTACTACGCTTCTGACATAAAAATCTCTTTGAATTGCTGCGTTCTCTTCAGTTTTTTAGTATTTTTGTATCAGCAACTCACACAACTTGTGAGTCGGTTTCAGTGTTTGTAATAATAATATGTATGGGGTGCTAAACGAATTTCTTGACATAGATAGGATTATATTTTCAAAAGCACTCCATTATAATTTAATTTTTTTTACATATATACAATAATGTTTTAGCTTTTTACTTGGATTATTATTATTTTTTCTTCTTCTTATAATATTATACATTTTTAATTCCTTTCTTTTTATTACAAATGAACAAAGATAAATTTTCATAAGTGTCACGAGTAATCTTACACTAAGTTTTGTAACTAATACAATGAATAACGTAATACTAATATTTATAAACTATAAAGTTGTCTTTTTGTTAATATTCTATTATGTATTTTTTTTAATTTTTTATCATAATACAAAATTATAATTACAGTAATATTAAATATAAATTAAAATAAAAAGACCAAAACTCGTCACTCACTTTTCAAGGGGATGTGGACATCCAAATCATTATCACGCTTTACAAATATCCGGCCTACAGATGATTCGCATCATTATAACTTAGTTGACATATTTCTTTTCTAGATGTTGATAATAAGTCAAGGTCCCCCCTAAAAGCTGCCAAACATATTTTTTATTTTTTTATTATTTATAAAATAGATTAAATAATTATTGTGAGATATATGAGTACGTGAAACATATTTTAAGATCTTTTTTTTACATGTCTATATATTTTTTATAATTAATTTAATTCATTTCATTTTATATATCAAGATTACATAAAAATTTCTCCTTATATTTTGCTAACTTTAAGAGTGATAACTTTAATTTTTTTTTCAGATTAATTATAAAATTAATATTTAATTTATCATCGATAAATGATTTTTTATCTATTAATTATACTTAAATTATGATATATAATAAAAATAATATTTTTTAAAATTATTTTTGTTACGTATTACTATTTAGATATTACTTGTAAATAGAAAATAAGAGTTGTATACGTGAAAGATGTTCATCAAATAATACAACAATGTGATTCAGATCTTTTTTTTCTCATCTTCTGTATTTCTGTTTCATTAAACCTTTACATGGTATCAGAGCCTTCAAGGCCAACCATGGAAATTCGTACTGCTACAAATTCGAATCATGCAAACACAAAGTCAGAGTTAGTATCATTAACGCATTCTTTATCAATAAAGCTTGATGAAAATAATTTTCTTTTTTGGAAACCACAAGTTCTAGCTACAATCAGAGGGCATCAATTTCAAAAGTTTCTTGATCCCAATGTTCCTATTTCAGCCAAATACAATTCAAAATTGGATGAAGCTTCTGGAGTTTACAATAAGAAATTCATTGACTGGGATAGTCAAGATCAGTTAATTCTTTCTTGGTTTCTTTTTTCCATGACCGAGTCTATGCTTGCAAGAATTGTTGGATGTGCGACATCAAGACAAGCTTGGAGCAGAATTGAGAATTTTTTTAATTCTCAAACCCGAGCAAAGTTTAGTCAGTACAAGATGCAGTTACGGAACACCAAGAAAGGTTCTATGAGTGTAAATGAGTATCTGTTAAAGATTAAGAGTGCTATAAATTCTTTAAACAATATAGAATGCACTATGACAGAATATGATCATATTGATGCAATCTTAGAAGGACTTTCTGAAGAATACTTGCCATTTGTCACCTCTATAACGTCTAGACTAGATCCATATACTGTGTCTGATATTGAGTCATTGCTACTAGCCCATGAAAGCAAGTATAAGCAATTTATGAAAACAGAGAATTTTTTAAGTGTCAATGTTGCCAATTTAAATATCAATAGTGGTCCTATGCAAGAAATGAATATTTTGGAAGGTATTAGAATTTTCGTGGAAGGGGAAACATAAGTGGAAATTTCTACAATGGTAGAGGCAGATTTTAAGGAAACTTTTCTGGTAGAATACAAATAACATGTCAAGTTTGCGGGAAGTATGGACACCATGCTTTGAATTGTTATCATAGATATGATCACTCATTTCAACAAAGTCATATTATTCCGAGTACTGTAAGTGAGACAAAGCAAAACAACTCGATGTCAGCCATGATAGCCACTCCAAAAACACTGTTTGACTCTGCCTGGTACCCTTATTCTAGTGCCTCAAATTATGTGACAACAAATGAAGAAAATTTAAGTCAAAAAGTCCAGTATCTTGGGCAAGAAAAACTGCATATATGCAATGGTAAAGGTCTTCACATCAAACATATTGGCCAATCTCGGTTAACTTCTCCTTTTAATTATTCTACACCTTTATTTCTTTCCAATCTGCTACACGTACCTTCCATTACCAAGAATTTACTCAGTGTTTCAAAATTCTGTAAAGATAATGATGTGTTTTTTGAGTTTTATGTTGATCATTGTGTTGTGAAATCCCAAGTCACCAAGAAAATCCTTTTACAAGGAAAAGTTCATAATAGGCTATACACTTTTGATGAATTTGCATTATCCCATCTCCACCAACCTGAAAATTCTGTAACCAGCACTCCAGCCACTGTCCAGTCTCCTTCTGTATTAGCAGTTCAATCTAGTATTTAGTCACCAGTCCAGCCTTTACAATTTAGTTGTAATTCATTTACTTTGTGGCATAATAGGATTGGTCACCCCTCTTGTAGAATTGTAAACAAAGTCATGCATGATTGTAATTTATCTACATTCGTGAATAAAACTGAGCTTGATTACTGCAAGTTATGTTGTTTGGGCAAACTACACAGATTGCTTTTTTCAGATTCACGCACCATCTACACTGCACCTCTTCAATTAGTTCACACATACCAGTGAGCCCATCTCCCATTCCCTCTTCCACAGGTTCTAAATATTTTGTTCACTTCTTAGATGCAGCAACAAACTACACCTGGATATATATATGCTTAAATAGAAATATGATCTGTCTAAAGTGTTTCCACAATTCAAAGCCATGGTTGAAGTACAATTCAACACTAAAATTAAGAGTATCCAATCTGATGGAGGGGGTGAGTATCGAGCACTCTCAAATTTATGCTCCACTTAAGGAATCACTCATAGGTTTAGCTGCCTATATACCCTACAACAAAATGGTAAGGTAGAGAGAAAAATATGACACATAACTGAAATGAGATTAACATTACTTGCCAATGCTCACTTACCTTTAAAGTTATGGTCTGAAGCATTTCACACTTTAGTGTTTCTCATCGATAGATTCCCAACCCCTATGTTAGACAATAAGTCTCCCTTTGAGTCACTTTTCAACACTAAACCAGAATATACATTATTTAAAACTTTCGGCTGTAAGTGCTACCCATATCTCAGACCTTACAATCATTACAAATTTGACTTCAAATCAACTCCTTACATCTTCTTGTGATATAGTAATAACTACAAAGGTTATAAGTGCTTAGATTCATAAGGAAATGTTTATTTTTCCAGACATGTTGTTTTTCATGAGTATTCATTTCCATATAGCAATTTATTCACAAATTCATCTCAATCACATATCTTGTCTTCTCCATTGCCTTCAGCCACTCCTCCACTTTTACCTGTGTCTTATGCATCATTGCCTAATGCAAATATTATTGCGTCAGCTACTTCTCCATCTTTGCCTGTGTCTCATGCATCATTCCCTAATGAAAATGCTACTGCTTTTATTGACTTGCATATTGTTACCGACTTATTTTCTGATGTTGAAACCAATGTCCCTAATACAAATATAGTCCCTGCTCAAACTCCTCTATCTCAGTATGCACTCATCCTAAGAAGATGCTCCCAACTCATTCAATGACTACTTGAGCTAAAGCTGGCATTTTAAAACTAAAATCATTAATTGTTATAGATGTTGAAGGGGAAACCTCATATGTCAGACAACATTACTTAGCTTAAATTGAAAAAGTGCTATAAATAGAGAGTATACGGCTCTACTTAAGAATCATACTTGGCAGCTCATCCCATTGCCACCTAATAGAAAACCCATTGATTGCAAATGGGTTTTTCGAGTGAAGAAGAATGCAGATGGCACAGTATAGAAATACAAAGCCCGCCTAGTAGCAAAGAGCTTCAATCAGAAGGAAGGTTTGGATTACAAAGAAATTTTCAGTCTTGTTGTTAAACCAGCCACTATTAGAGTTATCTTGACCTTAGCTCTACAACACGATTAGGATATTAGGCAGGTAGACGCAAACAATACCTTCTTACATGGAACTATTGATAAAGAGGTCTTCATGACACAACTGCCTGGATATTTTGATCTATCTTCCTCTCATTTAGTGTGCAAGTTCAAAAAGTCATTTTACGGTCTCAAACAAGCTCCGTGAACTTGGTTTGAGAAATTGACGTCAACCCTCTTTCAACTTGACGTCAAGGCTAGCAAATGTGATCGCTCCTTACTCATTCAGATTACACCTCAGCATATTGCATATCTTCTTATATATGTCAATGACATTATTATAACTGGCTCATCATCAGAAGCCATATCTCAACTTATCTCACAGCTCCATCATACGTTCTCTCTGAAAGATCTGGGAAAACTTCATTTTTTTCTGGGCATTGAGGTTCAGTATCTTAACGATGGATCAATACATCTCTCTTAAGTCAAGTACGACAAAGAGTTACTAGAGAAAGCTCGAATGGAGTCCTACAAAGCTTGTCCTACCCCTATGACTGTTGGACTATAATTGTCAGCTCATCAAGGCACACTTGTCCCAAACCCACAATTATATCATTTAATTGTAGGCAGTTTACAATATCTCACCATCACGAAGCCTGAACTCGCCTTTTGTGTAAACAAAGTATGTCAGTTCATGGCTAATCCACTAGACGTTCATTGGACAACAGTTAAAAGGATACTACGATATGTACAAGGCACAATCTCTTATGGACTTTTGCTCAAGAAATCATCAACACTGCAGCTTTTTGACTTTTGTGATGCTGATTAGGGAAGTGATCCTGATGACTGTAGTTCCACCTCAGGCTTAGCCAGGGTCAGCCCAACACTTATGAAGGCCTAAAGCAAATTTTAAAGTGAGGCCTTTTTAAAATAAATAATAAAATTTTATTAAAATTATTATATTTTTAAAGTGAGATTTTTTTATTTTTATTTTTATCTATATTTATATTATTAATTTGTTCATTCAACGAACAATCACTTATATTTTTTATTTGTTTTAAAAAATTTGATGATAGTTCATTTTCGTGATTCAATTAAAGTTTTAATTTTTTTTTAATTTTAAATAATCTGATTCAAATTTTTTAGTTGACATTTTTATATATTAAAATAAAAAAAATAATGTATATTTCACAAAATTAAATTAAACGACTATAAATCAAAACTATAAAAAAAATTAGAATAATGGAATCTGATTGTCAAACAATTTTTTTTAATTTAAATGTTTGCTTATTGGACTAAATGCAGCGTTTGACATCGTACAGTAGTACACTAAATAAAAAATTATAATAGCACCCTAAATTAAAAAAATTTCTTGTCTCCAGCGTTTTCAAAATCCAGCATTTCCAGTAAATCAATAACACACTAATACATAAAAAAAATTTCCATATCCAATCTTTAACTATTTGATGGGACCAATAAAAAAATAAATATATGATTTTAAGAAGTCACACTACCTTTTCCCCTCCCTATACGATAAGTAGATGTCTATTGTATAATATATTGAAAAAATGAAAATGCTTCTTCAAATTTTAAAAAATTATTCTTAAAAAATAATTATTAAAATAAATAATACACTTTTTTTTAGAGAGGCCTAAAGCCCCAGCTTCATTGGCTTCTACCTTGGGCCGGGGCTGGGCTTAACTATTTTCTTTGGCAATAATCTTGTATCATGGAGCTCTAAGAGACAAGTCTTAGTATCCTGCAGTAGCACCGAGGTTGAATATCGTAGCTTGGCTCTTACAATGCAAGAAATGATGTGGCTAAAATTCCTTCTCCAGGAACTTCATGTTTCTTTAGTTAACAAGCCACACATTTATTGTGACAATCTCAGCACTGTAATGCTCACTGCAAATCCCATTCTTCATGCTCGCACAAAGCACATTGAACTAGATCTTCACTTTGATCATGAAAAGGTTCAAGCTCAGGAGATTCTAGTTAGCCATATTCTCGCAGCTGGACAAACTGTTGATGTGTTAACTAAGGCAATTTCGAGCTCCCTCTTTCACAACTTCAGAGACAAACTCAGAGTTACATCTCTACCTCTGAGTTTGCGGGGGGATGAAAGGGAACCTTCATCACGTCTTCATCATGTGCATGTTAATTTTCCACATGCATGTCAGTTATCAAATAAATAACTGAATATAGTTGTAAAGCTGCATGTAGATATTGTACATAAAAGAGTTGTATACATGAAAGACGTTCATCAAATAATACAACAATATGATTCAGATCTTCTTTCTCTCATCTTCTGTATTTCTGTTTCATTAAACTTTTACAACATGAACAAGTGGTAAAGGTTTGAGTAATTTGTAGAGGCATTTATGGTATTAGTCTTAGTAGGTAAAATGTTTATGGTTAGATTTACTCTTATAAATTGATTGCTATGAACACTACTTAGGAGAAAATAAGGATATAGAAGAAAAGGGAACGGAAGAAATTAAAATAGAAGTAAAGGGAAGAGAAATGAAGGTTACTTGTTAATTTTTTTTGGATACTTAAAATAAATAAGGAAAATAATAAAATGTGAAATTACTAGTGTAAAACATTTTTACAAATTCATTCTTTCTTAATAAATTTGTATATTACTATTTTAATTTCAACTATAACTATGGTAAGCTTTAATATCAAATATTTATAAGTATAATGGTCATTGTAATAACTATCTTTTCTAAAATATTTCAATTTGAAAGAATTGAAAAAAATAAATGGACGAGGTTGAGGAAGGTTAATTTAAAATTTTTCATTTTCTCATCATCAAAAAGTTGATCTCTTAAAAAAGAAGAAGGATTTCCTATATATATATATATATATATATATATATATATATATATATATATATATATATATATATATATATATGCATAGAGATTTTAGTTTTCCCAATATTTATAAATATATTTTTAATATGTTTGTGTATAAAAAATTATAAAAATTGATGTTATTTTTGAGTTAAATAATATAAAAATTTTCTTTTTATGTATCTCATTCAAATTCTTTATATACATATGCATAGAGATTTTAGTTTTCCCAATATTTATAAATATATTTTTAATATGTTTGCGTATAAAAAATTATAAAAATTGATGTTATTTATGAGTTAAATAATATAAAATTTTTCTTTTTATGTATCTCATTCAAATTCTTTATATACATAAAGAATTAAATTCTATATATCAAATCACAACCTTAGAGTTATGCACAAAGACAATTTTTTATTCAAAATGTTGAAAACATTTTGTCAAATCAATATAGAACTTAATTAGGAAGGTGCTTAACTGTTTATTGCAAATTCACTTAGGTATTGTTTGGTTGGTGACAACGGAAAGAATGAGAATGAAAATTGAGAATAGAATGGAAATGAATGGATTTAAATGGAATAAAATAGAATGTTGTGATTAAAATTACGTTTGGTAAAAGAATGAAATGAAATTGAATAAAAACAGTTTAAAAGACCAAAATACCCTTGAAACATAAAATTAATAAAATAATATTATTTTAACTTAAAAATTTATTTAAAAATAATATAAAAATAATAATAATTAGTAATATAAAAATTTTATTAAAAATATTAATTATTTTAAAAAATAATTTAAATATTATTTATTTTATTAATAATAAACAATTTTGTATTCTTTTTTTTAATTTTTAAATTATTTGAGAATCGTGTTTTGAGTTTTTTACATAACGGTAAATTTCTTTTTAGGCAATCTGTGCAAAAACTATAAAAAAAAAGGGAACACCAGTGATGATGTAAAAATAAAATGCAAAAAAAATAATAGAAAGATGAACACCAGCGATGATGCAAAAAGGAAATGCAAAAAAAAAAAGAAGAAGAAGGAAAACAAGAAATGAAAAGATATAAATGAGAAGGGAATTTTAGTTATTTTACAATTAATTACATTCCATTCACGTTATTTCTATCGCTTTTAAGAGTCATTATTCATTCCATTACATAAGATAAAGCGCATTCCTTTGAAGTTGTATTCTACCAACCAAATGTGGTATGTATATTCTCGTTCCATCACGCCAAATAAATGTACCAAACGGACGCTTAGTATAATCAAAAGTATTAAATTTAAAAATAAATTCATGAATTTTAAAAGTAGAAGTGATTTTTTTTAATAAAAAAAATTAAAAGTTGAATGAATTGTGACATACAATTGCAAACCATAGTACACCGTAATTAATTGATGTTTGTAAACAAAAAAATTATCAATAAAAATTGAACTAAAAATTAATGAAATAAGATGGAACTTAAATAAAATAAGAAAAAAAAGGGAGTTCCTTTTTGTCAATTTAAAAATGAAATTGAGAATTTTAGATTTGTATACCTAGTTGTTGGATCTCTATCACCAGTCAACAAAATAATTAATTAAAAGATTGATACAAACTTATACTGACTCAGACTCATAGTAAATTTGGCACTCAGAACTAAACATCCAAAATTCTAAATGGAAGTTGCATAAATTATTATTATTATTATTATTATTATTATTATTATTATTATTATTATTATTATTATTATTATTATTATTATTATTTTCATTTGCTCGTCTATAATTGTTGATTCCTTTTATAGAATTTCCAAATCTTAAAATTTCATAATTATTTATTTTTTGTATTTTTTGTTCACTCCCAGACCATTTGGTTAGGTGGGATTCTAATGCGTTTTTTTTATAACTGATTCGAATCATTCCATGAAAAACTCTATCTTTAAATAGGTTTTTTTTTGGAGTAAAGATTGTTTTCAAGTTTATTTTCAACTAGTTGCATTAATATTTCAAGGTTAGGGAAGAGTAACGTGAGGAAATTGCACTTCATGTAACGTGGCGTGTCATATTCTTACTAATAAACTACATATTTTGGTCCAAATAGTTAACTTAAAATATTAAATTGCGGTGAGTTTTCATTTCAATAAATATTTTATAGTATACTTTACAACAATCACGAGGAATGCCTTCCGCAAAAAAAAAAAAAAAAAAAAAGATTGTGAAAATTAGTCAAAAATATTAATTAGTGTGCATTAGGTTACTAAAAATGTTTTTAATTTTCAATTTTAAAATCTATTTTAATTTATAAGTTTTCATTTTTTTTTAAAAAATACGTTTGTTTAATGAAGTTAAAAATTTATATTTCATTTTTAAATTAAATTAGCATAAATGTTACTTATTTTTTTTAGTTTAATATTTAATAATTATTATATTATTTTGATTTTATTTAATATTTATAGTAGAATCTCTTTTAAAATTACAAAAATATCGTTGATCATTGTTTAAAGCTATCCTTATTTAATAGTTGTAAATTTAAGATTTTCTACTAAATTTAATATTACATCCTTATTAGTGGGTGTTCTTTCTCTCATTAGTCTTTAAAGCTATCATAATTCATAGTTTAAAGGCTCATAATTACATTTACAAATATGTGGCCAACAGGTGGTTCACATCATTATACGTACCTTAGTTGATATATTTCCTTTATAGATTATGCTAATATGTCAAGGTCCACCCCAAGAGCTACCAAAAATGTTTGCTCTTTTTTTCATATATATTTATTTGCAAACGATATAAATTGTTCTAAAATTTAGGTTTCCTAACCTCAATTTGTGTTCGAAAAATGATTAGACAAAAGGACTGGATTGAATGTTAATTATTTATTGTCTTGTCATTTCTATAAAGTATTTATAAAGCTAACCTACTTGCAAACTTTTGTCTAGTACTAGTATTTGCCCATTATAGTGTTGATGATCTCCTCGAGACAATATTAATAGAGCGTAATCATTTATAGCCTCTTTAAAAGGGTGTTTTCCAACCATAATATAAACACGTAGATTGATCATAAAAGTATATAATTTCTTAGATTTTGTTACGAAAACCTCGAGTGTTTAATAATAATAATATTATTATTATCACGAATTTTGGAGGAGATCGATCGGTGCATGGCAGCAATCTAACTTCATTTCTAGTGACCCCAGAAAGAAAAACTCTGCATTTCAAGAAATTGAACAGCTGTGGATGAGATGAAAAAAAAAAACCCCATTTTAAGGTTGTCGAGGTTGACAGTTAAACATGGTCAATAGGTTTATAGTTGAGCTACACTTCTGAAAAGGGAAAGTTTCTTGCATTCTAGCTTCAGACGTATAGAGGTCAGATGATTATAGAAGATACCTCTTGCCATTCTTGAACAAGTTTCTATGCAACAAAGGAGCAAGTAGGGATGTAATATATATATATATATATATATATATATATATATAACACTCCTCACAAGTGAACAACTCTAAAAAACACACAAAAAGGTATCTGAAAGATCTTTAAAGAGAGAATTTAGTCTTCAAAACTGCCTTCTTTTGTTTAAATATGAAGAGCTTTAATTTGTTGCAAACCTGTCGAGAGAGTTGTCAATATTTAATAACATGAATTATTACTCCTGCAAGGAGAGAGAAGAACTTCCCAAAAAGGAGGAAGGAAAAGTTTATATAAAAAGAGAGAAAACTTCTATCTAAGAAGATAATAATTCTCACAAAATAAAATAGAAGGAGGAAGGGCTGCATCCGTTGAGCGATGGCCATAAACTAGATGAGCGTTTGAGAGACTTGGCTGCAGGGCTAGGGTTTTCTTTTCGGAGGATAAGGTTTTGTTTGACAACTTTCCCCTCTCATTGTCATTCCAAAAAAAAAAAAACCAAAATCAAGTGGAGTTGCGTTTGTTGTACCCAAAGTGGACCAAACAAGTCTTTTATTGTCTCTTTTTTCCCCACCCATCTTTTGGGCTTTATTTAGTGGGTAACATTTTCCTGGGCTTATAGGACCTGAAACACCGCGGGTTCAGGGTTTTATAATTTTTTTTAACAATCGTTTTCCATCCATCCATTTTGCCCAATAAACCCTGCCTGCTCCCCGCTAAGAAACAGAGATCTTTGCTAAACTTTATGAGACTGAGACAAGAAGTTTGCCGATCAAACATGAATTTGGCTAAATACTAAATACATAAAAATTTATAATTATCATGCTATATTAATTATTAGATGAAAAAAAATCTAGTAGTTAATAATGATACTAATTAAATCACAATCCTTTTTCACATTTTAAATGTTGAAATATCGTCTACAATTTAATTGCCATGTTTCTTTTACTTTTTGTTAGGTCTATGTTTTTTTTAAACAAATCAAATATTATAACATTCATAAAATAAATATAAAATTAAAATTTACAGAAATTTTTAACAAGAAAAAATAAGATAAATATTACAGATCAGACTGCACTTCTGAAAGATAGAAAAAATTTAAATTATAAAAACAATACACCTTTTAATTTTTACTACCAACATCATAGACAAAAATAAACTTCACCTAAATACAACTAATTTTAAAATCAGAGCGAAAAAATCAAATTTTTTTTAAAGAAAGATAACACATCTTTTAATATTTTCTGAAAATAATAACTAATAATATTAAAAATTCTTCTAATCTTAAGATATTATATATCTGAAGTAAAAAATATAGATTTTCAAAAGTTAGTGAATACTGAATAATTTTTATGAAGGAAAAAAAATTATTTTTAACAAAGAAAGCCAATCTTTTTAAAAGAAAAAAATTTCTCTAATAAAAAAAAACTTTCCAAATAAAAGAAAAGACATTTCCAAACAAAAAGATGAAGAGAGGAGGGAAGAGGAAGCTGCCATTGATAGTACCCTCTCCAAGCATATCTCTTGCAGTTTATTAGGTTTTTTTTTTTTAAATTATTCAGTCAGAACTTGGTTTTAATTTTTTTTTTTGGGAACAGGCCCTAAAGCCAGGAAAACAAACACTAAGGCACAAGGCCTAAATCGAGAGGCAGAGCTTCAGGTAAACTACTGAGCTAGCTCCCCGGCCCAAAAAAAAAAAAAAAAAAAAATTTAACTGTTAAAAAAATAAAAATATGTTAGAATATAAAATATTATTTAATATTGAACTTATACGATAATTATTTTTAATAGGAGTTGGGTGGGATCTTCCCGATTGGGCTCTACCCAATTTTTACCCACCCTCACCTGTTTCATTTATTAATATTAGGTTGGGTTTTAGGCTTCTGAGGTGTAAAAATGAATGGACGGACGGAAAATGATTGGAAAAAAAGACGATGGTATTATATAAAGAAGCTTCTGCGTGCGGGTACCTAAAAAGCAGGGTTTTATCAAAGTTTAATTAATATACCACACTTCCCACAGCCACAGACCCTCCCTCCCTAGTCCCTACCTTTGATCTTCCTCCCGCCTCCGTGTCCTCCGACAAGAAATGCATGCATTTTTTTTTTTTTGAAATTACGACCAAATATCAATAAATTTCTCTTTAAAATATTAAAATTGTTTCTTCGTTTCAACAAACAAACTCATACTTCTCTCTCGTATTATACATAAAAATTCGTCTTACTAAAATTCAGTCACAATTTCGGGTCCAAGAGAAAAATGCATTCATTCAAAGAAGTTTCAAAACAAAAAGACATACAAAGCTAAGAATGTAGGACTTTGATTCTCGTGCTTTTTGTCTCTCTCTTTCTCTCTGTTATTAAAGATACAAACTAAAGCAGATTTCATATACCAGTTTTCTTGACCACCTAATTTCGCATAATAAAAGGGCTTTGCAACTCTTACTCATAAAATCCAATTCATTTGGTAATTACTAAAATGATCTCACCTATCCTTTTTTTTTTTTTCCAATAACATTTACTCATTTCGCATTCTTTCTTTCTAAGAATTTTTTTGAATTATCATTTAAAGATTTTCAAATAAATTTAATCAAATAATCATCTTCGAGTATTTTGAATATTAACGAATTATATAAACACAACAAAAACGAGGAATAAAAAAAACAAAAATAAAAAACTTGACATGATTTTCATACCTGAGTTGTAAAGAAGAATATCTTAAAGGCGGGGTTTGGGAGGTTGAAAATTGGAGGAAGATTTTTGGTTTGAGGATAGGGTCCCATTAGGCTTTTTGTGTATAGTGTGTAGTCTGTTTCGGCGAATGTACAAATAGAGGCAGCTCGGGGAGGAAAGGCTACTGGAAATGGCGTCTGTGTTGGTTGAAATGGGAACATGTGGATCGATGGGGTCCCGGAGTTGCAGACTGAGTAGTGGTATGGTAGAAATCAAAAGCCACTCTTCCTCTCTGCTTTGGAGCTTTCAATCTCTTATCTTTTGACCACATCTTCCATACTACTGTTACCAAACCGACTGTGAAATCCTCATCTTTTAACTTCACCAAATTAAAGCAAAGCAAAGCAAATACTGAAGTGTCTCAACATTTTGGGTCATTATGTTTGCTCGTTCATTATCAATTTGAGCACTTTTCACACATGAACTATGATTAACAGTATAAAGGTCAAACTTCATTTTATGAACATCCCAAGCATTGCATCTATACAAATAATTTTCGTTTTCTTTTTAAAATCATACCAAAATTCCATAAAAGTAAAAAAGACCGGATGAGTTGAACTGAAATGAATTTTTTTTTTTTACACTGAGGGTTGAACTCAAATCAATACCGGTATTATTGGACCCAACCCAGTTCAAGAAACTCATTTTAAAAACAAAATTCCTGTTCGTCACAAAGTCAAACCATTACCAATATGGTGTGGCACGGATGGCAAGTAGTCGGATCTCTTAAGTATGATGTCTGGGGTTCGATTCTCAGACTATATATATAGAAGAGCATCAATTTTGATAGATCAGTCCTTTAAATAGATTTCAGTATCTCAAAGAATTAGTTTCTACAATTATGTGTGAAAGATACTTTAGTAATATACTAAAAAAAAAGTCAAACCATTAAAATTTCACGTGACTTTATTTTTTATTTATAAAAGAAACTTAGTCCTCTTCCTCAAAATAAATAAAATTATTTAAAGGAATATCCATATATGTCAATATAAAGAAGGAAAAAGATCTCCTATGAAAAACAAATCTCCTATATATGAACAAAGAAATAATGAATGGATATGAATAAACTCAATTGGAGTTGGTGATGAAAGGATGAACAATAAATGTTTGAACCTCCCAACTCAAATCAAATCTTATTCAAGCCACGCCCAATCTTATTTATAATTACCAATTTTTCCCCTTTTCACTGAATAAAATAAAACTAAAACTCATAAAATGTCAAGTCTCCGCGCATACTAAAATTCATCATTAGCCCAAAAAAGAAAAAAGAAAAACTACAATCAATTTGTGATAGATTGACCATTGGAATAAGGACTGCATAGTTGTCATGTACATTGATAAAGTTATCCAATCACCATTTTACTTTATTATTAATTAATTAAATCGTCATAATATAAATTAAACATCTTTATTGAATGCTGTCTGCTCTCAGTTACTTAACCAGGCGCACGTTAGCAACAGGACTTACGAAACGACCAAAATAGCCCCCGATAAAGTTAACTGACACGGCTATTGCTTCCTCATCTCCCAGCAGTGCCCTTTGCCGTTAGGACAGTCCCATTTACAAAAAGTCGTGCCTGTTCCTTATTCGTCTCTTCAATTCCGTCCCAATGTCCCAATCTCTCTAATTTGTAGACCAAAATACCCCTCTTCCTCCATCCCTCCCTCTTCTCATATCCCCGTCTCTCCCACGAGAAGCAAAGACCTTATAATCGAGTCGGAGATGGCCAAGTCCTCCGCCCCTCCGACGTCGTTTCCAGTTATCAAGCCCGAGCACTACGCCCACAGTCCCGTTCACTACGCCGTCGCATTGGCCGATCACACCACCCTCTCTCGTATCATCGCCACCCTTCCCCGACTCCCCGATCCTGCTCATATTCACACCGAGGCTGATTCACTTGCTCAGGAGCGAGTCGCCGACAAGATCTCCGCTGTTCTTGACCGCCGCGATGTTCCCTACAGAGAGACACCCCTTCACCTTGCTGTCCGCCTCAACGATGCTTTTGCCGCTCGTGCTCTTGCCTCCGCCGGGGCTGACGTCTCCTTGCAGAATTCAGCTGGCTGGAATGCCCTTCAGGAGGCTCTTTGTCGTCGGAGCTCTGACATTGCTCTCATCCTCCTCCGCTTCCACCACCGTTCCGCTTGGGCCAAGTGGCGGCGGCGGCTGCCTCGTCTGATCGCTGTGCTTCGCCGTATGAGGGATTTCTATATGGAGATCTCTTTCCACTTTGAGAGCTCCGTGATTCCTTTCGTAGGTAAGATTGCTCCGTCTGACACTTACAAAATCTGGAAGCGAGATGGTAATCTCCGCGCTGATACGTCGTTGGCGGGTTTCGATGGGTTGAAGATTCAACGTGCTGATCAGAGCTTTCTCTTCCTTGGTGATGGTGATCAAGCGCATGATATACCCTCCGGTTCCTTGCTCGTTCTCAACCGTGACGACCGAAAAATCTTTGACGCTTTCGAAAATGCTGGAGCTCCGATGAGCGATTCTGACGTCATGGGATTCTGCTCTCAGACGAGCGTGTACCGACCTGGCATGGACGTCACGAGGGCTGAACTAGTTGGTAGAACGAATTGGAGAAGACAAGAAAAGACCGAAAGCGTGGGCGAGTGGAAGGCCAAAGTATACGAAGTCCACAACGTAATTTTCAGTTTCCGGTCACGTAAAGTCGCCGGCGGAGAACCCGACGTGGCTGGGAGTGAGCAAGTTCTTCCTTTAGAGCTAGATGAAGACGAAGACGGTTTTCTCGTGGCAGAGAATCCAAATTTCGGATTGCCAATGCCTGATAAGAGAAGACACAGTAGCTTCGTTCGAGAAGAGAGGGAGTGGGTCCCAATGGGAAGGAAAAGTGTGGACCTTCCATCTATGGCGGCCCCACCGCCGAGGAGGTCAGCAGCAAGCGTGACCATGGCGACGCCGCAGACTAAGGAAAAGGAGTATGTGAGAAGCTTAAGACCGTCAGTATGGCTGACGGAGCAGTTTCCGTTAAAGACGGAGGAGCTCTTGCCGTTACTCGACATCTTAGCCAACAAAGTCAAAGCAGTGAGGAGGATGAGAGAGTTGCTCACCACCAAGTTCCCACCGGGGACATTCCCGGTGAAGGTAATGTCATTATGGCGAATGAAAGTAGCTTCGATTCAATTTAACTTTTTGGCAAAAATTTACTTCTTATCTTTTTAGTTAAATTGTGGAACCCATTCCATTGGTGAGCAAGGAGCTTGATTTGTGGGCGTGTGTACTGCTTTTCCAGAGATTACAGATTAGGGTTTGGGTTGCAGCTTTTCAGAGTAAGAGAATAATGTAGGAGGGAAAGAATATGACTATATAAGACACAGCAATAGAGGTTGGGGCCTCTGGGCTGTGGGCAGTGAGAGTGAAAGATGAGATGAACAAGAAACTGCGGTACATGAGGAGGGGAGAGAAGGGGAGAAGAACTAAAACGCTGCCGTTTTTCCTGCATGATGGCAATTAATTAATTGAAATAAAAGTATTCAAACGTTCGTTTTTCTCTTTTTTAACTTCCCTTTTTCTTTCATCTGCTTTAGTGGGGTGGTGGGGTGGGCTCTTTTTAGGCTCTCAAGCAAAGGGTCAGGCTAGAGCACCGTGACATAGACACTGAAAAAGCCCTCTGATTTGTGAAGAAACTTTGATGGACCTGTGATGTGACGTGGTCGTATCTGATCGGTGGGATCTGGATCAATGGTCACCGTTCGTGGGACCCAAACCATCGAGGTGCCTTGTTCCTCTGACAGTGGCACTGGTCCCACCTAAAGTTGACCTGGCATTACCAGGAGTAGGACCCATCGTCTTGGATATGATATGAACCATGCCCTCCACGGCCAGTGTCGGGCAGTTGACCATTGATTGCCTCCCACTAACAGTTACTAATATTAATACTTTCACATGCAATTGCATTGATTGGATCGATGGATGTTGGTTTTGCTGTTTTGCAAAAGATGGATGATTGATTGATCTGGCTTTGATGGCTTGTAATTTGATATGTTTTTGGTGGGGCAGGTAGCTATCCCCGTAGTCCCTACAGTGAGAGTGGTAATCACATTCACCAAGTTCGTTGAGCTGCAACCTGTGGAGCAATTCTACACTCCATTCTCAAGTCCCAGACATTTACTCAATGCGGGGAGAGATGAACAGCAGAAACCGGAAACCCACCACTCTTCCTTCTTATCATCGTCCTCATCTTCTTCTTCTTCGTCGTCGTCGTCTGTAGCATCCACATGGCTGAGACGAAGCAATAGTCAGAATAAACAACAACAAAGATGCTCTTCGGTGGCTTTGGATTCAGACCCTTTTGCCATTCCTGCTGGATATACATGGAGCAGTGTGGATGACAAATCACGGAAAATGAAGAAATCCAAGTCTGTGAGGAGGTCTAAGTAAACGCTGAATCGTAACGAAAGTGAAGTTGACTAGGAAGTGCATCAAAAGGAAAAATCAACTTGGTTAAGAGAGATACATAGATGGTATTGTGGGCACGTGTTTTTCACACCAAGTTGCACCCCAACAATGTAGATATATCCCATCTAATTTTTTAATCAACTGGGTAGTGGGAAACTGGTGTTCATAGAGAGAGATTTCAAGTGTACTTATCCGTTCGTTACATTTTATTGCTCATACAGTTTTTGTGTTTTCGTGCTAGTTTATGGTTAAATTTAAATTGTAGCCACCCGGCCTGTGTTAGATTATGGCCAAGTATCCAAGTTCCGTTGTGGCAATTTTGTTTTGCTTTATCTTTTGTTTGACTGTTTAGTAAGCTGCTGATAGATGATGCTTTTCAACATAGGTAAGTATTCGGCTATAGGTTCACTCTTATAGTGACCATGAGGATGAGTTGTAAAAGTTATGCATGAATTCAATGAAAAACTATGAATCCAAATATTGCAGTCTTTTTAACATTCTACGTTAAACTTGCACACTTCATGATTACTTCCCCGTTTTAGAGCTGATAACCCAGGTTTTTCAATTTCCCTGAAAATGTGGAGGTACCAATTTCCATGGCTTTCGGCATCTCCTCAATGGTTCATTTGCACCACTTTTCTCAGCACAACCCAAATAGGAAGATTGTGAAGCAATTCTCTTTCCAGCCTGGATCTGGATCTGGAAATTAATCATGAAAAAGTGCATTTTAAGATCACGAAGAGTGAAGGAGAGGATGTTCTCAAGCGCCTCAATTGTCATGTCCGATTATGCCCTCATAAATTTCCAGCATTATCAAGGTAAAGTATCTAGCAGCGTATGTAAGATTCCAAGGGTTAAAAAGAACGTGATTCCGCAGCCATCAAAACGGCCAGAGCAGCAAAGCGCATAGCTTTTGTCAAAGTAGCATCGCCAGCACAAAATTTTATGTCGCAAGCGTAATAAAACAAGTTATGAATTAGTACTATTTTTAAATGGTAAAGATTCAATCACACTTTTTGTTTATCTATTTAAATAAATAATTTAATTTTTTCTTTTACAATTTTTTAAACATTATAATTAAATATATTTTTTGTAAAAAATTCACTTATTTATAAACAAATTTTGATAATATTTCTGAAAAAAATTTAACTTAATATGTCTAATTGTCACATATTTTTATTATTATCAATAAAAATGATATTAGAGATATTTTATATAAATTTTTTAACAATTACTTTGTAATAAAAAATTTATACATGAACAATTTTTTTTATAAAAAGATTTAATTATAATATTTCAAAAAACACAAGGATCCAAAAGATGTATTCTGAAATAAAAAAATCAAATTAAAATATTTATTAAAATAAAAAAAAAATAGAGTTAAACCATCTATAAAAGAAGAAGACGACAACATTAACTAGTTATGAATATAAACACGTGACGTGGATCTAATTAAAAATGTACTTAATATATTTACTTATTCTTGTACACTTAATTTAGTCTACGTACCCTTTTCTATACATTGGATCTAGCTACAAAAATTTCATTGGTATATTTCTCAAAAGTTTTGCATTCAAAACTACTTATGCCCCTAATTTTTCTGCGGAACCAAACCACGTTGCATTCAACCAACAATTTCCAATTATAGCAGAAGGCCTTTCTTGGTTCGTGAGATTTGCCATAGCAAGAAATGTTTGTATCGTGGCTGAGAAGTGAGTGACCCTTTCTTTCGTTTACTTTAAATAGCGCCCAAAGAGTTGCTTTACCGTTACCGTCCTTGTGGTTTGCTTTTTAAATTTTGAATGAAGCTCCACTGTCCTTTAGTCTGTCTCTGCATTTAGATTTAGTCATCCTCTTGACTAAAGAAAAAGAAAAAAAGAAAAGATTTAGTCACCCTTGGTATAAAAAACATTTCCCTGTAATCTTTATTCCTTTTCCCCCTTCTCTTGAGACAGGGATTTCCTTTTTCTTTTCAAAGCTTATTCTTGAAATGTAACCTTAGACCAGATCTTTGATTCCAATCTGTTAAAGGGTTTCTACTCATAAATCCCAAAATGTTTTATATAACAATTAAAAATAACTATAAATGATTAAATTTAAACAGAATAATCATGTTTTAAAGTTGCACTTAAGATGTATCTTAGCTATTCTAATATTTATATTTATAATTATTCTTTTTTTTGGGCCAATTTTCACAAGGCTTTCATTGGCCATGATTTTTGGTTTTTAAATATGGGTGATAAAGTAAGATTTAGAGCTAGGCAGGGCTACTAGCAGAGACAAGCACAAGGGCAAGTCCACTTTATTAGTTAAGCCTCACAACTATTAGACCCTCCATTGTTAAAAGTGGATTGAGTTTTGTGTCAACATCTATGGCCAACTATGGAAGTGGTTCACCAGTCACAACTATACCAAGGCTGAAAAATCCCAGTTTCCCTAAAGTATAATGGGACAGTTAACTCAATGCTGGCCAAAGTATCTATTACTATGTGATAAGGTTGAGGATTAAAAATTAAAATAACAAGAAAGAGGCCTCGGCCGTACAGACTTTGCTTAATCAGAAGGAAATACCCGAACGAGTGAGTTGGCAAGGCAAAAGATAAAAGATAAAAATTAGAAAAAAGCAATGAAACAGGGTGAATGAAGGACAGGCCATCTAACATGGCCCTCCTATTATTTAGCTTAGCTTCAAGTTGATTCAGCTCTCTGTTCTGTTTCTCTTAACTCCTCCCTCAAGCTTCCCAAATCTTCCACATCCAAGGTACCCTTTTGTGAATATTTGTAGATTTGAAATCTTCTATTAGTTTTATGAAATGGGTTTTGACTTTTAAATGTTTTCATGAATCATATTGATATTCGGAAGCTTTTTTCCTCACTGGATATGACCAGTTTGTCTGTGGTAGTCTCATTTTGAGTCTTTGTATTGAAACACCTTTATCAATCTGATATTTTTTCGGGTTTTTTTCGTCGATGTGGTTAAGCTCAAGGGACCAGAGAAGATGGCGAGCGAAGCACCGAGTTGGGCAGATCAATGGGGAGCAGGGGGCATCGGTGCGATGGAAGAAGATGATGGCACCAGATCCCAAAAAGATACAGGCAAGAAGAACAAGAATTCGGATGGAAGGGGCGGTTTCGCCAAGATTAAAACGGGGACTTCCATTTGTGTCAAATGGATCAAAAACCAGTGTAAGAGAAAAAGTACATCCAAGTGAATCATTATGCTACCTTTTGTAGTAACACCATCATTTGCGTTTCTGATTCTGTGCCAACAAGTTCTTGTTAAGATGTAACAGAAACCCATTCCTTTCTAATTTTGATGAAGGTGTTTTGTTAAAACTTCTATTGATTTTTGTTTAAAACTTTTGGCCAACAAACTTGTTTGGTTGATTGGAATGGCAAAAATCGTTGCTTCCGGGTGAAGGACCTCTTATAGAGTAGTGGGTCACAATGTTTGGTTTAACCCTGCATTATTGATGAACGCAAAAAGAGAGAGAGAGAGAGCTTAGAATAATTGCATCACAGTTTGTTCAACCCCAAAAATATAGTTAAAAAATACCAATGAAATTTCAATAATACTGAAGCGGATTCAGAATTGATAATCTTAAGTTCAAATTTTAATCAAAGTCAAATGGAAAGGAAAAAAAGTTCAGGAACCCTATACTAGGTCTGGTGGAGACCATGAAATTGTCTAGACATCCAGCTGTTAACGGTGGGTTTCATGAAGATGATAATTCATTGTGCCAGTCCAAAAAAAAAAAACAACAAAAGGTAATTCATTGTGCAAGAAATTGTTTCGTAATTGACAAAAAAGTGTCACGACAGAAGAAAGCAACATCGCGTAGGTCTATTAATTGTTTGATAAAGTGTCAAATCAAAGAGCTTTTATTGACACAATTTTATGTCACTAGCTCAAAGTAGCTTTGTTACCGAAACCCAACTTATTAACAAATAAAAATATATTATAATCAAATCAGACAGTTCTTGCAAAGTAAAAAACAATTCATCAGCGACATCTTGAAAACCATTGAAATTTAATCATTTAGAGATAATGGATGAAGTCTAAGTGCAAGTTAAAATATTACTCAACAGTTTTGTGAATCATAACCAATAAACAGGTCATGCATTGACCTGTGACTGCAGAGAATTTACACTTTGCAGATGGCTATTTACATATGCCATTATAAATTGTGCTTAGTGGGATCCAAAGGTGTTTTCTCCACTGTAAGTCATGTAAAGAAAGCCATCTTCATCCTTATTTTCCTCATAAATAGCAGACATCAAGGAAGCTGCAAGAAAAGGAGATTTAGTTCATAAACACTGCCAATTGCCAAAAGTGCAAATAATAACATTCAGTATCAGCCGCGGCCACTAACCAGTAGGAGGTAGAGTGTTATTGATGAAAACAAAAATAGCCTTCTCTGCACTGAGCTTAATCCTTTTCCGAACAACATAAACAAACTGACCTACAGTCAAATCAGCTGGAACAAGGTATCTACAGTCACCACAACAAAAGCAACAGAACAAAGTGAGTCCAGAAATCTGATTTTACGTCAATAACCAAGCAGTGGTGACCAAGCAAGCAGAAATATGCCGCAAGCTCCATTTACTTATCTGGTGCATATCTGATTTGAGGACTAGCCTACTCTAACCACGGACATCAGCCACCCTAATACCAAGCTAAATAATACTCACAAAACCCAAACTAATGCTAAACTTATCACTACCAGCGCAACTCAACATTTAGACAATCAGTGTCTACAATCACCACCATACCATATCAGTACCAACACAGTAACACCATATATAGCTATATGGGAAATTTTCGCAGAAAGAGTAAAGCAACTTCAATCAATATGATATAACCTTAAAGAGAACAAAATAATATTCTCCTATCTGAAAACTAATCAACAGAGACAGTGGCACAAAGGCACTTACTTCTTCTTATCAATGTCCGGAATGTCACTTCTATCAGCTTTCTCAACAATCACCTGCCCCAAAAATGCTAGATTAAACAAATGCACTTGAAAAACATATAAACAAGCCTAAAATATAAACTGACTATAATCTTACAGGTATTCTATCAGGATACTTCTCTCTGATGCGACCAGCTTCGGCCTGCCTTCTTTCTGACAGGGAGAAGAAGAAAAAGTTTAGTACATTGATACTCAAAATGATTAAAAAGTAAATTATTGCAACAAAACATATGGCCTTGAAGCTGGGTGCCAAAATCTTTCATGCAGGAAACTCCAATTAAACTTAATAGTAATACTAAATATAGAACAGCTAATGTAAAATTGAGTTAAAACTAATACAGTTATTCTAAATTTAGCCAATATTGAATTCAACAACAGGAACTACTTTGTATTCATCCCAAAATAATAAGGGGAAAGTCCATAGAAATTAACACAATTAAAATGACAACCTTGTCACTAGAATTTTCAAAACATATATACTAATCCCCTTATACCCAAATACAATGACATAGTTGAGTCCAATATTATTTCTCTACATCAAATAACATGACTAAACCATAATTGAGACAGAGTATTATCTAATTTATCAAAATGAGTAAAGTGCACAATCAAATCTGCCTCCTAATAAAAAAGACATACACCATGTAAGATTAACAGAAAAACTTCCAACCGGTAATACGTTCATATAATTTACAAGGAGTTAGAACCATCAATTCCAGAAACCTTGCATCTAGCAGTATCTTCAATCAAAGTGACAAAAATGTTTTAGAATTTAGAATATCAGAAAAAACTCATAAGAATATTAATACGGACAAATATTAAAGCTTTAAGTTTAAACTTCCTATCACTACAGACGTAGAGGCAACTCCACTACTCCCAACCTTTCGTCGACCAAACATTCCGCTAACCCGACCCACCACTTTTAAGTTTTAACACAAGCAGCGGGGAAGAAAAGGTTTATTATATCAATACAAAATTTCCAATAATTAACGGCAGAAAAAGCACCAGAATAGCCAAGCTACTCATGGCAAATACTGCAACCCCGTTTGAAAAAACAAAAATTGAAAATTGGAACATACCCAATGGATGTTCAAGCTTGAAAGAGCTTTTGGCCATGATGAAATTCGCACTACGATCGTTCACTGCAAAATTCAAACACCGAAACATCACAAACCCCACTATACCATGGATTAAATTAAAAATCAAAGCGAAAAGGGTACTAAAGAATCACATAAAAATGGAAAACAGGACGAAAAAGAACGAACAACATCGCGTAGAAGCTTCATCAACAAACAAACATACCGAACACGAAAGGATCGATGACGAGGGGATAGCAAAATTATGGACAATTGAGAAAGTATTTGAGTTGGATTGGTAAAGAAACTTATATTAGGGCTTTCGTTCTTCTACCTGAACACGGAAAATGTTTATTTTATTTGTTTAATTAATTAATTATTTATACTTTTCTGCTGACTGTAGGATAGGGCTGGGTTCCCTCTTTCACAAGAAAACAGAACTTCGCTGGCGTGGTAGAGTAGTTGGATAAAACGACGAAGCTTTGACCTTTTATTCATCTCTTAATTTTTATTTAGAGTAAATTTCTCTTTTTAAAAATTTTAAAAATTATCAACACTAACAACTTTTTAATATTTTTTAAAAACTTATAATTATTCATAATTAATTTAATTTAATACAATACTAATCATCAAAACATTAAATTAACATTTAAATTTATAAAAATTTAAAATAAAAAAGATTAGCATAATTTTTTTAAATTTAAAAGAGAGTAAATATATGTTTTATAATCTTTAAAAGACGTTTTTATTTTAGTTTAAAAATAAAAAGATCGTAAAGATAAATTTTTTTTCAAACTTTAGAAGGGTGAAAATAATTTAATTTTATAATTTTACTTATCTTATTTTATTTTTAAAAAAAATTATATGATAAAAAATATTTGAACTTATTTAATTTTAAATTTGGCTTTTAGTTTCTTATTTAAATTCAGATTCTCAAGATAAAGTCAAAAAATACTGATTTAAAATAAATTAAAGAACAAATTTGAAAAACTTAATTATCATATAAATTGTTTCACACTAATAGAAAACATAAAAACTTATCTATTAAATGAAACAAACTTAAGAAGCCCATTTATCCCGAATTAATAGAGTGCTTGACGAGAATGGAGGTTGGCTTCTTCATCATCAATTTTTATTATTATTTATTTTTGGTTCTTTTCTTTTGCATGCAATATGTAATATGAGGGGAGCCAGAGTCACTATATTATTTATATGGTGTAATTATTTTTTAAAATTTATAGATTTATAATTAATTATATAGGGATAATTTTATCATTAACTATGATAATTTTTTAAAATTTTAAAAATATTATCTCTTCATTTTATTTTATTAAAATTATGATTTATATTTGAATTAAAAATTTTCATTTTAATTTATTGGAGACGATCTCGTATTTGAATCTTTGTTATGTCATTTTTTTTTAATTACTAAATCTTGTAGTTTTAAGAGTAAATTATTTTTTATATATATATAATTTGATCTCTCAAAAATTGAATATCTTATTTTAATCTTTTAAGTACTGACTCTTTTTTTTTTAATAAAAAAATTTATATTACTTTTATAAATAGATTTATTTATCTGTAGATCTTAACAACCTTATTCTGCTACATCGTATTTTATCTCCTATTATAAATTAATTCAAAAAAAATTTATCACTTTTTTTTGAACAAAAAAATATAATTTTAAGTAAAATACAACGTATAAAATTAAACCAACTAAATATTTAACAGTACAATCATGTTTTTGGTTAGATTAATATGAAAACCTTTTGAAGATAAAATATTTTTTGAAAAATTTAAATTTTAAAATACCAAATTAAAATAACTTGTATTTTTCATGAACTAAAATACCAAATTAGTTTTTTATTTTTTGGACATCAGAAAAAGTAAATTAGTTAAATAGGGAAGAACTAGTTGGAGATCCGAGTTGGGGATCCAGTGCATGTTGGGTTTAGGTCTCATGGACCAATCCAGAACAAGTTCACTGACCCATTGGCCATAAACTGGATAAATTCTCCACCTCCGTCATTTCTCTTCACCTAATTCCTCTTCTCTCTCTCTCTCTCTCTCTCTCAAACATAGGACATGCACAAACAAAAGATGGATTCAGGAAGCTCCTCAGAAGAAGCACGAAGTCGACGTTGTGACCAGGAGGAGGCTTCTTCAAGCTTGAAGAAGAGGTGCGTGACGGCGGCCAAAGAGCAGAGGTCCAGGTTCTACATCCTTAAGAGGTGCATTATTATGTTACTCTGTTGGCAGAAGTACGAGCAGCATTGAAAACTAAATCCCCACTGCCTTTACTACACTATATATTCAAGCTTTTGAGCCACACAATATCATGTACTTATATGCTATATTGGTTCTGTATTCCACGACGATCTTGGGAACTTTATTGCTCCTCTCAACTCTCTCTCAGATTCATTAAAAGGGTGTTTGAAGTCTCTAGTCTGAACATTGAACAAGGTACTGCTTTCAAATTAATACTGGCCACATACCCCAGTATCAATAGAATGATCAAAGAGGAGATTTATGAACTCCATGGGCTTAAACACGGAACACCAATATAAATACAAGCATAGATATAGTTATTAAGAAATTATAGAACTTTAAAGTGTTTATATATTATTTGCAAAGTCAAAGTATTATTTGATATGACTGTTAAATATATATTAAAAAAAATATCGAAACGATAAAATTTAAAATATTTATAAGTTATTAATTAATACAAATATTTAACAAGTGTAAATATAAAATAAATACTGAAAAATTATAAAATTTGAAGCGTTTGATTTAAATATTGAGAGAATATAAAACTTGAAGTGTTAATAGGATAAAAGCTTCATATACAGGTTGGAAGAATTTTCACGTGAATGTGTGAAGAGGCAATTACCCAAGTGAACTTGTTTTCTAGTGTAAAAGAAGGTGAAAGAGCAGACATTATTTTACATGAAGATAGGGACAGATCGAGGCTAAAAGTACAGGTGGTTTTGGTAGGACTTGGATCCCGAATAAGGGTTTGGCTACTTTGCCGAGAAACTTCCAAATTTTCTCTTCTTTTCTCTCGTTACAGTTCAGCAATGGCATTAAACTGTTAATCAGGCCGTGTTCGACTTTTCAACTCCAGAAATTGATCTTTTCTTTGCTGTTCTAGCAACAATTTACTGTCTCAGTTTTCTCAATTCTGTAATATGCATGGGACGAGTATGTGCTTAGCACTTGCAGATTCTTATATGAAATGAAACTAAACTACAATAAATATGAGTTGAAGTAGCAAAATCTGCAAATCTAATCCCAGTTTCAAACGAATCTGTATGAACACCTGCTTTGTGGACCAATGTTTCTATAAATATATAAAAACACAACATGTACTCATCAAGATGCAGCAGGCAAAATAATGATAAAAAAATGAAAAGAAACACCTTATCCTAGTATTTATTTGGACTTGACATTTGGCCAACCCTTCTGTCTAATACGGGGTTCCAGCTAGAACTGAATTTTATTTTTTTGAACTTCAACTTACTTACCCGCGAATCACACCCTTGTGGTAATTGGCATATATTTAAATATTGGACATGTTTCTGCTACATTTTTGTAAGTGTGTGAGGCAATCTCTGTTTTTCTTGTTTCTACCAAATTCTTGTGAGCGTGGTGATGCATTTGGTATTGACCATTTTACTGATGCTTGCTTGATCATAGCTTACTACCTACCAAGTGTGGCTTATAAAAAGGTTAATTTGTAAACCATTTTTTAGGAGATCGACGCATCCATTTTATATATGCAGGGTTTAAAGTAAAACGGGATTACGGAGTTGTTGATGTAAATATTTATAAAGTAAAAGCTTTGATTAATTTGTCCTATTTGTGCATATAAATCTCCCCCTTATTTATGGGCATTGCTTGCGGAAAGATGACAACCACCTGCTTATAGGGTCCCAGGCATGGAGGGCACTGTGTGTGTTTCTATTCTACCACACCAGGAAATTTATATTGAATGACTATATTGAAAGTATTGAGGAATTAGTGCTGAGGAGAACAGAAAAATTTATTTATAAAATCAAAGTCGAGAGTGATATTTTGGTCATTTTTGTATATCTGTTGGTATTAATTATAAATAGTTCAACCACTTATTCGAATTTTATAACAAGAGAATTAAGTTTAATTACGATAATATCTTGTATTTTGGTGTATTGATACAAATTCTGATACCAATTTCTGCCTTATATACCAAAATGGCAACCAACATTGAATTTTCTATTATCCTCACTTGGTTAAGTACTTATCAACACAAATATTAAGCAGGCGTAGCAATATATATATGGTAACTATAATGAGAAAGAAAACGTCAAAAAGTAGTCCCTTTTTATTTTTTCTTTTTTAAAATAAGCCTTATAGTTGAATTTTGTTGGCCAAGGTTGCAATGGAAAATGCACACAATATAACTATTACAATATAGGATATGTGACTTTAACTCCTCCTCTTCAGACATGTATAGATTATTTTTGACAAAATAAAGAAAAAAAAACTATTATATATAATATATATACTTTCCTGGGAGCTTCCTTTTATGCACCTATGCCGAAAGATCCTATTTCTTTTTTAACTAACTCCACTTACAGACATATCTGCCTTTGAATGTGGAAGAAAGTGGTGACTTATTTGACACTGTTAAATCCAATCTTTGCATAGCTAGGCTTTGAGAAGCTGGATTTGCTTCCAAATGAAGTTGGTCTAATAGCAAATTCCATGAGCCATGACTCAATCAAAAGCACTAAATGCACCAACCACAAACTCACCTCCCAAAAGCTTTTTGAATTTCAAATGTTGTGGTTGGCAGCACACACTAGCTAGCTTGCCCCTCCCATGACCTGATCATAAATATAAAAACAAAGGAATGCTACACTCAATGCCCTGTCTCACTGCCCTTCTTCTGCTTGTGGAAATTCAAATATGCCTTTCCCCAAACGTTTCCAAGCTCCAAAATTTAATGTGCCCACCTCCTATTTGTTGTTGGGTCGCTACCAAAGTTAATGCTACCATATTTAAGGCTCTTCATCTTTTTGTCGCTGCCCCCTCTCTCCCTCCCCCCCCCCCCCTCTTTCATTCCATTAAATTTTAAGAATCTCACAGGACATTACAGTAGTTACTTCTCCAAGAAAACATGCCACCCTCTTCTTCACCTCTAGCTCTTTGTTTCTGCTTAGCCATCTAAGTATTCTTGGGGTAAGCTTTTCTTGTTGCATAGAAGTTTTTAATGAACCAGTTTAACATATGGTGGTTGCCTTTTTCTTCAAAAATTGCAGGAACTTGTTATGAATCATGATGATGTGGTGGTGATAGCTCAGACATGCAAAGCCTGGGATATTGGTACGGTTCAATCAGAAGGCAGTGCTTTGTAATTCTAAAGCTCTGTTATTTGATTGAGCCGTGCCAATATCACATGCAATTGAATTTGGGCAATCACAATTCCTCCTCTTTAGTAATCTGCAGCACTTTGAAAGGGTAACAATTCATGGGTATCATCAGAAACAGTAGGCGAACAAAAGGCTAACACTTCAGTCTCCATTTTCTGCAGAATTCTCAAGATATTCCTCCAGCTATTCGGTGGTGCATCTCTGTCATACTAGCTTTGTGCTGCAGCAAATGCACGAGGCCGATGCAAGGAAATGTACCTTTAAGACTGCACGTAGAAGAGATTTACTTTTTGAGGGTTTCCTAACTGGAATACCAATAAAGAAAAACATCCCTGAACATAAAGGAATATTCAACTATGAGGCGACCATCTGATTGGAGCCATTTCCTTTGTGTTCCAAGAGCAATGATCAATTTAGCAAAAGCTTGGTGTAGAATAGCATTTGTTATGGTAGGTAGGAAATTTGTGTACCTTGTTTTATTTTTTCTGGGTGGTAGGGAATAGGGGAAGGTTTAAGTGGCATGAAAAATCTTTCTTTACGTTTAGTTTTGCTTCTACTCAAAGGTGCATCTCTTTTTTGACAATGTAGCATTACAGTAGGTGACAAGATCCGATCTCTCTCTTGCTTTCATGATTGAAGCACCTTTTAGAGAAACAATAGAATCAATGCACCAATTTCGGGAATAATTCCTTTATATCCAAGTTTAAATTATTTCATACTCACACAATATCACCTTTTATAATTTATATTTCTTTCCTTTTTTACTCTCCTTAATTTAAATTAAAACTTTAAATATATTTTCATTTCCTAGTTATTCTCCCCTTATTAAAACGTATTCTCTTTTGCCTGACTTTTGTTTATGGCAACTTGGTTCTTGTTGCTCAGTTTTAGAAGACACTAGCTTGTTTTTCGAGTTGACCAAAGACCATTACCATTAAATATGGATGCTGGCTGCTTTTTGAGAGAGAAGTGGGGAAGTCAAAATTCAGTTCAGACATGAATTTGGCATTCATTGGATCCATGCTTGAATTAAATATGCCATAGAAAAACCTTAAGTTTCGTCATTTTCAATTACCTTCCTACCACCCAAATATGCTTTTTACGAAGTTCCAACAAAATGAATATGGCGCATATTTTATTTTTCTCTTCTTTTACTAGTTTTTTTTCTTTTTCCAATCTTTAATTTTACTAGTATGAAGTAAGGATAACAATAATTTTAGCCCCTGATTAGTTTTTTTAAATTAATTATTTTAGTTGTACTTTGAATTTTAAAAACAAAGGTGCTTTCAAAATACTAGTGTTGTGTATGCTTAATTATTTCAATATAGTGTTGCTTGAAGAAGAGACCAAAAAAAAAACAAAAAAGAAAGAAACAAAGAAACAAAGAAACAAAACATATATATTATTGTGGTTGTAAGCATGTGTGATATTACAATTAGATAGATGTTTAGTTATATTTTATCTATAATTGGAGTGGTAAAAAATTTATGATTTTAAGAAGATACAAAAAATTTTAATTTTATAAGACATCCTTATAAAAAAAATTAAAAAAATTATATTTATTTTTTATTCAATTCTATACTATGAAATTATCTTAAAATTTTTTGAATAATAAATTTAATTTATTTATATATTAACTATCTTTATGTATATTCAATGATTGAAAATTACTGTATAACTTAAAAATATAAAATAAAAAAGTGAGCCAATCCACCCATGGCCTCTAAAGAGTTAGGCCGAGCCAACCTACCAAAATCAAAGCCTCTTGGGCTAGGCTGACCACCTTTACTTTTCTGCAAAAGCCCATACCTCACCAACCAGGAGAGCCGAAAACCTCCAGAGCCGCAAGGTGGGGGCTGCCATCCGTCTTTTTCTTTCTCTCTTTTTTTTTATGATTTTTTTTATTTTTTTATTAAAAAAGTTTTTTTTTTCTTTCAAAAAAATTTAAAGTTTGAATTATTTATCTACAGTATTAAATTTAAATAAAAAAATTAAATTTATAATACTATTCTTACGTGTAAAATTTTTTAAAAAAAGAATTAACTTTTAAAAAAAATTAAAAGATGTGTTATATCTTCAATGATATATATATATTTTTATATGTTGTAATAATTATATTTTTAGAAATTAAAATATAATAATTAATAAATTAAAATTAAGAGTTGAAAGGTGTATTACTTATTTATTTTTTAGTTATAATATTAATTTAATTATATTTTTATTTTATAAAATTTTTTATCTTACATTTATCTTTTATTTATTAATTTTAATATCGGTTTTAATATATAAATAATAATATTTCATTTGTTTTAAAAAAATTGAGAAATACAGTTTTAAAAATAAATTGTGATTATGCATTTTACAAAGTGAAAATGGATAATTTTGCCGAAAAAAAGAAAAGAAAGATGAAGACAGATAGATCTATAGCTTAAGAGCTTGACAGAACTTAGATCCCTGATTTGCTGCTTGACTTAGAACCATGAAAGTTGTGGGGTACATACGTTAAAAGGTAGTGGAGCAGCTCTTCAATCATGGAATCACGTAGGATGGTGCTTTGGATCATTCCCCACTTCCACATTGTTGGTAATTATCACGAATCCATGCCTTAATTTTCTCCATAAAGTACCTCCCCCCCTTTTTTTTATCTTTTTTTGCAGTGCTTCTCCATTAAGTAATCGAACAAAGCTTTTTTTTTTTTTTTTTTCTCATTTTCACACTATTTTATAGAACACAGCTAGATGGGTGAAAAGAGAAAAACAAAAAATGACAACTAAGGAAACAATAGACAGCATATGAAACAAATAAAGTTATATGGAGGTTGAGACAAAAGGGAAGAGAAAGATGAATACAATGATAAGTAATTATTATAGAGCACGTTAGCCATGGCAGAGAACTAAAATATAAAGCCCTCCAGCCACTTCAAAGAATGGGTTGTTGCTACTTTACTCTTCTTCATCCTCTTTGACTGCTGCATTTAAGGTTTATCTCCAAATGCAGATCAGATCCCAACTGCTAGGCCTATATGTATCTCTGTCTGTACCAACTGCAAAACTCTCATGCTTTCCTTTCATTCATTTTTTTTTTACTATCTTCTTGAGTTTAGAAGATGATTTTCCAATCTATCAAAAGGTTGCAGTCCACAGAGCATTTTCATCCTCCCCGCATCGCTGGTGAACTTCCATTAACCTCTCAACAGACCTGCAAATTCCACTGCATTTCCAATCAAATGAAGCAACGCATATGTTACCTGCCTGAGCCTTCCACTCGCAATCTGCAGAAGCAAACGACACTGATCAAAATCTTTGAAGACATCTAAACAGCACCAGTTTCTCTCAACAAAAGCCTATGTATTATTCTTCTGAGAATTAGATGGTGATTTTACAGGTACTATGTTCTACTAATACACCAGATAATTTGTTCAAGATACCTTACATCTGTACCGAAATCATGAAGCATACAGATTTTCACAACTTAGTTCCTCCAATTTTTAGCAAAATATGAAAGTAGGACCAAGCAAAGGGCAGTCCATAACAGCAACAATGAACTGCCACCCATCTGTGGTTTGATTTTGAGGGTGCAACTTAGCTAGTTTAAAAACTCTTGCTTTTTTACTGGAACTATTATTTTTAACTGGTTAGATATATCAATGGTATAGCCGGTCCCAAGCCCGGATAAAGAGGAGGGTTGTGTTAGGCGTGCGACAGCCAACGTAAAACTTTGTCGTAACATCATGAACATGGACAAACGAAGCAATAGTGGTTAGATATATCAATGAATCAATCATAACTTTCCAAAGAGTCATAACATGACATCACAAATTGTATAACAACAATTGTTAGTTTAATATATACAGATATACTGCTTCTGTAGAAGTATTGTGTCAGAAAAATTAAGAGATAAAAAAGACTGATAGTAATAAAAACAACATACCAGGGGGCGTACCACAACAAAGTCTCCTATCGTCAATATGATCCACATCTAAACCGATAAACCAAGATCCCAATGAAACATCTTCATTGGCGTATTTATGCAGCACATCCCTGGCATTATAAAATTCAAATGTTCATCAATCAGTCAAAGAGCTATGATATGATAACTTAATCAGTCTACTACTCATATTAATACAAGTAAAGAGGGCCAAAAAAGGTCCTTGAAATTGTTAGCCTGCCCTTGTTCCCACTGTCTGCATAATGAGAATCTTGGTTTCACTGACAATTTCTGTATTTCAGATACCAAATTGGGGACTTAACTACCAAAAATCCTTTCTTTAATGCTCATAAGTAGGGACAACAAAGAACTTACTGATTTATTGATATATAAGTGGCCAAATCCTTTGAAATGGCATATAATTGTCCTGTAGCATGACGAAAGTACTTGTTTCCTACCTCGCCAAATTTCCAATATTCTGGTTCATGGTATTTCACTCCCCTGTCCATAGAAGAGTTACACTGGGAAGTGGTTTTAAAATAACTGAAAAATAGAATACAGCATTTCTTACTTCTGAGCAAGGACAGGACCAGACTTCATGCACCCAATATATACCCGAGGTTTCATACGGTGCCGAGCCAGAGTCAATCCAAGTGTTGCTGATATGACAAATAGCCAAAGAACATGATGAGGAAAGGGAAGGAAGATAATATTGACCAGTAATGATTAGGACTTAGTCATGTGCCTGGTTCTACACAAGCTTACACTGGAGAACTTGTTATACCTATTTCCAGGTCTCAACATGGGAGTGAAATAAAATTACAATATTTAATGTGGCCAAGTGGATTTCATGCCATTCATTCTCCTTTTATACCACATTGAACCTCTGACTAAGAAAATATTTCCAAAATGCAATGATGAAAACAATATTTTCTAATATCACCATTACATACGAACTTTAAAGAGAAAGCGCTGGTTCTTATATACAAAAGCTTCACCGAGCAGCCATACCAAGCTTTCTAATGGAGGAATAGAGAATGTAAAAATTTTCCTAGCTTAATTGAAAAGTCAACTAATGGTGTCCAAACTTTTTCAATGCAGATGAGTTTGTAATTTCCTCATGAACTAACCTTGACTTTCTAATGCAAACAATCAAGACAAATACAGATGGACAATTGAAACTAAATGTGCCATAATCACCTGGACATCCCTCGTTAATATATGTTAACTTTTTTATTCAAATAACTCCCCTAGAAATATTATTGTAAACCTAAGCGCATAAAAGGAATTCCCATAAGGATAGATGTTCCTAGTTCCAACAATTAAATCATAGTAGAAGTTCAGCATCCATTTAGCATTTTTAATATATTTAATTAATTAATTTAGTATTCCATAAAGACAGGTAAAGTTCTTTTTATATACATAAGCAGTAAGTATGAACTGCCATAGAAACTATCGCTTCAACATATAATAGTAACTTCTTCCCCAACTCAGAACTCATATTATTATCAACTATTAACTCTTAATAATTTGTCTATTACCTAAATTCACGTGGACATCATCATCCACTTTGACATAAAACTCTGCATCCCACATGGCAACAGCAGTTGAAAAGTAAGTCTTTGTTTTTGCTGATAATTCCAGGTAGCCCTCAACATGGTTCTGCTTAAAAATGCATGTATTTTATTTCATCAACAAATATGCCAGTATAATATAAATAGGAAATAGGATTATACAGTTACAAGAAAAGGGATTGGAGAGAAAGATCACCAGCCTCATGAAATCACCATGGAGCTTCTCCTCTGCTTCGATAGCTTTATCAAGAATGCCACCAGATGTAGAACTAGTGACAGAAAGCATAACAAATTAAAGCCAATTCCTTAATTTAACAACAAATGGAATACACCACAAGGAAACATGAACTAAGCAAATCATATAAAAATTTATCATTGATGTGCAACCAAATAATCTCTAAGCATAAAATCTAAATCCTATACAAATATTCTGAGTGGGTGCATGACCTACTAGATTAATCTTTAAGATGATGTTGGTCTGAAACTTCTCATTGTATTGCTTAATAAAGAATGTAACAATGGTCAACAAATTTGTTTTTTCCATCATGTCAACAAATTTATGTTGGAACATCTTGTTTCAGCCACGGTGCGGCAGTGTCAAAATCACCTAAAAGTTTAAGGTGACAATGAAAATCTATGATGCACAAAACTGAGATAACTGAATAAATGGTTATAGGCAACTCTAGCAAAATGAATTTCCTAAACCAGTGAGGAAGTAAACTTAATTATTAAGTCTCACTTGGGGCTACAGCAACTCAGACATATCTAATTTTTGTGTGAAGGTTTTCAGTACTTCGCTTCGAAAACTATCTTCTACTCAAATTAATGGCCAAAAGAACCCAATTAAAAAGCAGGCACTCATTCAAGAATGAGAGTTCATCAATAGAAAAACAAGTTGTCTGACATCTTTTCAAATGATAGAGAACAAAGTGCATCCACAACATGAAAACAGAATTTGAAGCATTAAAAGTATGGGAATGACACATTCAAAATAAACGATAAGTCAGAATGAGATATACAGTCTGATGGTAAGGGCTCAAAAATAAAGTTATAACACATGAATCATATGAAAACTTAACAGAAAGTAGGTAAGCATGCCACAAAATGACAACAGATTCAGGAGATATATTGAATCTACCTGTGACCTATAACAAAACGGATGATTATGCCCTTCTCTTCCTCCAACTTCTTTCTTTTCTCAGCTGGTGAAATTCAATTATAAACCACAAATCAGATATATGAAGTACAAGGAATAGCATAAAATAATTATTAGAGTATTTCTAAAAAAGTAAAAACATAAAAGGTAAAGATCACTCAATCACCTTGTGGCATCCATGTTGCACGAACAGAATCTCTCCGCTTCCTGCTGCTAAAAGCAGTATTGATCCCTATAACCATCAAATATCTTTTTCTTGGAGTTGATTCCATTGTATTTGAGTTTTCTGACACAGGAGAACAATTCAACATAAATTTAGGAGCTATCCTAGCAGTTTTAGTTTCACCTCCAAAGTAGATTATGTCTTACCCAGTTTCCTGCATTTCATGTATAGCAATGAGTTTAGCATCAAAATTATTTGAGAGGTATATAAGAAAAATCCAATCCAATCCAAACCAAACAAGAATCAGCTAAGCTTACTTGATAATATCTTTTGTATTTGAAACTTTTACTTGAGTGTAATTGGACTGAGGCTCTACAACCTTCAGATAACAGCCAAAACATTAAGAAAGACTATCACAATCACATCTTTGTCAATAGTAGAAGATGCAAGCTGGAACATATTGAATTCCAGAAGCCACTAGAGTGAAAATTGTGACATTCTGGATAATCATATCTGAAAAATTGTAATGTGTGGAGACACATCTCTCTTCCTAGTCCCTCCCAAATATAGACAAAAAAGAGGAACAAAATGTCACGTCTTGCTTCCAAAAGAAACCTCTTAGACAAATTTTTAAGGCAATACATTCTCTATTGTTTAACTCATTTTTCAAAGACATTTTCCCCCATGACATCAGTGATTATGCAATGTGTACATCCAATAAACTAACAAAAAAAATGAAGAAAAATGTGAAAGTACTTCAAATGGGCTACAGGTTTCATTTGTTTTGTGATCATTTCATGGAAAGCAAACTGTAAGATTCTTTCAGGTAGGATTTTCGTGAGTTAAATGCCAGGAGTGGGGTAAGTGTGTGTGACAGAGACATAGCAGAAATGTGACTTCAGTAGTAATGTGACCGATACACTTACAAGATTTAGATTGCAATTCTCAGAGTTTAATTTTATTTGTTCAATCTCATCAGAAGTCCTTGAAATATCTTTATATTCAGGCATCGACCACATCCTGATGCAAAATTTGTGGTTAGCATTACATATATATGCTAATGATTAGCTAACTTGACATATAATACCCATAGAATAGAAACTAGACAAAAGAAGAGATCTCTATGTTTGGCTTCTGATAATAAAAGAAGATTGTGAACAATTAATTGAGAAACCTAGTTTATAAGTGAATATGTGATCGAAATCTGTGGGACCAAACAAAACTTTAAATTTTAAGCATTAAGGGTCCTGTCATAAGAGAAACACCTCCATTCAGTTAAGTTCAACCAAATGATTTTAGTTTCTTAAAAACTTCACTATTTTCACTTTTCAGCTACAACATAATAGAGGGAAAATATAGAAACCCCAAAAATATGACCGCTCCCTTTTTCAGGCCACAGAATAGAAGAAGCATAAAGTGTATGACAGAAGAATAACATTATTATTAGTCAAGAATCTGGGTTTTTTATGGCCAACATATAGAAGGGGTCGCTGAAAAAGAACAGAGTGTCAATTCATCACCCTATGGACATATCATGAAACCTAATGAAAATCATACAGTGCATTATACGCAAACGATAATAAACAGTAGAATACATACAGTTGGAAAGGGTTGATTTGGCCCTAATGCAGTTAATTAGTACCCCAAATTCAACGACTGCAAAAGGCTCGCGCGAAGTTTAATACACGAGCAATAATCCAGGAAGATTCAGTCGAAACCAACGACACTATTCGTATTTAATGGGGAAAAAACAGTTGGCAATAACTCAAGAGAAAGTTACTCTAATAGATGAATAATCTACTTCAATGTCGCACAACTGTTAACTAGCCAATTCTCTAAAACATCCAACATAACCAGGTTCCAATTTAATTTAATACACTTTTCATTATTCCTATCAAAATCCACCGAATTATTCGAACTACTTCTTTTTCGATAGAATCGAACTATTAGAACTTAACCACAGGCACAACCCCATTTGCAGTATTTATAGATACAATCATAAAATAACTAAAAATCGAAACTTGAAGCTCAAATATAGAATCCCAGAAGTACAAGTACCTGTTGGTGAAGAACATTCCGGCACAGAAACTTCCCAAACAAAGCAAAAGAGCCCATTTCCTAGGTACGGCACTTCTTGTACCCACTTCCAGTGCTCCTCCCCTGCTCTTCAAAGACATTTTCTTTCTCCCTTCTTGCTCACCTCACTATAAAAACCAGAAAACGAAACAAGAAATTCAGACAACGCAAGATCAGACAAACAGAAAGGGTAAAGGGAGATAAAAAGAAGTCAACTTTACAGCTCCTGTGCCACACACACCCTCCCTCCCAGCTTCGGGCAAGAGAGGAACTCCCAAACGTGAAGACCACTAGCTACCCTCTTAATATTCCAATATTACGAAACCGTCCTTTAATCAAACGGCTCTTTACCATTAAAGAAATTTGGAGGAACATTTATGACAAATAACGGTAACAGTTACTGAAGAGTTCGATCACGGTTTCTAAGATGTTGGATCTCTTATTTTTGTCTAGCTTCCGTTATGTTTCGACCCGAAAATCTGTAATTTTTTGTCGGTTAAGAAAATCTATTAAATTTAGCTCAATAAATTTTCAGCTTAATGTCATTAACAAAGCGTTTTTTTTTCCGTCAACTAGTATAGTTTATAATATTTTACCCAAAAAAATTAGTAAAGTTAATAATATCCAAAATAGTAAATAAAGATTAAGAAAAGTTCTTATACATTACTATTTGGTGAGTGCGATTTTGCTTATAACTAGCATAATAAGTGTCGGTTGGTACTAAAAAATTATTATTAATCAAAATTATGCGAAGTTACATGGGTTGAATCCAGTTCAGATGGATCCCACGAGTCTTTTCATGGAAACTGGTTTGGTTTAGGGTCAGAGTCACCCAAAATGAAGGCTGTTTTATTGGAAACCTTCAAGAAATGGTGGAATAGTTTATGTTTTTCTCAAACAGTAACGCTAAACAAGGGTTATTTGCCCTGAAACCACAACCATTCTCCTGCATCAAACGCATGAAGAGGTTTATGTTTCATATTTTCTGCTCTCTTTCTTCTCTCTACTCTGTTGTTTTTCATTCCTCACACGCTGCTTCAGTTTCTGTACAAGCCATCATGTGCCTCACCATTGAAGAAAATGGGTCATGTAACTAATGTGAAAGTTCTTTGATTAACAGTTTGGTTATAAAAATTTTGATACTAAGCAAAAAAAAAAAAAATCATAAAAGCTTTACAATATCATTAACAATAACTTTCATGCAGAGAGCTCTCTGAAGGCACAGTAACCCACTGCTTTTCACGTTTCTCATGGAGATAAGAAGATTGGACCCAAAGGACAATAGGCCAAGGTCCTATGTCTTATTCGAGTCCATCATGGATTCAATCTCAGAAAATTACACCACATGGATCAGAACATGTGGTAGGCACCACTCAGAAAAATCAGAGTCGATAGTTAGCTGCCAACAGATATCAAAATACTTTTTGACCTGTCTTCATATATAATTTTTTTTTTGTACTTTTAAGTATGATTTTTTTGATCTATATTCTATTGATATTGACTTTGATATTGAAGTGGTATTTCTAAAAGACACCACCGTCAAGCTCGTGACTAAAAGAGAAGTCTGGAGAACTCACTCAACTCGTGTATGTTGATAATAAAATCTAAAGGAGCAAGCTTGTGATTGAGAGACACCATAAAATGACTAGTGATTGGGGTTCTTGTGTTGCGTTTTGTAGTAGTTATCTTTTTAAATTATATGCAACATTTTTTGTTTTAGAATATGCAAATGAAGAATTATTTTTAAATCAGATTACGATATCACCTTGTGTTCAGGTCTGTATTTTGTCATGTTTGAGTTTGTCTCCATGTGTTTGTGTCTGGTTATACTATTTTGTTCAAAATTGCCGTCACTTGATTTTTGTAATGTTTTTGCAAAAGGTAAAATACAAATTTAATAACACATGGTTTGAATTATTTTTATTTTATTCTCTTATCGTTTAAAAGTTGAAATTATAGTATTTTGAGGTTTGGTTGATTATTACATTACTAACCTCTACTTTAATTTCAAATAATTTTTTTTTAAATTTCGTCTCATTTCTTCAATTTTTTTATTTAATCTTAAAAACATTTTGAACTAAGAATTTGAGGATGATATGATAATTTAAGATGTTAGATTAAATAATTAGACAATAATTTGGAGAGTGAAGAGCTCAATTGGAAAAGGGGAGATAGGGATTTTGAGAAAGAATTGAAAGAAATTTGAGGATGTTATATTGAACAATTAAATAATAATCAGAGGATATACAAAAATTTGGTGAATGTGGAGCTCTATTAAGAGAGATTAAAGATTTTGAGGTAAAATTGAAAAAAAATTATGAGATTTAATGAAATTAAAGGGTAGTATTGTGTTAAGAAAATAAATCTTAAAATAAGAGAATATCAACTTCTGAATCACAGAAGGATAATAAAATAAAAATCAAAGCGAATTTTTTTTAATTAGATTTGATTTATTAAAAATAAATAAATAAATTTAATTATAACTTACATATAAACATATCAAAATTGAATTTCATTAATAAAATAATATATATTTAACATTCTGATAAATTTATTTATAATGAATTTAGTTTATTTATTTTTCACATGCTATTTCGTAAGACTAGTTCAGTTTCTTTTTAACAGGCCACTTTGAAACGAGAATCATTCTAGATTCCAAATGAAACTGCTATTTACTTGCGATGAGGGCATGCATCTTATTGTAGCTAAGCCAAAAATCTATATGGTCCCGCCACAGCAAGTGAAAAAATAGAGCGATAGGGAGAAAAAAAAAAGGCAGAGAATTTTCTGAACCTACCAAATGCTTCTCAAAGTTAATCATTCTGATTTGTGTCGGCCAAAGGGAGATATAGTAAAGACCATTTTCCATTGCCATTATTTTGTAGAGGAGAGAATCAAATATTCTCCACCAAAAGCTGAATCTTGTTATTTAAATCTTTAAACCTTCGTAAAGAAATGAAGGGGATTCTGCTTCCCATATTGGTGGTGGCCCCTCATTCTAATCAAGATAACTCTTGGATTCAGATAAAAACTGTTCAGATAATGGTGGATGAATATAGATAATGGTATTTACAATAAGAGCTAAAAGGAAGGGAATACATTTGAATTTTAACCACTTTTAGCGGATAATTAAGAGCATGCATGAATAAAAACAAGCTCTTAACAAGGAAGCTTGAAGAAGAGGGTGGATGAAGCAGTAAACAATAATAAGAACTGACAGTTTAGTGCAAGATAAACCAACCAAAAACAGAGAGAGGAAGACTTGAGTTGAAGGCTAATTAATTAACTATTCCAAATGAAGTGCCAAACATACTAAAATCTACACGGAATACAGACAAAATTTCAGACTCTGCCACTCCACTTTCTTTTTCTTTTTCTATCTTCCCTCCTTTTCCCAGAAACTTGAAAGTAAGAAAACCAAAACAAGAACAAAAAGGGCAGCTCCGACTTCACGCAGGGTCTCAGCTTGGTTCCACTGGGCATCTTCCGTACTAAATATTAGTGCGAATTATCAAAACACAAAGATTGCATGGTGTTCGAGTCTAATGATGATGATTTGACTGTGGTAGGGGGCTAGTGGCGATGCCAAAATATGAAGCTGATATGACACGATGATCTTACCATGGTGGTGAGTCCACTTGACTACTCTATGAAACCAGTTTTTGTCAAAATAGCATTTCTCACTTTGCTAAGATCTCTCCCTTTGAGTGTTCTCCCTATCCCTTCACACACAGAGAAAGATGAAATCTGGCTCCTTGCAAGCTTTCTAGCAATCCATTCATGAGGAGGAATCATATCATCTTCATCTTCTTCCTCTTCATCATCATCACCAACATTATCATGGTAATGTTCTTCTCCATTAACACCATCCCTTGACCCCTTCTTGCCTTTTTTCCCATAAATTTTTGACCAGTCAGGAATGTCCAGAGGAGCTGAAGAACCTTGACCCACTTCAGCTTCATGGCTGGTTTGTGGATTCGCCCTTGGGATCTTTCTGGGAGCTGCAGGTAGGCGCCATGCAGAGGAAGAACCTGCAGAAGGGTCCTTAGATACCTTTATTTTTGGGCTTGATTCATCCCTTTCCTTGGCTTCACCCCACACTTCTTCTTCATCAAAATCTTCTTCCTCTTCCCTTATTGATCTCTCCCCAAAAGCGATGTTTTTATTCAGAAAACCACCCCAAGCTGCCATTACTATTTGCTCTGCAACCTGAAAATTTGGATAGGAGCTTGAGATTAAACAGAGAGTAGGAAAAGGGATTCAGAGATGAGTTATAACACAGTTACCTATTTCAGTATATATAGACAGATGACAGAAAAAAATTTTCCCCTAATGCGTATAGTTGCTAATGAGATAAAATAGCCTTTTTATTTCACCTTGGGAATCAAAAAGCAGAAAGGTGTAAGAGAATAATATCAGGAATCTACCTTGCTTTTGTTTCAATACCCTCCAAAGGAACTATGACTTTTCAAGAAAATTTCTCAAATGGGAACACTGCATAAACCCAAAAAACCAACCATGACAAAGGAAGAAGCTTTGTAAATCCTTCCCCTGACCTTAATACCTCCAAAGAAGATCACAGGTTTCAAGAGACCAGACTCACAGAATGATACCTGAAAAAACGACAAGCGGTAGAAAAAGACAACAGAAACAGATGAGTATAAAGAAAAGCGTGTAATAATAATATCGTTCGGCCTAAAAAAGAACCTCATATAGTAAAGAGAAGCAAAAGAAAACGATGGGTCTTGTTGTGAATCTCGGTTCTTCTCTATTTAATTACTTATTACCTGGAAATAATCAACATAAGGTGCTTAATCACAAAAGTCCAAACGCCGCGGGAAAGGATGCAGAACAAGGACAATAAGGAGGTGGGTACAGCTGCATTGAGCAAACCCAGAGATCAACAAGTCTCATCACAGCATTTCTATTAAGAAGAGCTCAGGCTGCTGCGAAATTTCTGAGTTTCAGAGTGCATTGATCAATATTTTTGTTTTATTATTTTCAAAAAGCTCTGAAAGGCTGCATCTTGATTGGGAGAGGTGGTGATGAAGGATTGGCCTCGCCGTACCTTTTGTGATCCGCAACCTTATCCTCAACCCAGAAACAAAGCTCATTCGGCGGGTACCAGAGACAGGCTCAGCGTCTCTCTCACTTTCTCTCTCTCTCTCTCTCTCTTTCTTTCTGTGTGTGAAAGTGTGAGCCAGAGGGAACCTTTATTAATACCTAGGAGAGGGCGCTTGTGAAGTAAAAGCCAGTTGGTTGGGTATTACTATAACATTGAGATATGTAGCGGGTTTTTGCTGACGAATGAGGATGGGGGGTTTCAAGTTTCAACTGTGACTGAGCCTTTTTCTATATCTTTATCTTCTTCAATGCTTCCTGGGTTATGGGATTATTAATGCACAGTTGCATTTCACGGAGACAAGGAGAGAGTGAATTTGGTGCAAATTTTGGTTAGGGGGAGAATGGAAAGCCTCGGCCCCAAGCGCTGTCCAAATTCATATACAACGAGGGTCTGAATATGGATAGGATTACATTGCCTACTTTTTTATTATTATGAGAGTGAGAATTAAATTTATAATTTTTATTTAAAAATCTTTTTATCTGTGAATAAAAATTGAATGAATCAAAAAATATTTTTGTTTGGTTTTGTCGAAAACTTATTATTAATATTAAATTAATAATTTAATTTTTAAATTTAAAAATTAAAATTTAATTTATTTATAAATTTAAATATCAAATTATTAACTTGCTCTTTTTATTATTAAAGACGCTGTCATGGCTTAAAGTTAAAATAATTTCTCCTACTCTTAAAATTTTTTTCTGATAAGAAAAATACTTTACGGTAGTCCTATAAATCTTACATATCAAAAGACGTCTTAATTTCTAAAATTACTCAAAACATAAAAGTTTACATCTTCGAATATTAATTATAGAAATATTAAATAATATGAAAATTACTAATATGCCAAATGATTTTTCGTTGCCTTAACTTATTTTTAAAATTCATGCATAGGAATCTTTTATTTATTTTATATTCTAAAATTGGAATGTATAAGACAATAATAACATTCCAAACACACAAAAATAAGGTTCATATTATATAATTTACAGATTCATTGTGTGAGATTACTTATTGAGTTGGTGAATTAATCCACTTCCAAATTCAAATTCGTTTATAATTGAAGGGAACAGAAATTTTTTTGCCATCGTTCATTCAAAATATTTGATAATCAATGCAACTCTGAAAATCAGCAACGTGTTCTATATTTCATTTCATTTTCTGGTCAAGCTTTCCCATTTTATTCAAACACCGATAATGGCAGGAGGTAAGTGGGGTCTTGAAATGTGCATATTTTTATCAGCGACGAATTTGATAATTTTTTAAATAAAGTGATGCAAATTCGTATTCTCTCTAATTTTTATATTTTTTTAAAAATTTCACTTTTTAATTATCTTTAGTTAAAAAAATTTAGAATCTTGAAAAAAAAGTGTTTAGCTCATTGATTAATCTGATGTTTTTTGAAAATAAAAATAATATGAATACAAATCCCTCTAATTCGCAAGTTAAAAAAAAAAAATTGAGCCATTTTAAGTACTCTCTAACTATCTCTAATGTAAATAAAAATGTGGGGTCTTGAAAGATAAATATTATAAAAATAAATTTATATAGTATTTATCTGAGTATCTTAAAAAAAATTAGGTGAATTACAGTCCTTTCTTTTTTGTTTTTGAAATATATTTTTCATCCTGATTTTTGTATCTAATTGTAATTTTTCTTTTAATCTATTAATTTTTACAATTAATCTCCTAATTTATCTATTTCATTATAATTTATCTTATATCGTTTAAAGTAAATATTAATTTTAATTATAATTATATAAAATACTAAAATGTATAGAGTACAAAATAGGACATTAAACAAATAAAATCATATTTTAATGATTTTACATAATTATAATTATAATTCATGTTTAATTTATATAGTAAAAAATAAATTAGAAATTTAATTATAAAAATTAATAAATTAAGAGAAAAATTATAATTGGAAGTGACAAAAAATAATAATTTTTTCATAATTTAATAATTTGATATAAAATTAATTAAGTTGAATCGATTGATGTGCCACACAAACCATGGGAAAGTAAAATGATACTTTGAGAGAGTTAAATGATAATATTCAAACCAACCACTTGGAAGTGAAACGATAGGTGGAATTTCTAGAAAGAATTTAAAGGGTATTTATACAGACTTTATATGTCAAAATATATATTTAAAAGGGTATAGTTGAGAGTTTTTGCCTTGCTACTTAGTCACACAACGTATCATTTCTAGAGAGAGTTTGTCACTTAAATGTGCAGGAAAGATGAAGCAAAATTGGTGGTAAGTAGAATAGGGAAGGTGGAATCCGAAAATGTGATGAGATTAGGGCTTATGTTTTGCGTGGCTTGACGTGTCTAACACGAAGCAAAAGAAGAGAAGGTTGTGGCATTTCCAAGTTAAATATTGTGTTGAGTGGGATTTATTCATAAATCCAATAACTCTGGCGTGTCACTAAATAGTTAAAGGTCACAGTAATTCCCAATCTTCACTAACAGTGCCATTTAACAATTACGACCACAATTTCACAGTAAAAGGGCTCAAACTTTACTTTTCAGTTTTCACGCCTCTTCCCACTACGGAAAAAAAAAAAAAAAAAAAAACAAGATGGTGTAGATGGGTGGGCCGATGGGCCCCCCACAGACTGCCAACTGAATTATAATAATGGTGGGTGAAAAAATATTGACTAAATATACAAAATTCTATTGAAAAAATATATTATTTTTTACAAAATATCATTTTATTTTAAATACTGCATAATTGTAAATTGTTTTTTCTGTTGACAACTTTATATGTTTTGTCCAAAATAATTGACAACAAATAATTTATATTTATGTAACATTGAATTTTGAAAAAATATAATATTTTAAAAGTTAATATAGGAGTGTAAGTAGGTCAGGTTGGGTCGAGTTTGAGCAATTTCTCAACCCAATTGTACAATACTCGGGTTGGTTATAATCCACTCGAAAATCAACCGATCAAGAGAATAAACCGAAGATCACGGGTTATTTCAGATGAGAGACCAAACGTATAGGAATTCGAGTTGGACTAGTTCAAAAGAGTAAAGTGATATAATTTGTAATTCATCCTATCATTCTTTTCTACCAAGAACACATATGACAGGCCAAGCAATATAACTTCAACAAGCACTACGAATGCAATACAGACTATTAGTCACTAGATAACATGATTGCAACAGAAATTGTCAGCTTGCTCAAAATGAAAATTTTATATAAAAATCCTATATGGTTTCATTTAAAGCTTCCTGATCTAATTCAATATCATATTCTCATGATTCATGACATATTAACATGCAATCCTACCTAAGTTGTAAGAAAAACATTTCTAAAGACTAAAGCAAGCATTAACAAAACCAATAACTTGTAAAATATATATCACTCAGAAAATTATGCAACATATGAAATGAGATTTGTCAGTAACTAGAGCACTCGTACACAACAGGATGAATAGAAAATCCAGAGCATTTTCCAACAGGGGACTTGCAAGAGTGAATTGCAAGTAGCGAAAAGAAGATTTTCCACCTATATACTATATAGCAACAATTTGTCAAATTCTACAATTTACTTTACCCTTTAGGGCTACGTACGATGAAGAAAATGCAAAGTTGAGAACCTTACCAAACAACGATGAAGCTTCGACACCGTAGACTGTGAGCTACGGAGATGCTACCGATGAGGTCAAAAATGAAGGCTCGAGACGAGAAATGCTGATTGCCAAGAAACGAGAAGCAGCGAATTTGGAAAAAATGGGGCTCGAAATTCAGAGGAGAAAGGCTTAGGGGGCTAGGTGAGGTCAGAGACGATAAAGCTTCTATAGTGGACTGTGAGCTACAGAGATGCCATCGGTGAGGTCAGAGACGGAGGCTCGAGACGAGAAGAAATGCTGATTGCCGAGAAATGAAAAGCAGCGAATTTGGGGAAAATGGAGCTTGAAGTTTAGAGGGGAAAGGCTCGGGATTTGCTTCGGTTTTCTACAGGTGTGTGTATAGGTTATGGGCTAATGGCTATTAGCATTGGGCTAAATCTGATGGGGGTGTAAATATATCGGTTCGGGTCAGGTTTAACAGGTTGACTTTAACCAAATCCGACCCGATCTTTATAATCCGATTTTCATTTTTTTTAATCCATTAGAATCCATTAAATCTAAACTACTCATCTGAAAGGCTATTCTCGAGTCGGTTTAAATCGATTTAAGTCGAGTTGTTCAATTTACTTACATCTCTAGTTAATAACACAAATTATCCATTTTTCATATAACAAATCAATCCAAGATTTTGTTTTAAAATATTATATTTTTCCCAAATTCATTATCACATGAGTATAGAAATATCTCACATTATTTTTTTTTAACTAAAAATTATGAGGAAGTGAAATATTTTTTCAGATGCTAAATCATTTAAAATAATATTTTTAAAGATTAAAGTTTCAGATAATATATTTTTTGAGATTATTTTATATATTTATTCAAAAATTAATTATTTTATTCAAAGCTCACTAAATTAAATTTTTTTAAAAAATTTAATACATTTTGATTTATAAATTAAATAGACTTAATTTTAAATGCCCAAGTTATTTTCAATGGAGGAGACAATAAAATGACTACCAAAGACAATCTCCAATTTGTACAATACCATTCAACAAAATGATAATTATACTATGCCTAGTTTGTGAATAATTAAATATTTTTTTAATGAAAATTTTTAAAGCAAATTTGATCTAAGATTCCCTTGATATGTGATGCCCAAATGTGCTATTGCCACGTGGAGGTTATGTATAGGTCAAATTAAGGAACTCCTTGTCCCTAGGTTTGCTGGCCGCGCCTTCCCTAATATGAAATCTCCGCCTCCAGACCAGCCATCTGTGGGTACCGTTGTTTCCCGCCACGAAACTTCTCCCCTTTATTATATAAACTCCACCTTCTTCCCTATTTCTCATCCTCCATCTCTCCCTCTCTCTGAGAAGAAGCCATGGGAGGAAGCAGAAGGAGCTCGCCGAAGAGAAATGAAGGATACTATTATAGGTATCTTAAGCCAGGAGCTCTGGCCCAACTCAGGGACTCCAAACTCACTGCAAGATCTCATCGGAGGCACATTTTGCGTACCCAGATTTCTCTTTCTCAACTCTTACTCCCCACTTCAACCCTTCCATCTTCCCCGATTGAACAAACAAACCCAGTTCTTAACCAGATCAATAATGGGGTTCCTAGTTTTGCTTTGAGGATCAATCGCCCAAGATGCTTGCTCAGAAAGAGACTCTTCGCAGTTACTCCTGTTTTCGCAGAAGAGATTGAGCAGTTATAGTACTTTCATGAATTATTTTCCTGATGAAACAGTAATTGATCTCTAGAGTTCTTGTTCAACACAATAAATGGGTACAATAATTTCTTATGACACTTTCTTTCTTAGTTTGAGATTCCTCTTTTTAATTTCGTGTACCCTTTGGTCAATAATGTGGGATCCCCTTATGTAGATCTATGCATAGCTTGCTATTCCTGGGGGATTGGAATTGTGTGTGATCTGATCTTAATTAAGAAATGAGACAGATCAAGTGGTAAAACATTTATGTTTTGAGCTGCTTCAGCACTTATCGGACTATTTATTCTTACCTTGAAAACGAAAGCTTGCTTAATGAAATGAGCAAAAGACTGTATAAGGAAGTGATCAAGCTACAATCAGATATGTAGATGCTAAATACAATTTGGAATTTAATGTTTATTATTTTCTGAAAATAACACGCCGGGATTATATGTTATTAATTTTTTTTTAATTCCATTGTAAAACTTATAGTGAACACTTGAAAATTACACAATTTTTTTTCCTTCTAAATTTAAGGGGAGAAAGGAAGGAAATGGTTAGCCTGTAATACATATTCTGCTACAAAACTAAATGTGAAAGATTTCTCCATCATAATCCTAAGTCAGTCAGAACGAAGAGTAATATCTAGTTAAGAAATGCCCCAATATGGACAGAGATAGTCAGCATCATGATAAATCTTAATCGAAATATGGACTTAATTCTGCAGCATTGGTTATTGCTTAAAAACTCAGATCATATTCTGTTGCTTTTTTCAGCAGTACAAATGGCTTCGGGTATAAATATTGATGATACTATCAGATTGTGAAGTCCTGGTAAAGGCAGGGATGGAAAATTACTGCAGTTTTAGACCGGAAATGCTCAGCTATTGTTGAAGATATCAGTTTAGTTTGCAGAAATTTTCACAAAGGTCTCTTTCTCTTGAGTTAGTAGTCTAACTTGGCAACAAATTGGCTTGCCACAATGACCGCAAAGTAGGACTCTGCTGTAATCATCGTTAATGGTTCCTCTTCTTTCTAATTGAACCTGCAGTTCAGTGTAGTATGCTTCTTCAGGTGAGTTGAGTTTATATCTAATGGTATGTTATCATTGAATAATTCCTATAGCAGCCCACATTTTATATACAAGGCTTAAGTTTCCGAAGTGTTTGTTATCAAACTTTTAAATAAAAGTATAATATATGAATATTGACTACTATATTATTAATTCATTCATTCAAAAAAAAATTATTCCATGTCATGATTATCTTGAAAAACCTAGCAAATACTTAACAACTACACTTAAGATATGTTTTCTTGTAGTTTGCAATTGGGTGAATCCTCTTTTCTTTGAATTTTCTGTTTAAACAATATTTTTAGCTTATAATTAGCCACAATTTTTAAAATTTTTTAATTTAATTTTGATTCAAAAATAATTGAGAAATTCTAAGATAAAGTTGGTCTATAAATCAATTATAAATAAATATGTATATCAAAAATATTTTTTTAATAACAATTATATATTTATTTTTGATTTAACTACTCTTTTAGTTTCTCTATTTTTAAATATGCGTCATTCTTTTACAATTTATAATATAAATTTAATTTATTTAATTTTAATAAATGAATTAGAATAATATTTTATTAAATTTACTATATTTACCTCACGAATATTTTTTATATATCATTAAATGACACATTTTATATTCAATAAAATACATTAACAATAAATTTAATAATACATTCATGATATACACAAAAGATTACTAACAAAATAAATAATAAATTTTTAAAAAAGATTATTTTGAATAATTATTATAACTAAAAGAACTAAATTTATATTATAAATTATAATAAAATTAGATTAACACATTTTTAAAAATAAAAAAAATAAAAAATGCAATTACACCTTCATTTATTATAGACAGATTATACCTAAAACTAACTCGGATCTTTAAGCTAAAACCAATCATGCTTAAAAACAGACACCCATGCAATTATGACCGGATGTTTATTTATTTATTTTTGAAACATGCAAGAGAATCGAACCCGCAACCCTATCCCACACCCACCTAAAACCATTTAAGCTAGCCTCAGGTGGCTATTACGACCAGTTATAAGTGTTGTATAAGTAGATGGTTACCCAATTAAACAGACAGCCGCAAAAGTAATGCTACTCACACCAAAAGTATGCCACAAAAGGCTACTTAGAGCCAGGAACGATTAGTGCACAAGCTTTTGTGATTTTTTGTTACATTACGTGTGAGCGTGGCATTACTCCAGCAATATAGTTCCAACGACTATACAATTTACAATGAATTAAAAACCAAAAACAAGGAGAGTATGGTAGTAAAAAAGGAATTTCTGTACACGATGCTCAGCGAACATGAGCAAGCCAAAATCGTTTTTTTTTCCTGACCACTCATATCATATTTACAGACAAGAAATACCACTTGTACCCTTGCCAGTAATTATACAAATCTAAGTCCCAATTCTTGGGTAGTGCTGAAAATCTAACAAGGAGCACCAGTTTCCTTATCGTGTAGAACTTGAGTTCTGATGACCTGCTATCCAGCAACTTCAATGATAATAGATCTACCTAAATGACCATCATGGACAAATGCAAATAACCTCAATTAGTTCAGACAGTGCATCAATTAACCATCTATTTGATTATCATCATGGCCGGAACTTTCAACAGTCAATCCGACATTCAAACTTGATCTTGATTTGCCGGAACGCTTCCTGGGTTTTCTTGGTGTGGCAAACACAACAGGTCCCAGGCTTAGCTGCTGTACCATGTCTATAGTATGTCTCTCCTCTGTGACTGCTTTTCCGCAAGATTTTGACTTCTTGCAGCATCTGCTAGGGCGAGACAATACAAAGTTTCTGGAACTTGGAGCTTCACCAATTGTACCCACTTCATGCTTGGTCTTTGAGAACACATCATTATCTGCTGTACATGAGTCTAAACTCAACCATGCAGAACTACTTTTGTCATCCTTTCCCTTATTAGTCAAAGCTATTTTTAGCGTGCTTGCATCATTGACTTGAGTATCGGAATTGATCCTTGGTTCACATAATTTTTCAATAAAAGCTGTATCCTCCGCAACGCTTTCTTCTGCAGAAGTTGGGACCTCCTATCAAAGCAGAGAGTTAACAATTTTTTTTCATTTTATAAGAAAAGATCCTAAACAATTAGTTGAGAATATGAATAACCATATATAACAAGATGATGTTTATCTTTAAAGTGATAAAGGTGCTAGTCAAGGAAAATCCTCAAGTTGGTCCATAGTCCATCAGGTGGTCACGAACCAAGAAGCAACAAAAAAATAGGATAGCTTGAAGAAGAAAAAAAGATTTCTTAAGCCACGAGACAAAATGAAGAGGATTTTATATAGATGACAGAGAAAAATTGCATGTGTAACCAATGAATCATATAGCCCTTTAGACATTGCTTGGATGGAAAAGAATTGAGCGTGATATGAATAATGAGGATCTCAAATTTGCCTAGCAAAGAAAAGAATGATCATGTTGCCACAAATATACTGAATTGTCATCCAAACAGGAGAAGGGTCTAAATAACAGCCAAACTTGAAAAGACATGTATAAAGCATCTGGCAATATAGGTATGTCCTTGATTCCCCATGCAACGCTCTACAAAAAGTACATTTATGATCTTAAAAGTTCAACTCAATATCATTATGATAATAGTAATAATAAACAAACAAAAATGTAAAGTTCCACGGGTAAGGACTACATTTTAAATTTCTGATAAAAATCCTTGTAACTAAACACAAATTTTGCTATAAAAATATTCAGTCTCTATTTTCTTTTTGACAGAATGAAGTAGAAAAATGTTGATATAAGAAAAGATTTAGGTTGTTGTTTCTCCTAAATAGTAAAAAAATGACACCAGAAAAGAGTTAGAAAAAAAAATTTATATAAATAACTAACTAAAAATATATTTTAGTTACACCAAGTTACCTTATTATGCGCCTCAATTACTTGGTCACAGCCAGAACCATTTTCTCCATCAGAATCAGCCATCTCCTCGCACTCAAACTCCACATGTTCTTCTATGTCTTCCTCAGAGTCACTTAGTTCTTCCTGTTCCATCACTATTTCAGGATGAGATTGATCACCAATATCATCTACATCACATCTGCTGATGTTATCATTACGAAAAACCAAAGGAGGGGGGTGGGAACATGAAGCAAGCTTGCTACTGCTAACTGTAGGGATTTTTTCACCCTGCTGACTGCATGGAGCACTATTCTCTTGAGGTTTTGTTGCTGTTCCACAACTTTCTACAGTCATTGTACACCCCATTGGATTATGTGCCTTTATCTGTCTACTTTTCATAGATTTCTCCTTTCCAGATGCAGAACTTAGGTGAATATCCAAGTCAAGTTCATTGGATTTTTCATTAAGACTAGAAGATCTATTTGCTATAGCTGGCATATCACTATTAACCAGTGACTCAGTCTGAATAGCATCAAAACTGGTTTGCGATTGTGAGTCATTAGGTTTCTGCAGAAGTGGATGGAAATCAAAGCCACTGGACCTTGAAGTGCAATCTTTTGACTTCAAAGACTCATAAGAACTATCTACGTGGTTTTGTTGGTGAGGACGATGGAAAAGACTCAGATTTAATTGTGGTTGAGTTCCTGAAAAGAAACTGAAGGAACTAGAAGTGCTAGAACTAAATTTCAATGGATAATAAGGCATGTTTTCAGTGGATTGGAACAATAAAGGATGCATGTGAAGATCAGTACTAGTCCCTTTTTCTGCCACAACAGATCTGCCCCCAACAGTTCCAAATCTTTCTAGTTGAGAACCTGTAACAGTGTCTTTCTGCAGGGGTCTTGTACCTTTAACTGGATGAATGATTCCAAATTTCTCAGCATGAGGAATTTGAGAAGCAGAATTATCTTTTCCACAAGCAGCAACACCACCTCCAGGAGGGTAAATCTTAGATGTTCCACACTGATACCCTTTAAAGACTGTCTGAGAAACTACCCGAACAGATGGAGGGAGATTCACTGGGGGCAAGTCTGGTGCTAATTTCACCAAGTGACTACTATTAACTTTACGAGACCGATATGGCCGATAATAGTATTTGGAGCTAGAGGTGGACATATCAAAAACTGGGTTTCTAGGTTTAATAGCACTAGGAGCACCATGTCTACCACTCCTTAATTCAGATGAAGTATGAAAAAGTTGGGGAGACTTAGATACTAACGGAAATGCAGCCCTATCACCAATATCAGGTTGAGCTTTTCCACATACACCATTTTCGGTTTGTTGACCGCTGTAGTTTTGAGTATCCTCCTGTGATGTTGCATCATTAACAAGGTTTACTTCTCTGTTTGTAGCGGAAAAGCCTTCAGGACAAGTAAGAGAAGATGTATCTGGCCTCCAATCTGCCAGAAATGCTTGGTGGACATAAGCAACATCTGAATTATCCATGTAATTATCTTCACCAGTGATTTCATCCTCGCAATCCTGCAAAAAGTTCCAAAAGATTGTGAAAGTGAATCCAATATCTGAGAATATAAACTTTCAATAGCCCATGGATAAGTGCAGATAATTTAAATGCTGGATCCCATTGCATTGATTTATGAACAAGGCAGCAGAGGCAAAAATTAATGTTAAATATGGGTAAGATCTGAGATATAAAACATCAACATAGGATTCCAAACTTCAGAAATTAACAAACCTCTTTCTCAGATACAGTTTGCCAACTCTCTAAAGATGCAGCTTTCAACTTTCTTCTTTTCGATTCATATAATCTTCGCTTCTCCTTTTTTGATGCATCTAGCTTATATGACTTTTGAGTCCCAAGAGCAATACGCCACTGACGTGGAAGCAAGGACGGATCTCTATGTGGAACAATATATTGCCATACTGACATCCAATCAAATTTATAAACCTTGAGTCCCTGTGTGTTTTAGGTCATTCATCAACTATTGACAACAGAAAATATCTTACGAATTGTCAAATCCTAAGATGCAGTTGAATAATTTACCTCCTGAATACATGCTATCTCCTCTGCAGTTAATGGGGAGGTTTTCATTCTCCGAACTGCCTGTAGGAAAAATTCAAGCAACAATATAAAGACTTGTACTAAATAGTTTCTAAGTATAGATGGTTCCGTATATGCTATACAGAATATATAAAATCTGGCTAGAGAGCAGCGCCTTTAAACATGCTTCTTGCCCTTTTGACTCATTAACGGTTATGGAAATAAATGTTTCCTTAGCATCCTTTTTTGATGAAAATCCTGTGAGGACAGTATCATATCCTTTGACATTTTACTCTCTTTTTTTTCCTTTCATGGAAGTCTTTTTATTTCTTGGCCAGAAAGAAAAATCACAACAGTCTATGTTCTGATACATCTCAATACCATAATTTCTTATGACCACCATATTTGACAATTTAACAGAGTCAAGCAACTTACATAATCAGATAATTTTTCAATCACAATGAAAATATTTAATATTTTATCTTACTTTTTAACTCTATCTATTAAGATGTGCCACTAATAGGGAGAAAATTTTCTCTTCATAAATTAATATTTTATTTATACATATTAAAATAAATAAATATAACTTATTGCCCCATAACCAATGATCCTGGCTCCAACACTGTTGATACACATAAATGTGCATGAAAATTTCCTTTTAACAATGACTCTCCTAATATACAATGTTTAAGTGGTTATGAAAGAATGGAAAGAGAAAAAAGTTAGTTTTAAAGCTTCAAGTACTTGCTCACAACCTCCTGTTTTACAAGGATAAGTTGGTGTTTGGGTTAACTTGGTGATATCAGAAACACCAATTATGGCTCACACATATCTATGCTACCATAGAAAGGGGACTCTCCTTCTTTGCTGTCCTTTTTGTTTGCTCTTAAACCCAATATCCTATGTTTAAAATTTTTAAGAAGGAAGGAGAAAAATGTCATTCCAACATTCAGTACTTACCTATAGTCCTACAAAACAGGAGGATGAATGTTAAAGTTTCTCAGTAGATTTTAAAATTCAAAGAAAATTATAGAAAGTGAATTGACACATGTGTATATGGGTCTCAAATCTCAAGAGTAGGACACAGAGAGGCCTACAATCACAAACAATGTTCTTATATACTCTGAATTCAGATTAATAAAATTTACTTTATCTACCATGAAACACATAAAAATACATTCATCAATATAATTTCATCATATAAGGTTAAAGCATATATATTTACCTTTATTGGATTATCCGATGCTTTAGAAGAGCACCGGTTTTTCTGCCGGACAAAAATCTGTAATCAAACCATCCCATGTCATATTACATAGGGTATAAAAGTTCTACCACTATAATGAAGCCGTTCAACTAAACACTACATTTTAATTTAAAAGCTGAGGAAAAAAAAAGAAAGCAGAACAAAATTGCAATCCATTATTATAATGACATTTAGAAACCACAGAACAAAGCCACCCAAATGTATCCAGGATATGTATTTTAAATCTAAATATAAATTGCCCAATATAGTGGCCATCTATAAAACACATAAAACCAACTTTTAGAAGCTTTAAACAATGTCTCACTGTATCTGCTAATAAACAATATTATCTCATCGTCGAAACATGATTTAGACAGTCAACAAACCTGTTGCAAACAGCCAAGCAGTACCTCATTAAGTTTGCTCGTTTTTAGGACAAGCAAACAAGTTTCTGATTTTCCTCAATTCTCATCATTAACGTAACGGTCATGATTTGCCAAAGTATTGCAATGTTTAAACATCGGGTGTGTCCTCAATCACAGGAGGATTTTCTTTCAATAGGGTTGAGAAGGAAAAAAGGAGGCTAAAGCACTGAGGCAATGTGCAGTATTTGTAATGTTATGACATATTTGGATGCCATCTTGGATTTGCAAAGATACTGGGCTGCTTTGCTGCATTTTTTACCTTTTTTTTTTCTTTGGTTCCTGTTCTTCTCTTTATTTTTGAACTTTCATATGGAGGATATTATACCCTCCTATTTGTAGCTCTCTTCTTCCTTAGTAAAATTTTCTTCTATTAAAAAAAAAGTAGCACAAATAACATGAAGAGGCTTTAATTTCAGCCTCAACGAATAATTACAAACAAAATTTGTCCTTAGAAAACATAATCTATAGTAATCACCTGATGCTTAGACTTGCAGGGAAGAAAACGTTGTTGAATTGCCTTCCAATCTGTATTATATTCCATTAACCCTAAGGCTAGTAATCTGCAATACAATCAGACAGTCCATGATATTGCTGGAAGCCATAAGGATAAAAAGTGGTAATAAATACAAAAAATGCTGGATATTAAAGTCAACTATGGAAAGAAAAGGAAATCATTGTGTAAGCTAAAGAGACAGAGACAGGTAAACAGCGAGCATTAGTTGGCAGTCCAGTCTTCCACCTCAACGAAACCAGAATAAGCCATCACACACTCTGAAACAAAATTATGCAGTAAAAGTCCCTTTTTTTTTCCAATGAACAAAGAAATTTCATTAGAAACAAAGAGTAAAAGGAAAAAAGATCCTCATGTAAAAAACACTTTAAAAAATAAAGAAACTACACCTAAAAAAGAAATAAAGATTAGCCAAAAAGAAGAGGAGAAGGAAGAAGTAGAAATACACTCAAAAACTTGGATGACTCATTGTAGCAATGTCATTTTCAAATATATGCTTAAACATAGGACTAATAAATGACAAACAAACTAACAAAGAACTATTAAACCACCAAATTCAAGGCAAACAAGAGAAGATCTTCATCTACGAGACGCCGTAATATTGAAGTCAATATACACTATGCCTACTATAACATTATCGCTTAACAATTACATATAGATACTCGACTTGAGGACATGTTAATAAACCTTATACAGAAAGAATCCCTATTTTGACCATAAATGCAGGATTGCAGATATTCAAAAGATTCAAAGTCAAAGATTTCAACATCTCAAGCCAAACCTTATGAATTTTGCCTTCTTACAACCCCCATCAACTTCAATCCTCCACTGTACATACCAAAATAAAACACCCCATGGCAAAGCATTGTCTTCTACTCCTTGACACCATAATTCATAAACAGTTGACTTTTTTCTAATTAAAAAGAAGTCTATTCATATTTGAAACAACAACTAAACATGCCTTGAGATCAAGGTAGTCAAAGGTGAAATGCAAGGCAAAAAATGATTTAACCTTGGAGAGAGATTTGGAGTTCTAAATGGACTTGTCAAGAATATTTTTCTTCCTATTAGAAGAAGAATGAGTAAGGGACTGAAAATAGCACTTGCCAGAAAACACTCCAATAGAGTTAGTGTTTCAAATTTGCCTATCTCAATTGGAGGAGATATGAAGAGAATCAAGTCAAAGAAAAATGCATTGTAGCTTATTACTTCCTCTATCATTTAGGTTTCTAAAGCAATGAAAAGTCCACAAGTGAGAATAAAACACTGAAAGAATGAACTTTTGGATGGGTGAATTATGCAAAGAAGAAAGACTGTAGATTGATAAAGGCGAGAAAAATCCTCTAAGAAAAGAATATTCTTCGCCTAAGTTTCCACCTAGAACCATATATAAGAACATCCAACCAATCGCAAAGAAACTAGTGGCCTACTATGAAGCATGGTTACTTCTAGATTCAAGCTTACCGGTACTCTTTGGGTACTCCAAAATGCATATCGTGTAGTATCTTCTTTTTTTTCTTGAAATTTTGGTCAGCACACATTTTAGTAAATCATAGTTACAACTGCAAAATTTTAACTCTAAAATTTAAGAATATGAAATTAAATTTTACAAACTCAACGATATAAACTAGTATACAAAGAGTTGCATGCACAACTTTGATATCATATAGTACTCTAGTTTACTTTTAACTAAGTTATATGAACTTTGAGATTATTTAAGAATTACTATTTTGGTTGATCTTATATATTATAGAAAGCTCATTACCAAATTTTATTGTTGCAAATGTAAGAATTGTTATATGTATTAAAACATTCTTTATTATATAGTATATATTGTTATACCGATACCTTATGTTTTAAAAAAATCACCGTATCCCATACCTGAACCTGTACTAGGTACCAGCACCCATGCGACATAGGTGGTCTAAACCAAACATATTCCATAAGAATAAATTTCCAACGACTTACATGAGTAGCACATATCATTGGGTTGGCATCCTATCCATCATGGTCTAAGGCTCTGAGCCACAATTACTCTAAAATATCTAATGCTGTAATGAAATAGTCTCTGAAGGAAAACGCCATAATCATGGTAATATAAATATACCATATAAATTAACTACTCAAGCACAAAATTCATGTAAAATAGTAAACGTTTGACATAAAGTATGAAAAAAAAACCATGAATATTCAAGTTCACAAATCACAATAAAAAATGATGTGGCAGCCCTAAAATTCAAATAAGAAACATTTCATGCATTTATATAATATAAACTTTATCCTTTCTATCAACTACTATTATGATTTGTATGTTCTCACTTTCAGAGTCTGTTTAAAGTGTCCATAGCTAGAAACAAAATTATATTTTAGCCATGAACGTTAAAAAAATAGATTAAATTTAAATGTGCTAAATCAACTTGTATCACTTGGTCATTGCCTGAACCTTTCTCAGAAACCCCCTCCTGTGTTTCACTTTCTTTCTGACTTAATGTGATGATGGATTTGAAAGACAACATCTAGCTTGACTGAAAAGAGGTGAAAATATAACATTTTACTAGTACAATAGAAAGAAAAAAGGGAGTAGGTCAGCTTAAAAGAAATTCAGAATTTCATTATTGGCAATTTCTGGTGCATTATCTGGAAAAAAATATTGCAAGAAGAATGAAAAGCACTGGGGTTTAACTCAGGCAACAAAGGCAAACTCAGTTGAACCATGACAACATAAACTCGGTGTTACAAGTTAAACTCAGATTGTAGTACAAGAATCATGGACCTAGTACAGAAAACCAATAGACTCCGACATGGCGACATCTAAGTGTCATGGCCACTTGCGGATTTAAGGAGTTTAGCATGTGTTGCAAATATTTTGATCCTAGGGACACTTTAGAAAGAAATTCAAAGGTTTTCTTGGAGAATTTATACCTCCATGCTTCGAATCCTAAAACCCATTAAACACCATTACCCTAACCAGATATTTGTACAAAAAAGAGTTGCACAAGTACATACAAACACACATCCCACATATAATGAATGATAATAGTAAGTAAATAGATAAAGATCAAGCATCATAGTAAAAGCATTTAATACAGATAGTTCAGAAAGAGAAGAAGGCATGCAACTCACTCATCTTCTGAATCGGTGAAAAGCACTCTATTTACAACTGCCGGCAGGGGTGCCTTATGTGGAAATAATGCTGGATTGAACACAGGAAGAAACCTTTGAGCTAACTTTGCAATTTCTTTGGGTACTAAAGCAATTGATTGCTTCTTGGTACTTTCAACAAGCATGGCAGCCAATGTTTTCTTAGGTTGTTGCTGACCAGGTGAAGTTGAGACAGTATTAACAGCTGCAGACATTGTTCCACTTGGAACTTCATTATTATCTTTGGATAATGATGGAAAACAAGGAAACAAAGGTTCCTTTTCAGCGTGCATATCACATCCAGATTCCAAGTAACGGTTTCGACACTCTTGGACAGCTGCAAAAGGAATTTCAAACCAATGCCTAAGTATGTAAAGGTCGTTCTTCTTAACCAGCATATAATGGAAAGCATGCAAAACACTTGATATCTTTAGTACATCTTACCAGAATGAGCATCTTCTACAAATTTTCCAACTAAATTAAGTGGAGCAACATCCAGAATAGATATTACAGGACCTCTTACAAAAGGAACCTGCAAAGAACCCTCAATGTCCTGAAAAGAACTTAGCCTGTTCAAATTATATTCACATCTTTCTTCAGAAGAGCTCTGATTGGTTTGAGGAAGAAACGCTCTCTGTGCATCACATGTAGAAGCGGATTCTATGTCGGACTGGCCTCGGACAAATTTAGAGACTCTAGTAGATACCAATGAGCAACCATTTGATGGATAAAAGCAAATACTAGGATATGGCACACTTTTCAAATCTAATACTTTGTCACGTTTGTGAAGCAACTCAAAAAGTAAACCTTGAACCTGGGAAGAAATCTGTTGCCGAGAAGGATCAAGAATTGACAGAGAAAATACCTGAATAAGAAGTTGCACATGCTCATGGATCAAACTGTGCAACTGGCCAATCTGTTGGGGGGTAAACCCATTTACAAGACCATTTCCTGAAGCAGATGATTGGAAGCTCAAAGTAGCCTCAGGCGTCAAACATTTCCCTGAAGCAGGTGGTCCATTAGGCAAATTTGGCAAAATGGGACGCAATGGCCTTTTAGCCTGTCCTAAAGTCTTCTTCTCACATTGAGAAGAGACCTTTTGGCGCCTATTTTGCCTAGTCTCAGGTCTTCTTCCAGTTCCATCACACTCTTTTCGAGTTTTAACTGCTGCATTTTCATCGACATCACTCTCTAGTAACTCTTCAAGCTCTATCTCAAAGTCTGCATCATTATCCTCATCTTCATCATCAACATTTTCATTTTCATGCATAGATAGACCATCACTATCTCCACCCTGTAACACAGCTGCAAGAAATTTCCTGTACTCTTCTTCATCATCAACATTTTGAAGGTCATCATCATCGTCAGTCTCTTGAAGAAAAGTCTCAAGTTCATCAAGAGTACAACTTGCAAGTGAATAGCGAGCTCTGGTGCGTGTACAAATAGCATCCTCATCATCTATTTCTACTACTGGACTACAGGATTTTGTTGCATTATTTAACTCTCCTATCCTAGCAGCATTACCGTCAGTCTTACTACTTAAGCCATTGTCCTTCTCATTATTATTTTCTGATTGAGAGATCAAAGCTGATTTTCTCTTTTTAAAATTAGTAGTATTCCTTTGCAATTCTTTTTCACAAGTTCCTTCAGGAGAAAGTGACGATTGCATAATAATTTCCTCCTCACCATGCTCAGAATCTCCAACAGCACATATTTGCTCCTTAGTGGTTAGCTTTGATAAATTTGTACACACAGATAACCTGCTGCTGACAGCATCACCATCCAAACCATCAACTTCAGAGCTCAAACTTGAAGTCGCTTCTTGTGAAGCAGTTTCCTTTAGAAAAGGATTGAAATCTGCATCTTCATCTTCCCCCTCCTCCACCTCCTCTTCTTCTTTAGCCTCCTCTGGTTCAAAAACCTTTTCATGGCTGTCAGTAGAAAGGAATGCATTTTGATGTTTGGAAAAGTCAACTTTGGTTGACTGTGCATTTGAACATGAAGGCATTCTAAACAAACAATATATGATTGTTGTTTATTCTTGGGAGCCTTAAAGACATTCAGAAGTACTTGTAAGAGAAAGTATCCATAGGAAGGAAGTTGAAATCACATGAGACCCTGAAGGAAGCAAAATCCAAGAGTAAATATTAAACTCAGGAGGGTATAACTTAAGGGACCAATACTGTAATGTACCACTCACAATCCATCACATCCTTCCTCTATTCTCAAGATGAAATAAAATAAAAACTTTGTAACGCCTAAAATTTTCCACAACTTGTAATGAAATTGCTTACAGAGTCGTGGGATTAATGGCATAGCAAAGTGCAAATTTCAAATTGGGATCCAAGCCATAAGCGTGCATCAGCTTTACTTATGGTGTATGTTAGTGATGCATACATACAAAAACAGATATGTCATGCTGCTTTTGTAAAAGAATTTAAAATAGTATTAAGAATAGCAAGTTCCAATACAAAAACATAGTTTGCAATCTAACTCGAACCGACCCCATAACATAATTTCAAATCAATAAAGCTTCTGTTTCATGTCGAGACAAAAATGGCTACTAATACTGTTTGCCCAGCTTAAACTACTATCAGAGGGTTTCAAATGCCCCTTCCACAGCCCAAATAAAACGTGCACAGGGATTATCGTTTTTTAACCGGTCAATGTTGACATCACAACATGATTTTCATATGCAAAATGTACTAAATTCACCAATTCAGGGGGAAAAAACAATTCCCAAACTGATGACAATACTCCTTTTGAATTGTATCAACACTCTGGTCATCATTTAATTGAGGGGGGAAGGGTATTGGCAGATTGCATTGCAACGTATTGGATTGCCGACATAGACCCAAGCCACGAACCCTAACAACCTAAAGCAACAAGCTGAAGAACAGTAGAAAGCAACTTTTTGGGAATGAGCAGAGTATAAATGAAACAGAAAAGCACAAAGTAAAGAAATTAAAGATCAGGGACGCACATTTACCAGCGACGAGTTCTGGAGCTACTATAATTGGGGACGAATTTCCGCTGCAAATGACTATGCCGTCGAGGAGCTTGAGGTTGAAGACGCGACACGTTGTCGTTTCCTTCCTTCTTTGTATTTGCGTATTATTCAAGGTTACGGTCTTTCTCTTCAGTCTTTATCCTTCGAAACCGAAAATTTTCCCACCGTTCTCTGTATCTGGCAGTGTCACATGGTTAATCGTACTCCGCCTTGTATTGGTGTTTCCAATTCCATGCCTTCTCCTATCAAAACGCAGAGTTTCAATTTCTTCTTGATTTAGATTTTGGATCCTCTTTTTCTTTTTTGGATGGAAACCTGTTACCCGTATGTGAAAAGTAATTCCTTTTTCTTGTTATATATAAAGAAGAATAAAAATAATTCATAAGATATTTCAATATAATTAAGGTTAAATTATTAATTTCGTAACGTTTATCCTACTTATATTTTTCTTAGCTTTCCAAATAAGATTATATAAATTTTAGCTCTATTTTGATTTATCTTGAAATAATTTTGTCTTATTTTCACTTATTTGGGGAAAAATTTTAGAATTTAAAAGAAATATTAAATATTTATAAATACAGTAATATTTAAAATGTCTTGTATCATTTAAAATATTAAGAATCATATTTTTTTAAATAATATTTTCTATCACTTAAAAATTATAAATATGAAGTTTAATTCTATAAACTCATATAAAATAGCAACTATATCCTCTTTTATTATAATTTTTAATTATTATATTAAACAAAAAAAATATTAAATACCTTAATATTTTATAACTCGTTATCATATTTTATAATATTCAAAATATTTAAAAATTTAAAATTCACATCTTATGCAATAAAAATGTGTATCTAAGTTAAAAATTTAGATAAAAATTATATTTTAATGTTTGACAAATATAGTGATTTTTAATTTAATTTCAACTGATTAATTTGTTTTCAATGTCTCTCTCTTATTTACATTTCATCTAAAATTTAACCTTACATGATAATTATTTATCTTACATGTAATAGATAATTACAAAGTTAGTAATAATATAATTTAAAAGTTAAATTTTAAATATAATATTAATTGAAAAGTGATATTGTAAAAAATTTTAATTTATTAAGAATAAAATTAATTTGAGGGACTGAATTGAAAATCTACTTATTTGTCAATTATCAAAATATAGATTCTTCTAAAATAAAAAAATTAGAGGGTTAACTTGATCAATTTAAGTATATATTTAACTTAAATAAAAGGCATAAAGATTAAATAGAGATGAACAGTTAACAACATGAAAAAATTTCATTCAAAGGTGCCTAAAAAAATTAGACAACAAGTGCAAATTATTTTTCATTGTGATATATATTTCTGACTCTAATTATAAAACCTCTTTGTCATTATGCTATAAAATAGGGAAAAAGATTTATAAATCTAACACTAAAATAACATGTTAAATATTATCATCAACATTTTTATCCACAAAATAGAATGTTAACAACAATCAAATAATCGAAAAAGTAATAGGAGATGACAGTTTTCAAAACACTGAGGGCCTATTGTTTTGATTGTTTTTAATTTTGATTTTTATTAAAAATTAAAAATAGTTATAAAAATATATTTATTTATCATTCTTTATTTTTATTTTTAAAAAATAATTTTAAAATTTTAAAATCATCGAAAAAATTATTTTAAAATTTTTAATATTATAATATATTATAACAGTGGTATTTTTATAATTATTTTAAATTATATATATATTATTTTATTATTTATATAATTATAAAATAATAAAAATAACAATATAATTAAAAAAAAGTTACAAATTAAACGTATTTTAAAAAATTCTAATTTAGAACACTCTTACTCTCTTTCAGGGTATTATTTTTTTCACATCTTTTAATATTTGAAAAATATAACCTTGAATCTAAAGAAAAAATGATAGTCCAAACACTTTTATTTAAAAAATAAATAAAAATCTTTCCAAAAACATTACAAAAAATCTTTCACAAACTAGAGGAACACTACAATATATATATATATATATATATATATATATATATATATATATATATATATATATATATATATATATATATATTAAAGAGGAGAGGTATTAGCAGTTTTCTTCCGACAGCAAGGAACTACTTTTTTTTTTTTATCGAAACGTTTTCGTTTTCTAAATTACCAACACAAAATAGAGTTATCGAAACGAAACAAGGTGTTTGTTAATAAATTATGCTATTTCGATTAAAATTATTATGTTTCAAAATATTTCGGTAGAAATACTCTTGTTTCAATAGAAATTTCGGTGAAAATACTTTTGTTTTGAGTTATTTCGATAGAAATACTCTTATTTCAAATTATTTCGATGAAAATACTTTTGTTTCGAGTAATTTCGATGGAAATACTCTTGTTTCGAATTATTTCGATGGAAAAATACTAAATTAATTTTAAAAAAATAATTGGCAATCTAAAAGTAGATGAAAGTAACATTATATCACATCTAACACCAAATTATTTTCTCTCACAAATCACAATATCTTTATTAATTTCATACTCTCTTCCTTTGTTCTCATGACATTATTTTTTTTCATTATCTTTATTTTAAAGAGAAAACTACAAAAATGATGAAAAAAGAGATTGAAAGGCAAAGAGAGAAGAATATTTTTAAAGATAGAGATAGAATCATGGTCGATAGAGAAAGAGATTTAAATATAAATGTCACAAAAGAGTTAAAAAAAAAAAATAAAGAGATAGATACAAGAGAGAAATTATTATTGAATATTGGTAGAATTTGAGTTGAAGTCTCTACTATAATAGTATGTTTACTTATTATTCAATTATAGATATTAATTTAAATTAATTTTAATATATAATTTTATATATCTATATCATTAATATTATGTTAAAATCTTTTAAAATTTTAAAAATATATTATTTAAAATATTTTTTTTAAATTTTTTTTTGAACGGGAGACACGAGTTTCGAAAAGAGGGGACGCAACGTTGGAATTTATCGAAGGGAAGGGGGGCCCAGGTTTTCTTCACCTCCAGTCAGGTTTGGTTGATTAAATAAATAAATAATATTTTGAATCACAAAATAATCATAAAAAAGTCACATGAAGTTTAATTTTATTAACTTACATAAAATAGTAACTACATCCTCTTTTATGATAATTTTTAATTATTATATTAAAAACAAAAATATTAAATACCTTCATATTTTATACTTTGTTATCCAAAATATTAGAGAATGTAAAATTCCCCTTTTATGCAATAAAAATATTCATCTCCCTCGCACCGTCAAAATTTCTTACAGTCTAATTTCAATAATCACAAATTACATACTGGTTTTAATATTAATTTTAGGATTTACATTTTCTCATTAAAATGATATTTAAGGATAGTCATGGACGCGAGTTCCACGCCCATGAGTTTGACATATGGGTAAGTGGGGTTTAGGTGGGTAATAATATTATGACAAAGTGGTCACGGAAGGAGGAGGACAAAACAGGCCTATTTTTCGTCACGATTTTGATTAAGCTCTTGGAGTGTACGGATAAACGTAATTCATTTATAGAAATTTATTTTGAACAAATCAAATGAGATTAATCATATTTATGCGAGTTAAACTTTTTAAAAAAAAAAAAAATTAAATTTAAACAAATAATTTTTTTTAAATTTTTTTTAAACGCTATCATTCTGATCTGATTTTATTTAAATTTTTTAAGTAATTTAAAATTTTAATTAGATTTAATAATAATTTTTTAACTCAATTTTTGTAAAATCAATAACCTCACTGAACCGATCCTACGCATGGGTCAACTTATTGGAGCAGACATTTTGATCTCAAAATGCCTAACAATACCTCAACCACACATCAAATGTGAGAACCACAGTCTTTAAATTCTCAACCAGCCACCACAATCCCCATACCAAGTTCCCATTCCTAAATTATTTCTCCCAAGTCCCGACACCAATTAGCTTCTGCTATTACACGCTTAGGCTTACTTTCTGAGGTGAATGATGAGCGACTCAAATCAACCCAGCAATGCCAAAGGTATCACTTGAAGTTCACAACTTTCTTGTTGATTCTCTCTGTTAGCTTCACTTTTCGGATACCTCAACTATTTTCTTTTGTTGTATCAGAGACGAGAGCTGAGGAGGATACTAAGCCGGAATTCTCTGAAGATGAGGTGGCCCTTATTGCTAGGATGTTCAGCTTGGTTGGAGAGAGGTTTTCGCTTAATGCTCATTTATAACTTTTGTCTTTGAACTTTTTGGACAAAATTGTGAAGTTTTTGTTGGATTTGACTTGTGATAGGTGGTCTCTGATTGCTGGGAGAATCCCAGGAAGGAGTGCAGAAGAGATTGAAAAGTACTGGACTTCAAAGTGCACTTCATCAAGCGAATCATAATTAGTTTATTCAACCCAAAGTTCTGGTACTGCTGGGTAATTTTGTAGACGATAATCAAGGCATTGGTATGACAAAGTGGATGGAGATACATATCAAGTGTCCTTCATAATGCCTTATTGATCATTGTCAGTACATAAGTTGTTATAATTGCTCAAGTGAATAATGTATTTATATTTACCCTTGTGATTGCTTATACTTGGAATTCACATTCATAAAATTTATAGCAGTTTCTAAAGTTTTAAACTTGAGATCATTTTGAAATCTGAACACATTCATACGGACACTGATTCAAAGCTAACTCAAAAAATTAGATTGATTTTAACTTCAACAAACCAAAACAGATGAAATCTGCAAAGGTTGCACAGAAATTACAAACTTCACACTAATACCTCTGATGTTTAAAGCAGTCCCCCCAATCCTACATGCAGCAACCAGCAAGCATCTTCCAGAGCCTACCTACAAAGGTTAAAGCTATACTTTGAGCTCAAAATAACTTCAGAGTTATAAAACTAAACAAGTTATTTGGGTTCCCATCAGAGAACTCAAACAAAAAACCCAAGCTTCAATGTTTTTATGTAAAAATTTCACGTGACTCTTATGTTCTTCCCTGTTGTGTTGAAGACGGAGCGAAGTGGGTCACGTCGGCTCAGTCCGGCTCTTAAGGGCCAGAGATTGGAAGTACAAAAACAAGGGCTGTGGGTTGAAAGGGGCCTGTGATCACCAATAGCGATGTTTCATTTTAATTCCACACTTAAAAGTCATATTATAAAGAAGTACAAAAACAAATTCTAGACTTAATCTTAAAATTATATTACAAGACATTGACAACAGACACAATCAATTAAACAATTTTAGGATTTGCAGCAAATATAACCTCCAGATTCAGTCACAACTGGAACAGCAGAGGCTCTAGTTAAGTTGTGGCAAATGGCAACATACTGGAATAATAAAAATCATTCGTTGGAATCACTTGGAGCCACTCCACTTCGAATCTTAATAATGTTAACTTCAGAAGAAAAGGTTAATGCACAATTTTTTATTTCCTGAAAAATATACCTTCTAACTCTGTAGTCCCTAAATTTATCTCTCAACAAGTATTTCAAAGTTTGACTCTCGCTTTGTTAGGCAATCACGTTAAGATTTAATAGACACATTGATGCGACACTTTAATCATCGAGTTTTTTTTTTTTTGGACAATTAAGCATTCAATTGGATTGTTAAAAGATGACGTGATTGTCTCACTAAGTACTTAACCATACACGTCAACATGTTTGTTAAATTTTAGTGTGATTGACTAAAAGAAAAAATAATATGTAATGAATCATAGAGACACAAATTTTTAGATTGATTTGTTTAGAGAAATAAATTCAAGGACTAGAGCACTCAAATGTATATCTTTCATAAACTAAATTACGTTGTTATTCAAGGACTAACGTGTCCTTATCCAATCCAAAAAAGTGCAGTCACAAATCCCCCCTCAACGAACTAATGCAATAAAGAAAAAAGCTGAAAATTAGGCCTAAAACGCAGTTTTTCCAGAGTGATTGTCGCAACTTCATAAAAACGACCACTTTCTAGTTTCTTCTCCCTCAATATGGCTCAGTCTTTACACCTGTTTTCCCATAACCCTGCTATTATGATGATAACTTGAGGTTATGGAATTGAATTTGAAATCCCATCTTATTCAATAGCCTTCTTTACTTTAATTCTTGTTTTTAGTTCATTTACTCGGACTGAAATTCGAATTTTATGTAAGAATTGCATAATATAAAGAGGAGTGGGAATTAACTTAGCTCATTTTGTTTGATTGCTTTCACTGTCACGAGCCAGCTATGTTCCAGAATTCGCCCATCTCAAGTCTTTTACAAATTGCCATACGGCAAAGGATACCTGACCAGAGAAAGATGAAACTTCAGTAATAAATTGTCTATATCTCCTGATTAGAAATAGCTACAATGACAAGTGAAGGTGGGTGGATATTTAGTTTTCAAAGCTACAGAATCATAAGGTTGACATTTTCTAAGCATTTCCTTGCTACAACAGAATTCCTACTACACCAAAATACCAAATATAGCCAGAATGGTATATGAATAACTGGTTTGTGCTCCCAACTACAAAATAAACAAGTTAAGTTCAAACAGTTTAAGGTGTGGCATTTCATTAGTTTTAGCAATTTTGATAGGAATCGATTTTTTTTTTTTATTATTGAAAGCATCATTCTAACTTATCTTGAATTCACCCATGTATAATAAATCGGGCCGTTCAAACAAAATCAGGAGAACCCCATCTTAAGAAGTTCTCAATTTTTTTTTATATGATAATAAAGGGTGTTTTCAAATTTTGTCTAAAATTAATCTTTTTCTTTGAGTGATTTTAAAAATAAGTTTGGTATAATTATTAAGTTTTACTTTCAAAATATTTTAAAAAGGATTGAATTCAAATAAATAAACAATATATATATAACAGCTCTTCTTAATAATTGAGTTGAGCCTTAGACATCTAATCAAACCAAAAATAAGCAATCTTAGTTAGACATTTAAGCAAACACCATATAAGCAATCTTAGCTTTGAACTCCAATAATAGCGCAGACAATATATACATATAAAGGCAAACCCACATGCAATCAGATCAATCATATTAACATAACCCAGGTCATGGGCTACCATTCATAATCAATCCCTTTCTTCCAAATAGATAAGACATTAGATATATGCCATCTCAAAAGTTTTCTCACAAATTAACAAAAAGTTAAAAAACAGAAAATGACCGATGATCTAACGCCCCTTTAATTTGTGCAGAGAATCCAGAAGTATAAGATGGTAATAAGCTGTACTTTAACCGAGAATTTCTGAATTGGGTAAAACCCAACCAGGGCTTCACATATAACCACCGATAAGGGTTAAGTGTCGGTCTCTCATGGTCTGTGAGTCATTGTGTGTCATCACTGCTTGCTTCGAGCTCCGCCTTGAAGTTTCTGCTGGTGACTCGGGCCCCATCACACCGATACCGAGACTGTCGGTGCTCACTTTCATGAATTAGACTCCTTTTTTAAATAAAAAATAATTTCTTATTAATATATTTATTACGCAATTTGTATTTTAAAATATTAAAATAAACAAATATCCATTAAAAAATTATTGTTACTTAATTTAAATATTTTTTATAAATAAACTAACATTCTTTTAATTTTTTTTAATTCTCTGTTATATAATATTACTTATTTATTTTTTAAATAAATTTGAGAGAATAATATTTTATTTATTTATAAGAAATATTTAAGATATATATATTATGTTGTAACATATTTTTTTAACTTCAAACAATATATATATATATATATATATATATATATATATATATATATATATATATATATATCTTTTTATAATAAATAATAGGGCTATACAATAAAAATATTAATTAAGAGAGTATTTTTTTTATTTTTTTTTATTTTTAAAGAAAATTTGCATATATTATTTTAATAAAAAAAAACAGTATAATAAAAATATTTATATAATTTACTCTCTTTTTTATTTTACCCAAGAAGAAATTAACCATATTAGTCAATAATGGAAGTAATTACTAAGATTAACAGGTCTGCTTAAATAATAAATTTGTAAGTAAAAAGGCATACTTCCTTATACTCGATCATATAATATAACTTATTATTATAAAATTCATATATTGAAATTACAGTGTTAAAATTATTACTTTAAACTCGTGTCCATAAATTACGAATGCAAGTTGCAATATTAAGAGCAACTCCAATGGGGGTTGGAGTTGCTTAAAGATAACTCACCCTCCATTATGTTCACGGTGGCATAAAAATGAAATAAAAATTTAAATATCGTTATTTTTATAAGTAACGATGTATAAATAAAAATAATAATTTTTTATTATATATTTTTAATTAATATTATTAAAAGTAAATTTATATTATTATAAAAATTTTATTTATATATTTATTATTTTAAAATTTTATATTAAAATATTATTATTAAAAATAATATTTAATTTTTTATATATTTATTATTTTAAATTAAAATATAAATATATATGAATAAAATATAAAAATATAAAATAATTTATAAAATTTATTTAATAAATTTTTAAAAATTATATTATTAGAATATAAAATCATTTAAAATAATATAAAATTATTTAAAATAAAAAATTAATAATATAACGACAGAGTTCACTTAAGAAACTGTAGGGAGTTGTATCACTGGAGATGGTTTAATAGCCTCTGCGAGCCATACGTACGTTATGTTTCCCGTATGCAAACATGCAGTAAAAGAAAAAGATTCTTGCTGACATATAATTAACTATTTAGTTTTACGGTGATTAATATAAATTAAAATATTTTGAATAAATAAATATATAAAAGAACTTGATTAAAAGTATCAAATCACTTCACAATTTATATTAATTTAGACAACTTGGATTGTTCATTATATATGGTGCCTAAAAAACTTTCTTACATGGAATTAAGTTTTGTATTTTTAATTTAGTATTTTTTTTAAAGTTGAATCTGAATATTCTCTTCTTTTTTTAATTAAATTCAATCGAGTTAAATTTAAAAAATTATTTTAAATTGATTGAATTAATTGAATGAAATTTATAAGGGTTAGCCTTTTAAAAAAGTTTGAGCTTAAATAGATTTACAATTCTTAATATATATTTTTTAAATTTAACTTGATATAATTTTAAATTTTAATCAAATTTAAATATTAATTTTTATCAAATTAAATTAATAAACTCTGGCCAATCCAATCCCGCCAATTAGTCAGTGAAGCTCTTCAAGATGATCTAATTTGACTTTCATCGGTAATCACAGCTTCTAATTACCGTGATTTTGAATAATTGTGCCTTAGTCTCGAGATCCCAAATAACATGGTGGCAGGTCAATAACGTAGAGTGAAAAGCAAATCACAGTTTATTAATGAAGTTTGTTAAATTAAGTGCATTATCACAAATTTTACATTTAATTTTATTAATTGCTGTCAGATTTTAATGTAAAAAATTATTTCTTCACAAAACTATTTTGGAATAACTTTAATGGTGTGCTTGGGAATTAGGACAGAAAGAAAACAAATATTAATTGTTATTTTTTTATTCTCTTTATTGAAATTTTTTAAATAAATAAAAAATTAAATTATTAATTGTGATACACTTTTATAAATTTTTTTTTTTTAATAAATCTATATGTTAGTATTTTAATTTTAACTATAAACTTTATAAATTTTAATATCAAATAATTATGATAAATATTTCTTTCAAAATTTCGAGATTAAGAAAAGTTAATTTAAAATATCTAATTTTTCTCTTATTAAAATTAATCTTCCAAATAAAAAAAATTCTTTTTTATATAACCTCTATTTTTCTTTCCTTCTCTTCGGTTTAAACATACTCTACAAGTATTTCTTTATAAGTAAGTGTTATTTTTTTTTTTTTTTGAGTTACCCCAAATTCCTTTTAAACTGTTTTTTAGAGAAATTTAATTTAAATTGATAAAAAGAGAATTTAACTCTTGAACTCTCGTAAGTAGCACTGTACCTTGGATTATTGTTATTTAAGGAGGAGCCGAAGTGCAGAGCAAATAGGTGAGTGACCTTTACTGATGAGAGTGGAGAGAATGGCTCCCAAAGCTTTCTTCCTTTTTGCTCTGTTTCTCTTTTCAGCAGTGTCCCTCCGTCCTGCTCTTGCAGAGGATGGGGAAGAAGACCCTGGTCTTGTCATGAACTTCTACAAGGAAACATGCCCTCAGGCTGAAGACATTATCAGAGAACAAGTCAAGCTTCTTTATAAGCGCCACAAGAACACTGCATTCTCATGGCTCAGGAACATCTTCCATGATTGTGCTGTTCAGGTAATTCTCTGTTTTCTTGTTTGCAAGATTCTTTCTTTTTTAGCTCTTAACTGTTTTTGTTGGGTATTGTCGGGGTAGAGTTGTGATGCTTCGCTTCTTCTGGACTCTACAAGAAGGACCTTGTCTGAGAAGGAGACCGACAGAAGCTTTGGATTGAGGAATTTCAGGTACATTGAGACCATCAAAGAAGCTGTGGAGAGGGAGTGCCCTGGAGTTGTTTCCTGTGCTGATATCCTTGTTCTCTCTGCCAGAGATGGCATAGTTTCGGTAAATCTACTACCCCTCTGTACTCTCTAATTAGACCACCTTCTGTTAGAAATTAAATTCCGGACCAGATATAAACACGGTGTCGGGAGCCAAACACAACATAAAATATAATGACATTGGAAGTCCTTGTTTCTGTACTATGTTTCATAGATTGAAGTCTTTTGTAGATAACTTAACTATCCTATTCTTAAGGGATAGTGACATTTGATCCTAACAGAGGGGTTGAAGTTTAAAGCAATTTTGTTAGACTAACATGGGTGTAATGAATCTATAAAAAATCTGATCTTTTTTATGTTTGATTCCTTGAAATATTATTTTGAGCCATGAAGTGCATCGTTTTATCCTTTTTGTTGGAGTAAATATATGAGAGAAGCTATGAAACTGTGAAATTACTTTGGTGCAGCTAGGGGGCCCTCATATTCCTCTTAAAACAGGAAGAAGGGATGGTAAAAGGAGCAGAGCAGATGTGGTTGAGCAGTACCTCCCAGATCACAATGAGAGCATTTCTCTTGTTCTTGACAAGTTTGCTGCCATGGGTATTAACACCCCCAGTGTGGTTGCACTGCTTGGTATATACACCCTCCCCCTTAACACATCACGCCCATGCATACAAAAATGGCATTCATCCCCATTCACATACACATACATCTATGAAGCATGCATAAATATGTGAAAGTTGGAATATTTGTGCTTCACTTTAATGGAAAATTCTTATCTGGGAGATGTTCTTAAGTAGAACAGATGTACCAAAAATAGTTAAATCAAACTAGTTGAGGGTGAGCTTTGGCACAATGATAAGGTTGCTGCCTTGTGACCTGGAGGTCACGGGTTCGATTTCTGGAAACAGCCTCTCCGCTTGCGGGGGTAAGGCTGCGTACATCTTCCCCTCCCCAGACTCCACCAGGTGGGAGCCTCGTGCACTGGGCTGCCCTTTAGTTAAATCAAACTAATTGAGGGTGAGTTTTAGCGCAATGATAAGGTTGCTGCCTTGTAACCTGGAGGTCATGGGTTCGATTCCTGGAAACAGCCTCTCCGCTTGCGGGGGTAAGGCTGCGTACATCTTCTCCTCCCCAGACTCCACCAGGTGGGAGCCTCGTGCACTGGGCCGCCCTTTAGTTAAATCAAACTAGTTATGAATAAATGTGTTAAAAGGTGAGTCCCACTTAAACTGATACAGATATGTTTACATGTTTATTGATAATTGGTTAAATCTATCTATTTTTGATTGAACGGATCTACCTAATGAGGATTTATTCACTCCATACACAGTTACACCCAAGTAAGCCAACGAAATCTTATCAAAGTGGGAGGGTTCCCCACCTTAATTTCTTTATATAGGCATATATGGTCCACATGACTTCATCTTGTGTACACCACATATATATAAATACAATGTCCAAGATTGAATCTGCACATATTGGGCCCACATGTCAGATTGTGCAGATTAAATCTTGATACTTGCATGTACATAAGAATTTCTCCAAATTTGAAGTCACATGCACATACTGAGTGACAAACATATCTAGGCTTTAACATAAATGCATATGTACTTGCTAAAAGAAACTGCATATTCCATAGGTAGGCTTGTAGCCATGGCTTAAAGTTCTGATTGCTGGGCTTGTGTGTTTATAGGAGCACACAGTGTTGGTCGAACCCACTGTGTGAAGCTGGTGCACCGTCTGTACCCTGAGGTTGATGCAGCCCTCAACCCTGACCATGTCCCCCACATGCTGAAGAAGTGTCCTGACTCCATTCCAGACCCCAAGGCTGTGCAGTACGTGAGGAACGACCGAGGCACGCCCATGGTTCTGGACAACAACTACTACAGGAACATCTTGGACAACAAGGGCTTGTTGATAGTGGATCACCAACTAGCCAATGACAAGAGGACCAAGCCGTATGTGAAGAAAATGGCCAAGAGCCAGGACTATTTCTTCAAGGAGTTTTCCAGGGCCATTACCATGCTCTCTGAAAACAACCCTCTCACTGGCACCAAGGGTGAGATCAGAAAGCAGTGCAACGTTGCCAATAAGCACCATGAGGAGCCCTGATTAGTTGCTTCAAGTTTGGTTTTAAATTTTCTTCCCCTTTGTCTATCTATGAGGAAGAAGAGTGTAAGAAATTATGCAGAATAAGGTGTTCCTTTGGTTGGTCAATGAGCCATGACAACTCCTACCTCAGTGCTTGGGAGTTTCTGTTGCTCATTGGGGGAGGGGGGAGACTTGAATGTTTTGATTCTGATGTAACTTCGTTCTTTGTTTATTTCGTGAAGGTAGTGTTGGGTGAGATGGGGATCTTGAAGGATGTGACATAAATGTATGTATGTGAAGGCTGTCGTAGATGGTGTATTATGAATGCACTATATCTATGATATTCATATTTGGAACCCAAGGATATGTGCTTTGGTTTGGTTTAAAGAAGTACACATGACACAATATAAATATTGGGATATGACAAAATAGCCTTTCAGTGTAAAGTGTTTTGTTATATTTTATGAGGAATATTAGAAATTAGACAAACATATAAGATAAACAATTGAATATTTTAATGCAAGAAAATTTATATAAGGAGTAAATTTAAATATTGATAAATTAAAAATTTCAGTAAAAGAACACGCTGGAGCAGTGGAAAACCCAAATCTAATGTTTGCTTTGAAGGATTTGGAGAGGACAGGAATGGACCGGAGAGGAGAGAAGAGAATTTATTAAAAATATCTTGTTTGGAACAATAATTTAGAAAAGAGAAAAGAAAAAAACAGAGAAAATTTCCTCTCCTCCCCTTATTTGCTTTCCCTTCAAAAATAGGGAGATTTAGAGAGAGAAAAAATGTAAAATAAAAAAAAATATAATAATCATTTTATTTTTTTCTCTTTTTCTTTTACAAATCAATTAAAAAAACTTATTTTTTTCTTTCTCTTTAAACTAAATCAAATAAAATTTTGTTTTTTCTCTCTTTTCTTTCGTTGAACTAAACACATATGCTCATTTACATTTGACACTAGATGGGGGTAGCCATATTGAGTACTAAAAGGAACTTAGAAAAGTTAGGGGTTCCATTCCTTTTTCAATTTGTTATGGACTTTGGTTATACTGGAACTGGACTAAGTGCCTGGGCTTCACAGTATTTTTCTTTTAAGTAATCCATAAAAGAATTACTTGTAGCGTCAATGAAGGGGAATTGGATGCAACAAGTAAAGCGACTTCCGTCAATGCTCTTACAGCCCACTAGAGAGAAATTATGTCTAGAATAAGATATACTTTTGTCTCTCATTATATGTCGGTTGCGTAAGAAGGTCACATTATGATTGCAATTTAGGATCCTCCCACATAATTTGACTCTTTAGTACCTTTTTTTATTTTCTAGTAACTCTATCTTTAACTTCAAACGTGTAAGTGTTTTAGGGAACCTCTACATAATTTGACTCTTTAGTGCTGTTTTTTCTTTTCTAATCACTCTGTCTTTGACTTCAATTGTTATCCAGACTTGGTAATAACATTAGTAGTAATAATATTATAACAACAATCTTTTAACACTGACATTAACACAAGTTACCAATATGTAATTTGCATCATATCTAATACTAGCATTCCACATGTGTGGTATATAAACAAGGGAAAAGCAAGAAAAAATGCTTGAATTTATAGGAAATGAGAAGGATTTCCATCTACAACCCATATCAATTTGGAGCAACCCTTTGGAATGTATCTCCACAATAAACTGGTCTATCAAAATCACAAAAGACATTGAACTCCGGACTAATACTTCTAGAAATGATTATACTCCAAATACATGATTTATTACCTATATCAATAACAAGTAGTCCATTACTTGCAGATAGCTGACCTCTGCTTTTGCTCGGTGCCACCTGAACTGCTATCAGAGTCACTGTCAGTTTGATCAGAGGCCGCATCATTCTTTCCACTGCCTTCTAATAACTTTGGTAACAAGGAACTGCAGGTTGGATGATTGTAATAAGGCCGTGCATGGAATGAGATGTAATTTGCTGTAGAAGGAAAAGATTGGTACCCATAAGGAGGAAATGCATTTGGTGGAGGCCAATACATTATAGGCACAAAAGCACTTGTTGGCTGTGGTGGCAGCAGATTATATGAGTCATTATTACTAATAGAAGGGGTAAGAACTGGATTTGACATTGGAAAAGTTTTTTGGGAAATCTGAGATGGAATAGAATGAAATGTCGCAGAGGAATAGCCAGTTAGACCAAACTGAGAGGGTGCTGAATTTGCAGGTGTTGACTGCGCTGATGGGGTCTTTTGCAAGTTATGACACTTACTGATGGAGTTTGTGTGTTTCCTTCCCCTGGATTTGACAGGAGGCGACTTTCTGGTTAAGCTTTCAGGTTCAAGATTGCCCTGCTAGAATAAAACAAAGTAGAAGTTTAGGAGTTATCTCATTAAGGATCCCAACTTTGGTTCACAAAGAATTTAACACAAACAATGCTAGTTTGGCAAAGAAATAACATCATAATATAGAGAAAGCCAAAATCATTAAAGTATGAAAGCATTGCAGCTATCTATGAGTATTTTACATGCATAAAATGGAATCTCAAATTAGAGTCTTCTGTGCATGGTATATAATCATAATTTGAGACTTGATAGCTACTATTGACTTTATCCAAACAAACAAACAAACAAACAACAACTAAGCCTTATCCAAACAGAAAAACAAAATTTAAGAAGTTGTTGCATAATTTGGGATTTGTAATCTTACATTGTCACATGCAATCGGACGTGGAAGAAACAACTCCTCCCCTTCAGCATCTCCATCTGTCCTGTGACAGGAAACTTGTGTGTTAAGTGAAGGCTGCTTTTTTAAGGAGAGATTCTTAAGTAGTCTCTATTTAACAAAGATAAGAAAACTAGGCCAAATTACACGTAAGATTGTGAAAAGAAAGACTTGTTGAAAAATTTGCTCGACATGTTTACATATTTGTAATTAATTTGATCTAACTGTATTTAATAGACCTGGTCTATCTATTTCAGAGTCTCTAGACATTTCAGCGAAGAGCCATGACAAAAATGCAATAGTAAGGTCTCTTGGACTAAAAGAAAGGGGAATCGACTACTTTCTGTTCATTTTTTCTTTTATTTTAATTGGAAGATATCATCATAATTCATATTCATATGTTGCTGTTTCGTTCATGCTTTGGTTTTTAGCAGTATATTATTTGATAAACCTGTAATATTTCTGAAGCAAGTCCAAGTTCCGATATTTGGTTTCTCTCTGGACTATATCATCAGGAAATCCTGCCATGAACAGAAGTGTGATGCCCAAGGCCTTGAAGAAAAAGCTTCCACTGCGGATATGAACCAACATTGCCATTCGGCACATTAGTGGCCCAAAAGACTTCAATTTGTTTCTTCCCATCCTCTGCCTCACATATCTGGAATAGTTCAATCCAGAATCAACTTCAGATTAGGCTGCAGAAGGATATAGTACATTGATGTGCAGAACTTAAAAAAGTGCTAAAGCAGAAAAGAACATTTCTTTTGCATATCTTACTCATTTTGAGGAAGATTTCTTGTTCTTCCACCGTACTTAATACACAAGAATAAGCATGATGGGCAACTAGCATCAGATGGACGCATGGCTCTTTCTTCCTCAATGATCTGAACAGGACATAATATTGGGTTCTGTCGATTTGGATAGAAAATTTTCCTCCGAACACCAGGATTCTCATATAAAACGTGCTCCTGTGTAGGAATAGAAATTATTGCTTTTGTAGAAGAGAAAAATTTAGAGCCAACCAAAATTCCACAGCTCAGCATACAAGTTTAGAAATTATCTGTAAAATGAGAAACAACCAGTGACCGGAATTACAACACCAAGTTATATAAATCCATTTATTAATCAAAATATCACATGCTACTGCCAAGATAACAAATACACCGTCGCTGCAGAACCAAACTGGTAAAACTATCTCTACTTGTGAAGGTTTAACATAAAAATCTTGAAAATCATGGTTCACTTTTCATGTCCAAATCAAATAAGAGAGTTAGTCTACTAAGATATGAAAAGCGATCAGAATTTTAGTAGAAGTAAGACAAGATTCTGTTCGGAGAAGAATTCTCTTACCCCAGGGTTCCTTGGAGACACATATGGTTCTCCTTTCTTCAAAATGCCAAAATGGTTGAAGTCTAACTCATACATATCTTCACACCCATGCCTTATGCCAAGTGATGCAAAAACTATTATTTTCCTTATAGTGTGGGACTGAGCATTTTTCTGTAATAGGGCTTCAGACTCAATTATTCTCTTAACTTCTTTTGGGCAGAAAGCCACCTTCAGAGGCTTTCTATTCTGTGATATACTTCCAGATCCTAAAGAAAGAACCTCTAGTGGTGCTGTATATCCTCCAGTCTCTTTAGTTTCTTTCCCTTCATGTGTTTTGACTTCACTCATCTTGGGTAGTGCAGTAAGTAATATGCTGTTTTTCTTTTGATGTTCATGCTCCTCATCAATATGGTCAGGAAGGTAACCTTTTAGAACATTAGCATTTTTAGTATTTTCACCAAGTTCTCCGTGTCTATGTCTATTATCCGTATCATCATCATAATTATCTTCACATTCATCATCACTATCTGTTTCATCAAAATCTGTGACAGAGTCACTTTCTTTAAATTTTTCAAGAAAATTTTTTTGGCTTTCATCTATGCTCATCCAATTGACTAAAGGGTTTGCTGCTGGATTCATCTCTTTGGGAACCAGGCTTCCAGTGTCAGGCATGTGCTGTGAGGCCATTTCACCTTTGACAGTTTCTCTATTCTCTTTCGCATGAGCTACCATTTCCAGTTTCCGCCTTTTGAATTTCTTTAAGTTTCTTGCTGCTGCATGCTGATAATTTCCCTGATACCGACGAAAATTCTTCACATTTAATAATAAAACTGGTAAGAATTTCAATAAGAGAACAAAAAATGGAGAAGACGATGATGATGAAGTTGCAGGATGTCAGTAAACTTTGGTCACGGGCTTATTGATCTTAGTGCCTGAATCCATATCAAAGTGATTAGACTTTGACATTTGTAATTAAGTTGAATACCCAGCATTAATTTGCCGTTATGAAATATCTGATCCATGCTTTAGCACTAACTCAATGCTCAAAACTAGTTCTCAACTAAGCTGAAGATTATTATAGCATAAGGTAAATCACAAGTTCACAACTCAGGAAGGGACTAGAACCATTGATTGCTCCTAGATTTGCGCATGCAATATTCAGAGGATTTGTTAAAACATTCTAAATGCTCTCTAACTCAGTGTTAGTGCATCAAAATGAGGTAATGAGAATTAAGATAATCAATACAAACACAACCCACAAGTTAGGCAAAAATACTAACAGGTAACAAAGTTATCGTACTTGTTCATCTGTAACTAGAGTTTCCTTGTTTCTTTCCTGCATCTGAGCTTCAAGGATTGATATTCTCTGCATCAGCTCTGCATTCTTCTGCCTTTCCCTCTGCAACTCAGCGGAAATCTCAGCTACAGCATTGACACTCTCTCGCTTCACATCTTGTTCTATGCCACACAATGCGGAGGCATTGACTAATGTAGCACATGATTGCAGCTCTACCATTTGGGATTCTATCTGAAAAAATATGGTTTTAGACCATAAATTACGTAAAGTAAGAGATACTCTCTAATCAAAACCTCAATAAAATGCTTCCTGGGCCAAAATCTTCTTAAAAAGGGCACTTTTTATAGCAAAACCACGGATGCCAATAAGTAATAACTGATTCTTGAGAGCCTAGAACGGTAGGAAACCCCTCACTTAAAGTCCTTTTATGAAGCATATATATTTTTTATAGTTAATTATTGGCCAGAAAAATCGACTCTGGAATGGACCTTCTGAATGTTAAACGAGCATTGGAAAACACAAGCAAGTGGACTGTAAGTTGGAAGCAAGTCAAACCGCTGCAATGGAAGCAACAAGGATATCCAGAAGGAAAAGGTTCACGCGATACAGACGATAGAAGAAGAAAACCCGGTTAGCAAAGTTGATGGAGGGAGGCAGATGATACTGATAGTGATCTAAATGCAAAGGAAAAGCCTTTTTGAATTGGGTTAGACTTTATCATTCTGTGTTTTGTAAAAGAAAAAACTCAAAAAGAGAACGGCGAGAGGTAAGGCATGCATAACCACATGCGCCTCTCTCTCTCTCTCTCTCTCTCTCAAAATGTATTCCGGGCCCATATTAGCTATTTAGTTCTGATTGTAAAAAGCAAAAAATTTCAGAAGACAGGTTGCTTTCATCAGTTCATGTACTATATTCTTAAATTTCATTCAAAAATTGATTATTTTTTTCTTTTTTAACATGAAGGGTGAAGCTTTTAAATATCACTCTTTACTTTAAAATTTTTCTTCCAAGTCAGCTTCCATTCACCTTAATTAATCTACTTCTCCGAGGTTATTTTGGTACAATAAGGTTTTAATCAACCATTGCTGCCTTCAAATTTCTTTTGGAAAAGCATTAATCGCTGCCTTTGTACCGGTAATGACAACTCACCATTGCGTTTAAATAACAAGTTAATTGTCTTGTAATGAAAGCGTGAGGCTGTTACCCTATATAACAGCATGGTAGGAGCATCCGAGGCACTGTTCACATATTATAATTAACTGTACTATGTAGCCTTCATTGGCATTTTTAAACATATTTTTGTGACCTTACCTAATTCCTCGTAGGAACAAGCAGAAAAAGGTTGTAGCCTTGTAGGAGAATGTCAAATTTTACTTATCCGCTTGCCCTTCTTCTTTTCTTGCTTACTGTTTAATCCAATCATATTCATCAGTCATCACTTGCTGTATTTCAAGATTTCCATAGCCCTGCAAATCCCTCATGAATTTGGATTTTCTGTAGTTTTACTCTCCTAATCTTTGCATGGTGGTAGAAATTTGTTCAAGTTAAATGGACAGAAGTGAAACTACGAAGAGATTCAATGTACATTTTAACCAAAAAATGTTTATGTTCAGGGGAATCAACTATAAAGATTCTTGAAGTCCTATAAAGCACCGATTTCATATATGTTCTACATTAGCTAATATTAAATATGACACAACACTTGAAAATACACTTAAACATAATATATTTTATGTATCATAATATCTGGATTATGTTGTAATTTGGATCTGTCTTATCCATGATTCTTAGCTGAATCCTCATTGGCCATGCCCATATAGTCTGTCTTGTCTTTAAACTGAGTTTAGAGATTATAAATTCCAAGTTGGAAAATATCTTCAACACTGCAGCTATTCTTATACAAAGTCTTGTGACTTGCAAAAATGGGTTGTTGAAGAGAGGAACATAATAGAAGCTGTGCAAGACAGATAAAAACTATTAATGCAGAAATGAATGGCCAGAACTTCTGTGGGGGAATTATTATTTGAAGAAAAGGGATAAAAAAATAAGCAGTGTCTTGACTAAAGAGTTCTGTGACGCCTTTTCCCAAATATACACATAAACAAAGGTTGTGCACACGTGCATATAATAAACATAGTGGGCTACATAATATGTAGCAGTATAAAAAAACAACCTCACGTGGATCAGTAACTTAAGTGATTGTCTCTTAATGCAATTTTTGTCAGGGGAATATGAAGCTAAACCCTTGGATACCATCCTGTTTATATTAAACTAAGTTCATTTGGCATCAGGGGCTCTTTTCTTTTTACAACAATTGAAGAGCCCTGCATTATTCTAGCAGGAAATGTGGCCAGGTTAACTTTTGAGGTTACCCCAAGAAATCAAATATGGAACTTTGGACCCGAAGTGCTACTCAGTTGTGAGGGAAAATAAATAAATAAATTATGGCTGCATAAGGCGCACACCCACCCCTTGATTCTCTGGCTTGCATGATTTTCCATAGATATTTTCTTAGACAGCGGAATAGATTTGTCATCTGAGATGAAGAGAAAGATAGATAGAGAAAGAAATCAAGCTAATGAGAATTGGATACCTAAAATTGATTGGTAGAGTCATTTTATACTTTGGCAAGTCGATGAGCTTCCGATGACATTTTGGTCACTTCGGTCTGCCAAGTAGGAGCCACTTAGTAATTGCGTCGAGATTTCATGCTTGGTTAGTTAAAAACAACTTTCATGTTTAATTAGCTAGAAAATAGTTACGTACACATGACAAGCCCGAGGTAAGTTTTCTTGTGACAAGGCATACCATCATCTTATGAGAGTCTCTGACCAGACCAAGGAGAGTTCCTTAATTATTGATACCACCTCTCTACGTCAGCTCGAAAGAGTGTGGACTAGGAGGATATGGAAGAGCTACTTAACTTGTTTGATTATATCATATAAACGAGGAGATGTAAGCTGGTTCATTTCGTAAAATTCTTTAATGCTCTAAGAACTTTAAATTCAGGGAAGAGAATGAAGTACCATTTGTGTATACATTCAATTAGACTGGACAAAAGGGTGCATTTTCATGTCATCAAATTCATCCTTTTATCCACACGTGAAATAAATATTACATTGAGTTCAAATTTGTAGATTTGAGACAGTATACTGAGGCTTCGGTTTAGAGTATCAGTTGTTAGTGACTGAAAATCCATCCAAAAGTTCAAGAGATTGATACTTAAGTCGATTTTTAGAAGTCCAACCTTGAAATCCTCTATAAATTACCCAATGAATTTGAGTATATTGATGGCTTTGCAGAAGAATCTACCTTCTGGTGTTGCTAAATGATGTTTTTATTTTTTACCAACCCAATTGTCGAATTTTATTTTTGCAAAAACAGCTCAAGTCCTTGAAGAAGGCAGGAAATTAGCATATGCACAAAAGATTATCAAAAACATCACTCAGCAATGATAGATCTTCATAGGATATCATAGCCCAAATTTAAATATAAAAAGTCCAGGCTAGGTAAGACACTTGAAAAATGTGAAAGCTGGGAACTACATTAAACGATACTTCAAGCAATCCAGTTTTAGCCCTGCAAGCACAAAACCAACCTCGTCATTGAGATCAGAATCTTGCAAAGGACTAGGAAGAAATCACCAACGCACATTGTGCCTCTGTTATACACTCCTGGAGACAATGTTTATTTCCAACTTGCTTAGTTAGTAATTCAGTCATTCTGTTATGATTCCCGAGCTTGTAAAATTTTGCCTCCAATCAGTAGATTTAAAATAGTTGTCCTTGGTGTTGCATTCCACTTCTCATCATTGTGCAAAATTCCTCATAGTTTATTCTCCCATCCTATTTGTTCAGAAATCATTAGTAACAGTAATGATATTCAACAGAGGGATTTGAATTCCGTGCAGTAGGATAGAGGAAAAATGGAGTCGGCTAAGCTACACCCATTCTCTTTTTCTCTATCCTACCACACCTCATGTAGTAGTGCAAGGAATCCGACAAGAGAGGTTCCCCTAATTAAATTAGAGCCAACTTACGTTATCTGTATCCACCTCTGAAATTATTTCCTTAATGGTTGCTTCATCGCCTATTCCATGCTGTGTCATAGCAGTCTCCAATTCATCTCTAGTAATATAACTGTCCATGAATTTAAAGAAGCAAAGTTTTTGAAATTGAGTCATTTGCAGCAATACAATTTATAATCTCAACAAGTTAAGATTTTTTTAAATTTTTCGTTGAGTTTATTAACATTTTATTCTTCTAATCTATAAACCAAGTGTGCCCTTCAAATCAAAGTTTCTTAAACGGGATGCATCCAACTTAACATAGATTTTTTATAGTATGGTAAAATCTCCTTGAGTGTAGCAAAATAATAAAAGAGCTTGATATAGTGTATCACAGTTCAGGCCGTCAGATCAAAGTGATAGTCAAGTTTGTTATGATGAGAAAGTACAGTCTAAAATGGACTCTTGGAGACTTAAAATATGGTCAAAATTAAAAAATTCTCCTTTTTTATTATTTAGCAAAGAGATTGGCCAAAAATCAATTATGAATAATGGCAGAGGATAAAACAGCTCAAAACTCACAAAGAAGAGTGAGTGACTAACTACAGAAATTAGACAAAATTACCAATCTCGTACTCACCCACTGTTATCCTTATCAAAATACTGAAATGCTTTGTATAAGTGCTCATCTCGTTCGAGTCTGTGCCTATGCATTGTAGCCGAGATGAATTCAATATAATCAATTGATCCATTCCCATCAACATCAGCCTGAGAAATATCATACAAAAGTGCAAGAATGTTCAGTTGAGTCTTAGACACAAGTAATACTCATATGATCAACTGATTAAATTCTTGGAAGTTGTGTAACTACTTACTGCTTCCATGAGTTGTTTCACTTCAGCTTCAGACAGTTGTGATCCAATCCGGGCCAAGCCTGTCTTTAGTTCTTCATAAGTGATAGTGCCACTATTGTCAGTGTCCATATTTGTGAACATTGCTTTGAGACCTTTAATCTCTTCTTGAGATAGATTTTCAGCAATAACCTACAAAAATTTCCACCAACATTGATAAAGGAGAAGAATACGAAGAAGAATCAAGTCGGATCACGTAACTCATAAGATGAAAAGTTCTTAATACTTATGTATAATGGAAAAGAAATATATTGCTGCCATCCAAGCTTTAATAACAGCATTAGCCATTAAGGAGATTCTACCAGAATGATATTGGTATCAGAAAAGTTTAACTTTGATACACCATTTTTTCCATTTAATATATCAGACAAGTCTAAATGTGATCATGTGTGTGCGTGTGTGCAGACTTATAATAAAATCTTTATTTACTATTAACAACTTGTGCTAAAAAATTTACCGACTAAGGACTAATTGACCAAGCTATACTAACTTGTTTCAAGTGAAAGCACGAGAGGCTAAGTACTGTCATTAGTATGAACAACAATTACTAGCATGATATCAGTTTATATGTATAGTTACAATCTAAAAATGACTGGTTTTGAGCCAAGGATAAAAATTTAAATCCAAATAAAAAATGGTAGTCCTCAACAATTTCAAGGACTCACTAACAAGAACTGAATACAGTTGCTTCTGATTAGAGTTTGACAACATACCTTCAATGCGAGCTTCTTAAGCTTATTCATTGCCCTGAATTGTTTCATCCTAGACAGAACTGCACTATCTATTGGTTTATCTGATGCCTCTCCGCCTTCTCTGATCCATGGATGTTCTTACCGAACAAAACATCAATCTTAGTCAGGTTAAAGAAATATGATGGAACAGTCAGGCATATTAGGGGCAATGCATGTAAACAATGAGAATTATCAGTGGATGGCAAGTAGTCTGACAACAAGCCGTTCTGTTCTAATATCATTTCCTCTTGCCAGATTATTGTTGTCTTGTTTGTTCAACTAGTAAAGCAATATTCTTAGATTTCATTGCCCATTTATTCACAACGTGGACAGCAGCAGCAGATAAAGGAACTTGCAACATTTCAAAAAAGAAAAAGGGAAGAAAAAAGATGATTGAACCACTAAACTAACATTAGAAGAATAAGACTAGGCTTTAAATTTGATCAAAGGAGCATGACAGTGATCAAATTCTTGACCGAAAATAGAGCACAGTAGTCTAATACCAAGGACTTGTGCAGAAGTAATTCGCTTCTTTGGGTCCTGTGTCAACATCTTCCTGACTAAATCTTTAGCACTATCTGATATTGATGGCCAAGGTTGACTTTCAAAGTCAATTTTACCTTCCAATATAGCATCAAATATTCCTTTCTCATTTTCTGCAATAGAAATCAACATATTGTTATGCCATTCTACCTAGAAATATTAATAATCGAAAAAAGATAGCAAAAACTAAAACATGATTTGTGAGCATGAAACATTTTGAAAATACAATTGGATCTTACCAGCCCAAAAAGGAGGTACACCACTCAGGAGAATATACAATATAATGCCTGCACTCCAAATATCTATTTCTTTTCCATAACTACGACGCAATACCTCAGGAGCAACATAATAGGCACTGCCTACCATATCACGGTAAACCTTCCCTGAAATGAAATTTCAGAAGTACTATCAGCAGAGTAAGTAATAACCACGTCAGTTACCAATATGTAATTCCTCTAAACATGCATAGCAATAAATTCAAGAGAAGCCACAATGAAAACAGATGACAGTTTTCGGTCTTGTAGATACACATGCCATCACCACCAACTGGAACATTTAGAAATTATGTATCTTATCTAAATTCAGCTCAATGTCAAAGGAAATGTCACCGCCACAAGGAAATGGTTATAAGTTACAATGGAATACTTAGTTACTTACAATGAAAATCAATCCCACTCCAGAGGTAATTGAGGGAAGTTATCAAGGTAAAATATATTTAAAACTAGCAGTTTATGTTCTACTTAGTGTAGTATAATATTTAAAGTTTTGACAGCTCAGTTTAGATATAAATTTTGACAAATTAAATACTTTCGAGTAGCTGTTCTTGTAAGTCATAACTTGAGTGGGGGCTAGAAACATTGTATAATCAGGAAATCAACATCACCTTCTTGTGATGGTGTAGATTCAGGTATATCATTTATAATTCGGAGACACAAGTTCATCTAAATTTTCTTCTATTGCAAATATAATAACCAGCCTAGAACTAGCACCCTACATGGCATTTTCACTGGGTTGCATCCTACCAAAAGCAAGGACCAACATACCCAACTATCATAACTCTTCATTTGCAGAGCAACAGATAAATTAACCAAAGATCATTTGACAACAAAAAGAACCAACTTTCTTGCATGACTAATTGCTTACTGCATCTTTCATATCTTAATCCCCAACTTTGATAACCAATAATCTGAGAAAAAAGGACATAATTGAAAATTATAGCAGGGGTTAACCACATTGGCATAACTAATGATTGAATTGCATATAAGCAATGCAAAGTACTAAGTAAAAATTCCACCTTCTTCAATGAAGACAGACAGTCCAAAATCAGTTGCCTTAAGCGCTGCTCCTTCATCCTTGCTAGAAAGCAAGAAATTTTCAGGCTTTAGATCTCGATGCATCACCCCCATAAAATGGCAAATGTGCACAACATTAACAATGGCTCGACAAATTGATGCTGCAGCTCGCTCTGAATAGTGACCCTGAGCTATGATTCGATCAAAGAGCTCCCCACCAGCACAAAGTTCCATTATAAGGTGCACTGAGTACCTGTCTTCGTAAGCACCCTTGAATTCCACAATGTTGGGCTGCCCAGACAAATGCTGCATAATCTGAATCTCCCTCTTCATATCTTCTTTGTCAGCTTTAGACACAAGTTTCCTCTTCAATATGGATTTGCAGGCATAAGTGAGGCCAGTGGAGTTCTCGGTACACAAATAGGTAATCCCAAATTGCCCTCTACCCAGTTCTTTGCCTAGAGTGTAGTATTGCTTAACATCTTCAAGTGGTTTACCCAGTATGGTAGCTTCTGGCTTCTGCACAGCTCTGACATTCTGGGTAGCAGGTTTTGGTGGAGCCACCACTGGCGGCTGCGGTTTAGATGCTGATGTCTGAGTCTGAGTCTGAATGGTAGATGACTGAACAGTGTGGTAACTTTGATGGCTACTAACACCACCTGTGGATGATCCATATCCACCAAAATCTGGCCTTGATTTTTTCTCTTTGCTACTATGGCATCCCATTTTTCTGATCAGAATGGTGGTAAAAGTAGAACTATGGGGTTACTTTTCAGAGGACCCAAGTGAGGTATGTTTAGAAGGAACCAAAGATAGTGAGTGAAGATTTACAGAGAGGATTGGGACAGGAGAAGAGAAGGGAAGATGGGCGAACCCAGACCAAGTAGGTGGCCTAACCCTTTGGGTTAAAAACTGTAGATGGTAGAGTGCAGCCACCAGTGGAAAAAAATTGAAAATTTATCATGGTGGGTTTGACTAAAAAGGTGCAATATTTCAAGAAAAGAATAAACAAGATACAAAAAGCAGTGTGTGCCAATTTTTAGAGAAATAACCAAACGCATTTTTAGACCTGTTTTAAATTTATTTTTTTACTGTAATAACTTTCTATTTTATGTCTTAAGACAAAGTTGTCAAGTCTGAACACACCAAATAAGATTTAAAAAAAAAAAAAAAAACTAGAAATAGTATGTTTGGATCACTTCAAATGATTTATTTTTTGTTTTTACTCTTGTAATATGACAAGTCTCCATATATTCAAAGTTCCTAATTTAGGAATGTTCCTAGTAGAACTTTTCATATCACTGTAAATGAATAATAATGTCCCTTAATGTCATGAGCTGTTACTGATTAAGTAGCATGTTTTTGTGAGGCAAGGTGAGCAACAAAATCTCCTTCTGCCTGGGTGACAAGTACAGATCAAAATTACAATTATATTATTGAAAAATATAGCAGTAAAAATATGTTATTGTAAGAGATAATTGTAGGTTTAGTGGCTGAAATTAAAAAATTTAAATTAATTATTTTTTAACAAATAGTTTTATATAAATTAAAACTCAAATCTCAGCCGGTATCTTATCCCATCTTATGATACCATATAATATTCTTCAACTCCGGTGGGCTTCAATCGCCCAGTTGGCTCGCATCGCCAGAAAGTCACGGCCTGGACTCTGGATAAAGTATAAACGTTATATGTTCGAACCAATTGTTTTTCATTTTTCTTTGAAGCGATAATATCGTACGGACAGTATAATAAACTTGTTTTTTATTATTTAAATTTATTTGACAAATTAAATAAATTAATTTATAATTTATTTAATTAATTTATAAATTTATTTGATCAAATTAAAAATATTTAGTAAACAAATTTCTAATACAATTGCACGATAATTTTAACATTTTTATATTAATTTTTTATAAATTATATCACTCTGTTAATATTATATGATAATTGAGGTAAAAAAGTGCAATTTTTTTCATAAGAATTCTTTTAAATTACATTAAATTTTTAAACATTAATTTGCTAATATTATACTCATATTATTTTTTTAAATAAATAAATAAATATAATTTTAACACCAAACAAAAATAGTTCGTATAGTTTACCTAAGTAGATAAAAAAAAGCAGTTAATTTTGTGTTTTATAAATGAAAAAAATTGTATTTTTTTGTCTTAATTATCACATAATATTAATAGTATGATATGTATACGAATGATTCATGTAAAAATAATATAAAATATTAAAATTATCATTTGATTGCATTGAAAGTAATTAGAATATATTTTTAAAAAATAAAATATTTGGTAAATTTGTTAACATATTTTTAAAAAATTATTTGTATATTTTAAAAGGCACGATTATGCAAAAATATTGTTAAATACTATTAAAATATACTTTTCATGAGGATAAACAATATAAGTGTAATATTAGCAAATCAATATTTAAAAATTTAATTATTTTTTGATTTTTATTTTAACATTCTTTTAGAAAAATTTACACTTTTTTTGCCTTAATTATTACATATTATTAATGGTATAACCTATATTTGAATGATTTATCTAAAAAAAGTAGTATAAAAATACAAAAATTATCATTTGATTGCATTGAAAATAATTAAAATATATTTAAAAATAATAATATATTTGATACATTAGTTAAACTATTTTATAAAAATTATCTATTTATTTTAAAATGTACAATTATATAAAAATAATGTAAAAATGCAATTTTTCTGAGAATAAGTTGGTAAAAGAAATATAAAAAAATAATATCATGGTCAACTAACAAAATAGTCAAAATAAATTTAAATGTAACACAATTTATGATTTAAAGAAAATTTATATAATATTTGAAAAAAAACAAAAGAAAAAAAGATAAATTAGTAGTATAAAACTCAATATTTATGAAATTTTTTATTAAAACTAAATTTTAACGCAGTATTTTTACTCACAGTTCAAGTTTGAATAATTTTTTAGGGAGAAAGTGTCTTAAAAACGTAATAAAATATTTATAATTTTTTCTTTAACAGTCTTTATTTTGAGAAAAAAAAAAGATTAATGGGTCTTATAACAAAAACAAATATTCTACGACTTTAACATCAATGATTTAATTTTTCATAAGATAAGACAAACTTACAACAATTCACGGATTCCCAGGAATTTATATTTATTAATTTTTTGTCGCCGAAGAAATCTACGTATAAATTAGTTGTTAAAGTGCAAAATAACAAATAGCAATCCATGTGCCGCTATTGAAAAGAGAAGAAACTCCTTCGTCCTTTCACACTGAATAATATCCAAAGAAAATAAAAGATATTAGCAATGGCATCCTCCTCAACACAATTCCCCATGTCTGTCAATTATCGTTGTGATGAAAACACGGAGCAAACAGCCAAAAGTGACGAGAGAAAAGAAGAAAAAAGAGCCAAAAAGGGATGGAGCAAGTTTCGTGGATTTCATTTTCCCTTCTCAAATCCCAATCAATCAATCATCCACACTGTGCACCGCGTGTTGCTTTGCTTTTGTCTTCAAGTCGCGTCAGTATCCTGAGAAATTCCCTTTTTTGTTTTTTGTTTTTTTAAATTAGGAAAGCATCTTGAGAAATTCTTAACTACATTCTCTATATGATGGTTTAAAAAATTAATAGAAATTTAGAGTGAATTGTTGTTTTATTTTTTAAAATTTTTATATATTTTTTTTGTAAACAAATATCATCATATTATTCTTAAAAAAATTAATTTATTATTGATGAATAATTTTTTTTATCAACAACATTTTAATTATAATATATAATAAAAATAATATTTTTAAAAAAACTATTTTTATTAAATATTATTTATAAATAAAAAATTATTTATTAATAATAAACTAAATATCAACTCGATATTTTTATTAATAAATATTTAACAATTTTTTTATGTGACAAAACCATGTATTTATGTAATTTAAGTATATATGTGAGTTAGGGAAGTTGTTGTTTTGCTCAATAAAAAAAAATATTAACTATATATTAATATAATTAATGTAATATGGTTTTAAAACAAAATAGTATTTTAAGAATTAAAATTAAATTTTTTTGTATAAATAAACATTAGTTTTGGAAACATTAATTTTATTAATTATTTACGGTGGCTATAAATTGCTTATCTGCTAAAAATATCTTATTATTGTGAGCGTTGGAGCTGAATGCTTGTGAATGGCAGTCTCCAACGCCATTATAATATCCATTTTCATGCTTCCTTTCACTTCATAAAACACAACCCCTATCTGGACCTTAAAATTTTCGAGCCAACTTTCTAACCAGCTATCAATAAAACCATTGAATATTGCTAATTACTAAAGAGTGTTTTGCATTAAAAAGTCGAGTATAAAAATGACGACGATGGAATCCATAACGTGAGAAGGAGTAGTCAAGTAGAAATCAATTCAGCTCCTTCAAAGTCATTAAATGTAATTTTTTTTATTTTAACACAAATATTTTTATATTATTTAAATATATGATTTATTTTGTTTAGAGTATTAAAAGTACTATAGACATATTTGTTTTTTTATTTTTAATTATTTTTAAAACAAAAGAACTATTATTTTTTTTTGTTATTTCAAAAATAAATTTTAGTAACAAATTGTTTTTTTTTAAAGATAAATTTATTTTTATTTTTAGAACACAAAAAAATAAAAAATAACATATTTTTAAAATAATTTATTAAATACTTTTTTATTTTATAAAATAATTTTTAAAAATAAAAAATAAAAATAGAATAAAACAAACGCTGTGATTCTCAAAATCTCGCAGGTGAACAAAACCAGCTTCCTTCGATCATCTTGTCGCAGACGCATGTTGTTGCAGAATTAATTTCAGAGTCCGCGGAGGGCAATGCGGGCACTGTATTGCCTGAGGTAAGCAAAATCAGCTCATTTTGCCGACTCTAACTCCACACAACTTGGTCTGGGGTCCTCTTTTGTTTTTTAACAGAACTACAAGTTACAGAAAACTTAATATGTAAAATACATTAGAGACTAAGGGATAAATTATTCAAATTCACCTCGTATATCAAAATAAAAAATATAAATACTATGATTAGAAAAAAAATAAAAGTAACACATTTTGAGAATATTAATATATCAAATATTATATTTAAACAATTTAAATATATAGTAATATAACAATAACAATAAAAATAAAAAATACTTTTTTAAAAAAATAATACATTTCTCAACTTTTTTTAAATTAATCTTTTTATGTAAGTATAAAATTATAAATTTTATTTTATTTTACTCGAATTTAAATTCAAAATTATAAATCTAAAAGTAAGAGATTTAAGTTTCTATGTCTTCCTCAAATAAGATAAAAAAAAAACACTTACAAGAGGTAACAAAAATCTTATAATGATAGAAAAAAACTTCTCTTTAAAAAAAAAAAAAGTTACACAAATCAACGAAGAAAAAATATAAAAGTTGGCAGGGCAGCCCCTCTCTCCAGGTTTTAAGTCCAAAATATTGACGGAGCTCAATCTTGATGTAAGAATAGTGGTCCCATTTAACAATTTTGGGCCCGTTGACCCAAAAGAAAGACTTTGATGAATCTTCTTTTGGGCTTTTTAAAATTATCAGGACTTTGGATCGCTCAGTGCAGATAAAAATTGTTTTTCTTTTTTTAAAGGTAGGGTAGTTTCATTAATGGCTCAAATGAAAGACATCAATTATTAATTGATAAAAGAGTAAACTAATAACTTAATTTTTTGACTCAAAAAAATTTAATTTTTAAATTTATTTAGTTTAAATTTTTATATTTTATTAAATAGATAAATTTGATATTAAAGTTAAATAAATTTATAAATCTAACAATAAAATTTTAATTTACTTGATAATAAAACAAAGTTACAAGTGAATCGGCACAAAAATAATAAATTACTTTGTCATTTACATAAAATTTTAATTATACTATGTCAATGTGAAAAATATATCTTTAAAATCATTTAAAAAAAACATTATTGGGATGAATTCGAAAAGCACTTTGGAAAGCCTAATTATAACCTTGAGATGTAAGATAAGTTATTTAGTAAAAGGAGGTCCCACCGTAGAGAAAAGAAGAAGAAGCCATAAGTGCTTATCTTTTTTGCCATTGGTCAAAACCTTAAGTGCTTATCTCAATTGTAGGACAGATGATTGTGATATTGATAATGAGTGTGGCCCAAATTAGGGGTGCAAAGGTGTCCATTAAACTTTGGGAGTGAGATATACAAAACCGGTGGTCCTAAAGCCACATAATTTGTGAGCCCAACACTTACTATATAAAAAAAAGACCTCCATCTTTTTCATGAGAAAAGTTGCAACCTTTAGCCATTTCACCACAAGCTTTGAACCTTTGTGAAGTGTGCGAATTCTCTTCCGCCATCTGTCACTTCTCCATTAAAAGCATTTGGTGTCCCTCTCTCATTGGGTGGGTGGACCTTATGTTTTTGTATTTATTTGTTAAATACATAAATTCAATTTTCAATTTCAATTTACTCTCGGAGATTCATCGACCAGACTAGGCTTATAATCTTGAATTTTTTAATATCTCTAGTGCATTTGCTCAACTTTATTTATTTATTGTCAGACTCATTACACTGTCTTTATCATGAAAACTTTCCCAATTATAAAAGTCCTAAACAAAATCATTGTTCTTTTAAAGTCCTAACATTTAGATTTTGTGAAGACCCTTCGTCATATGATAGCCTCCACCATCCATAGTGAAGCTTAGTTAGTATCACAAATTTCATGACATCGACAATCAATAATCAGATTTAGAATTTAATTAGACTCATGAAATTTGTTCTAAGTTGCTAAGTTTGAAATTAAAAATAATTTACATTTTCATATTATTGAAGGGAAGTTCAAAATTTATTTATTTATGTTATATTTAGAAGAAAGATTAAATATTATCTATAACAACTTAAAGAACCTTTTATTGCATTTCATTTTTTAACATTTTACTTTGTTAAAACTTTGCACAAATTATTAACATGGATGCCTTTGAGTTTGAAAGTCTTATAAAACCACATAATCATAAATACATTTATATTACCAAGTTGGTTGTAGTAAAAAATTATAAAAACAAATTTTCTCTGAAATATTAACATTTTTATTATGGAAATACGTCATCATTAATAAAAAAACTTGTAATCATTTTAATATCACATATTATTTAATTAAAATGCCATTTAACAAAGTTATAAATAAATTTTGTAGCGAGTATCACCTATATTAGATACGAGTGTTGGTCGGGTCGAGTATTATTAGATACTATAAGTGAAATTGAAGCGTTACTACTTGCACAGGAGACTCGAATTGAGGAAAATAATAGGCCACCAATGCATACAATAAACTTAGCAAATATAAATGCTACAAATATTGCTGATCATTCACTTAGAAGTTCTTTGACTATAAGTAATACTAATATAGTTCAAAGGAATCAACCTCAAGGCCGAGGCTATAATCTAAATTTTGACATAAACAATTATAGATTTAGAAGTAGAGGATTCACTGGTTTTAGAAACTTTCGAGACAGAGGAAAAGGCGACTAATTTAGTCTTAGGTTTTCAATAAATTGTCAAGTTTGTGGAAGAGCTGATCAAACTACGTTACAATGTTACTATAGGTTTGACTATAGTTATCAAGGTTTCTCTGTTGACTATAATTTTCAGACTTATAAACCTCAAACACATTTTATAGCTATGGATGCTAATTTTGAAAATATTCACGATAGAGATTGGTATGTAACTCAGGGGCCACAAATCATGTGACCTCCAACGCTACAAATTTACTACATCAAAATAGGTACATCGGACCAGAGAAAGTGTAGGTCGAAAATGGTGCAAATCTTTATATTTCTAACATAGGCCAATCTTTCATTCAATCTCCATTTATTGATGCTATTTTATCTTTAAAATAATTACTACACGTGCCATCAATTTTCAAGAATTTACTCATTATGTCTTATCTTGCCCAAGACAATAATGTTTATTTAGAATTTCATCCTTTCAATTGCTATGTCAAAGATAAGTTTATACACAAGGTTATTTTGGAAGGGAGGCTGAAAATGTTCTTTATGTTTTAAACAATTTCAATTTGACTAATTTGAAGAATAATATTACAACCGCCATAGATATTGTAGTTAGAAGTTAGACTTCTAGAATTAAAACTGATTTTTCTGGTTATACGCACTCTATGCATACTTGCTGTAATAAATTACCATCATTTCACACCTGGTACCAAATATTAAGGCATTGTAACTCGCACATAGTATCACATGTACTCTAAAGTTGTAATATACCTATAGTAAATAAAAGTAGTTTTGAATTCTGCAAACACTGTCACATTAACAAGTCACATAAGCTACCCTATCCTCACTCACACTCTGTCTATAACTAACTCCTAGAGATTATTTTTATTGATTTGTGGGGTCCATCCCTAGTTGTCTCAAGTACTGAAAATTGCTACTATATATGTTTTATTGATGCCTACACAAGATACATATGGTTATATCCTCTTCAAGCCAAATCTCAAACCTTTGAGACATTCAAGCAGTTTAAGCTCTTGGTTGAAAACTAGTTCAATAGTAAAATAAAGACGTTACAGACTAATTAGAGGGAGAATTCATAAGCTTCAAACAATTTTACAACATAATGGGATTCAACACAAGTTATCTTGTCCTTATACACACGAACAAAATGGTGTTGAAGAGAGAAAATAATGGCACTTAATTAAGATATCTCTCAATTTTTTGGAAGCCTCATCTTTCTCAAACGATTCTAGGATTATGCTTTCCTTATTGCAACCTATATAATCAACTTACTCTTATCCACAGTGTTAAAATGTCAAAGTCCTCATTAAAAGCTGTTTAGCAAAATTCCAAATTATACCCACCTCAAAACTTTTGGTTGTGCATGTTATCCCCTCCTAAGCCCATATAATCAGCATAAATTTGAGTTTCGTTCACAAGAATGCATCTTTGTAGGATATTCAGATCAACATAAAGGTTATAAATGTTTACATTCATTTGGTAGACTCTTTATTTCTAGATATGTAACATTTAATGAACAACACTTTTCTTTTTCAAGTTTATCCACAACTGCTGACTATAGCTCTTCCATATATACTGAACCTGAGTTGCCTTTGCCCATAGTCTCAAAACCACAAACTTTGACTAAAACTCTTATCTCTTTCTCTCTACATGCATTAATCACAATATCAATCCAAATAATACTTACTTTGTTGACAATGGTATGTATATTGCTCAACATCAGCCTTCATTACAAGATTAGCAGCATTCTTAGCTACAGTCACCTAATTAATCCATATCAACGTCACCATCTTCCTCTAGTTCCAAGATTGCTTTTAGATCTTTCTCTACTCCACCCAATCCTACAACATTCCATGATGACCAGAGGCAAGGCTGGCATATTTAAGCCTAAAGTATACACCATTACTAAAGAACTTGACTCAGTTGAGTAAGCTTTACTTACTCCTCAGTAAAAACATGCCATGATTGAAGAGTTTAAAGCACTTAAACAAAATAATACTTAAACCTTGTTTACTTTACCACTTGTGTAACAACCTTTTTTTATTATTATTATTATACCATGAAGTTATTACCTTGTTACAACTTAACTCAAACTAACATTTATTTAATTTATACAATACAGAGTTTACATATATGTCATTAATCAAAACATACGTACTAAGGATTATATTTTCTTAAATATCTAAAAATTGTCTAATAAATTTTATTTTTTTAATTAAATATTTATGTACCTTTATCAATAAAAGAAATGAAATTATGGATGTTACTTTGAATACTTTTGTACTTTTATTAATACTTGAAACGAAATTAGAGATGTTACAATTTAAAAGAAACTTAATCGGGTGCAAGTAGGTATTTTGGGTCAAAGAAAATTCCAATGGCACTATCTCCAAATTCAAAGCCCTCCTTGTTACTAAATGCTTTCATCAAAGGCAAGGACTCGATTTTAATGAAACATATAATCTTGTGAAACCCATGACTGTTATAGTAGTTCTCTCATTGACACTTGCAAAACGTTGTCCCATTCACCAAGTAGATATCAATAATGTACTTATCAACGATTATCTTTAAGAGAAAGTGTATATGGCACAACCACCAAACTTTGAAGATTCCAACAAACATCTTGTTTGTAAGCTCAACAAGTCACTATATAGAATTAAACAAGCTCCTAGAGTTTGGTTTGAAATGTTCAAGTCAGCTCTAATTCAAAGGGGTTTTATGCCCAATGAATGTGATATGTCACTCTTCACAAGAAATAATAACCAATATACTACAATCCTTCTCATCTATGTTGATAACATAGTGATAACTGATAGTTCTTCCATTTTCATTTCAGAGTTAATCAGCAACTTGCATAAGAGTTTGCTTTAAAAAATTGGAGATTTTTTAATTTTCTAAGAATTGGAGTGAAACATCTCTCAAATGGTTATCTCCATATTTCTCAAACTAAATACATTTGAGATTTGTTGCAGAAAGTGAAAATGGACAAGGCAAATTCTCTTCCTACTCATATGGCTGCTACTACCAAGTTTTCTCTTAATGACATTGATCCTGCACTTGATCCTTCCACCTACAAGTCTGTGGTTAGTGCATTACAATATGCAACAATCACCAAACCAAAAATTTCCTATAGTGTGCATAAGGTTTGTCAGTATATGCATAATCCAACTAAGTTTCATTGAAAAATTGACAAGAGGATTTTAAGGTATCTTAAAGGTAGTTTAATAGTAGGACTACACATGTAACCAACAACTAGTCTTGAGTTGGTAGGGTTCTGTTATGCAAATTGGGTCTCAAATGTTGATGATAGAAGGTTAACCTATAGATTTTGTATCTATCTTGGTCCATATTTTGTGTCATGGAGCTTAAAGAAACAAAATATGGTTTCTATATTAAGCACTGAAGCTGAATTTCGTGGTATGGTGACTTTTGTAGCTAAAATCCAATGGTTGCTCTCTTCTTCATGAATTATGTATTAAGCTCCTACTCTACCAATCATATTTTGTGACAATCTTAGTAATGTTTTAATGACTGAGAACCCAATCATTCATGCAAGGACTAAACATATAGAATTTGATCTTTTTTTTGTTAAAGAGAAAATACAGAGCAAAGAAATCGGAGTTCAACATGTTGCCTCCTTTGCCCAAATAGCAGACATACTGACTAAATAGTTATCATACACAAGGTTTCAATTTTTTAAGAACAAACTTAATGTTAAATCTCTCGAGGAAGCTAAGTGCACAAATGACAGTAACTTTGATAATTCTATACATGGCTATTTGACAAAACTATAACAAGCACAAAGGATTAGGCCAGTTTAGTTTATTTTAGATCAAATTGAAAAAGTGCCAAGACAAGTCAAGGGACATAAGAAAGTTTAAGAATATGCTGAAGTGTTATCATAATTTGTTAAGAGGTTAAAGTGGTTAAAATTCACTAAGTTAGATCTATCTAACTATTGAATCTTATAAATATACACTGGATCAGAATGATCATAATAATAAAATACAATCTCAATTTTTCATACTTACGTTTGTATTCTTTCTCTTACTCTCTAGCTCTCTCTCTTAAGTATAAAAAAAATATTAAAAAATTGTATTCAATCTGCTTGAAACAACTTGACGTTATCAACTTGATTCAATATGTTTAAAATAATTTTTTTTTGAGTTGGTATTTGGTACATCAGCGGTGGATAATTTTTTGTCCACCAGCAGTGTTCAAATCACGACACGTGACAAAAATAATTTTAAAAACTATTATTCTTGTCACGTGTTGTGATTTGAACACTGCTGGTGGACAAAAAATTGTTCATCGCCGGTGGACCAAATATTTTTTTTTTCTTTTACCCAATTTAGGTAAATTTAAACAAGTTCATCGTATAATTGGTCATCCATAACCCACATAAATTGTAGCTAGGTTGACTAATTAAGAGGATTGAATATTCGTTTGAAATTGGTTTCCATAATGCCTATTAATATTCTGTCTTGATTTTAATATTTAAAAGAAGATTATGTTTTTGAAGCGTAATACAAACAAACAACATTATTGATGCCAATTAATAATAGCCCTACCATTTCGAGTTTCAATCTTTTTCTTTTTGGTCATGCTTCCACTTGCATCTTACTTGATTTTCGTCCTTCTCTTCTCTAACTGATCTCGTCCGTCACATCACAAACGAATAAGTTTTTTTTTTTTAAATTATTCTTTCTCAATATATCCTTAACTTTTACGACTCAACCACAATTTTTTAAAATATAACATATAATAAATATACACACAATTTTAAATTTTCAGTAGAATAATATATTAGTTTTAAAAATAAATATATAATAAATTTAATATTTTCAAATATTAATAAAATAAATACTATACAGTGAGTTTATAGCAAAAAATTAACAAATTATAAGTGACGTGATTTCAATATAAATTAGAAATATAAAATAATTTCTTAATTATTTGTCTGAATTTTGAATATTAAGGTGAAAATTATACCATTAGTTGGATCTTTATTCTTTATTTTTAGGGTTTGAGATTTTTTTTATAATATTTTTTTTAGATATTTCATTATAAGAAATTGGATCCTTTTGGAGGAATTTATGTGATTCTCATTATTTGCATAATAACCAACCAACCAAAGTGCCTTGAGCAGATGATACTTCTTGTTTGTTTCATTCTCTTCAAAAGTTTCAAATTTTAATTAAACATTGTATTGTTAATAATCATTAACTTAGTCATAAATTCCTTTGGTTCTGTTTGTGGGAAGCCAAATATCACCTTCTGGGCTTAATTTGCTGAAACAAACAACTTAGAATACAAAATTTATCCGAAAACGGGAATAGAGGGGTCAGAGAGATCTCAATCAGAATACCGAAAATTCCAATTCCCTATTTATGCTTTTAGGCTCACCCGCCACTGAGTTAGACTCTCTTCAACAGAGTCCACCCAACCGAATCATCGCCCCGAAAACCCACCCAATAAACAAAACCGAAAAATAAAATAAGGATAAAAAAAAAATCTAAATCTATTTTTCTGAACCGCGTTTGAATCCAAGAACAATAACCACCAATCACAATACCGGTCTGCACCGGTTACTGACCATCAGAAACGACCGTTAGCCATTGAATCCGGTCTGACTCCAAACCGCGTCCCGAACCCGTCTCATGTCACGGCCCTTTAACGTTCGCCCCACCCCCTCGAAGACGGAGTTTGCAGCCATCCTCCTGCTCCGTGCCAAGTACTCGTGCGGCGGCACCATCTCCGATTCGTTGTCATCCAAGCCGCCGTCGTCCACGTCGTGCAGGGACTCGACCGAGTCGACCCGGAGTATCTTGCTCCAGTCCGGCACGTTCACGGGAGCCGACGTGGCCATGTGGTGCCCACTAGGCGAGGCAACGCTGTCATGCCCCCGGTACTGGTGGACAATCCTGGACGCCGTCGTAGCATTGTTCCCCGAATCTTCAAACGCCAGGGACAGGCCGCCCACGTGGCCGTTGTCGTTCCGGGGGATCCGACGCCGGCTTCTGATAGAGCTGCTACCGTTGCTCTCGGCGAAGGCTGAGCGTGGTTCCCACTCGCCGTGAGAAGCATTCACGGTATGGTCGTCGCGGTCGCCGATTTCATCAACCGTCGACCAGACATCGTCTTCTCGGAGCTCCGATGCGTCCGTGGCAGAGGAGGATTGGGTGTAATTGTAACTGTAGGTTCCCAAGAGGCGTTCACTCCGGCTTGTGGTCAATTTGCGACCCTTGGCCATAAAGGAACGACGGAATCGGGTTTCACCGGCGACCCACTCCGCAAAGGGAACCCACTAGGATACTAAGAATCCATAGCCTATGGAGGTTTGGACATAAGCAAGACGCAGAAGGGTGGCAGTGTATAAATAGCGTTTTCTTCGGCTTGGTCCACCATTTCAATTTCATTTGAATTTGAGGTTCATTTTGTCTGCATTTCCTCCAAGACATATGGTGAAAATAGAAGCTGCCTCCGCGGTCACTAGCGCCGGTAAATGTCGACAACTAAGAACGATGCTCTTTTCATATTTTAGTTTTCTTTTTTGGTTATTGGATTTATTCGTAATAAAAAACAAAAAAACCGAAAGAAATAGGTTCCGCTCAATGACAATGGCACGCTACTGTTATAGCGCGTGGTAGCAATCGCCAATTAGTTTGGACTTTGGAGTAAAATTTAATGTATGCTTCTAGAACGGAGTTTCCACTTTTGGACTTTTACCCCAACATTTCGGCGTATAGAAATTTATTTTTTAGCTTTGAGGTCATATATAATTTACTGTCGTAAATAATTTTTAACATTTAAATTATAATATATAATAAAATTAATTTTAAAAAATATTATTTTTATTATATATTATAATTTAAATATTAATAGTGGACAACAAAAATTTGCCCACGAACCAAATCATTTTCTTTTACGTTTTACTTCTTTTGGCTACGAAGAATGATTGAGGATTTAAACATTTCACCGTGGTGAGATGCTTTTTTGCATTTTTTTAAAATAGAAAAAAATGAAAATTAAATTGGTTTCATAGTTGAAATGAGAATATAATGTTTGGTCAAATATATTATTAATAATCATTATTCAAGAAAGTTAATTTAATTAGTAAAAAAAATAACGTCTTTCTTTATTGAAAATTTACTTTTATTACAAAGTATAATAAGAATAAAATTTTAATAGCACCAAGTTATAAAAGAAAATGTGTTTTTAAAATTAATAAAAATAATTTAACTTCGAATAAAATTAAAAATCACAAGCACAGAATTATTATTGGTGAAATAACAGTAAACTCTTAAGGATAAGCAAAATTCACATAATAATAACCAATTTTTTTAAATGTAGATGATTGTTTATTAGTCATAATTTTATATATTTTTTTAAATTTTCAACAAGTTTTAATCATTTCATTGTCTAAAGAAATTTAAAAAAATTGGATATCAAGGATTGTAGAAATATTTTCGCATATATACTTTAACAAAAATGTCCACGTCAGTTTTTTTCACAGTGACTTAACAGAAATATTGTGTATCCTGTTTGACTACGTCAAAGGCATCCAATCAAACTCCACGTGGGAATTGCGTCAAAATTCTGTTCCAGTGCAACCTCTCACCACCCACCACGTGTACGATTCTGTACAATGGGCTCCACTGCTGTTGTCTTTGTCCGTTCCACGTGGCCACACAGTGACGGGTTGTACATTTTTAACATAAACAATTATTTTTTTAATTAATAAAATCTATCTAAATAATAATTTAGATCAATTAAATTAAAATTTTTTTAAATAAATTTACTCTAAATCAGACTTTTAATTATTTGATAAACTAATCCCACTAATTGCCGAGTGACGTAATGGGATGGGCACATTGAGAGGTGCAGAGTAAAGTGGAGCCCCAATGGGATCCACACAAGAGGATTGTCGTTTCCTGAGGAGAAAACAAAGGAATCAAATATAAAATAAATAAATAAAATATCACAATCAATAGAGCCAAGACCTAGGGGGGAGGGCCGGGGGCCCAGGCCCAGTACGAATCCGAAAGTTTTACCGAAATGGCCAATCCAACTTGTAATTTGTGAAGGTACTGCCTGTCCAAAAAAAAAAAAAACATCGTAATTTGTGAAGGTGTTGTTTTTGCAAGTGAATCGTGTTTGACGGTATTTTATCTGTCATTTTATTTTATTTTTATTATTTCTGTATTGTGAGTTCTTCTTTTATATGGGCCTTTGATTGTGGAGTGGGTCAGGAGACTGGACTTTTCTGGGCCCCACTTGAAAATGGTTGGATCTGGTAGGAGATGGGCCCTGGGTCCAACTCTGGCTAGACTTAGACCCTTCAGTGTAATCAAGTATCCTATGCTTCCTAACTTTTATTACTAAAAGTCACTTTGTATTTACAAACTAGAATTAGCCAGATTGAGTTACGAGCCTAATTTTATTAATGTTTTAAAAAATTAAATTTGAAAATTAGGTAAACAAGAGAATAGAATTTTGTATAGATTAAGATTACAATATTACAAATAAAAAATTATTAGTTTTTAGTCATTAAGAGAAAATAATATTTTTTTATCAATCTAAATTCAATCTTGTTAAAAAATATTTTAAAAATAAAAATTTAAATATACTATATCTATGCAAAAAAAAAAAGGATAATCACTCAAAAAGTATAATAATTATTCAAAAGAAAATTTAGTTTTAAAACAATGTCTAATAATATTGCCAACAAAATTAGTTGAATTAGTAAAAAAAAAAAAAAATAATTCACTTGTAAAATTTTAATTCAATTTTTACCATCAATAATTTTTAAGAGATATTATTATAATTTTTTGTTAAAATTTGTTATATATTTTAGTTTTGTAATGAGATTTTCTGATTTTGGAAGAAACTTAACGAGTTTAATATTTTTAAAAATTAATTTACGTATTAAAATTTTTTAAAAATTTAATTTATAAATTTAAAAATCAAATTATTAATTAAAAAAAAAAAGAAAACAAATGAAGGGAAGGGAGAATGAAGTGTGGATAGTGGCGGTTGATAATGGAATGGCCCGCAAAGATAAAATAATCCCACATCTTAGGAAACTGAGTTGTTGTTTAGCAAAAAGAGAGACAAGAGAAAATTGCAAGTGGAATGATACATAGGAAGGACAGTTCCAAACTTGAAGGACAGTTCCAAACTTGCATGACCCACTCTCCAATGTCTTCTTCATGAGCAAAGGCAAAGGACAGTCCTAAACTTACATGACCCACTCTCCTATGTCTTCTTTATAATCAAAGAACCCAGAAGCTGCCATAAATCTGTGTTTAGTTGTGTGTCAGTCCATTGTGATACTTGCATTGCATGGGTTTTTCTAGCTCCTAATTATTATTATTATTGTACAAAATTGTTATTAATTAATACTATATATATAGTAGTGAGAAGAAAGAGAGATCTAGGTGGGCCATTTTAATTTGAAAAGAATCAGAATCAGAATCTTACCCCGTTGTATAAGGTACCACCAAACCCAGAAAAATAAATAAGGGAAAATTATAAATAAATAAAAAAGTTGCAATAGAGAAACCCTAATAGTGTTTTGCATGTGATATCATGGTTTCCAGATATATTTGAACAGATTTAGAAGTACAATGCTGGCTATTCTTTTTTATACTAAACTACCTTATGGCTATATTTTATGGGTTATTTGGATCCACTGGATCGCCATCTTCTGTAATTATTGTACTATGCTGAATTCTAAAAGGTTTTTTTTTTTACAAGAAAAAAAAAGTGATAAAATGAGGAAAAGACCACTCTGTATGATTAGATTAATTAATATTCTTCAAACTTAGGGTTTTGTGCAATTGTATTCTATGCAGTTTAGCTCTCCAGCTACCAAAAAAGAAAAAAAAAAACTTCTTTGTGGGATAGATCAGCACCACGTAGGGTTTTCAGCAAAAAGATTGATAATATATAGTTCAGCACTTGTTTCTATTTGTTTTGATTCAACAATTCAATCTTATCAATTGGTTAGATTAATATTATCAATTATTCAATAAATAAAACTTAAAAATAATTTTTTTTAAGGATTTATTATTGATGTAATAAAAGTGTAATAATTATATGTGAAAGTTTTTATAACTCAGCATAATATTATTGACATTTTCAACAACAAAAATTTCTGTCATTTTTTTATTGTAAGATAAATTTTAATATTGTCATCTAATGGTAAACATTAAGGACAACTAGACAAAGGTACCCAAACATTATTAGAATTCTGCCTCAAATAAATCTAAATCAATTATAATTTGTTACACAAAGACAAAACAAGGTTGGCCAAATTAGTACGTACTTTATGCACTAAATGGTTTATTTATAGCAATTCATGAAGGCATCAATGGTCCTCTCTCCCATAAGGAAGGGCCACATGCCCTTAATGTGTATGCAAAGCTAATATCTTTTTCCCTCTCAGAGCCACATTACATTCTATATTTTATTAACAGTTAATGAACCGAATAAACTTAAAGTATGGCAAGCCAAAAACAACCAGGAAGAAAAAAGACAGAATATGTATTACCTTTATTAGTTAAGTAGGACATCCTCCATGCAAATGATTGAAGATAAAACTGTGAAAACTCATTTTGTACGGATACGGATCCCTTGTTATGTCTCTAAAACGCAGTCATTTGGCTGCATTTTTTTTAAATTTATTTTTAATATATTTTTAAAATTTAATTTTTTTCAATAAATTATTTTTTCTTTAAAAAATTAAAAAATATAAGAATGTTTTTTTAAATATATTTTTAAAGTTTATTTTTTTCAACAGATTATTTAAAAAATTAAAGAGAAAATAAAATTTTAAAAATAAGAATTTGTTGAAAAACTTTAAAAAAGTGTTGAAAAACCAAATATAAATTGTTGAAAATAATTTTTTTGTTAAAAAACTTCAAAAATTTGTTGAAAAACCAAATACAAGAATAAGAAGGTGCCATGCTTCCTTGCATTTCTTTATTTTTAATATATTTTTAAAGTTTAATTTTTTAATGAATTATTTAAAAAAATATTTTCTCTTTAAAATATTTTTATATTTGATTTTTCAACAAAAAATTATTTTCAAAAAATTCTTATATTTTTAAATTTTATTTTATCTTTAATTTTTTTTAAAATACTTTTTAGTATAATTTGTTAAAAAATTAGAATTTAAAAATATATTAAAAATAAATTAAAAAATAACCAAAACGCAGCTAAATGTTTGCGTTTTGGAGGGGATGCGTTTCCGTTTTGTATGTCCCTAATGAATAGGATCTACATACACCTTGATAGATGCATTAATATACGCTTTCTGATGTCGATGAGATTTTCGTTTATGGAGAACTAATGACCTTCAGTACCTGCAAAATAAGAAAAGTTTATAAATTGTAATGAAACGGTAACTCCTATCACAAATTCGAACAATTAAGTAAGTCTAATAAAAATAAAAATAAAAATAAATGAAAAAATTATATGGGAAGAAGGTATAATATATTTGAAAGAGAGTTATAATATTTATAAGTAGATCTCTCTAAAGTAGAATAATAATTTTAATAATTAATCTCAATCCAATAGCTAATAAGTTCAAATTCTGAATTATTATTTTCATTATCTTCACTTGTACTATATAAGTACACTCCATTTTTCTTTAATATAAATTAGAAATTAATTAGACAAATTTGAGTTGTAATAAAAAAAATTCTTCTACTTTCTAAGTATTAGTTTAATTCAAAAACTTAAATTAGTTTGAAAGATTCGAATTCTAAATCAGGTGATTATATAAATATTTTATTATTATATGAAATATCACTTTAATTTAAAATTTTTGACTACCAAATTTATGATTAGTTTTGTTATAATCTCACAAGGACAGATACTTTCATAAATATTGTTATCATAATTTTTGTTATAATCTCTTATAGCTCACTGAGGTAGACCAAATTTCTGTTTAAGACCCAATAAATGAAACTTGATGAAGCTATATATAGTGCCGATGAAAAATTAGTGCCCGTTTATGATTAGTTTTGTTACAATCTATTGCAATTTTGCTTTTGGAATCTATTTCATGTCCTTCTCACGCATCTGCCCATCTCCCTTTTGAATCTCAGATTCTAGATTCTGGGCAAGTTGAGTTTGGATCTATATATCGTCAAATAGGCCTTGCAAGATTATTTCAGAGGCCTCAACTCGAACTTTTTCATGATTAAATTCAGAAAGAAAAATGGAAAAAGAGAGGGCAGAAGACTCCCTATCAATGGAGTCCACCACTTGAATTTTATTTGCTAGTTTCTTCGCAGAAAATTTAGTGGTAGCAGCTGCAGGTACTGTCATTTCTGCATTAGGGTTAACTGGCAGAACTAGAAGATCATCAATCACAATCAGTTCCCTCTCTGAATTGTTGTTTTCAGCCGGGGAATTGGCGACACCCGTCACATATTATCATGTTCCAATCCCATCTCTTGCTGAGTTTGATCATTTAATTATTTATCCATTCGATCAACACTCTCTAGTTCAACTTAAACTACGTTCCTATAATCTAGTTTCGATTCTTCAATTTCTTTTTTTTAACTTATACTCAACTTGGGCACATACAAAGGCACTACAATTTAATAAAATTTGACGAGTCTATGTATCAAAAAAGTCTAGTGGTAGTTGATATGACTCATATATATAATTATGTTACAATATTAAAATTATTTGTTTCTTTTTGGGCTAAAAGATACCCTTACAAGATTAAAATCAAGTTTATTTGTCTTATTGATATGAAACACACAACAATTGACCATTCATTCATGATCTGTTGGTTAATATTGTAGCACATCGAAGATAGCTAACGGCAGTGATCTTGGCTCTACTAATTTAAAAATCTAATACAAGACCATTAATTAATTAAAAACCCAAATGATCATAATTTCCATTTGTTTAACTAATCTAGAGAGAGATTCCTTTTCGTATTAATTATTTACTCAACAATGATTTCCCCTTGTAATCAGCTTCATGATACTAAATAACTCACACAGGGAATCTATCCTTTCAGAACTCGAAAAGAGGCTCAAATTATTTGTTTATTACCTCTCAATCAACCACCATGCATGCATTTTCTTCTCTATAATTATACTTATTTTACTCACTGCAACATGTTCCTGCGAAGCTTATTAGAGACATCTCTATTCTCCAGCTGTAACCCATAACTTTCTTCAATAACAATCATTCTAAACTTCATCATCCCATTTAATTTCTTGCTTAAGATAATATCCTCAAAAAATAGTAGCTAGCTAGTTGAGTTAGATAGACTGTTCTTACTTTAAAGCAGACTGCACTGCATTTGGTGAATACTATATTATTATAGTTATATAATGCACATGTAGGCGTGTGTGAGGCACAGGCAGTGAGGGTGGCATCAACGATGGAAGATAGTTTCAAGGATTAATAGTAATATTTAACTCTTTTTTTATTTATAAAGTTATGGAAAATAGATAGGTTGGTATCATGTCGCTTTCAAATTGCATATATCATATTAACTCATGGAGGTGTGGGAGTGAGATCGGAGGAGGATCATTTTCTCTGTGTTGGTGCAGTGACAGTTAACAGAAAGGTGATCAATAAATATAAGAGCAATGGGGGGAAGGAAGTGCATGCGTGGGTGGGTACATGGGCCAAGCTAGCAACCACTTGCAACGTTGCATATGAATTGAATGATGCAGGCCAAGACTTTGTGTGGCTGTGGTGCTTGTGGAAACTGCGTTTCTAGATCAGGTGGGGTTCTGCTTCAATCATCAACCGAACCACTATTTCTTCTGTGTTTCCCCATGACTCTCCCTGATTTGCTTCGCATCTCATTTTTATTTTTAATTAGTTTTTTTAGTGATGAAAAAAAAGGGATAAGTGGATATATAATTAACATATTTAGACTTGATTATGGGTCAGCTTTAATTATAAATGGATTGAGTTTTTAAGAATAAAGGACAAGAATATGGGTTTAGACTCAAAGCTTGACCCAAATTTGTTTTTTAAACTTAGGTCCGAGTCTAACTTGAATAAATTTACTTTTAAGTCTAAACCCAATGAAATAATATTTATCTATTTTAAAAAGCATATTTTTAAAAATTTATTTTTATAATAAAAAAAATTTAAACGCCAAAATTATATATGTTTTTTAGAGTAAAAAATTAATCAAAATAATAATTAATTATTTTAAATATATATGTGTTTTGTGTTTTATGTAGGCCGAACCAAACAAAAACCCAATTTTGAAATAAAACTCAAATTTTATCAAACATCAAATTTAAGGACCAAATTGGTCTTTTAGACCAAACGAGTTACCTATGTGTAATAAGGCTTACATCTATTTAACTAAATGATACTTTCATATATAAATTAACAAAGGAAAACTTACCAAAATGGCATGTCATAAGTTTGATCTCTAATAAGCCAAGTATCAGCACGTGAAAGGTCCCCAGCAAAGATCAAATCAGCAGGGTCCTAATCTTCTATTTAAAGGGCACGAGGGAGACGGTCACTTAGAGCATCAGTAATGGTGAACTAATGGTTTTTAAGTGGGTCTTATGTCATTTTATTTTAAGAACCGTTGCTTGTATAAGTAACGGTTCATAAAATTAGTTAAGATTGGTCAAAAATATTATATTATATAAGAGTGCGTTTTATTTAAAAATTTAAAATGGGAGTTAAGAACTCTTATTAAAAATGAATTTAATTAATTATAAACTTTAATTATTTTTTTTGGGTAGGGGACCCACCATATATGAAAGTTGTCCCAGACAAGAATTATCAATCAGTCACCTTATATGAGGATGTCTGGATATAGAAGCTTGCCTAAATGTGGTCATGCTTATCCTTAGTTAACAGGTTTCAACCTACATTATTATCTGCGAAACCAACTATAAAATTAAAGTACATAATCTTCGTTAAAGCAGACTTTGCTATCAATTCACTGTTTCCGTTTTCAAGCTTTTGATTTTTTTTTAATAAATAAAATATTATTATTCATACATAATAAAAAATATATTAAATAATAAGATTAGTAAGTAAAAGACAAAGATGAAATAAATTAATTCAACAGCTTAAATTTATTTTTTCTTTAAATAAAATTTTTAATTAAAGGGAGATTGTGTCTCGTTAATAAAAAAATTCTAAAATTTGAGAAACAGAAGGTCTCTATGCCTAGCTTGATGGTCATTGTATAAGGAGTGAAAAATATTACAAGATGGAAGATTTTTATTCTAAAAATAAATAAAATTCCAGGATTTGCGTTTCAATTTTTTTTTTTAATAAATGAAGCAGTGGGCTGGGTAAAATTAAGAAAACGAGAGGTGCAGACTAAGACTTAATGTAAATATAGAAATGGGCAACTACTTGTTAGGTTTCAAGTTATCATCTGAAGCGGCCCATTTTTTTTAGTAAGGTGAGGCCCGAAACGGCCCATTTTTACTGAGCCTTGTTAATGTTACTTCTCCTTCTCTCCGAAAAAAAGAAAAGAGAAGGATTGATGAAGAACTGTGAAATTGGATTCCTTATAATTCACCTTGCTCGCTCACAAAGCCACAACCTTCTGATATTATTGTTCATGGCATGGGCCATATTTTATAAATTGCTTAATCTCCCATGTAAGCATTTTTTTCTTCATCTCCTTCAATGGCTTTTAAAAACTTCTGAACATGGAATCATGACTGGAAGGGAAGAAGTTAGAGTATCAAATTCTCGATTGTTGTTATAGCTCTTAATTGTCATGATCAGGGGATTATAGAGGAGTAGTTGGAAAGAACACAAAAATGTTGTTTGTTTGTTTGTTTGTTTATTTTACACAATCAAAATAAGTGTGATAGTAAATTTTATTACCTGAAAGACTCAATGGCTTTTTATATAGCCTTTTGATATACTATGTGATTTTTAAGAATTTTTGTTAGATCTTAATGCTGGTGCAAATCGAATTTAAAAGTGTAAATTAATAATTTAATTTTTTTAATTTGTAGACATATTTAGTTTTAATTATTGAATCATTTTGATTGTATAAATTAATCTTTAAAATTATCAACTAAATATATATTAATTATTTTGTTAGTTTTTGAAAATATCTCATAAGCAATATATAATAAGTTTAATGTTTTCATAATCTAATCATTATTACAATTAAAAAAAATTTAGAGGGTAAAATTAAATGATTTCATAAATCTGAAAATAAAATTATTAGTTTACTCAAATTTTAAACAATGTAACGTAGGGATTACATATGGGCACAAATGCAAATTTACCATAAAGAGAAAAGCAAAAGAAAAAGGGACATGACAACATTCTAAATTCGGAAAGAAGGTAAAATTTGTTCCCTGTTTGGACGTCAAAATTTTCAATTGTTTTTTAACTCAGCAATTTAGATCCACTCAAGCTTACTTACTCCCTAGAAATGTGAACTCTGCATCCCATGCTTCTCTTATTAATTGGTGAACTCGGTCAGTACTGTGACCACCTTTTTCCACAAAAACATTAATTTGTCAATCTCACACTGTTACTGAACGCACTGACACAACCAGCAATTTTAGTACAATAAGCAGAGTCACACGAGACCACTTTCGTCCCCCCATTTAATAGGGAATAATTAAGAGGGTAACCTTAAAATGATTTAACCAAGTTCATTACTATAACCTGTTTTGCTTAAATATCAGTGCAGCATGTAAATATATGTTGTCTGCGTGTTGTATACCACTGAGAGCGGATAAGAACCTAAATATACTCAGTGTATTAAATTAAAAGTAAGTAAATTTAATTTGTGAATAATTATATAAATATGTTATATGTAAATTTTACTATATAATATATTTGACATAGTCTATTTATTTTTAATAAATTAAATTTTATCTTTAATAAACTCAGTTTGTCTTAAAATTTCTCTTAATTGTTTTCATTATAGACTTTTTAATCCACCACCCTATTGTTTCGGGACTATTGACATTTAAAAGGTACACATATTATTATTAAATTGAATTGAAACACGACGTAACATGGCATTACACGACAAAATATAATGTAAATCAAATTATAATTTAAAAGATCGTAATATTGTATATAATACAAATATCAAATACTATATGATTTTATTTTTAAAGTATTACTGTTATATATACACTAAACTAGCATGCCCCTCTCTCTCTCTCTCAATATATATATACACACATATCAATACTCAAGTGCACTTCAACATCTTAAAAAATAGGACTACTACACATCATAATATACTAAAAAAAGTTAATACTATATATTTTCATTAAGTTGACTATATTTAAATAGAAAACCTATACTCTACTTAAATACGTAGTGCATTTTTTATGATATAATATGATACTGACATTGTAATATAACAAAATATGTAATATTTAAATAATAATTTAACGTAAAATTTACATCTTGCAACCAAGTCAATTTAGGAGCAATTTTATGTAATGAGACCATATTATGATTCATAAGTAGTGTCACACGTACCGAACACAATTTAATTCTATTTTTTAAAAAGTTCACTTCAACACCTTCAAAAATAGGGCTACCACGTACATCTAACTTACTAAAAAATGTTAATGCTAAATGGCGTCACTAATATTGATTATATGTTAAAAGAAATTCAAATTCACCGTACTAACTAGCTAGGCAGAGTAAGAGTATGTCATAATATTAATCATTAAACAATTAAAAATATTTCCCTGTATAGATTTTCTTTCTTTCAATATAGCAGAGTGTTTGAACTTTAAATGGCTATAGCTAAATGCCTGTATGAAATTCTGAAAGTATCATCTACTCATCAAATTAAAAAGGGCAAACTGTCAAGTGAAAGTATCATTTATATTTCTTCAAAAAAGTTATTATTATTTTACAATATGAGTGTTAAGATAGAATTTTATTAACTTAGTTTTGTCGATTAGAGTTTTCTTTAATAATATAAACCAGTTAAATATGTTGCCTAAAAACTTGGTATTTGTTAATAAAGCAATTCACCGAATTTGAGAATTTGATTCCACGCAATCAGGCTTGAGCCCAGTAATATTTAATGTGATGAAAAATGTAAGGAGGGTAGATGATTTTCAGTGTGGAGGATTTCCTTTCTGGCAAGAAAAGATCATCGAAATACAAAACAAGAAGAATATAGGTTATAAAAATTTATTACATCTTAGTATTGAAGCTAAACATGTTTTAATTTTCCCAAAAAGGAATCGGCCGTTAATATTTGTGAGCATGTATTATTGGTTGACAATATGTTCCATAGAGGAGGAAACATAAGAAAATAAGGGAATTAATGGAATTGCCATCCCACTTTTATCTATCCAACTATCCTCATCTGGTCTACCAAACGAGGCCTTAAGCCTTTGACCTAAGCATGTGTTGCAACCGAGATTTCTGGCTTCGCACCCTTTCTTCCAAAGAGACAGACTTCGAGTTATTTTTTGGGATACTTCGTGGCCATTCTGTGCACCCTTTCATGCCGCGAGTTATGTGAGGATTTATGGCGTCCGTTGATGAGTGTCTGAGGCCACCACCTTCATCAAACGTTAAATCGTATGAGTTTTGTCGTGCCACAGAATCACAGTCTTTGTTCCCTCCCTTTCCAATGCTTCTATGTTCATCAGAAGTTGCTGCAACAACTGTACTAGGAGTTCCATTAATTGGGCATGACCTTAGTTTAGAGGCAGAAGCAGCTTTCTGCTTTAATTGTCCTGTATTTTCTCTATATTTTGCTTCACTCTCTAATATATTCTCATCTTCGTTAATATTATCAAAAGGGCTGTTTCTCCTTTGAGGTGAAGAACTAGTATTATAATCACTTGAGGAGTTTGTTTGATGCAGCACAGAATTGTCGTTGAAGCCATTTTCATTTCTGAGTTTTTCATAATTGGAAAAAACATCGTCTGATTCAGAGAAATCGAACGGAAATTTCAGAATATGTTCAATATTGATTGATTCAGCTTCACTCCTTGATCTTAGGAAAGCTTGAAGGTAAGCAATTAACTGGATCATCTGATTATATTGATCTTCAAAGGCAACTTTTGCATCAAACAGCTTCATTTGGACCCGTTCTTCACGCAGCAGCTCAGCCAATCCTAACATCTTCCTTTCTTCTTCCACTTCCTCACGAATTTTCATGGATTCCCTTTCTAGTTCCTCGAGCTTAGCCTTGTCTTCTCCTATTTGCATAGCTAGTTCATTACAAACTTCCTCCATTATTTCTCTGCTTCTTTTTTCTTCTTCATAGTTCTTCATAAACTGCTTGGCAGATTGGTTTGCTTCGGCTAGCTCATGCACTAATTTGGCATTCAGCAATTCCATTTTCTCTCGGCTTCTCCTTTCCCTTCTCAGTTTATCCTTGAAGTCATCGAACGTTGCTTGAATCTTCTGGCATTCTCTGCGCTTCCATAAGGTCTTTTCCTCTTCAAGCTTCTGCAGAAAAATTTCAGTGTGTTTCTTGGAGGACTTTTGTGCAGTGTTAAGCTTATTTATGCACCTCTGAGCCTGAAGGAGTTCTGATTGCAGAGAAGAGACTACAGAGTCCCGTAATAATTTGCTGTCTTTAAATGGCTTCTTGCTATGATTCCGGGTGAACTCATTGGATGCCTCAGAAACACCAGAGTCCCATTTTGTTGCTTCTTCCTTACAACATTTCAGACATGATGGAAAAGATTCAAGCTGAGGGAAAAATCCCCACAGGGAGGATGGAGATTGGAAAGGTAATGGATTAAGAAGTAAAACAATATATTTAAACACCAAGTCATAGGAAAATGACAAGAAATATGCCGATTTAAGCTCTATTAAACTTGGTTTTGGTTTTCTTATGTTCCATATGACCGGCGTATAAAGAACTTAACTAGTGTCCTTTTCAACACATTGATACAAAAGTGCAGCCCTGAAAAATATTGATTAGAAATAGACCCATTAACTATATTTATCAGAAATATTGGAGCCTGAAAATTATGCAAATTTTCTATTGAAGCTCTCTGTATTGACCAAACAAGTCTCTTCTTTGACCAAATTCTTATACTCGTAATTTCTATTGTTTTCAGCCTAGTCTCAGAGAAATTCCCAAGATTCAAAGTTACCAAAAACCAAACAATTTTTCTTTACTTTTGCCACCTTTTCTTAGCAACCAAACACTCAAACAAAAGAATATTCTCATTCTAAAACCAAATCACGATTAGATGAAAAGAATTGCACATACCTCACCCTTGGACGAACGTTGAAACGATCCATCTCCAAAAGCTGCACCGCCATCCCCTGAAACCTTCATAAACCGCAACTGCCACAATCCGGCGGCGAGCTTCCTCGCCGACAGCTCACTTTTCCGGAAGTCTTGCGGGGAACTGATGATGGCGACGGCAGAGCGTTTCTTGTGCAACTTCCATGGGAAGAGAGGAGGAGTCCGTGCCGGAATCCTCCCGTAGTTGCTGAGCAGGACCGCGGGTGTGTTTGAATTTCGGTGTTTCCGGCGGTGAGGTATCACCGGAGTGTGGTTGCCGTCAGAGGAGTTCATTCGGTTGGGGCAAGTGTGGAGTTCATGAAAAGAGCTTCTGGGAGCTCCAAAGCAGAAAGAGAAAAGCGAAAGACAATGAGATTCGCAATGTTTCTGCTGTGACCAATGACTACACGTATTTATATGCATGGATGATATTGCCTTCCTTTTATATTATGATATATTTATTAATTATTAAATGAATTTAAATGTTATCATTTAATAATTAACATTTCTACCACCTAAAAGAAAAACGATAAAAATACTAATCTTATTATTCTTATCAAGAGGGCTAAAGAAAAGTCTATACATTTTTTTAATCAAAATAAAAATGACAGTTTATATTACGTGTGTTATATACATACCAGAAAAAAAAAAAATTTCTAGCAGAAAATATGCCCATAATTTTTTACGGCAATATTGTTTTTTGTTCTCTCTCCGGCGGCAAAGATATCTTGCAAACTGCCAATGTGGCTTTATTAGTTACTTCTAAGTCGGTGTATACTAAATGGCTAGTCTAATTTTTGTATGTTTCCAACAAATTATATTTTAAAAAAAAATTAAATATGAGATAAATAAAAAACTTAATTTTTTATATTATTTAAATCATATATAACATATATTTAAAATTTTCATATTTACTACAGTGAAACATCTTAAAAATATATTTAAGTATTTTAAAAAATTAAAATTTCCTTTTGGCGATCACTGCCTAGGTTCACTAATCTTTATAAGGAAACCCCTTTTGAATTATGGTGTAAAATATGTCTAAAAAAAAAAAAAATCAAATCCAAGATTTTTCATGAGTGACTTTTTTCTATTATAGACTGCTTTTGGTAAAAACTTGAAATTTTTGATATGTCTTTTCTTCTTCCATCTTCCTATGCTAATCAAATAAAAATGGTGGTACAACTAGCTGACACCGAGGTTGGTCATGCAATAAAATAGAACACGTGCTGTAGTCTCACGTTTTCAAATCTTAACTTTGTAGCTGGACTACAAATAATGAATATATATATATATATATATATATATATATATATATATATATATATATATATATATATATATATATATATTTAATATACCCTTTACTTAAAAGTCTTTTAAAATAATGATTCTTATATAATAGAACACGTGCTGACACCGAGGTTGGTCAAGCAATAAAATAGAACACGTGCTGTAGTCTCACATATTCAAATCTTAACCAATTCCAAGTTTCCAAAACACAGGCAGCAGCAGAATCAGAATTCGGGAAGTGAATCCAACATCCTCTTGAAATTGAAGCATCGACTATAAAAAACTTGATACTGTATTACCTAACCTTCTGGTTCAGCAATTAACTCAAAATTAATCCAACTATCATTTCCAGAAAATTACAGATCATAAATATATTTCCGAATGAAATGCAGTTAAGGAGTATTCACTATTTTAAAGGCTATGGTTGAGGGGAACGTACATGGGTAGACAAATGAGTAATGGGAAAATGAACGGTCGAGTTATTCGTTCGTACGGATAGCCATGGAGGCTTGAGATTATTGGTGAGTTCATGAGACATGAAATTATTCCCCAACTCATAAGCAGCCAAAACCGGCCAGATGAATTATATTTCTAAGTATAATCTTTTTTTTTTTAAAAAAAAGGTAGGAAGTAAATGGGTTATATTCTAGTTCCAATGAAGATCAATAAAGGGTTATAGATGATGAGTTGAAACATAGCTTGCTTGGTTCATTTTCCTACTTAAGGGTATGAATTGGGATTATAGGTGATGCCAACCACCTCAATATATATATATATATATATATATATATATATATATATATATATATATATATATATATATATATATATATATATAATTTGACAAGACGAAGAACGACTTTGTACGATATGTTACCAAGCAAGAGGGAAAATGAGGAGTTGTTATTTTAAGCTAGAAAGTTAAAGCCAATGACTCAACCAAAAGAAGCTAGCTGGTGGTGTACTAGTCTAAGTATTATCTTTCCATCTACACTTGAGTTTCTACCATGAGATTTTTAAATTACTGTACTAGTTTAAATATTATATTTCGATTATAACTTGGCTCTATGTCTAGATTTCTGCCATACAAAATTGTCACAACCAGACCAATAATATATTTCTTTTAACAATTAGAGTTTGATGTTTCTGTGAATGTTATAGATAGTAATAAAATTTTAATTAATGTGAAATACTAGCCCTTTAATATGGTCATGAATTAATAAAATAATTACATAAATAATTTGAATTATTATTAAAATTATATTATCGCAGCATTAATTTACTTATTTTAGTTTCATTCTTAAAATAAAAGACAACTAAGTAATTTTAAATAATTATAAAATTTTAAATATATATCCATTATTTATATTAAAATAAAAATAATTACTTTCAAAAATTTAATTAATTACCCACTAACTACAACTATGTAAATTGATAGAAAAGAATCAATTTTTTTTCAGAGGCATATACAAAAATAATAATATATATCATTATATTCTATATAGTTCAATACAAAGAAATTTTATTACAAAGCACATTTTTATATGGAATTAAAAAAAAAGACATGAAATAAAAAAGTTGTAATTTACCATAAATTATACTTTTTAGTTTAATTTATTTGAATATTTTTAATTTCAATAAAATATTATTTGATATAGACCATATATTTTTATTAAAATATTCATCAATATAATTTTAAAAAGACTTTCTTATAAAATACTATACTTCATAGCTCAGTATTTAAAAAAGAAAAGAAAAAGGAAATCCTTACTTGACAGATAGATGTTAAAGAGTCAATAAACAAGCCATGAAGGGAAATGAAAAAAAATAAAGGCCATGAGTTTCTGCTCATGTGCAGTTAATTCAGGTGTGAATTGGTGCCACGTGTTCAGTTGCGTTTAATAATTAAATGTGACGAGTTCTCTTAAAAGCCCAACAAAACGGGAAGTCGTTTGTATGGCCGGTTTATTTGATCCAACGGTGTTAGTGAAATTAACTTTTCAGTAATTCAGGTGAACGACATTTACAGAAGTTAAAATAATATTTGGTTGGAGGGATTTAGAAGGGAGGGGAGGAAAGAGTTTATAATTTTTTTAAAATATTTTATTCTGAATAATAATTAAAAAAAAAAAGAAATTTGAGGGACAAAATCTCTCTCCTCTTTCCATTTCTTTCTCCTTTTAAAAAAATATAGAATAAAAAAAAAACAAAAAATATTCTCATCAAAGAGAGGAGAAATTTTTTTTAAAAATATCTTGTTTTAAAATTTAAAAAATAGTGGAAGAAAAATGGAGGGGCAAAATTTATTTTCACCCTCCATTTCTTTTCCTTCAAAAAATAAAAAAATTTAAAGAAGAGAAAAAATATATGATAAAAAAAGATAAAAATACTCTTTTTTTTATATTTATCTAAAATTAAAGAGTTATAATAAATATTTTATTTTTTCTATATTTCTCTTAAAAATCAAATAAAAAAATTATTTTTCTTTTCATTTCCTTCTTTTAAATTAAATCAAATAAAAAAATTTATTATTTTTTTCTCTTCTCCTCTCTTTTGTTAAATCAAACACACTCAAAATTTATAACTAACCATTTTATATTCTAATCCATGGACTATCTTACTTGTGAAAATTAAAATAATGCACAGTACACTATTATTACAGTTCTTAATATAATTAATTTTTTCTTTTAAAAATAATTGTCATTATTTTAATATTAAATTTGTTAAAAAAGTATGAATAAAATTATTTATATAAATTAATTTTATCATAAGTTAAATATCAATTATTGATGCAGTCCTTAAAAGTTAGATGAAAGTAAAACACACCATTCTTTTTAATATAATTGAGAAAAAGGATAATTTTAAATTATCAAAAAATTGGCTCTAATTTTATTTTAAAAGTGATGCATTTTATTTTCATACAAGTTTTAATAGTCTTCATTAATAAATTTATACGGATAACTTTGTTTTCGTTTTCTTAACAATATTGAAGGCTAAAATGTAATCTTTAAAAATTGAGATTAAAATAATAAAAAATACATTTAAAAGACTAAATTGATAACACTAATTTCTTTTAGCATTAACATACTTAATTACTCAAAAATAAAAACTTTACTGCCTAATTAGATTATCTTAATAGATAGGAAATGATTTTCGCTTTTTTTCAAAAATTTATTATTATGGTTTGTTTAAAAATAAAAGGGAATAATTGAATGGAGAAAATTGATAAATTAATAAAAAATGAATGTATTTTTTTTATAAATATCATGAAAATAAAATTTTAAATACTTTATATGTATTGTGGAAGATTGATTGAGAAACTCTTAACTATACTTTTTTAAAAAAATATTTAATAGTATTAGAGTTAAATTTTAAGTTCAAATTTTAGTGGAGCCAAATGAAGTCTCAAAAAAAAATTATTATTTGTTATCTTGGATATTTTGTCTCCTATTATAATTTTTTAAATTTATTAAATTTTATAATTGACATTATAATTTATTTATCTCTTTTTTTAATCTTAAATATATGATATGAGAGAATGAAAAATAAAACCTATATTCATTGATATTTCAATATCATAAAAATATCATTTGAGTCAACATTTATCGATAATTTATTTATATTTTTATATTTAATTTTTTAATCATTTAAATTAAATATTAAATAATTAAATACAATTATAAAAATATTTTTCTATAAAATAAAGTATCATTGTATAAAAGAATATTTAAAAATTTAAAATTAATTTAAATAATAAAATATAATGAAATAAATAAATTAAGAGTTGGTTATAAAAATTAAAATATTAAAAAAGATTAATTAAAGAAAAAAAAAGTCCGCTGCGGTCATTCGTTGACCACGATGGCTGCGTGATGGGAACGGACTGTTAGAAAATTATTCTTTTTATATTGAGCGAATATCGAATCTGATGTGCCCGCTTCGGACTAATCCAATATTACATAATAAACGTTATTATTCATGACAAGTTTTCACTCATGACTAAATTAAACGAATACAAAATTGTCGCAAAAAGTAATACATTTTAATTTCTAAAATGATATTAATTACAACAATAATTTTATTAAACTAGAAAAGCTCAAGTTTAAATTTATTAACACCTCACCTGTTTGTTTATGTTACTGCCTCTGAAAATTTGAATTGATATATTTTAAATACTCTTTAAAAAAATATATTACCTAATCAATTTGCTTGTCTCACAAAACTTAAATGAAGAGATGTAATATGTATATGTTTGAATTTTAATTATGTTATTTTTTCGACTTGCAAGGATGATTTGCATTTGACGGTCGAAAAAATAAATTTTAAATTATCTTATACGTTACCTAATCACTACAACTTCTAAGAAAAAAAAAGTCAATTGAAACTAAGAAACAATGAATTCTAGAACAGTTAAATCGAGGTTACTCTCCTTTTGAGTGGAACCATATATGAATGAGAGGGTAATCGGTCCAAGATTCCATTTCCAAACCTCAAGATGGATTTATTGGACGAGAATGACAGAAAGCGAAGGGGAGAATTGACGAGAGAGAACAGATATATATAGACAATTTCATATATAGTGTCATTGATTATTGGCTGCTCAAATAATAAGAATGAAGGGATTTTGGGTAATTGACGTGGCGATGCTTATCCTGAATAATGGGTCAATAGCGATGATTTGTCAAAGAAAAGGAGATCGTCTCCTTGGCAACTCTTACCCAGTCATCCCTCCCTTCATTCTGTGCTTGCCAAATGCCATCAACAGTTCGGGCCTCATCTATTAAACAATTCATTGTTTACTATAAATAAATAAATTTTTAATTTTAATTATATTTTTTTTCTTAATTAACTAATTTTAACAATTAACTTTCTAATTTATTTATCTTGTTGCATTTTGTTAAACTGGGATTTTCGAAAAATCATACAAGTTAAATTTTTTTTAAATGTAATCTATAGGACATACATTTAAATAAATGAATCTTATTTATTAAATATTAATTTTATCAAATTATATCTTTCTCTTTTTAAAATTTATCATGTAAAGTTCAGAAAGAACTTTAAAATATCCAACGTCCACCATTTTGTTTCTTACCATTTAAACTAAAAGTTAATTTTAACGCTATATAAAATTATTAAAATACTCATTTATTTATTTGATATTTTATTGTAATTCTCCTTATAAAAAGGGTATTTTAGTAATTTCATATAACTACTATAAAGTTAACGTCTAATTTAGATTATCAGAGACACTACAAGAAATATGACTTTTAATCACCAATTTTTTGTGACGACTTTTAGAAGCTGTTACAAAAACATACATTTTTAGTGACAAGTTTAGTGTAGTCATCACAAAAAATTTAGTTTTAGTGATGATTACATCGTCATTGAAAGTTAAGGGAGATAAAATAAGAAAGAAAAAATAACCCGATAAATTGTGGCTCGTGAAAAAAGAGAGCCTGCTTAATTTTTTCACCTCACTCTTGTATTTTTATTCGTGAAAACTCCTCTCTGTGGAAATTGTCCTCGCCCTCTTCTTTACGTTGTTGCTTGTGAAATTTCTTGTGCTACAAAAAGAAGAAACCCGCCATTTCCTTCTCTTTGCCCCATTGTCACCTTAATTGGTTGTGAAAACCCCAGTGCCAACCAGTTTGGCATTGCTTGACCAGGGAGCTCGTATTTTAGGTTCTCCCATCTACTTCCTCTGGTTTTTGCTATTTTCTTTTGATTGGGTTTGAAAATTATGCTTTTAAGGGTTTTATTTTGGAATTGAGGTGATTTTATAAGTTTTTCTGTTTGCTTTTGTTTTAGAATTGAAGATAAAACCAAATGTGTGAAGATTGAGAAGTTTTTTGGTTAGGTTCGGGTAACTTTTGTGTTGAGTGAAAATTGAGGGTTTTTTTCCTCTACTTTTATGTGTTTGGGAAGCTTACGTGCTAGGATGCAAATTCACCAATAAGTCCACAACCCCTCAAGGGATTCTTACGTGCTGAGAAGCTTACGTGCTGTGTTCATGAAACTTTGAGAGGTTTTCTTGCTTTGCTTCTTCTTGATCCATCCCGTAAGTCCTATTCACTCATTCTTCCGAGGGATTCTTTTTTTTTTTCAAATTTGTTTGTGTAGTTCAATTGAATCAAATTTCTGACTGTGAACTAAAGCTATCGTTGATTGTGCCCCGTGAACTAAATATATTGTTGATAGTGATCTTTCTATTTTTCTTTGAATAAGTTTCATGAATGGTTTGATAGGGTCAGAGAGAGAAAGATAGAGGAGAGGAGGGTAGGGTAGGTGAGGGACTAAGTGCATGAATTGGAGGGAGGAGGGGTATGGGTAATAATAAGGGTACAGATGAGGCACATGGAGTGATAAAAAAAGAAAATCACAATAATATATGGGAAAGAAGGATTGAAGTTGACAGAGAGAAGTTCATAAAAAAGGAAGGGACAAAAGAGGGCTCAAAAAGTGAGGGCATCAGTAGAATTACTTGGATGAAAATGCATGACTAGGTATGAAATAATTGAAATCTTGGACAGAGAGAGAGAGAGAGCATAAAAAAGGAGGTATGAAATAAAATATTCAATGAAAGAGAAGAGAAAGTAGAAGTTCTAAATAAATGAATGAATGCATGGCAATAGAATGATGTATGAGGATTTAATTAACCATTTATATAATTAGATAGTAAGGGTGTCAAATTCTGTGATGCATTAACAGTTTGACAGTGGTAGAATGAAGAGAAGGGAAAGAGAAAATAGAGAAAAGAGATAAGACAGAACTGTACGTATATGAATTGCATCTGGTTTCATTACATTACCAAGTGTACAAGTGTTGCTCTTTTCATAGAGTAGCAATACTAACTAACTTTAACAGACTTCATTTAATGCTTATCAACCACTATAAACTATTAACTACTATACAATCTGCATTTATAACCAAACCTCACTAACCTATCAACTTATGGTGTGTTCGGGATCCAGAAGAATAGATCTTCTAACTTAGAGTATTGATTCTCTAAGTGTCCCATAGACTAATGATTTTTTATGGTTGTTTTATTGATTTTGTGCCACCTAATTGAAAGGATAAGATGATAGTTAAGACTCTTCTAACTAAATATAGTTAGAGACCCTATGTATAAATGGTGACACTATAGTTTTGTATTACCAGTGAATGCAAAGCTGCTGAATTTCATTGGTTAGAGCTTTTTTTGTACTTCTAACCTGCGAATTTCAAGCTGTTGGTTTATATTCCTGTACCTATACTTCCTTTAGTTATTGCTTGAGAACTTTAGCTTTATATTTATGTAAGTTGCTAGTTTTTTCCATTCTTGTTCTATTTTTTAGTTCTATGTTTGATATATCATCCCATCATAGATTTTGGTTATTGGTTATTTAGCTCTGAAATAAGTTGTGACCATGACTAGCCCTTGTGAATCCTGCTAGGTGATGTAGGATATTGGAACACAGATTCTTTAAATAAGAGTTAATTGATTTGCTTTTTGATAATAAAGTCTCATTGGTTAAAGGAACCAAATCTTTTTTTTAAAAAAAAAACCCTTTGTTTTGTCTTTATTTTAGCCCATCTCCAACAACCCATTCCCCACACTTGTAATTTTTTTGTTTATTATTGTGTCAATTAAGTTGTAATTCTTAATGCACTAAGTTGATGTGAGAGTACCATGGTTTCTTCCTTCTTCATATAAAAATAGAAAACCTAAACAACTGATGGATACATAGAAGATGAGGAAACTACTTTTCTTTTATGGTCAAAATGAGGAAACATAGAAAAAAAATGATCTTTCCTGGTGCAAGAAAGAAAATTACTATTTTAAGATTGCAATTTAGATTTAGAAACTCGCATTTTGTGCAACCTCATTCACTAGTTCATCGTAGTTAGGATTTCTATCACCATGCCCATATAATATATATTGATGTGGGACATGATAAGGCAACAGGTTTAAGGCTGCTTCAAAGACATCAATGCAATAGCTTTTTACCCTTGGTTCCTGCTTGTCTTTGGCAGCAAACTCCAAGTAACTTATTTGGTTTGGCATTGCTATTCGTAGTGGATTTCCATTATTAGGGAATACCCATCCCTTAGGTTTAGTTGTAGTCTCTCCTACCATACTAGTTAAATCATATGTTAGTGTTATGTATTTTGTTTTCAGCTTAACTTTATGAAATGACCACATGACAATACTGTAAATTGCCAATCGACCCTACTAGTTAGCTGCGAAGTTGATAGGCATGTAGGTGAATAGCAAAGTAGCAAAGTTGAGTGTAAATGATATGCATGACAAATAGCAAAGTTGGCATCCATGACACTTGATATTCATAATTCTTTATTTATGCTTTCTTCTCTTGATATGTCCTAAACTCTAAGAATTTGCTTATGATCTATTAGTGTAATATGTTCTCATTCTAATAATAATTTTATTCCACCATGATTTCAATGTATTACTTTTTTCAACATGACCCCATTCTATTCTAGTAATACACATAATCTTTATCTCGTTTAAATATATTGCTTTCACTTATCTAGTTGCTCATATTCACTCTAATAAATTTTGTAGGAAATAATATGGACAAAAGTTGGTCGAATTTTAGGAATAGAGGTGATCCCATATACATCCAGGGGGTGGATCATTTTCTTCAGTGGGCATATAATGAATTAAGGATAGGAAGCAGAATTAGGTGTTCGTGCAAAAAATGTAGAAATGTGGTGTTCCAAGTGAGTCGTGAAGTACAGTTTAATTTATTGAAGAATGATTTTTTGGAGTTATACAAGGTCTAGGATCTTCATGGAGAAATTGTAAGGATAACTTTAAATCCCCCTGATGAAGGAAATATTGTTGAGGAGGACGACATGGCTGAGATGATATATGATACATATGGAGTTGTGAACACAGAGGAGTTGGATACTAATATAGAAAACAACGAAGAGTCAAATATGCATGCAAAGAAGTTTTACCAATTACTAGAAGACACCGAAACAAGCCTATATCCAAATTATGACAAGGTGTCAAAGTTGTCATTTATTGTTAGGCTACTTAATTTGAAGTGCCTTAATCATTGGAGCGATAAGTCTATGGATATGTTGTTGGACTTGTTTAAAGAAGTGTTGTCAGATGGAGCTCAAGTACCTAATTCCTACTATGAAGCCAAGAAGATTGTTCAAGACTTGGATTTAGACTATACAAAAATAGACGCATGTAAGAATGATTGCATTCTATACAAAAAAGAATATGTCAATGCACAATCATGCCCTAAATGCAAGTTGTCTAGATGGAAATCAAATGGACATAGAGGTAAAAAAAAAAGCACACAAAGTCCTTCGCTTTTTTCTAATAAAGCTTAGGTTGTAAAGATTGTACATGGCAAGACACACTACTAAAAATATAAGGTGACACAAGGAGGAATGTGTGGATGATAGTGTACTTAGGCACTCAGCTGACTCTATTGCTTGGAAATCATTTGACGAGCAATACCCTAATTTTTTAGTTGACCGTAGAAATGTAAGGATGAGTTTAGTAAGTGATGGCTTCCAACCATATGAAAATATGAGTACTAACCATAGTATCTGGCCAGTTGCTCTTGTACTATATAATTTTTCTTCTTAGAAATGCATAAAATAATCATACTTCATGATGACACTTCTTATTCTAGGCCCTAAGTCTTCAGGAGATGATATAGATGTATATTTAGAACCAATGATTGAAGAGCTGAAAGAATTGTGGGAGTCAGGGGTGAAGACATATGATGCTCATTCAAAGTCAAATTTCAGTATGCAAACTGCTATCATGTGGACAATAAATGATTTTTCTATGTATGGTAATCTTTCAAGGTGGCCAACAAAAGAAAAATTAGCATGTCTTTGTTGCCACAAACATACACACTCTATATCGTTGAGAAGCAAATTATGTTATATGGGATATCGTCGCTTCTTGCTAGTCAATTATCCATGGCGTTGGAATAAAAGGGCATTTGATGGTAAAGTAAAAAATAATGTCGCCCATACATATTTGATTGGTGAAGAATTACTTGAACAACTACAACTCTTACCAAGTGTGACATTTGGAAAGGGCAACAAGCGAATACGTGACCAATCGAGTGTTGCTTATAATTGGAAGAAGAAAAATATTTTTTTGAACTGTCTTATTGGAAAACACTTTTACTACAGCATAATCTTGATGCCATGCACATTGAGAGAAATGTGTCGGACAATATTGTGTCCACAATAATGAATATGGCTGGAAAGACAAAGGATACAGTGAAGAGCTGGTATGATTTGATAGACTTAGGGATTAGGTAAGTTTGCATCCTATTAATGATGGGAACAATATTTTGCTACCGACAGCGAGTTATGTGCTATTGCCACAAGATAAGTTAAAAGTTTGTAATTTTTTGGCTAACTTGAAGGTTCTGAATGCATTTTCCTCAAATATTTCAAGATGTGTCAATGTATCAGAGAAAAAGATATTTGGATTGAAATGTTAAGACCATCACATATTGTTGCAAGAATTATTTTCAATCGCCATTCGTAGATTGTTGCCTAAGGAGGTGAGTGATCCCATAATAGATTTGACACAATTTTTCAAGATTTTATGTTCGAAGTGTTTAACCATGGAAGACATGGATTCTATTGAAAAAAATATTGTCATTACATTATGTAAATTAGAGACTGTGTTTCCTCCTACATTCCTTATCGTCATGGTTCACTTGCCAGTACATTTGGTCGGAGAAGCAAAGATAGCTGGGCCTGTTCAGTACCGATGGATGTATCCAATTGAAAGGTAACATTATCTGATTCTTACTTAAGTTTGAGTTTATTTTTATATTAGGCACCATATTAAATTTAACTCGCTTTTGTAGGTATCTACGTATATTAAAATCATATGTTCGCATAAAAACTCGTCCTGAAAGCTCAACTGCTGAAGGTTATCTAGCAAATGAAAGCCTCATCTTCTACTCAAAATATTTGAGCAATATTCCAACAAGATTTAATAAAGTTTCAAGAAATAATGATACAAACATGGAAGCATATAGGATGTCAATATTTAGTCAGAGCGGACAACCAAGTGGTGTAGCCAAATCTGTTTTATTATCTAACAAGGAATTTAATCAAATTTATCTATATGTGCTACAAAATTGTGAAAAGATTTGGCCATTCATAAAGTAAGTCAATTATAGTTTGTTAGTAATTAAATTATTAGTAGGATGAATTATAATAGATGAAATGATATAATTTGTAGAGAGTACAAATTAGAGCTTGAAACATAAACACAAACATCAAATATTAATTCAAGGCACGTGAAAGAGTTTCCTAAATGGTTTAATCATCAAGGAAGTATAATTCAAAGTAGGTCAACCACTGCATTATCTCATTAGACATGTCATAATCTCTAAGTGTTGTTAATTTTCAATAGGTTACAAAGTCTGGTTCACATTGGTAGGGAGATGATGAATTAGTAAGCTTAGCCATTGGTCCCCAAAGAGTAGTATACATGTATACAACAATTCTAGCAAATGGATTTAGATTTCATACAAGAGACCGTGAATCCCAAAGAAAAACTCAAAATTGCAGGGTTCTTGTGAAATGAGATGATTCAGATCTTGAGAAAGAATATTGTGGCATTTTCGAAGATATTTATGAGTTGTCTTATGTGGGGGATAGGAAAATATACCTCTTCAAGTGTCATTGGTGGGACGTTGTTCATTTGAGAAGAGGATATAAAGTCGACAAATATGGATACACAAGCGTGAATACTCGTTTTTCATTGAATACAAATGTGTCATTTGTTATGGCGTCGCAAGAAAAACAAGTATTCTATTTGAATGATATCGTCGATAAAGAATGGCTCATTGTTGTGAAAACAAATTCCCGTGACCTTTTCAGGATGCCGCAGAAAGACGATAAGGGTGAGGAATTATGTGCTGAAGATGCATACCAGTAAGAGGAGGTTGAATATAATGAGTTCATTCATAGTGAGAACCAGGATGACATTGCAGTGATATTATGTAGAGATGACGTTCAACCTCAAAGTGTTAGTCATTAAAGTCAAAGAGAGGTGCCAGAGAAGTTGTAAAATGTAAAATGTTATTATTGTGAATGAATATATTGTTTGACTATTTTAAATGTATATTATTGTTGTAATATACACTTAGTTGGTACTTGAGTTGTAATTGTTCTTTATTTTTGTAGCTTAAATTAATTATTCAAAGTAATATTTTCATTTCACACAAAGTTTTGAATTAAATTCCTTGTATTTTATTAATGAATCATTTATACTGACAATATAGTTTATAAGCTGCAACAGGTTGATTTAAAGATGGTAGAAAGAGGAAGAGGAAGATGAGGATTTCGTGGGTCTAGAGTTGCTACACAGGCTACTCCTAATGTACGGAATCCACAGTTATGCATGCAACCGCACTAGGAAGAGAGCCAAGCACAACCTACCACACCAACTTCTCGACGTCCAATTAGTAGTGCAGGTAATCAAATTAAAACTTTACACTTGTTATTTAAGGTTTACTCTGTGGTTAATACCTTATTATCATTTGATTCACAACTTCTTGCAGCATAGCAAAGAATGTTAGGAGATCATACAAATGTATTTCAGTAGATTTAAAGACGAAAAATAGATAAAAAATTTAAATTAAGATCCCCGACGATATCCTTTGAGCTTTGGGAGCAGGATCAAGGGAGCTCGTTAACTATATTGGACATATCATAAGATGCACTTGTCCCTTAAAGGAGAGGGATTGGACTAAAATTTGAGAACGATGTGGAAACTAGATCTTGTTGAAAGTAAAGGTTATAACCAGCACAATCATACTTATATATCCTTATTAACTTTTTGAATTTAACATCTCTGAATTCATTATTGTAAGAAAATTTTGAGGTCGGTGCAAGTATAGCAAGCCGATTTGATGCATTAATTGAAGCCACTGCACAAAAGTCGTACAAAACCTAGAGAAGTTGCTTGCATAACTTCTATGTCAAGTACAACACTGATGAAGAAAGACTAGCACACACACCTCCAGCAGTCAATGACGACGAATGGAAGCACTTGATCAGTTATTTTGGCTCAGAAGACTTGAAGGTATTAAGTATTATCCTATTTGGTGTTTTGATATTAATTGTGCTTTGAACATTGACTATTGGATTCATTGTAGGGCAAAAGTTCAACAAACGCTCAAAATAGGGCCAAATTGACTATAAAACATACGTGTGGTTCGCGGTCGTCACTCGAAATTGAGGAATCAACGAGAAGATTTTAAAATTATATGTTGTCATAAATCTATTTACTGTGCATGTTCTCATTCAACCGTTGATTATTCATGATATTTTTTATAGAGAAATGCTTAAAGCTGTCACTAAAATTAATCATCATAACACTTTCTGTGACCACTTAAAAAAGTTGTCACATATTCTATTTTTTGTGACGACTTTAATCGTCACTAAAACACTAATTTTCAATGATGACCTGCAAAGGTCGTCATTGAAAATCATAATATTTATTCAATAAACTCATTTTGTGACAACTTCAAAGTTTCTTGTGATAGTTTAAAAGACTTTCAGTGACGACTTTGGTGGTAACTGATAGTAAATTTTCAATGACAACTACAAAAATCGTCACTAAAAACTTTTTATAACGACTGAATTTGCAACGAAGTTGTGACCACTAAAAGTCATCACAAAATGTCTTTCGTGACGACTTTTTGACTTTTTGTGACAACTTTAGTGGTCACAAAATTCTAATTTTCTTGTTGAGAGATAAAGTGCAATAAAACTAATAGATTAAGAAGTCAATTACAAAAATTAATAAATTATAAGAGAAATTGCAATAAGAGATAATGATTAATGTGAAAAATGTCTGTATATTATTTACATCAATTTTTTCATAGCATGTTAATTCTATAAAAATTAATTAATTTTTTTTTCTGTTTCTAAATGGAGAATTAGTAGGATTTATGGAAACAATGGAAAATAACATTTACTTATCTTAATTTATACTACAAATTACAATGACTCTCCTAATCTATGATTTAATTGTAAATAGTATTCAAAATGACATAAATATCACTCTATCTTATATTTCTTATTAACAATCTTAACTAAAATGATTTTTGGTCCTTTAACTTATTTTTTTAATTTAATTTTGGCCTCTTAATTAAAATTCGGAAAAGGGCCGTAAAGAGAGAAGTTACTGAAATAAAGGGGAAAACGAAAGAAAAAGAGCATGACAACATTCTTTAATTCGGAAAGAAGGTAAAATTTGTTCCCTGTTTGGACGTCAAAAGTTTCAATTGTTTTTTATTAATTGGTGAACTCAGTCAGAACTGTGACCACCTTTTTCCACATAAACATTAATTTGTCAATCTCACACTGTTACTGAACACACTGACACAACCAGCAATTTTAGTACAATAAGCAGAGTCACACGAGACCACTTTCGTCCCCCCATTTAATAGGAATAATTAAGAGGGTAACCTTCAAAAGATTCAGTGTATGTTTGGATTGGCTTTTGGGGCAACACAAACGTGATTTTAGGACAAATTCTAGTAAAAACGTGATTTTGTTGCTTTTGAACGCTTACACAAACACACCCTTAACCAAGTTCATTACTATAACCTTTTTCGCTTAAATGTCAGTGCAGCAATGTAAATATATGTTGTCTGCGTGCTGTATACCACTGAGAGCGGATAATAACCTAAATATACTCAGTGTATTAAAAGTAAGTAAATTTAATTCGTGAATAATTATATAAATATGTTATATGTAAATTTTACTATATAATATATTTGACATAGTCTATTTATTTTTAATAAATTAAATTTTATCTTTAATAAACTCAGTTTGTCTTAAAATTTCTCTTAATTGTTTTCATTATAGACTTTTTAATCCACCACCCTATTGTTTCGGGACTACTGACATTTAAAAGGTACACATATTATTATTAAATTGAATTGAAACACGACGTAACATGGCATTACATAACAAAATATAATGTAAATCAAATTATAATTTAAAAGATAGTAATATTGTATATAATACAAATATCAAATACTATATGATTTTATTTTTAAAGTATTACTGTTATATATACACTAAACTAGCATTCCCCTCTCTCTCTCTCTCTCTCTCTCTCTCTAAATACACACACACACACACATACATATATATCAATACTCAAGTGCACTTCAACATCTTAAAAAATAGGACTACTACACATCATAATATACTAAAAAAAGTTAATACTATATACCTTCATTAAGTTGATTATATTTAAATAGAAAACCAATATTCTACTTAAATAAGTAGTGCATTTTCTATGATATAATATGATATTAATATTGTAATATAACAAAATATGTAATGTTTAAATAGTGATTTAAGGTAAATTTTACATCTTGCAACCAAGTCAATTTAGGAGCAATTTTATGTAATGAGACCATATTATGATTCATAAGTAGTGTCACACGTACCGAACACAATTTAATTCTATTTTTTAAAAAGTTCACTTCAACACCTTCAAAAATAGGGCTACCACGTACATCTAACTTACTAAAAAATGTTAATGCTAAATGGCACTAATATTGATTATATGTTAAAAGAAATTCAAATTCATCAATTGACAGTACTAACTAGCTAGGCAGAGTATGTCATACAATTAATCATTAAACAATTAAAAATATTTCCCTGTATAGATTTTCTTTCTTTCAATATAGCAGAGTGTTTGAACTTTAAATGGCTATAGCTAAATGCCTGTATGAAATTCTGAAAGTATCATCTACTCATCAAATTAAAAAGGGCAAACTGTCAAGTGAAAGTATCATCTATATTTCTTCAAAAAAGTTATTATTTTTTACAATATGAGTGTTAAGATAGAATTTTATTAACTAAGTTTTAACTATTAGAGTTTTCTTTAATAATATAAACCAGTTAATTATGTTGCCTAAAAATTTGGTATTTGTTAATAAATTAGTAATTCACTGAATTTGAGAATTTGATTCCACGCAATCAGACTTGAGCCCAATAATAATTAATGTGATGAAAAATGTAAGGAGGGTAGATGATTTTCAATGCGGAGGATTTCCTTTCCGGCAAGAAAAGATCGTCGAAATACAAAACAAGAAGCTAAACATGCATGGTTTAATTTTCCCAAAAAGGAATCGGCCGTTAATATTTGTGAGCATGTATTGTTGGTTGACAATATGTTCCATAGAGGAGGAAACATAAGAAAATAAGGGAATTAATGGAATTGCCATCCCACTTTTATCTATTCGACTATCCTCATCTCGTCTACCAAACGAGGCCTTAAGCCTTTGACCTAAGTATGTGTTGCAACCGAGATTTCTGGCTTCGCACTTTTGCTTCCAAAGAGGCAGCCTTCAAGTTATATTTTGGGATTCCTGGTGGCCATTCTATGCACCCTTTCATGCCGCGAATTATGTGAGGATTTATGGTGTCGGTTGATGAGTGTCTGAGGCCACCACCTTCATCAAACAGTAAATCGTCTGAGTTTTGTCCTGCCACAGAATCACGGTCTTTGTTCCCTCCCTTTCCTATTCTTCTATGTTCATCAGAAGTTGCTGCAATTGTACTACGAGTTCCATTAATTAGGCATGACCTTAGTTTAGAGGCAGAAGCAGCTTCCTGCTTTAATTGTCCTGTATTTTCTCTATATTCTGCTTCACTCTCTAATATATTCTCATATTCGTTAATATTATCAAAAGGGGTATTTCTCCTTTGAGGCGAAGAACTAGTATTATAATCACTTGAGGAGCTTGTTTGATGCAGCACAGAGTTGTTGTTGAAGCCATTTTCATTTCTGAGTTTTTCATAATTGGAAAAAACATCGTCTGATTCAGAGAAATTGAACGGAAATTTCAGAATATGTTCAATATTGATTGATTCAGTTTCACTCCTTGATCTTAGGAAAGCTTGAAGGTAAGCAATTAACTGGATCATCTGATTATATTGATCTTCAAAGGCAACTTTTGCATCAACAAGCTTCGTTTGGACCCGTTCTTCACGCAGCAGCTCAGCCATTCCTAACATCTTTCTTTCTTCTTCCACTTCCTCACGAATTTTCGTGGATTCCAGTTCTAGTTCCTCGAGCTTAGTCTTGTCTTCTCCTATTTGCATAGCTAGTTGATTACACACTTCCTCCATTATTTCTCTGCTTCTTTTTTCTTCTTCATAGTTCTTCATAAACTGCTTGGCAGATTGGTTTGCTTCGGCTAGCTCATGCACTAATTTGGCATTCAGCAATTCCATTTTCTCTCGGCTTCTCCTTTCCCTTCTCAGTTTATCCTTGAAGTCATCGAACGTTGCTTGAATCTTCCGGCATTCTCTGCGCTTCCATAAGGTCTTTTCCTCTTCAAGCTTCCGCATAAAATTTTCAGTGTGTTTCTTCGAGGACTTTTGTGCAGCGTTAAGCTTATCGATGCACCTCTGAGCCTGAAGGAGTTCTGATTGCAGAGCATAGACTACAGAGTCCCCTAATAATTTGCTGTCTTTAGATGGCTTCTTACTATGATTCTGAGTGAACTCATTGGATGCCTCAGAAACACAAGAGTCCCATTTCGTTGCTTCTTCCTTACAACATTTCAGACATGATGGAAACGATTCAAGCCGAGGACAAAATCCCCACAGGGAGGATAGAGATTGGAAAGGAAATGGATTAAGAAGTAAAACAATATTTTTAATCACCGAGTCATAAGAAAATGACAAGAAATACGCGGATTTAAGCTCTATTAAACTTGGTTTTGGTTTTCTTATGATCCATATGACTGACGTGTAAAGAACATAACTAGTGTCCTTTTCAATACATTGATACAAAAGTGCAGCCCTGAAAAATATTGATGAGAAATAGAGCCATTAACTATATTTATCAGAAATATTGGAGCCTGAAAATTATGCAAATTTTCTATTGAAGTTCTCTGTATTGACCAAACAAGTGTCTTCTTTGACCCAAATTCTTATACTCGTACTTTCTATTGTTTTCAGCCTAGTTTCAGAGAAATTCCCAAGATTCAAAGTTACCAAAAACCAAACAAATTTTCTTTACTTTTGCCACCTTTTCTTAGCAACCAAACACTCAAACAAAAGAATATTCTCATTCTAAAACCAAATCACGATTAGATGAAAAGAATTGCACATACCTCACCCTTGGACGAACATTGAAACGATCCATCTCCAAAAGCTGCACTGCCATCCCCTGAAACCTCCATAAACCGCAACTGCCACAATCCGGCGGCGAGCTTCCTCGCCGAAAGCTCGCTTTTCCGGAAGTATTGCCGGAAATTCACCGGTGAACTGATGATGGTGACAGCAGAACGTTTCTCGTGCAACTTCCGCGGGAAGAGAGGAGGAGCCCCAGCCGGAATCCTCCCGTAGTTTGAATTTCGGTGTTTCCGGCCGTGAGGTATCGCCGGAGTGTGGGTGCCGCCAGAGGAGTTCATTCGGTTGGGGCAAGTGTGGAGTTCATGAATAGAGCTTCAGGGAGCTCCAAAGCAGAAAGGGAAAGCCGAAAGACGGTGAGATTCGCAATGTTTCTGCCGTGACCAATGACTCCACGTATTTATATGCATGAATGATATTGCTTTCCTTTTATATTATGATATATTTATTAATTATTAAATGAATTTAAATGTTAGCATTTAATAATTAACATTTCTACCACCTAAAAAAAATGAGGATAAAAATGCTAATCTTATTATTCTTATCAAGAGGACTAAAAAAAAAACAGCCTATATTTTTTTAATCAAAATAAAAATGACAGCAATATTGTTTTTTGTTTTCTCTCTGGCAAAGATATCTTGCAAACTGCCAAATGTGGCTTTATCAGTTACTTCTAAGTTGGTGTTTACTAAATGGCTATTCTAATTTTTGTATGTTTCCAACAATTTATATATATATAAAATTTAAGTATGAGATAAATAAAAAAATTAATTTTTATATTATTTAGATCACATATAACACATAAATTTAAAATTTTCATATTTACTATAGTGAAATACCTTAAAAATATATTTTTAAGTGTTTAAAAAATAAAAATTTCCTTTTAGCGATCACTGCCTAGGTTCGCTAATGTTTATAAGGAAATCCCTTTTGAATTATGGTGTAAAATATGTCTATTCTTCTTAGAATCTTCTTTTTCCCTCAAACAATTTATCACCTTTTTTAAAATAAAATAAAAATCAAATCCAAGATTTTTCATTAGTGACTTTTTGTATTATAGACTGTTTTTGGTAAAAACTTGAAAATTTTGACATTTGTCTTTTCTTCTTCCATCTTCCTATGCTAAACAAATCAAAATGGTGGAAAAACCAGCCGACACCAAGGTTGGCCAAGTAATAAAATAGAACACGTGCTGTAGTCTCACATATTCAAATCTTCTAACTTTGTCAACTTTTTAGAGCTGGACTACAAATAATGAATTTTCTTTTGGATATATATCTTTAATATACCCTTTACTTAAAAGTCTTTTAAAATATTCTAATATACCTTGAAGTCTTGAAAATAATGATTGATCTTTCTACTACTGGATCAAAGGAGCTCTGATATAGAAGGATCATTTTATCCCAAAAAAGAAGTTCTGAAATTGATAAAAATTATTCCAAGTGTACGTTGTGGTGAGGTTAGAATTTTCCATATATGTTTTTATCAAATACCTATTCTTAGTTGCACAATCATAACGAAATGGGTGTTAATATATTTTCTTCATTTGGTTGGTGGAAACCAATTCCAAGTTTCCAAAACACATGCAGCAGAATCAGAATTCAGGAAGTGAATCCAACACATCCTCTTGAAATTGAAGCATCAACTATAAAAAAAGAAGAAGTTGATATTGGATTACCTAACCTTCTGCTTCAGCAATAACTAAAAATCCAACAATCATTGCTAGAATAAGAAAGTTGAACACCTACCACAAAATTACAGATCATAAATATATATATTTCTGAATGAAACGCAGTTAAGGAGTATTCACTATTTTCAAGGCTATGGTTGAGGGGAATGAACATGGGTAGACAATTGAGTAATGGGAAATAAACGGTCGAGTTATTCGTTCGTACGGATAGCCGTGGAAGCTTGAGATTCTTGGTGAGTTCATGGGACATGAAATTATTCCCCAACTCATAAGGAGCCAAAACCCAGATAAATTACATTTCTATGTATGGTCTTTTTTTAATTAAAAAAAATTAGGAAGTAAATAGGTTATATTCTAGTTCCAATGCGGATCAATAAAGGCTTATAGGTGATGAATTGAAACATAACTTGCTTGGTTCATTTTCCTACTTAATTAAGAGTATGAGTTGGGATTATAGGAGATGCCAACCACCTCAATATATATATATATATAGATTGATTGACAAGACTAGGAACGACTTTGTACGATATGTTACCAAGCAAGAGGGAAAATGAGGAGTTGTTATTTTAAGCTAGAAAGTTAAAGCCAATGACTCAACCAAAGGAAAAGGAAGCTGGTGTTGTTTCTCACAGATGTACCTGGTTCCTTGTTTCAGTGGTTAAAGAACATTGATTTCGTTCGTTGTTTTGCTATCGTTGTGCGTCAATAAATTTTTAGTCCAAATTAAAGTGGTTATTATTTTCAAACGAGTTAGAGATCACATATGTCAGATTGAGTGCCTTCTATTAGATTAAAATTTATAATTGTTAGTCAAAATGTAACTTATATTTTTCTATTAGATTAAAAATAATAATTGTTAGTCAAGATGTTACTTATATTTAACTATATTAAATGTTTAATTATTAGATCAAGTGTTTACTATTAAATAAAAAATTATAATTTTTAGTTAAGGAGTAATCTTTTTCTTAATTGCACTAACTTAAATATTATATTTTCACTATGATTTAATTCTACAATTGAGTCTCTACCATGAGATTATTAAAATACCCTACTAATCTAAATATTATATTTATAACTATAACTCGGCTCTACATTTAGATTTATGCCATATGAAAGCTGTGACAACCCGACCCATAACATCTTTCTTTTAACAATTAGAGTTTTGATGTTTTTGCGAATGCAATAGGAATAAAATTTTAATTAATGTGAAATACTAAACCTTAAAGATGGTCAGGAATTAATAAAATAATTACATAAATAATTTGAATTATTATTAAAATTATATTATCACTGCATTAATTTACTCATTTTAGTTTCATTCTTAAAATAAAAGGTAACTAAGTAATTTTAAATAATTATTTAATATTCTTATTTTATTTAAATAAATAAATAAAAATAATTATTAAATTTTAAATAAATATCCACTTTTTATATTAAAATAAAAATAATAATAAGTAATTTCAAAACTTCAATTAATTACCCACTAACTACAAAATTCATGTATTAGCTTAAAATATGTAAATTGACAGAGGCATATACAAAAATAATAATAATATATATCATTATATTCTATATAGTTCAATACAACATAATTTTATATTACAAAGTACATTTTTATATGGAATTAGAAAAAAGGCATGAAATAAAAAAATTGTAATTTACCGTAAATTATACTTTTTAGTTTAATTTATTTGAATATTTTCAATTCTAATAAAATATTATTTGATATAGACCATATATTGTTATTAAAACATTATCAATATAATTTTAAAAAGAATTTCTTATAAAATACTAAACTTCAATAGCTCAATATTTTTTTTTAAAAAAAGAGAGTAAATCCTTACTTGATAGATAAATGTTAAAGAGTAAATATGAGCCATGAAGGGAAAAGAAAAGAAAATAAAAGGCATGAGTTTGTGCTTTATGTGCGGTTAATTCGGGTGTGAATTGATGCCACGTCAGTTGCGTTTAATAATTAAATGTGACGAGTTCTCTTAAAAGCCCGACAAAACGGAAAGTCGTTTGTAATGACCGGTTTATTTGATCCAACAGGCAACAGCCGACACGTTAATGAAATTAACTTTTCATTAATTCAGCTGAACGACATTTACGGAAGTTAAAATCTATAACTAACCATATTGTATTATAATTCATGAACTCTTAAAAGAATGCACAGTACACTATTATTTCAGTTCTTAAAAAAATTAACATAATTAATTTGTTCTTTTAAAATAATTGTTATGATTTTAATATCAAATTTGTTAAAAAAGTATGAATAAAATTATTTATATGAACTAATTTTATCATAAGTTAAATATCAATTATTGATGTAGACCTTAAAAATTAGATTAAAATAATAACAAATATATTTAAAAGATTAAATTTATAACACTAATTTCTTTTGAGCACTAAAATACTTACTTTATTCAAAAATAAAAATTTTACTGCCTAATTAGATTATCCTAATATATAGGAAAATGCTTACTCTGCCACGAGCACAACCAGAAATCAAATATAATAGATAAGGTCATATTAAACTTTGATAGATACCTATGACCGTCGCAAAGTTGACATCCAATTCCCACCACTTGTATAGTCGTATTTTAAAGCGTTGAATATGTGTTAATAAGTTACATTTTTTAAAAAATATTAATCAAAATATATTCCGCTCAATTAATAAAAAATGATTGTATTTTTTTTATAAATATCATGAAAATAAAATTTTAAATACTTTCTATGTATTGTGGAAGATTGATTGAGAAACTCTTAACTATACTTTTTAAAAAAAAACAAAATTTAATAGTATTAGAGTTAATTAAATTTTAAGTTCAAATTTTAATGGAGCCAAATGAAGTCTCGAAAAAAAAATTTATTATTTTTTAGCTTGAATATTTTGTCTCCTATTATAATTTTTTTTAATTTATTAAATTTTATAATTGATATTTTAATTTATTTATGTCTTTTTTTTATCTTAAATATATGATATGAGAGAACGAAGTTAAACCTATATTCATTGATATTTCAATATCAGAAAAATATTATTTGAATAAAAATTTATTTATATTTTTATATTTAACTTCTTAATTATTTAAATTAAATATTAAGTAATTAAATAAAAATATAAAAATATTTTTCTACAAAATAAAGTATTATTGTATAAAAGAGTATTTTAATAATTTTTTAAAATTTAAAATTAATTTAAATAATAAAATATAATGAAATAAATAAATTAAGAGTTGGTTATAAAAATTAAAATATTAAAAAAATTTAATTAAAGAAAAAAAAAAAGTCCGCTGCGCTCATTCGTCGACCACGATGGCTGCGTGATAGGAACGGAATATTAGAAAATTGTTCTTTTTATATTGAGCGAATATCGAATCTGATGTGCCCACTTCGGACTCATCCAATATTACATAATAAACGTTATTATTCATGACAAGTTTTCACTCATGACCAAATTAAACGAACACAAAATTGTCGCAAAAAGTAATACATTTTAATTTCTAAAATGATATTAATTACAATAATAATTTTATTAAACTAGAAAAACTCAAGTTTAAATTTATTAACACCCCATCTATTTGTTTATGTTACTTACTACCTCTGAAAATTTGAATTGATATATTTTAAATACTCTTTAAAAAAATATATTACCTAATCAATTTGCCTGTCCCACAAAACTTAAATGAAGAGATGTAATATGTATATGTTTGAATTTTAATTATGTTATTTTTTCGACTTGCAAGGATGATTTGCATTTGACGGTCGAAAAAATAAATTTAAAATTGTCTTATACGTTACCTAATCACAACTTCTAAGAAAAAAAAAGTCAATTGAAACTAAGAAACAATGAATTCTAGAACAGTTAAATCGAGGTTACTCTCCTTTTGAGTGGAACCGTATATGAATGAGAGGGTAATTGGTCCAAGATTCCATTTCCAAACCTCAAGATGGATTTATTGGACGAGAATGACAGAAAGCGAAGGGGAGAATTGACGAGAGAGAACAGATATATATAGACAATTTCATATGTAGTGTCATTGATTATTGGCTGCTCAAATAATAAGAATGAAGGGATTTTGGGTAATTGACGTGGCGATGCTTATCCTGAATAATGGGTCAATATCGATGATTTGTCTAAGAAAAGGAGATTGTCTCCTTGGCAACTCTTACCCAGTCACCCCTCCCTTCATTCTGTGCTTGCCAATGCCATCAACAGTTCAGGCCTCATCTACTAAACAATTCAATATTGTTTACTAAAAATAAATAAATAAATTTTTATTTTTAATTATAGTTTTTTCTTAATTAATTAATTTCAACAATTAACTTTCTAATTTATTTATCTTGTTGCATTTTGTACTTTTAAATAAATGAATCTTATTTATTAAATATTAATTTTATCAAATTATATCTTTCTCTTTTTAAAATTTATCATGTAAAGTTCAGAAAGAACTTTAGAATATCCAAATTCCACCATTTTGATTCTTACCATGCATTTAAATTAAAAGTTATATTTAGCGCTAGCTATATAAAATTATTAAAATACTCATCTATTTATTTTGATATTTTATTTTGCAATTCTCCTTATAAGAAGGGTATTTTAATAATTTCATATAACTACCGTCAAGTTAACATCTAATTTAGATAATAAGAGACAAAATACAATGAAACTAATAGATTAAGAAGTCAATTACAAAAATTAATAAATTATAAGAGAAATTGCAATAAGAGATCATGATTAATGTGAAAAATGCCTATATATTATTTACATCAAATTTTTCATAGCATGTTAATTCTTTATATAAAAATTAATTAATTTTTTTTTCTGTTTCTAAATGGAGAATTAGTAGGATTTATTGAAACAACGGGAAATAACATTTACTTATCTTAATTATATTACAAATTATAATGTCTCTCCTAATTTATGACTCAATTGTAAATAGTATTCAAAATGATATAAATATCACTCTATCTTATATTTCTTATTAACAATATTGACTAAATTGATTTTTGGTCCTTTAACTTATTTTCTAATTTAATTTTGGCCTATTAATTAAAAATAGTTTCCCTAAAATCCATTAATTTTAAAAAAACTATCACTTATATCAAAAGTTATAATTCAAATGAAATAAATAAATAAATTAGGAAAGCAAAGAGCAACTTGACTAAAATTGTTAACAAAAAATAATAAGAAAAATGAGTATTTATGTCATTTTGTGTATTATTTGTAATAAATTAATATATTAAGGGAAATATTGTACTTGGTAGTATAGATGAGAGTGAGTACTTAAGTGTTATTTTTTCTTGAAATTATGATACAAAAGAATATAAATCTCCAAATAATAAATTAATCTATATAGTTAAAGTAATCTTTGATACTATATCAAACCTTTTATAGCTAAATAATTAAGATGACATTTGGTACTTGAATATTCTAATTTTTTTTATGAATCTAGCAATCTATATAAAAAATAATTGAGCATGAAATGAATGAACAAATGATTTTTTTCCATATTATTTAAATAGTATATAATAATGGGTAAATTTTAAAATTTTTATATTTACTATATTCAAATATTTTAAAAATAAATTTTTAAATATTTGAAAAACTAAAGTTTCGTCCTACAATTTAAAATATGATGTGTGTTATGCACACTTCAAGCTTAAGAAATTTTGGCATGAGCCAGGAAGCATGCTGAAATTATAATGAAAAATACATAAGCTTCAACTTATTTAGATGTTTTCACTTGACAGTTTAGTTAAGTGATTTTTAACAGAGTCTCTCATCAAGTTGATGAGCTTATCTTCTATTCCAGATATTTCCTATAACAAAGTATGAATATGTTCTAGAGTTGTACATGAACAACGTCAGATATATAAAAGTAATAGTTTTACGTTTGAAGTCAACAAGAAAACGTCCTAGCTAGACATAATCTCAGAATTCTGAAAAGTCTCCTGTAACTGAGGAGATATTTACAAATTTGAGTAAAGATGATTTTATGTCGGCTAAAATAGCGTTTTTTTGCACACACACACACACCATATATATATTATTTGAAATCTCCCTAAACATATAAATATTTCACGTAAATTATGTAACTGAGAAAAAAAGAGAGTTTCTTATTAAAAAAAAAAGGAACTCAAATACTGATTTAGAAAAGTAGTAATAGGTGCGTATTTGTTTTTTCTTTTGGGAGAAAACAGGTAGCTGATGAGCCATCAGTCTACAGAGTCAAGACACTGCTGATCATATATACAAGAAATGTAATCTCCAGACTTAGTCATAAAATTAATAGTGTCAACAAATTCCAAAAGAAAACTACACAAACTCGATCTACGCAATAGATTACCAAAATTAAGACCCAATTTCTAACACTTAGAACCACGTGAATTATTGATAGTCCAAAATCTGAACTTTTCTTCGTTTTGACAGAAGAAAGTATGTAATAAGTTTTATTCTTCATAGCTTAAATGTTTGTGTTTTTCCCGTTTCTTTGATGGTATTTACAGAAACAATAAATTAATCTGTAAAAAGAAAAAAGAAAAAAAAAGTTCCTCAGTCGGTGCCTCATGCAATCCTGAAAGCTAGGTAGCTATCTAAAGATCAATTCATGTTAATGTAAAGCAGCTTCAAGTACTGTTCATTACGTTTAGACAGATTGCATTCGTTGAACTACCAACCGACCACAGTGCCCTACAGCTCTAGTTAGCCAGCTTGGATAAGATTTTGTGGCTCTTGATCTTGACAACGCATGCAGGCATCATCTTACCCTTCTTCATTCAGTTTATGTGCATGCATCAGCATTAGTTGAATCTCCACAATCATATCTTTATCCTATGGGCTTCATCTTATGTAACATCATTGTTTAATTTCTGTGGGTTTGATCCCAACATTCTTATTGATTACGAATCATTAATGCTTACGTTATAACAAGAAAGAAAGAAGTTAAAATGCAAGATTGTCCTCTCTTCTTTTCTCTTCAATGTTTCAAAAACCCACGTGTGTATATATATATATATATATATATATATATATATATATATGTATGTTTATATATACAGAGTATTTGTGGGATAAAAAAGGATACCGAACTGATGTATAGAAGTGTATTTTAAAATTGTTCGACAAAAGAAATTAAATTTGGGAAGTTGAAAGGCGCACCTCTAATTATAATCCTATATGAAAAGAATAATGGGTGTAATGTAAATGTGACACGACAACACCTAAAGCATCTTGTCAAATGAATAAGATGTAGCTTAAGCCCACACGTGAAGGTAATTAGAGGCAAATTAGTAATAAAATAATATATATCCCAATTAAGTCCAAGATTCCATTGGCACGTCTTTGTTCACACCCACTTGCCCAGTCCCCAAGATGCCGCTTCCCCCTCAATTTTCACACTTTCAAAAGACCGAATCAAGCGCCTCAGTAACATTTTTTTTGGGTTTATTTTAATAGTGTTATCTAACCTGGGTCCTACACGGCGTCTGATTGAGCATGGTATTTGGTCAACAAAGCCCATCTCTTACGTATCAGAAGAGACCAGATCTACATATGGCAGCCATTTTTGCTAGGATTCATTTCTTTATTCACAACCCAATTTACCTATAAATATCTAACCCTCCCCACCTCCCAAATCTCTCTCATTCCATTTCCACAAAACTCAGTTGAACATTTATACATACACTTAGAGATCAATATAGATAGATAAATGGGAAACTGTTGCAGAACGGCTTCTTCAATGGAGTGGGCAGGTGACGACTGGGGTTCTTTTACGTCTAAGCATAAGAGGAGCTCGAGCAAGGTGTTCGATGAGGGTGGTCATCATCACGATGAGTTGATTCCGCGGGAGGGAGAGAAGATGCAGCTTCTGGGTGCGTTGAGAGCTTCTCGTGATATTGATGGGAAGGTGAAGATAAAAATTCCAAAGAAGGAGCTGGAGGCGTTGTTAGAAGGGATAGAGAAGCAGAAGCAGAAGCAGAAGCAGGAGGAGAAGAAGAAGAAGAAGCAGGAAGGAGGAGGAGTTTCTGCAGAACAAGTTCTGTTTCGCTTATTATACGCCCGAGATCATAATCACGCTCATCATAGGCCCTGGAGGCCCGTGCTCCAAAGTATTCCCGAGGTTAACTGAGGGAGCGAGCTAGGTTTTAATTTCTTGTACAAAATCAAACTGAGAACACTCAAATTTTTTATTTTTATTTATTTTATCAGGGACCTAAATTTTGTTATTTTTATTTTCTTTACCAGGTTTCTATCTTTTGTATTTTCGTGTAATTAAGTTATATATGATATATAATTTGGTAATGTGTGTTGTGTGTATATATTCTGAAGAACGAGGCCTGAAAAAAAGTGGGATAATCTTGTGTAAACCAGATCGGAAATTAAAGCTAAACCAGTTTACGATTTTCCATTTGGCTCTGCATCATCGTTTTCACTTTCAAGACTAATAATGTTCTCCTATTCAAGTTGGAGTGCGAGACAAATGAACAAAGATGATTTCGATTTGGCTTCTAAATATTCATGAATTTTCATTCAACTCTCTATTTTTTTAATAAAAAAATTAATTTTAATATAAAATATAATGCATAAATTCACAACTTAAACTTAAAAGACAGTCATATTTTCTTGGTTAAAAAAAAGAAAGAAAGAGAGAAAGCAAATGAAAGGGGTTTCGTCTTTCGTGTGTGCCATACCATAATGATCCCATTTCTGAGTAATTTCGTAACCCAAACAAACATTTCCAGATGCTACGTATAGTATGTAAGATATCTTAAATGATCTAAACATGCTCTTAAACTCATGGCAACATGTATAAATCAAAGAAATGCGGAATAAAAATTTATTGACCAACCTCCCGCCATTGCTCTCTTTCTCAAGTTTGAAGAAGTTCTTCCAAGCTATCCTTTGGTCTCTGTGTATGGTGTACACTAATTTTTCTGATTCAACCAAATTAGCTCAGGGACCCTTCACATATATTAATCATTCCAACAACTCTCACCATTATAGAGTTGTTGGATACAATAATAAAGATTAGTGGGAGACAAGATAAGGATTAGTGGGAGACAAGATAATGGCTTTCATAATCATCTATCAATAATACAGATAAGATAGAGGACCATACAATAATTTACATTCTCCCACTTGGTCCGAATATCCTTAAATTTCTGAAGAAAGCCAAATACACGAATCATGGCGGTTGGTACTCTATATTCAAGTATTACCTTCCATGTATCACAATGTATTTGTTTTCAATAACTTTAATGAATAAGCCTTATGCTTATTCTGGGTCCTCTTAATGTTGACTTTTCTCTAAACATAAATGTATACACAAAATGAGAAAATCAACTTAAACTGAATAAATGTTTTATTACAATGATATATAATTTAAACATCAAATACTTAATATGGAATGTAATCCCATTCTCATTACATGATCCCTAAAACTTGTAGGTGGCATGCCTTTTGTTAGAGGATCAGCTATCATCAACTCAGTCTTAATGTGTTCAATGAAAACTTTATTTTCCTTGACACGTTCCCGAATTGCTAAGTATTTAATGTCGATGTGTTTACTTCGACTTCCACTTTTGTTATTCTTAGCTAGAAAAACTGCAGCTGAGTTGTCACAATACATTCTCAATGGCCTAGAAATTGAATCCACAATTCTAAGACCAGTAATAAAGCCCTTGAGCCATACACCATGCGAAGTTGCCTCAAAACAAGATACAAATTCAGCCTCCATGGTAGAAGTGGCAGTTAATGTCTGTTTTGCACTTCTCCAAGATACGGCTCCGCCAGCAAACATAAAGATGTATCCTGATGTTGATTTTCGTGAATCAACACATCCTGCGAAATCCGCATCTGAGTAGCCAATTACTTCAAGATTTTCAGTCCGTTTGTATGTCAACATGTAATTTTTAGTACCCTTAAGATACCGCATCACCTTCTTGACAGCTTTCCAATGGTCTATTCCTGGATTACTCTGATATCTGCCTAACATTCCAACTATGAAAGCAATGTCAGGTCTTGTGCAAACCTGAGCATACATAAGGCTCCCGACAGCAGAGGCATAAGGAATGTTACGCATCTGTTCTCTTTCTAAATCATTTTGTGGACATTGGTTCAAATGAAATTTATCACCCTTCACAATTGGTGCTATACTTGGTGAACAATCTTTCATTCGAAACCTCTCTAAGACCTTATTAATATAGGCTTCTTGAGATAGACCCAAGATACATTGAGTTCTATCTCTATGGATCTTAATGCCAATGACATAAGATGCCTCACCCATATCTTTCATGTCAAAATTCTTAGAGAGAAATTGTTTTACCTCATATAGCAACCCCTTATCATTTGTTGCAAGTAGTATATCATCCACATACAGTACAAGGAAACATATTTTACTCCCACTGATCTTTTGGTATATGCATTGATCCATGACGTTTTCTACAAAGCCAAATGAAGAAATAACATCATGAAATTTTAAGTACCATTGACGGGAGGCCTGTTTCAATCCATATATAGATTTCTTAAGCTTGCACACTAAATGTTCACCAATACTAGAGGAGAAACCTTCAGGTTGTTTCATATAAACCTCCTCCTCTAGATCACCATTAAGAAATGCCGTTTTCACATCCATTTGTTGCAACTCAAGGTCAAAATGTGCAACTAATGCCAAAATAATGCGAAGAGAATCTTTCTTAGATACAGGAGAAAAAGTCTCCGTGTAATCGATTCCTTCTTTTTGAGTAAATCCTTTAGCAACGAGTCTTGCCTTGTATCTCTCAATGTTTCCTAATGAATCCTTTTTGGTCTTAAAAACCCATTTACAGCCAATGGCTTTTGCTTCATTAGGTAACTCTACAAGTTCCCAGACTTCGTTATTCTTCATAGAATTTATTTCTTCCTTCATGGCATCATACCACAAATTTGACTCTTTGCAACTCATGGCTTGTGAAAATGTTTCAGGATCATTTTCAACTCCTATATTATAGTCAGACTCTTGTAGATACACTATAAAATCACTAGGAATAGCTGACCTTTTTTCTCTAGTAGATCTTCTTAATGTTGTAACCTCATCTCCCTGAAGAGCCTGTGGTTCAACTAGTTCAGGAACTACTGGTAATTCCCGAACATTTTGATCAAATCGATCAGCTTGTGGAAACTCAATGACTGGTTGTTCAGAACCTGTTTGTACTTGAGGGGTGCTATGAACAATAACCAATCTGTCACTTGAAGTGGAAGGTTGAGACTGTATATGATCATGTGCAGAAACTGAGTTCCTGAATTGATCACTCCCACTGATCAAGTCATTTTCAAGAAATTTAGCATTTCTTGATTCCACTATCCTAGTTGTGTGAGATGGACAATAAAACTTGTAACCTTTGGACCTTTCGGCATATCCAATGAAATATCCACTAATGGTCCTCGGGTCCAGTTTCTTCTCTTGTGGGTTATAAATCCTTACTTCAGACGGACATCCCCAAACGCGCATATGTCGCAAACTCGGTTTCCAACCTTTCCATATTTCAAAAGGTGTCTTTTGGACAACCTTAGTTGGAACTCGGTTTAATATATACACAGCCGTCTTTAGTGCTTCAGTCCACAAAGATTTAGGAAGATTGGAGTTGCTAAGCATACTCCGCACCATGTCCAATAATGTTCGATTTCTTCTTTCTGCAATACCATTTTGGTCTGGTGAACCAGGCATAGTATATTGGGCAACAATCCCATGCTCTTGAAGAAACTTAGCAAATGGACCAGGTGCTTGTCCATTCTCTGTGTATCTACCATAATATTCTCCACCTCTATCTGATCTCACTATCTTTATTTGCTTTCCGCATTGGTTCTCAACTTCAGCCTTAAAGACTTTGAAGGCATCCAATGCTTCGTTTTTATTATGAAGCAAATAAATATACATATATCGTGAGTAATCATCTATAAAAGTGATAAAATATTTCTGACCATGCACATCCATGTCTGGACAACATATATCAGTATGAATGATCTCTAATATGTTCGAACTCCTATTAGCACCTTTTTTAGACATGTTGGTCTGCTTTCCCTTAATGCAGTCCACACAAGTCTCAAAGTCAGTAAAATCTAGAGTACTAAGTACCCCATCTTTTACTAACCTCTTAATTCTCTCTATGGAGATGTGTCCTAATCTCCGGTGCCATAACATAGAGGAATCCTCGTTAATATTACACCGTTTGAAACCAGTTTGAACTTGCATTGAACAATAAGTAGCATTACTTTGTAAATTAAGACGATAAAGACCATCAGACAAAATACCATTCCCAACACAATCAGAATTATATAGTAAACTGAATGATGTGTTTTTAAAGTTAAAGGAATATCCAAATGGCACAAGTCTGGAAATTGAAATCAAGTTTCGTGAGAAACTTGGTACATAAAAAGTCCTTTCTAAGTTTAATACATAGCCACTACTTAAATTTAAAATGCAAGTTCCAATTGCTTCCACATGTGAGCCCATCTTGTTGCCTGATAAGATGCTCCGCTCACTTCCCACTGGTTTCCTTAGGTTTTGCATACCCTGCAAAGAGTTTGCAATATGGATTGTTGATCCAGAGTCAATCCACCAGGTGTTAATATTAACATTAGCCATATTAGATTCATAACAAACAAATGAGATTGATTTACCTTTCTTCTCAAGCCATTTTTGGAATTTGATGCATTCCTTTTTCATGTGTCCCTTCTTTTTACAGAAAAAACACTTTGCTTCCTTTTTAATATCAGCTTGAGGTGGTATTTTACCTTTCCCCTTCTGATTAGCTTGAGACTTATTAGGTTTGTTCTTCCCACGATTTGTCGTCAGTAATGCACTATCACCCTTCTCCATCACTAGCCTTTCTTCTTCTTGAACACACATGGTCATTAATTCATTAATTGACCATTTGTCTTTATGTGTGTTATAAGAAATCTTGAAAGGCCCGTACTCTTGCGGAAGAGTGTTTAGAATGTAGTGCACCAGGAAGGATTCCGACATATCAACCTCAAGTTTTTTAAGTTGAGCTGAAATGTCACGCATTTGCATTATGTGCTCACGCACACCTCTTATACTGGTGAGTCGAATAGAAGAGAATTTCATTATTAGGGTACTTGCTAAGGCCTTCTCAGAAGTGACGAATTGTTCGTCTACAGCTTTTAGCAAATCTCGGACCTTTTCATGCTGGTCAACAGAACCACGTATACCGGCGGTAATTTTTGTCTTGATGAACATCACACTGAGCCGATTGGATCGCTCCCATCGCTCATATAGTGCAATTTCCGCCGAAGTGCTCTTGTCAGATATTGCAGGTGGTTCGTCTTTCCTTATAGCATAGTCTATGTCCATCCACCCTAGATGGAGAAGAATTCTTTCTTTCCACATCTTATAATTATCTCCTTTAAGTTCAGGAATATCACAACGGATATCAGAGAAACTAGCAGACTGATTAACTGTATAAAATCCAAAAGTGTATGTCAAAATTTTGAGGTTTATTAATCTATATTTCATGTATTACCAATGTAAACATGTATATATATGAATCTAGTGACATAAAAATTGCCTGTGGGCTAAATTTTTAATTCAATTAGATTCATATGTACTTTATGATATAATTATCAAATTATGTACTTAATTTCATATCTTATGGATACTTTATGTAAATAATTTGATTTTTCTATCTAAATATCTTTATGATAAAACTATCAAATTATATACCAATTCATAATTCCTGTGGGTAAATTATGAAAATAATTTGATATTTTATCCTAATTAATTATATAAATATAATAAAAATTCCTGTGGGATAAAATTTATTATATTAAATATAATTAATTACAATATTATGCCTAATTCCTTATGTGATCCTAAACAAAATTAATATATAATTTTAATTAATTAAAGATGCTATGGCTAATCTCTAATTAATTAAGATTATAATAATCACTAGACATATTATTAAGTTTTATGAGAATCATCCTAAATTACATACATTCTAATATTATCAAAACTTAATGATATATTAGAGCATATAAATAATTATCTCATAAATAAATAAAATTTGCATAATTAAATTAAATATTATGCACAAAATACTCATTCTTAATAGCATGAAAATAAAACATAAAAATTATTCATGCATCATAAGAGTATTTAATCTAAATTGCATGTATATAAAATAACAAATAACATATATACATACACATAAAATAATTCAAAGAATTATAAATCATGATAATCAAAAATTGAGAAAAATATTATTTTGATTATTCAAAAACCATTAACAATAATTTCCTGCCAACTCTAAAGTAACAAACATCCACGGTCCAGTGGCAAAATATCATGTACCTTAACAAAAGGCTACGGGTTCGATTCTCCAAATATTCAAATTTTCATGTGCATTTTGAAAAGATTCTTTAAATATTAAAATGGTCCAAGAATAACCAAAGCTCCATCTGGACCAGTGGCTTATACTTGCGCAACCAATCCTGATGGATGCAGGTTCTAGCCTCTGTGAAGCCATATTATATGCATTTTAATAAAATACTTTATAAATAATAAAAGAAGTACATATCTCCCTAAAAGCATTCAATGGTTTAGCGGTTAAGCCATCCAAAGTACACTCACAGGTCGCGGGTTCAAGGCATCCTGGATGCATTTTTACTAATATATTGTATGCAACCCTTTAAAAATAAAACCAGCATGTATATCATTGATGATATCCGCTGGTTCAGTGGTCAAGCATGCAAAATCTTATGCCTAGGTCGTGGGTTCTAGCCTCCTGGATGAAGTTTTCTCATATATATTTTGAATTAAGACTTTAAGTAAAAGAAGAAACGTATATGTTAATGAAGATAGCCGCTGGTTCAGCGGTCAATGCTTGCAGAAGAAACACCCACAAGGTCGCGGGTTCTAGACGCAGCACATGCAACCTACGCGATTTTTTTTTTTTTTTTTTTTTTTTTTTTTTTTTTTTGACAATCACTGTTCATCGTCTTCTACCTTTAGATGGGTCACGAAAACCCGGTTAAAACCCGCGAAAAACCCGAATGAAACCCGCCTTTTTCTCCTCATTTTGACCACCAAAAATCATGTATTATATACCGAAATGATCAGAAAATAATTTCTAAACGATTCATGATCTCATATTGCATCAACAACGTCAAAAAAATTTTCAGAAAAATCATGAACAATTACACCATATATATAAAGCAAAGCAGAGGTCATTTTGGCTCTGATACCAACTGTAAGATATCTTAAATGATCTAAACATGCTCTTAAACTCATGGCAACATGTATAAATCAAAGAAATGCGGAATAAAAATTTATTGACCAACCTCCCGCCATTGCTCTCTTTCTCAAGTTTGAAGAAGTTCTTCCAAGCTATCCTTTGGTCTCTGTGTATGGTGTACACTAATTTTTCTGATTCAACCAAATTAGCTCAGGGACCCTTCACATATATTAATCATTCCAACAACTCTCACCATTATAGAGTTGTTGGATACAATAATAAAGATTAGTGGGAGACAAGATAAGGATTAGTGGGAGACAAGATAATGGCTTTCATAATCATCTATCAATAATACAGATAAGATAGAGGACCATACAATAATTTACATAGTACACTTCGATTGTTCCTCTTTCCTTCTTTGTTTGGATCTCTGGTAATTATTATTTTATCCTTCTTGTTGATTCTTTTGGTTTGTTTATACTCAACTAGAATGTACGTAGACAGTGATTGTTCTTTTGCTTTTGTTTCTTTTATCCTTTTCAAACACTGTAATATCTTTTTTTAATGCTGTTGCAGAAATAAGAAACAATATCTTTTGTTCTATAGGAATATTGGTTCCATCTCGAAGAACAGTTGAAGCTTCTAATTACAAAATAAGAGACCACTAAAGCCAAGACAAAGGACTCCAAACGAGCGTTCATTATTCCATTCACATTCAACTTTCCATTTTTTATACTCAGATTTAATATTTTATTACAAAAAATTACTTACATAATTTATTATTATATAATAAATCAATGATCATAAACAAGTATAAAATGAGATTTTGAAAAATAAAAGTAATATATTATTTGCACAAAAATTTCTACTCGCAATTAAGGACCTAAATTTAAAATTTAAAATTAAGTTAAGCAGAAATTTGAATCTAAATAATAAGTATTATTATTAGAGGCATGGCTAGCTCTGTACCTTATTTTTGAAATGAAGTTCTGGCAGAAAGCCCTAGAAATATAATATAGTACTGATGAATTTTCCACGTATATATATATCTAACAAATTATTAATTTGATGATGGCAAAAAAATAATATTAATGTCATACTTTCTAGTTCTACCTAATTATTATAAAAACTTTATATTAAAATTTGAAGAAACATGAAACATGTCGGTAGTTGCATTCTGCTCCACACTGAACCACTTTTTACTATTTGAAATTGCACCACCGAAAGAAGCACGGCAGAAGTTGCCACGGGAACGGGACAAACTATTATAAGATGAAATGAAGAAAAAAAAAACTATGAAGTCTCTTAATTAATATAACATAAAATATTTATTAAAGTAACAAAAATTAGCTAAAGTTATATTTAAACTTCAGTGTTATAAAATCATTATTTATCTTATATAAATGCTTGTGATAATGTATTAAGACAACCCGAAAACTTTACCTTTTATCATATAATTAAAAAACTTCACGTTATTTTTCTGGTATAAAATGACTAGTTAATTAGTTAAAAATTAATAATTTGAATTCACGGTAACTTTCAAATTAACTACTGATTATATAATAAAGAAAAATTTTAGAATGCAAAACGTTGTTCACTTTGTGCACAAGCGACAAGGGTGTTTTTAACTATTATTATTATTTGTATAAGAAAATGAAATATATAGTGAAACGCATATGACAAAAGTAAAACATGAATTCTAAAGTCGCTATTAAAAATATTTTTTCTTTCGTGGTGATTAAAGTATTTAACGCGGCAATATTTATTGAATTTGGTAACAAATATAATTGTTACAGAAAATATTTTCAATAGCAACTCTATTAATCGTTATTAAATTTTTTTAATAATAATACTATTAATAACAGTTAGACAGTGATTAAAAATTGCCATTAAAGTCTTTTAACAACGATTTTTATATTTTCAACAACAACTAAAATTGTCTGAATTTTTTTTTTATATTGTCACACTTAAAAAAAATATATTGTTTTAGTTTTATTATCTTTGTCCAAGATTTTCAGCAACAGATAGAATAATGTGCAGGGAATACTACGTACGAGCAAACCATTTATAGAATTTAATTTTGTAAAGTTTAGAACTTATTCTATGTAGACACTTTCATATGCTTTACCTAAATTTTACGTTTCCATCATAACAAAAAATATTAATTAAAATTATTCCTCCCATCTTTTCGACATTTAAGACTTAATTTTGAAGATAAAGTTGTTGACGAGATTCTCCAATTCCCTCTCTTTTATTTCAGATCAGCCACATAGCTATGTTGAACATATATTGGTACGTTAATTGATCAATCCTGGGGTCCATAAGTACCTGCGTTTCTTTTCTTTTTCCATTTTCCCAGCACAAGTTTCCAAGAAACCCCACAAAGAAAATAGGATAATTAAGCTTTTGTCAATACACAACAAGCACAAAAGCATTATGGTACGTACTTAAATTCCTATAAAATAAATATTTAAGTTTCTTCTTTATAAAATTGAAGATTTATTTAATTTTTAGTTGCCTTCAAAACACTGTATTATCATAGGATATGGTATCTTATGAAATTTTATTTTTTTAGTACCTTTATAAGAAATAATTCTGAATTTTTGCTAGACACGGTCTTAAAATATAGCACTTCTGAATGAGATTAACTCAAAAATTAACTACAATCTATTTGCATAAATATAAATAGTAAATACATAATTTATGCAATATTTAATTGATGCATTACCAGTCCAATAGCCCAAAAAGTAAAGAAGCCCAATCCATTGCTGGGTTTTGACATTACAAAGAATAAACTTTCATCATTAATTGAAAAAAATACACATTTTTTTTAAAAAAAAACATGAAATGGAAATTTAACCTCTATTTTGATTAAAATTATTTTTTTTTATAAATATATGTGATTGTCTAAAATTACAAAATATATGCTATAAATATGAACAAATGAACCAAATAAAAATAATTAAATTTGACAGAGATGTTCAGGTTCGAAAAGTATTTTTCAAAGTATATTTGAAAATTATGATGACTTTTGAAAAAAATTACAGAAAATAATAAAAAAAATTCGTCATTAAACACAAATTTTTACAAAACCAAAAACTATGATATTCTTAAAAGGAAACTCTAATAATAAAAACTTCAAATTATGAAATGGAAATTAGTAAATTAGTCTCGGCGCACTATTGTTGTCCGATACCATCGCCCCGACATTGTTAGCGCCAAAACGGAAAACGGAACTGCTACATAAGCCGTTTACACGGTTGTGACTCGCAAAAGCTTTGACACGGGTGCTGTGAGGCTCTTCAAGCGTGTCACGCGTGCGAATGAACTGGTGCATAACAGGCGGTAGTTGTGCGGAAAGGTAATTGATGGCGTTAATGCGGCATTGCAATTTGCAGCTCTACTAAGTTCTCTCTCATGGTGGGGTCTACCCTCTCTCTTTCTCTCGCTCTCCGTCTATCTGAAGACAGCTATTACTGAGTCTGCCATAGTCCCCACCCACTTCGAACCTCATTCATGGCTTCTCTATGCTCTGTCTCTTCCTTTTTTCCTTCTTTTTTTTTCCACCATTTCTATCTGTTCCTCCAACTCCAATGCTGAATACCTTTTCACAAGTCTTTGCAGCAGCCTTTTAAACTTGAGCGCTTCACGTTGTAGTTTATACTCTGCCTTCACACCCTTTCATTAACTTGCTGAACTGAGGGGTTTCCTTTCTGGGTGTAATACAGGGGTGGGCATGAAGGGAAAGGTGTTGCTTAAGCTCAGTCTCAATTACTTCATTCTTGTACAAGTGTTTCTACTGGCTATCTGTGAGTGCTCAACGCTTGATTGCTGATTCCGTTGCTGGGCTTTCTTCATTTCGTGTGATCTGTATGAAATCTAGATTGTTGGGCCATCGTTGTATTGCTGTATTTTGGCGAAAATTTAAATGGGTGTGTTGAGTTGTAGGCCGTGAATTTGGTTTGTGGAACATTAGTGGATTTGTGTGTGTGTGTGTGTATTTCATGAAAAATACTTTCATCATACGACTAAAAACCATGTGTTTAGAGCTTCTTGATGGAATTTCATTTATTTTGAGTTTCTTGAACTTTACTCGCTTCTTTGGAATATTTTTGGATTAATCTCTTCCAGTGCTAATTTCTAATGTTGAATATGGTGAAGTGGGATTCTTTTAGGACTAAGCAAAATTAGGGTTTGGAAATTGTTATTTCTACAGTAGAGCAAACTTTCCTGTCAATAACTTTACCATTTCGACATATCAAGTGGAATAGCTTTATCTTGCATTCTTGTTTCAACTTAGCTGCTATTACTGCTGGCTGGCGACATGGTTATCTATGCTCACTTACTTTAAATGGATTTTACCACAACTGGACATCATGATATAAATTGGGAAAACTGTTTCCGCTTGAATAAGCAACATTCCAAATGGAAGCACTTAAGTAAGTTGTACTTACAGTGCTGAACTTACGGAACTTGTGGAGTTAATGGTCTCTGATCCCATTAACATGGGAACTTTCGTGATTTTAACCCTTTCCGTTGGGAGTTCGTGTTCCAACATTCTAGCTAAAACAACTTGATTAATGGTATAACTGGGCCCATGAGTTTGAAGATTCAGTATCAATTATCGGATGTCCCCCCATCTCCCCCAAAACTTTTCTATTAAAATGAGCAGTACTCTCTTTCTTTGGTGGTTGTTAGCTAATCCGTGAGTTTGTTTGAGTGTGAACAGTTTAGCTCTATCATTCATTGTGAGCTCATTAAACTTTCCTTTTGCATATGGTCACTGAAGATCTCTCTCACACACATACACATATAGCAGTGTCAATTATATTCAAGGATTGTCTTTTCTGCCGTTTAAACTATACAATTACCAAACTGTATCTCCCATATTCTGTCATTGGTAGATTTTAACTGGGTTGCACTGTAATGCCACGTGGACCAATAAACAGAAAACCAAATTGGTATCTGGAAGGTTTTATTTGTGACTATTAATTAAAAATGAGTTCATGATATGCTTCCATGCTCAAGAGACAAATGGTTATAGATTTTATTTAAGTGGGTTTGTCTTGTCGTTTTGACTCTAAGCTATTTCTGGACATCCTCTTGTTTGCAAAGTTCAGCATGTGAGTTGTGGCTTGTTTTATTTTCTAACTCTAACAACAGAAAATCTAAACATAAATGGTTCTCTATAAATGAAATTTACAATTTTTTGTATCTTCCTTTGCCATCCTTAAAGAGTAAACCAGAGAGAAACATTCTTTCTTACTCGTGTTTGGTACAGGTGCCCATGAGTCACATGGCAGTAGATTTGATCATCTTCAAGGTCCGGTGGTAATGGATAACCATGTGGACTCTATGATCCCTAAAATCTCGCCTGTTGGTGCTCCGCAGCCCTTGCTTCCGCTTCTTGCACCTTCACCATTAGTTCCATTCACCAATATTTCTATCCCAAAGTTATCAGGTTCTTCTCTAAATGCTGCAGTGGTTATGTTGGATTGTTCAAAGGCTTAAATTTAAACATCTTTTATCTTGTGTTTGATTATCTCTCTCTCTTGTTGTCTTTGTCTGTTGCAGGGCTCTGCACTTTGAACTTCACTGCTGCTGAAAGTTTGATGAGTATGACAGCAATTGATTGCTTTCAAGGTTTTGCACCTGTGCTCGCAAATGTAATCTGTTGCCCCCAGTTGGGAGCCACTCTCACAATTCTTATTGGGCAATCTAGCAAGTATACAGACATGCTTGCCTTAAATGGGACCCTTGCCAAACATTGCCTTTCAGATGTGGAACAGGTTTTGATGGGCCGAGGTGCCAGTGGTAATCTGACCAAGACATGTTCAATTCATTCTTTAAATCTCACTGAGGCATCTTGCCCAGTCAAAGATGTGAATGAGTTTCATGACATAGTGGATACTTCTAAGCTCCTGATTGCCTGTGAGAAAATCGATCCTGTTAAAGAATGCTGTGACCAAATTTGTCAGAATGCTATATTAGAAGCAGCTACAAGAATTGCATCAAAAGGCTCTGATCTTTTGGGCTTAGATGGGCCACATGTCCTACCTGAGCACTCAACCCGGGTCAATGATTGCAGAAGTATTGTCCTGCGGTGGCTTGCTAGTGAGCTTGATCCTTCTAATGCTAAGAAACTTCTGAGAGGACTATCTAATTGCAATCTTAACAAAGGTGAGGTTGAGTAGAATGATATATCATGTTCTTATGCTGAAGGTTATATAGATTGTGAGTTTGGTTTTTCAAACGAAAGGTGTATTATGAGTATGTGACCCTCTGCAACCTTATGGGGGCTTCTAGAACACTTCACATGGATTTTTTAGAACTTGTCATAGTAAAAGAACACAGTGGTAGTTGTTTTAGGACATGACCATTTTCTTGTGTGTATGGATTGTTACTTTTTTATTGATAGTCTTTTTCTGTCTGTTGCTGGTCTCATTTGATACTTCTCTTTTGGTCTATGTTTAATATTATTATGAATATTTTCCTACAGAAGCCAATCCATCAGCCCCCTTAATACTGAATTCCTTCACTTAGATCTTCTCTTGTCTTCTGCCTCAGTTTGCCCATTGCTTTTGCCTGACATGAGGCATGTCACCAAGGGCTGTGGAAATGGGATAAGAAACAAGACAGCCTGCTGTGATGCCATGGAAAGCTATGTGTCTCACTTACAAAAGCAGAGCTTCATCACAAACTTACAAGCTTTGAATTGTGCAGAGACTCTGGCACTGAAACTTCAAAAATCAAATATTACTAAAGATGTTTATAGTCTGTGTCGCATAAGCCTCAAGGATTTCTCCCTTCAAGGTTAGTTTTGGTTCTGTATTCCTGTTGATTGGCAAAATAGAAAGGCTCAATGCCCCTAATTTTTTTTTATCTAATCTTAATGTTTATTCTTTTTTCATCCTACCAATTCAACATGATGTGGAAACCAACAACATCGATATTTCAGTTGGAAAAGGTACAAATGCTATTCATATCTTATCATTCTAAATGATTTCCTAGTGTAAAATTATTTGGGAAGGGGAGGGGGTTGCCTGTGTTTAATTAAGAATTGAGAAAATCTACTTTTAAAATGCATTTAATAGGTGCTGATGTGTCAGCAAAGGGATTGAAGTGCTCTTTATTATACCTTTATACTTAAACTTTCTGCTCTAATGTGACTTGCTTCATTCTTTTCCCCAAACAGAGGCTGGTTGTCTGTTAACTAGCTTGCCTTCAGATGCAACGTTTGACAGGACTGGGATTAGCTTCCTTTGTGATTTAAATGACAATATTCCTGCTCCCTGGCCCTCTACATCTCAAGTGGCACCTTCATCATGCAATAAATGTATGTTTAACCAGTTGAAAGTTTACATAATTTTGAGAGGCAAACTTTTTTTTTTCTCTTATTGAGAGAGAGAGCACAGAGAAGAAGGGACCTATAAATTCTTGGAGGAGTTCTATTTAATTTTGCAACTTTAAATTCCATTTTTCTGTAAATTGTTTTATTTAAGCTTTAATTCTAATTTTTTGGAAATACAGCTGTCAACATTCCTGCTCTTCCTGCAGCAGCATCCGGTCAAACTAGTAAGAGCACCTAATCAAATTCTTCCGTTTATTCAGTTATCTTGTGAAGTTAACCTGAATGTTTAAAGTGATCTCTTATAATCAGTTACATATAATATATAGCTTAAAGAAAACATAAAAGTAGATTGGAATTGATTGCTGGCTTGGTTTATAGGACCAGATATTTACAGACATATCTCAGGTTCTCCTTTTTGTTGGTCTCATTTTTTCTGCAGGCCTCCAACGTGATGATGTGTTGTTTCCTATGCTTGTTGCTTTCTTCCTGCTCCTTATGACACTGGGGTAATTATGAGGGCTACCTTGCTTAATGCAGCCTTCTTGGTCCTTCAAAGGATTTTTGGGTGAGTGTTAAGCCCAAGATTTATTATCATCCACCTCTGGCCCCTTTTGGTTATAGAAACTTAGTTTGTGAGGGAGAATGTCTCAATTGGAGATGAATTCTTCCCTTTTCTGATCGTATTGATTCATGATTCTTGTTAGCTTGTAATAAAATTTGTGTATAGGAAATTTAGGGAATAGGTTATACAGTAGCTTGTTGAGATAGGATGTAAACCTGGATTGCAGTGGAACAAGCCTTTGTAATCATCTGTTTTAGTATTATTGGCATCTGATTCAGTGCTATATCTCTTTGAACTTTGAAGTGACAAAATGTTCTTTAATGGATTTTCCTGGACTGCTAAACTTTCAGTTCTCGAAGTCTCACTCGTTAGTCAAGGGGTCCTTGCACGATTTAGTTTGCTGACCAAACAAAGTTGGTAGATTGTGGATACCATATCTTCTCCTTTGTTATGGTGTTTCTTCTACTGAATTAAAAGAACCTATCTGTTTCTTGGCCCATTTAGAGTCTGTTTTCAGCTACTACTCTACGTCTTTAATGTAGCCAAGTGGTCGTTGGTGAATACATTTCATTTCGGATTTTATTTTATGAAAAACTTCGTTGAATTTCGAATTCAAAGCTCCTTTAAAAACGTGACAATATCAAAACTGTGAACTGAACAAGGGGGAAGACAAGAAGGGGCCTCACACAATTCAAGTCTTGTAGATTTCCTAGTCATATCCCAAAAGTTAGCCTGTGAGATCAAATATTTCAAAATTCACATAAATATCATAATTCAAGTCTTATATTTTACAATTAGAATAATAAAATCTGCAGTCTGGGGCCAAAGTGCAGATGTCTCTTTGCTGGATATTTAAGTTTTGAGCCATATCAACAAGAATACAACAAGAATGCTTTAGGAATAGATCTGTCAATTCAACTCCCATTTTTTATTCAAAGTTCATTTTTATGACATATACAAAATTTGTTTTTAATTTGGTCACCGATGCGATTCCATTGCTGAAGTATAGGAGCTTCGTAATTTGACATGATTATATTGTTGATATTGATAATGAATTATTGCTTCTCCTTTAGTTTAGGTTAAAAGGAAAAGCTGCAATATTATATTTTCCTATGCCATGCAATAATGCAGTGATTAGTCAATGGCAGCATGAAAATAGACTCATGAGCAGCAGAGAGTAACACATGCCCCACATTTGACTTGGAGTTGGTCTCATTCAAAGACTTCATGTGGAAGCATGCAACCTGTTTGTAATGCATGGTGGGGTGAATGAAAGAATTGTGCTTTTTCAAATAAACTGTGCGCCATGCATGAACCCTGCAGCCTTCCTGTCTATTTAACATTCAATACAACTGGTTTACGTTATTTTATTCTAAACCAGTTAATTAATTAGTATTATTTGGGAAGAATCCAAAGGAAACATTTATTGATTTCAGAAATGGGCCATTTAATTTAGAAGAAAATTTAAAGTCCTCTCAAGAACCCGGAAATGTGTTTGATGAAGGCTTAAATTTGGTGAAGCATTGCAAATCAAGGTGCTTTATGAAGACATAATAAACCCCCATCAAAATGAGATTTCATTGGTCCCTTACATTCATTGATTGAAAGAAGTGTAAACAAATTTTTTTCCCTTTACCAAGGCTTAGAAGTTCAAATCATGACTCGAGAAGAGGATTTGGATTCTCTCCCATTTTATATAAGGTGTAGTTGGAGAGAAACAAATACAGGTAATGGAAGCCATATGAAATTTAGACGGGATCACTTAGAGTGAGTTCCACTTCCACCACTTATGTTCGTATCTCGTGTTTCTCACGAATGATTATTTATCATTGAAAATATATAAAAAAAGAAAGTAGGAAGAATTACTAGCTAGGCTGGGATCTGGCAAAGACATGTGGTGCTGTGGATGCCTTTGCTTGCAAAGAGCTCTAAACAACTAATTACTTAAAGCATACAGTGGCAGTAGCTGGGTCAGTACGGCAAAACGGCAAAGTTAGGGAAGGCGTAATGGGAAGAGTTGACTCTCTTCACCAATAATTATTGTCTTAAATGCCTGCTATTACTTTCATTTTCAACATTGACTTCTTTTTTTATTATTTCTTTCATTGAAAAAATATATATCAACTTTGGATCTTACAAGAAAGAATCCTAACTTATTGCAAGTTTGCAACCATGTTTACTGGGTTCAGTTTAAGTTTAGCAAGTCCCTACTTCCTGCATAGAACTGATTGCAGAACTTAGTATTGTTCTAATACAATTAATGGCCTACTCTTATTGAGGCAAGATTTGTGAAGAAAGTTTCACATGTTAATATATTATACTCTTCGTTAGTTTGAATAACCCGAATGAAAGTTCTCATACGGAGAAGTTTCTGATTCTCTCTAATATATTATAGGACAACAAGCCGTAATCTGTCACTGTCAGCAATTCAATACAAAAGTTAAGTGTAACTATTTAGCTTTTATTATCAGATTTTCTAACAAAAATATAATGTGAATATTTTTTATAGTACAGATATTGAAGCTTTATCTACGTGTGGAAGAAAGTGCAAAATCTGACAGAAAAAATAAAGATAAGTTGCGAAAAAATGAAGGAAATTGCATTAGCAAAATTGATCTTAAGGCAAAACTCTTATACTTTCACTAATTTTCTGGGAGGGAAATTTGCCAAGAGAAGGTACGAATAAAAGGCAGAGACAACAACACATTGTATTTCATGAAATAAAACAAGCATCAGTTTCCATATCATTTGAAGAGAGGAGGAAGGCTTATAATGGCTTGTCTTCCTCCTCCAAACAATCGCTTCCATGACATAATCTTCTTCCTAATCCTCCTCAGTCTATTGCCAATCTTAACCTTCAACTTAGATATTCTGATTCTCAAGCATGATGGTTTTCTACGGGAATCTGCTTGTTCCAACACTTGGTAGATCAAGAACCGGGCTCGTCGATGGATTCTCTCTTCTGGGTCTTCCTTATCCATCTTTGAGTAAGCCAATGGCCTCCTTGACAGAGCCATTTTCTTCAAGATAGCCTTTCCCTGAGTTAGACAGAGTGAAAGACACAGGAAGAGAGAGAGAGAGAGAGACAGAGACAGAGGAAGAATGGTTTGGAAGTAATATTTATAGTGTATTTTGGAGAGTTTGTATTACGAGTGGGGTCATGTGGTGATGAAGCAGTGCATGTGCACTAATTTTCAGTAGAAAAATAATGGAAGAGACTACTGTCCCTGATCTGGCCTTACATCATTCAATGAAAAAAAAATAAATCCTTCCCCCATATAGAAACTTCCTTAGAATATGGGTTTTCATTGGTTTCTATCTTTAACTCTTCCTTTGGCTGCATGAAGTGTGTCATCCTCCTTATTGTTGTTTAACATGAATGATATCATCCATTGCAATAAAATTCCAACTTGTGAAACTCATGAAAAGGGAAGTTTCGAAATTACAGTCGGGAAGATTATTTTTTTTCACCGAAACATCTTATGGGTCAGTGTTAGTATCGATATAATATGTTTATGATTTTACTCAAAGTATTTTATAAAAAAAAATTAACTCAGACTGATAACAAAAAGATGTCATTTTTTTAAACCAATAAAACAAATCCTTTGCTAAGGTCAGAAATTTATTTTTGTAAACTGTGATGTAAGATTTATAGTTTTGTCGCAAATTACTATGAGATAGTATATAGGTTGACATCATTTGCGTCACTTGAGAAATTGGGTCATAAGAGAGCATGATGTCCACAAATTTAGGATCACAGAACAACCGGAAAAGTGAGAAAGTGGTTTAATTGGTTAAATTAGAGCATTATGCAGATGAGGTGGTTGAATAAGCCGGATTATTATATGTACAAGACTGCTAATTTAAGTAGAGCTATGTTGACCACAATAATTGCCATTTATTAATTGGATTTGTTAGCTTTGTTTATATAATGTATTACGAATTTCTAAACAAACTGAAATAAAGTATTGGTGATAAGCCAGCATTGACTTATCAGACTTGATACTATGTGTCATGGTGTGGCTGTGTGCGCTGCTATCGATGTGATGTGAATGCCATTTCATATATCACCGACCCAGAAGGCAAGGCCATAAGCATCACGTTGTAACAGCAGAATCTGGGAAGCATTCATTCAATTTTGGTAACTGCACACTTCAAATAGGTGCTCTAAAGTCAAAGTTCAAAGTTGGAAATACAAGGCTTGCCCAGCATAAAGCAGACAAAATTTTCCACCCCCATAAAGGATCTTTGAAATTCAAGATAAAATTGGAGAACTTTTGAGTGTGAGTTTCAAGTAGTAGAGCTCCTAACACTTTTATTTTAATGAATTTTTATTGATTTATAAAAATATTCAAGAAAATTGTACTCTTGTTTTTCTTAGGAGATATTTTGTGTAGACTCACTAATCAAAGTTTATTATAAATAATTTTAAAGTTTTTTTACATTAAATTTGTAATTTTTATTGTTGACTTTCACTTATTGAAAAATTTATAGATGAAGTGTATATCTAAGTAAAATTGCACTGTAATTTAGCTTGTCTTTAGTCTGTCACCCTGCACCCAAAAAAAAAAAATACATGCATTGGTTTAATTTGATAATCAATATAACAGGAATGAGAATAAAATATGATTGTACATTTCTCTTTGAAATTTCAAATTGTTCAACAAAATAATTCATATAACTCGAGTAGTTTATCAAATATGAACTAAAATCAACTATGCATTGATGCACACTGCAATTGCTTTTCCTTTCTATTAACATTCTTCAATTGCGAGTTACACTATGCTCTTCCTGGAGAATTTAGACGCCATTGCTGTAACCATTTTCTTAATTAAGGATGCTTGGGTGTTCCAACCAAAAGGTTGATCCAATGATATCACAGTGTTCAACAATGACTTTTCTGCGACTCCCACGAGACTCTCCATTCTCTTTATGTATGGGAAAATCGTCTCCTTTGTCCCAGAAAACTGAGGATCCTTGTCGAAACATGATTGGTAAATTGTTGTAGTCAATTGCCAATTCCTCAACTTTCTTCTGTAGCTGAGCTCCCTTTAAACTATGCTGGGCTTCCTTTTTGCTTTTCCCAGACGCAACAAGCTTCCAGAAACAAGAGTTATACTGATTGTTGATGTGGCAATCCACTTGCCTCCATGAAAAATAGTCCCGAAGAATCTCTGTTGATGGATAGCACACTGCTCGTGCATCAAAAGAAGGAGGGTAGTTCAAGTCTCTCTCCTTGAAGAAGTCTTTCCACCTCATAACGTACATGGATGTGAAGAATGACACTAAAGCCGAGATGATTTTACTGGGTCTCCTTTGATACAGATGAGTACATTTTCTAAGAATAAAGCTATACTCATCACTAACCCCATAGGCAAAAACTACATCCTGCTGAAACTCTTCTAACACAGCCACTGCACATGAATTCATTAAGTTCAGAGCTCTCTCATCATTTGGTTTCACAAATTCATGTAGCTCAGAAAACCTGTGGAAGTGACATCCATCAAGTCTAACCACAATCCAGGTAGACGGCATCAACTTGCTGTCAAATTCAAAGGACCTTACATACTCTGGTTTCACATTATCAATTTCCTCCACAAAACCACCAAGCTCCTTCAAAAGTACACTCTGCTCATTCCAAAATCTTGTACCAGCTATTTTCTTGGAATGCACTGTAATTATCTTTCTTCTGAGCCTTCTAATGGGATCACCATTCTCCTTGTACTTCACAATATCTTCTACTAGAGTTTTTGAAACAAAGGAACCTTGACGAAATATGGCCTCCAGTGTATTATAGTTGACACTGAACTCATCAAACAAAAGATCATTTTTGTCTCGTTTCTCAGCACCGTTTAGAAAATCTTGTGCTTCCCTTTCAGTCATTCCACGTTTCACAAGACGCCAAAAGCATTGATAATATTGATTGTTAACGTGACAGAAATTCTGCCTCCACAAAAGAAAAGCTTGAAGGACTTCTATGGATGCACAGCTTATAATGCGTCCATGGAAGGAAGGAGGGTATTTTAATTCCCTTTGTGGGAAGAACTCACGCCATGTTCTTACATACGTAGATGCAAAGAAAGATGCAATGATAGATAACACTTTGCTGGCGCGCCTTTCGTAGAACTTGGACGTCTTCTTGAAGACAAAGCTAAACTCATCGCTGAACCCATAAGCGACAACAACATCTGCATACTCTTGAAGCACAGCAACAGCACAAGAGTTCATCAATTTCAAAGCTTTTTCATCAAAGGGTTTCTCAAACTCGTGAACTTGAGAAAACCTTTTGAAGTTACGACCATTGATCCAAACAACAATCAAGTTAGGAAACATTACCTCATCCTCAACCTCAAATGACTTCACGTACTCATATTTGCTGTTTGCCATTAAACACAACCAAAATATCTGCTTGCTTCGCTCAGAACAATAATCAAACACCTTAAGTGCAATAAAGCTTATGATGGGTGAGAACCGTAAAACCCATTGGAAATATATCATACAGTGGACATTTCTCGAAATCGCCAGTTGCCAAAACGAAACAACAGAGGTTTCAAGTGCATCAGTTTTGGCCTCCGATACATGCGAGGGTGAAGAAATGAAGGCCAACTGAAACTCTGCAAACCCTAACACGATGGGCAGTTTTGGAAAGCTGACGAGTTTTGGAATATTTTGAACTAATACCCGCGCCAGCACCTATTTGTACTCAGTTTATATAATAATAATAATAATAATAATAATAATAATAATAATAATAATAATAATAATTCATTTTATTTAATTAAGTTTACCAAAAATCAATGGATTCATGAATTTTCTCTATTATAATTTATAAGTCAAATATATTTTTATGGAAGAACTTATCACCTTATGGACTAGAAATTAGATGGGCCTGCATATTTTGTATTCTCTTCATCATACCACATTCTATTTATTTTTTTCTTGAAATTAATCTTTCAATTTAATTCATACATAGATATTTAATATAAATATTACTAAAGTAATTATGGCTCTCACAATTTCAATGTCATAACATTTTTATCAAAATATAATGAAACTAAAAAAAAAGTTTAAATTTTTTTAATAATATTACATGATTTATTATTTAAATATAAATATATTATAATTTAGATTTAACTAAAAAATTATTTTAATTATAACTTTTATAACTCAATTTTATAAAATAAAAATGATTATAAATATTTTGTTATAATTTTTTTAATTTGTAAATTATATTTAATTATTTTAAATTTTTAATTATTACATATAATTAATATATTTTTATTGATGTCTTTAATATTATTTTTTTATCTTTAATCCCTCCAACAAAAGTTGTCTAACTCCGCCCGTGTCCAGGTAGCTTATGCTTAAAAAATTATTTTTATAATTATATCGTAATAACAAATTATATAGTTATTATTATTAAAAAAAATTAATTTAGGTTTAATTTTCAGAAATTTTTTTTTTGTCTGACATAAGGAAAGTGCTAGTGTCCGGGGAGACGCTTTAAGCGAAAAGGAAAAAGAAATAAGCACGTGTTTGCTCTCTTTCTCCACGTACCTTGGAAGCTTATTCTGAAGCCGGCGAGGGGTTAGCAATCCATATTAACCCACTATAAATGCTATTTCATCGGTTATGTTTCATTTAATTTCCCATTAAGAAAATCCCACGAGCCAAATGAAGAGTAGAAGAAAGAAAATAAGCAAACTACAAGAACAGATTTTCTCACCGTAACCACGGATTTTTTGAATTTCCAGGTTGATTCTCCGAACCCCATTGTGCATCAACGTCTTTGAGTTGCTGCAGTCCATTTGTGAGTATTACTTTCTAGCTGCATTTGTGTTTACGTCAATAAAAATCCAATCTTTGTACAATCTTTTCATATTCCGGCATTTGTAAAGTGGAAAGTGAAATGCACTCTTGTAATTGGCTCCTAAGTATTTTAGGGTTTGATCCGTGTTGGAATGGAGATTTCATTATTTGTAATGTATTGGTACTGTGCTCAATAAAGTTCACCGTTGGTAAACATGCATTTTAAGGGGTCCCATTAGAATGAGATTCTTGTGTTATATCTTCCAAAGAAAGCCTCTGTTATTTATTTTCTTTTTTTTCCTTATTTCCAGCTCGTACATTCTGACTTTCAAATTAATATTTATGTATAACGCTGTAATATCTTCTTTTTCTTTCTTTTTTCAGTTTTCTTTGAACCTATTTATGGATATCACTCATGCAGTTCTCAGAAAATATTTATGATCTTCTATATTTATATTCTTTAGAATACAGTATTGGACAGACTTGCTCACTTTCTGTGTGATGTTATCTTTACTATTTATCTCTATTCTTTATATCATTTTCTCTGTTACGCTCTCTCCCCGCCCCTGCTTTTTTATTGGTTTACTTTCCTAAATAAGTAGTTACTCCAAAATTTTGACTTTGTCATTGTTCAGATAATAGTATCCTGTTGGTGCGAAAACCAAATCTATCAGACAAACATGGCATCTACAAAATTTTGGCTAGATACATTCGGAACTTAAAGAAAGATTCAAAACACAAGAACATGGCTTTGGATAACTGTCTGGAACCTGTTTTTATTAAATAAATCATAGCCTATTATAAGTGACAATGTCATAACACTCAATGATAATTTAAGTTGTAAAACGTGAAATGTATTAAAATACTTCAATATGGATCTCTAGGACATATTGATCTTATTTCAAAATCAACATTGCTTAATAACTCATAAAAACTTCTATTTGTGTGATAATGCCTTTTTTTTTAACAGCTGATTCAGACATTGTTAAAACAATAATAGTGCTTGAAGTATCTGAATCTTCATGTAATATTACCTTAAATTTTTCCAAGTTTATGTGTAATTCTGGCCAAAGATAGAATTGTTTTGTTCTCTCCAATGCTTGGATTTGTAGAATTTTCTGGAATTGAAATAGGATTTCATGTGACAAGAGCTTTTCCTTTGGTTCCCTCTCCTTAACCAACTGTTTTTTTTCTCAGAGTACATAGACACAATATTTAAGTTAACGAACACTAGATGACATAACTTATTCTCGTTAGATGTGGCAGAGGCTGTGAAATAAGTGATATCCTAAACTGGGGAGATATCAATGCTAAAGTGACAGATGGAGCAGAGAAGAGAGAGATAAGCATAAAAATGTTATCATGTTCTAAACTTGATTACCTAACAGTACTTTACTAAATCTAAGCATGGTCAATATATTAGATTCTAGTACAATTAATTTTTTGTGTGTCACATTAGGCAATATATGCTGAGAATATTCTTAAGCAAGATAGACGCAAATGCAAACACATACACGTAGACGGTAACAGGTGCCACAGAAAAAACCTTTATTTTGACTCCTAATTGAATTTTGTACGTGTAGCAAGAGTTGCCAAAAAACTTTCCTCAACCTGTATTACTGATGTTGAAGCTCTCGTATTGTCATTGTTATTTTTTTATAATCAAAATATAGGAGGACATAAATTCTTTGAATGAATTGGAAAGTGATAATGAGTTTTCATAATTGACTGAAATTTCCAAATGGTTGTGTTTCTATATTCTTTTTTTCCCATATACACACATAGAGGCTGACAAATTTATTTCAAAATCATCAGAGTGCTAATTGACCTTATGCAACAAAAAGATCAGGAATATCTGATAATCAAACCTGCTTTATTATATGTTCTAGAAATTGATATTTCCTTCTTCGTTTGCTTAATGATTTAAGTATTGTATTTATTACAAAGGACTGACCTATGGTAGGCTTGGTATGGGGTATTGTTTGACTAGATCATATCTTAACAGACTCTGTCCTTGCACACTGTGGCTCTATGCAATCCAAATTAGATATATGAATCAAAACAATTTATATGCCTTCTCCTAATAACTTAGGCTTTTAGGTTGAATTGGTTCTTTGACATGTTATTAGTCTTTTTTGACAAAGTGGGCAAGAGTTTGATCCTAGCCCCCTCATTCTCCTAAAGACATAAGTTTCAGCATAAGTTAAGGTTGGGCCTATGCTATGGTTATGCTATAAGCCCAAAGGAGTGAAGGAAATTTGCTTGAGGGGGCATGTGGGAGTTAGTGATAGAAGTAACAATATCTGGGGCCTTCTCCTAAAAGCTTAAGTTTCGGGGTTAGCTTCTAGAATATTTTATGGTATTATGGTTAATTTTAGCTCCTTGAATTTTTCCTGGCATTAAGCCTTGCCTTATTATAAATTGTCACGAGAGTTATAGGTTTAGGCATTAGCACCACCTCCTAAGTCCTGACTTCCCTTTCTCTCACAATCTGGTTTAACATACTAGATGCTGTGGTGACTAGCTTTAGCAGAGTGATCAACAATCTTTTGGCAGCCAAAGGATTAAGAGATCCATAGCTCAAGTGTCTCTCTTTTTAGACCATTTTAATCTGGTAAGAGGATTCGGTGCTTTCTTCTTGTGTTTACAGAGATCACATTCATTGTTATTATCATTTTTTTAATAGAAAGAGGTGCATATTTGATGTCCTTATGCTTATTTTATAAGTCTCATGAAAATATGCTTTCTCATGTTTTATCATGAATATTTTCATTTGCGAGAAAATATGTTATATATATATCTTATTAAAATTTAATTGCTGTTTTCTGTTGTTGATTAATTTTTTAAAAATAAATTATGAGAGAAGTATATGATTTGATGTGAATACAGTCTGCATTTTTCTCCCACTCTCGTCCTTTAATAAAGAGAAGAGGAAAAAATAAAAAAATTAATTTCCCTTATGTGTATGCATTTGTTTGGGAGAGGGAGGTTGGTATCAAATGTAGAACTGCTGTTGTTAATAGAAATCAATAGAATCAAGATATTGACATCTATATTGCTGTTCGACATTTTCGATTTATTGATCTGTTTCCTAAGCTGTCTGCTCGTCTCTCTCTCTCTCTCTCTCTCTCTCTCTTAATAATCTATTTATCTTTGTTCCTTCATTTTTTAAGCATCATCAAAATGCTGTCTTTTAAAACAAAGCTCTTCTTGTGGTCTCTTTTACTCATGTTCTGAAAATTGGTGTTTGTTTGAGTTTTTCCCATGGCAGGCGTTAGATATTATTGAACAGTGAATATATTGTTAGAAGAAAATAGACAAAGATAGCAGCAAGGAATGCTATTTAGCTTGATTTTTCTTGTCTCGGAGACTGCAAGTCTGGAATTACCATTCTGAAGAATTTTGCTGTTAGTCCATTGGGATCATAAGGTATAATTAATTACAAAGTTTATAACTTTCTACCATATTATTCTTGAAGCTTTTGCCAACTTCTTCTGTTAAAGTGTAATTGAATTGGACCATATGTTGAAATGTACTAGGAGATCATACTGATTGCGCTCAATCAAGGCTTCTGTACTTACATTATCAGGCCTTTAATTTTATCAATATTTTAAGATGAATTTATGATGTACCAATGGCTTTTGAGTTCGAATATGGTATCTTTAATTGGCTATCTCATGAAAATTATGACCTTTGTGAATGTTGAACTATGTTATATGCCACACACGTTTGGGTCTATATCACCTCCCTACAAAGAATGAGAGTGGAGACTGAAACCATTAGTTCTAAACTGTCTGGGTCTGTATGTAAACTATTGAACTTCAGCACTGTGAAGTTTAAGAAAGAACTAAAGTATAAGATCGCCTACATCAGTGATCTGGTTTATAGTTTTTTTTTTAATTTACGAATTCAATATTGAATTCCCTGGATGCTTGAGCACAAGTATGTTGACTTTTACATCATGGCGAAGGGTAGTTGAATTGAATCACTTCTTAGATTCTCCATTTGCTGAAAGCTACCCATTCATAGTTTAGGCATTAATATTTTTCCTTCAAGTGCATGTCTTCAAAATGTGAGCTACTGGTGCATTCAGCTTAACTATCTAATAATTGAATTACATTATCTTCACGGGGATTGAAAAAGTTTCACAAATGTGCGTTGCAGCTTCATGTTTGATTGCATTCTGATAACTATTACTTCTTACCTCATAATTGAGTCACTGCAATTTTGCAGGTATCTATTCCTTAACTTTCACAATTCTTTTGGAATTTATAAACTTAGGTACTTTGTTATGGACATCTTTTTTATGTTCAAACAAATATATATGCTTTTATGGTTTCTTTCAGAAAAAAAAAAAAAGAATGTCTGATAATAGTTTCATGATTTTGCAAGGAGGATTTTTTCAGAGACCTGTGTTGATATCTGTCTTTCTGGAAGATGAACCAACAAAATCAAGGATCAGGCTCTTCAGCTCCATCTAATGTTCCAAAGAAACGGAAACGTGGCCGACCACGCAAGGAAGAAAGTGCAGTTCAGGGTGGCAACTCTGTAAGCCGTGGCTCTGACAATGTTGTGAACTCCAACCAAACAGAAGGCACAACTGATGGTGCAGGTGATGAAATGGTGGGGAAGGTGGTTACTGGTGTCATTGATGGAGCTTTTGGTGCTGGGTATCTTCTTAATGTTCGGGTAGCAGACACCGAAACCTATTTAAGAGGTGCTGTATTTCTGCCAGATCGAGTTGCTCCTGTTACTGCAGAAAATGATGTTGCTCCTCATCTTCCAATGGTTCAGAGGAAAGATATTCCAGTTCCAGTTCTTAACCTGCAGCCCCAGATGCAAAGCTCTATTCCCTCATCAAGACAAGGTAGCAAACAACCTGCTGAGCCAAAACCCCTGGTGCCAAGCTCTGAAGATCAAGTTCTTCCAGCTGAGATCCATTCTGGAACCTCAGTTTCACTTGATAATCAATCTGCCTCTGTTGCAGTACCCATGGCTAGCATGCCAAAGAATGACACTACAATTTCTGGTGGAGAAATACCACAGGAATTATTAGAGGCTGGGCACGAGAGTCAGTCTGCATCTATCATGTCAGGGATGGAGTGTGACAAAATTGTTGAACAAAATGTAACATTGCACAAACTTGATACCTCAGCTCAGTTAAGAGAACCCAGTGCAGATGTGGGAGCAGAAAATGACTCACAGCCAACATCTGAATCCATTAACCTACTTCTAGCGACTGAAAACATTGATGAGGAGCTTCTAACTGGACAGCAGGCTGCGAGTTCTGTCCATAAGCTGAATGAACCAATTCATGATGAACCAAAGAACAAAAATATCGAACTCAATGAAATGCCTGTCTCTTCTGAACCTGAATCTATGCCATATGAAGACAACTTCGTGGATCAACAGGACTCTCCAAAAACAGATATACTACAAGGTACAAAAACGGAGCTTGCTTCTGATATCAGTAATATTGTTAATGGGGGACCAAAGTCTGCACTTGAGACAAGCCACCCGTCAACATTGTTTGACGGAGAGGCTATTCCTTCTGAATCCAAGTTTGCTTCTGAAGGATCCAATTTGCCAGATACGAGTGATCCTCAGAACCATAGTCCTTCGGGTGAGATTACTGAGGCAAATGCCACTCAACGTAATGAATCTTCAGCTAAGTCAGTTGAACCTGAAAACCCGATTGGACAAGGCAGTCTGGCATAAAGAAAAAAGTTTAGGCCTGGAATAAACCATTAATGCTAATCTCACGTTTTGACGTAGTATTAATGGAATCATGTAGACATTTAGTTGGATAGTTAGTTTCAAGGCTCTTATACTGGTGGTTTTCCACCTTTCTTTGTCTTATCATCTGGTATATTTCTGTTTTGATGTCATTGTTGGGACAATCGTGAGTCCTTTTTGGATAATCTTTTGTACATTTTCCGCAGGACAACCCCTCTCCTGAAGCTCGCTGGTTCTTGTTAGTTTTCTTGTGCTTGAATTGTCCATGCCACCTGTGAGTATCTGAATACACGGTGCTGGGTGAAAATGTCCAATGTTTTGGATCATACCTATTGTAGCGCTTATAATCTGGGGATGCTATGAGCCTATGATTAAATTGATTAAAATAAATGCTTTCTCATAGAGAAGATAGTATTATTTTCAGTGCCTTTCTTTTTTCTTTTTCTGTGAAACTCATGTTTCATTGGATAAACATCCTACACTTTCAGCTCGGAGACTGGAAATAATTAATACTGGATTGAGAAATGGTCCTTTCACATTTTATCCGTACATTGTCTTACAACTAATTTATCACCATTAATTTATTAAAAAATAATAAATTCCGTAACTCTAATGAAATATTACGTGAGATGTGTAAAAATAATGTAAATTTGGTTACGTAAGAATAACACTACTTGAGAGAAAAAAAAAGTTATCCTGAGTTACAATTTCTGTGTTATGTGGTTGGGATAGAGATAGTTTGTGCTTCCCTTAGATTACTTGAGTTGAAATTTGACGGGAAAGAAAAGCTTTCTTTAACCGTAGGTATCTCAAACCAACCTGTTAATGCATAAATAAATTGTACGAATCACTAATCCAATCGCTACGAAATTCTAAAATGTTCTAATTGTTAAAATAAAAATAACGACTAAAAATTGTAGTCCAAACATTAATGTAAAGTAAATTAATGATTTTCTGTTGTTTACAAAAGTTTAAATGTGGACCAACTTGTTGATTTTAATTTCGTTTTACTTTCACAAAACATTTTACCTATTGAAAGAACTTGATTTAGTTTTTAACACTATAATTTAGGTGTTATCCGTTAAAACTAAAAGATAAAAAAATGGAACCAAATTAAACACCAGAAACATAAAATTTCTAAAGAGCAAAAAAAAAAAAAACAGTGCATTTAACATTTAACCCATAATGATTTTAACCAGCAACTTGAATATAAAAACAATTATCAGACTATTTGGTATGCATGACGATTATACATAAAAAGCTATACTGGAACATTAAATGTAAACATCAGAAGGTACTAGGCAAGTAAATTTCGATGGACGCAACACAAGGTTCACATATAATATTAATGTTATTAGCAATCAAAGGAAAAAGAAGAGAACTCGGTTTTCCACCAGATACGAAAAGAGACAGATAGGCAACAGCAATAAGCAACTCACGATTACAAAAGAGAACAGAGAAAAATGGGAGTCGGGGTTCTCAACTATATCCTATTTGCTGCTGTTGCTGTGGTGGTTGGTAATTCGCATACCCCGGATAGCTTCCATACATGTTGGGATCCTGTGCAGCAGCAGCAGCTGCAGGAGCATATCCATAATTTTCATACCCCTGAGGATATCCATAATACCCACCATTCCACTGGTTTGGATCTGCCTGAGTCTGAAGATGAATGCATTTGTCAGGACATGAATGGCATAAATGCTAAGGCAGCGCAGATCAATCAAGAGGAAATACTATTTACCTGTTTGTTTGAAGGACTACGGCCCCATGAGAGACGAACATTTTGTCCACCCAACAGAGTTCCATTTAACATCCTCAGTGCCTCTTCGGCACAGCTCCTGATGCATTAATAATCATTACAAAGAGTGAGGCTACATACATATGTAGAATTGGAACTGATGTTACATAACGTAAATTTCTAAAAGATTGAATCACCTGTCAGCAAATTGGACAAACCCGCATCGCTTGCCTGCTGGAATCTTCACATGGACTAGCTCCCCATATTGGGCAAAAACTTGCTTCAGATGTTCATCTGTAACATTGGGATCCAAATTGCCAACAAAAATCTGCAGTAGAAAAAGTTAGTCACAAACAAGCAGGGAAGAAAGTAGTTTCTATATTGCAAGGAAGTACGCACAGTTGTATTATTTGGATCATTCTCGTTCTGTGCCCCTTGAGGATTCTGATATGAAGCTGCATGTTAAAAGTAGACGTGAAGTAAAAGGATGAATTACTAGAACAAGGAAAAGTTTTTGAGAAAGACCATGAACAAAGTAAACTGACAAACAAAATATATGACACCTATTCTGTGAATAAAAAAAACGCACATATTATCCAGTTTCAATAGCTATTGTGCAGGTTTAGAAGTCGTAAGTTCAGCACCATATGATTTCTTCATAAAGCATAGCATGCGAAGAGCTAATTTGAGAAGCGACAAAATGGTCAGCTCCATAAATTCATCACATTTCTTTGGAACATCAGAAGTTAATCGTTGTTCACATATTGAAATAATGCCGTGGATATAAAAAAAAATTGAGTCTACTGAAATAGAAACTTCAACAGTATTGGGCAAAAAAAAAAAAGGGACTTAAAACAGATGTATTTGACGTATAATGCAATGGCAGGATATTTAGCATCATCACAATTTAAATAAATATAATGGTAAGTATAAGAGGCAAATAGGTAATAAAAAATAGCCACTTCAATGTCCAGAGAACTTGCAGACAAAGAGAAACAAAGGACACAGTACAAACGGCCAGCTTATGCACATAGACAAAGCCTATAGCAAAGCATTGACCATCCTCGCCTCCATCTCAATCAACTTTCCACAACTTAACTAATGATTTGAATGAATAGAATTTGCACAAGAGACAGAAGAGAAGCAGACAGCTACGAAATGCTTGTGCAGGAAAGGGAACTTGACTAGTTTTTTCCAAAGTTGTTAGTATTCTAAGAGATTAGCCCACCCAAATGGAAATAGCAATATAAAGTAAATTAAACTTTAATTGCATAGTACTGTGCGGAAATTGGAAAGGCAGAATAGAAGCAGAAAAATCATGAAAAATATAAAACCACATGATAACACAAACATAGCTAGCCTGCAAGTTTCAGTTTCTGGCAGTTCCAATCAGTCTGCACTGGTACTCCACAAATTTTTTTCTCATGGAATGAGGATTGGAAACTGAAATTAATGCAACTTGGCATGAGATAGAAGAACAAAAGAAAAAATAAAAAGTAAACAAAATGTTCTTCGGCGCAAGGGAATGCTACAAAAGAAATTTATCTTCTGGCAAGCTATTAGGAATAAAATTAATGGAACAACGATAAAGAATGGCGGACTGAAAAATTATAAGTAACCAGAGTAGTTGCGCAATGTAATTGGCTAAAAACCCAACCAAGAAATGAAATGAGAAGATAATTTGAAATTGTAGGCGGAAAAGAAAATGAGACCAAAATAATGGGCAAGACATAAACGGGAAACTGACCTAAACAAGGCCATGCACTAAAATGGTAACCATTTCAGCTGAAATCAGTTCCAGGCTCCGAGATGACAGAGCCTCTTGACACCCTGCTTTGAGACAATATGAGTTTTATAAGATTTTATAATTCTATATCATTTACTTAGCCCAAATTTTTAAACGAAATTACAGGAAGAAATGACTCTGAACTGCATATCTTCAAGAGCGTAACTGAAATGAACCATAACTTAGCGCGCACATAGAAAAAATAATTAAGAATATAAAACCTTAATCAAACCAGAATCAATCCCTACGACATATGACTATATGAGCAAGTCTACAAGTCTGGCATCTGAAGAATGCCAGTTTAATATTCTCTAATGAGCATACAAAGCAGACATTTGGAACAAAAGGCCACACAAAAATAATTTTGAAAGAGACAAACCTTTCGGCTGAGTTCCAGGGTTTTTGTTTGTGGCTGGTCCAATCCGCATGGGTCTTGTTGAACACAGAACCCCTTGCATCTCAGTCATAGCTCGTATTTGTTCACTCTCATCTCCGAACCTGACAAAACCATAACCCTTTGTCCTCCCAGTGAGTCTATCAATCACAACTTTTGCACCTTTAACTGATGAATACCGAGACCTAAATGTCTCCTGTAGCATGTAATCTGTGACATCTGCGGCCAAGTCTCCAACGAATATTGTGTAATCTGGAGTATCATCATGACGCTTCTCACCCGCACTAAAAGTGGCCCAGTTCAGTCTGAAGCTCTGCCCACCATTTGGCATAATGGTGCCGTTAAATGTTTGAAGTATTCTCTCAGCAGCAGAGCGGGTGAAAAACTCAATAAACCCATAACCCTCCGATTGATTAGTTTGTTTATTTCGAATAACTTTCACAGAGGACACCTGTAAGCAAAATTATTTTTCCGTTAGTAATAGCAAGCCCTTGAACCGCCCGTCAACACATTACAAGTATAAATAAATACTAAATCCGCCACAATAGATGTGTAATTCAAATTCAACAACACAAACTAAAGAAACAAATCCTCCAAGATTTCTTTCTCATCTATCAGCAAGGGGAAAAACCGGTATGAAAATAAGGAAAATCACATTTTTACAGCAGAAAACGGCACCGCAGATGTTAGGAAATTAATAAAATCCCATTTGAGGTTGACAACAGACAGAGAACACATATCGCTATGAAAGACCGCATATTGACTTTAAAAAGGGATTAGGTTTTCAATCCCCTTGCTTGATTCGACATTCACTACATATCATACCCTAAAAAGAACAATCAATTTCCGCAGCAATTTCAATATATAAATAATAAAAAAAGAGACAAAGAAAAGGCTTTTACCTCGCCTGTATGAGCAAAACAACCGTACAGATAGTTCTCGTCCATCCAGTACTGCAAATCACCGATCCAAAGAGTACGGACCTCGTCCGCGCTTGTGGGCTGGACGGCTTGAGTGGGTTGCGGTGGAGCAACAGACTGCGGCGGCGGCTGGGCTGACGGTGCCCACATCGGTGGCGCCTGAGCCTGCGGCGGCATCATCATGTAGGGTTGCTGCTGCTGATACTGCTGGTTAGGTTGTTGGCCCATGTTTGGTGGAGCCATGCCAGGCCCAGGCTGCATCATCTTGAGGAAAGAAATCTGGGACTTCAGAGAGAGAAGGGAAGAGAAGGAAGAAAGAGATAGAGAGAGAGAGAGAAGGGAAGGGGGCAAAGGGGTGGAGATTGTCTCGGTGGTGTTTTAAAGATAGGGTGAAACTCCAACCCTAACCCTAAAAAGGGAAGGCGCTGCAATAGAATCGTCCGTGATGAATGGGATTAGATTTCTAATCTTTTTTTTTTTAAAAAAAATAATTAATTCATAATTTTATCATTATTGGATTGGCGTAGCCTGCCATTGGATATGGTTATCAAAACGACCACGTCCTCCATACGCGTGTCAGGGATAGCGTCGGTTTGGATGAATTATATTTAGGCAATGCTCCGTGTACAAGACAAATTACCGTATGAATGACGGAAATAATTTCTGACCGCTTGATTGGTTGACTTGTAACATCATTTTGATCTGACAGTTGGATAACATAGATTTCCTCAATACCTAAAAAATTGTACTTTCAAAATTTTTTTATTTATTAAATGTTATTTTAAAGCATCATTTTAAATGACTAGAAATTAAATTTCAATAATATTTATAAAGCTTTTATTAGTATTAGCATTAAAAGTGTTATCCAATTTTATTTAAAATTAAAATTTTTCCTCGTGTTAATCATGTCTACATTTAAATAGAATTAACTTAAAAAAATTATATAATGAACAACACATTCGCATAAATGTATAGATGAATATTTTGAATTTAGGAATTCCTGCAAAATTTAAAAAAAGAGAGAGCGAGCTCACAAGTAATAAATGAGAAATTAAACAGTAAAATATAAAATGATAAGAAAATTTAAAAAAATATAAATTAAATAATTTATTTTTATTATTAACCATGAATAAACTGCATTTACCTCTCTAGAGTACAATCTACACGAGCAGCAATAGCAGTTTATTATATGATATTTTCTTAAATGAATATTTTGCATTTTGTTATTAACTTTATAATATTTTGCATTTTGTTATTCCTGTCTTTGGTGGTAAGCCAGTGAATTTCGTTTTTAGTTTTTTTTTTTTTTTGGACTGACAAATTGGTCATTTAGCTATGTAACCTTGCCTCTCATATCTGAAATGAATCGGGTCCTAGAACTGGATCACCCTCCCCCACACTGTATTTTGTCGACCCATACACAAATTGGCAAATCGGCCATGAAGGAAGGCCCACATCCAGCCATACACAAAAGTGGGTTGCTTAAGGTGTGTTTGATTGCCAGTCAAAAAAAAAAGAAGAAGGTGTGTTTGATTTAACAAAAAAAAAAATTATTTGATTTAATTTAAGAGAAGAGGAAGAGATAGATAATAATTTTTTTTATTTAGTTTGTAAAAAAAAAGAAAAAGAAAATAATATAACTATTATATTTTTATTATTTTATTTTCACTAAAAAATAAATTTTTTTATATTAATTTATTTAATTTAAAATTTTTGGTTGAAAGCTCTTGGCTATTTGTCATTTTATTCAGAAAAAAAGCCTTGTAATTTTTTTTTATAATTTTTTATTTTATCCAAAAAAAAGGAGGGACAGTTTAAGAAAATTATGAACCAGTCTTTCTCCAAATCCCTCCATTTTAGAGGGGAAGAATTTTGTCTCCCCATATTTCTTCTCTTCCTCTCTAAAATGTTAAACTAAATAAGGAGATTTTTAAAAAACCCTTCTCATTTCTTCCTCTCCTCTCCAACCAAACAGACCTTTAATAGATTGAGTTGGGTAACCGCCAATAAAAAAAATATATAAATTGGGTAATGTATAAATAGCGATGGTTTGTCCAAAAAACAAATTGGGATGGTTGGATCGAAAGTCCACATAACTCACAACACAATGTTTGTGTGTCAAATAACCGCGACTTCTTCTTCTCTTTCCTTTTATTTTTATTAGTTTATTTTTTAAAAAAAAATTATTTCTCATTTGAAGAGTTTTTTTACTTTTTATAGAAAAGAGTTTTTCTCTTTTCTACAAGAAGTTGTAGAACTTTAAAATTTTGCATCTCTTTGTTTAAATATACAACATTGAAATTAGATCTATAATTCTACATTTAGATATGAGTAGAAAAAAATTGTATCTATAATTATGAGTTATTTGAAGGAAGAAAAATAAAGAGACCTAATTTTCAGAAAGAGTTGAGAGATGTGATGCTTCTCTTATAAGTGTCTCTATTTTTCTTTATTTTTTAAGTCTTATATTGTTATGTATACAAGATTTTAAGGTATAATATTTAGTAAATTAGTGTTTGTAAAGTGTGTTGTTTTTATTTTTTCTAATTATTAGAATTAATTTTTTATATTTTTTATATTTAAAAATCACACGATTAAATTATTTAAACTTAATTCACTTGTATTTGTCTTTTGATTTGTTTCTAACCTTGTGCTTGATATATTTTTTTAATAGTGATATTTTACTAGTTCAAAACAAAAAAAATAGCTGTATAACATTTTACATTAATTTTTTAGATAAAATATAATAGAGTTAATAATAGAATTAATTTATTACAAATTTATATTTTTAAAAAAATTAATTTATTTAAAGTGATATTTTTATGATTATTTAGTATAGTTAGTCATTCTTGCTCGGAGCATAACGGTCCACAGTGCAACCTACATTCTATATACCACCAGTGAATTTAAATAAAGGTATCTTGGCTTGTTGAAATTCTTGTAAAATTTTACGAGGTAAAGTTAGAATAAAAAATATACAATTTATGAAACTTAAATCTGAATCAGTGTAAGTCCCCTTTATTTATTAAATATTAATTTTTTATTGAGATATTTGATAATAAATCCTTGAAAAATTTTATTATGTTTTATCCTATCTGAATTTTCAAATATTTTGATCTTCAATTTATATAAATTAATTTATAATTTAGTGCGGCAGTTGCCAATTGAAATCTCTTTTTGGAAAGAGCAGTTTTCCACTCGATTTTTTTTTTCGTACACTGTAGGCAAACGACGATTAGTAAGAAAATCTGCTTTCAAAATAGACCCTCCAAGTTGATGAAGATATTTTGGGCGGCGGAATCTGAAAAGTGAATACCTTTGGCTTTTCAACCTCAGGTTGGATCTCCACATCCGCCCAATAATATATCTAATGGCCAAGAAATAAAAATAATATGGTTATATTATAATTAATAGCAATTAAATATTGCAAGTTGCCCTAGTAATATATACAACTCAATGAAATTAATAATCATAATAATTATAATATAGAATATTATCAGACTGCAAGTTGCCTGATTGACTACCTTATCCCACTTGTGAATCATGCTGTGAAATGTTTGCCATGTAAGCAATTTTGTAACTCAAGCACGTGGAAGCTTAAAATCCAGTTAAGTACTTTCTTCAATTTTTTAGTACTACTATAACATGTAAAAATTCTTCAATTTTTCAGGATTGGCCTACGTACAGTGGTGGCTTAAGTGAATAGTAAAGCTCTAATTCATCAGAATATCAATTTATCAAGGATAAAATATAGACCAAAGAAAAAAAAAATAGTGGGGCAAGAGGGGAGTAACAAGACGATGTTTTTCATTTAACATTTCTTTCTTGACTTAAATCTTCAAAAAGTATAGTTAGTTACACAAACAATTAATCATGTTTCTCATCGACAATTCAGCAAAAGACATTAGACCCTAAATCCACGAGATGAGGAAAGAAGAATGAAAGTAAACAAGAAAAATACAGGCTTCATTCCTTACATATATCCAACCGTTGCAGATGGTATTAGGGCTTGGCATATATCAGTTTCAGAATCTCAGCAGCCTCCTTCAATCTTCTCTCTCTGTTTTCTCTTATAACTGGACTTGGACCCCTAGCATTTCTGCAATACCGTAAAAACTAATAAGTAAGCCAAATTCAGAGACAGCAAATCCAAACTGTGTTAGCTTTATGTCAACTTTTTTTTTTGGGGGTTGGGGGTGGTGGGGTGGCGCAGTGTGGGCGCCGGTGGTGCTCCTCTAGGCAAACAAAGTCTGACCTTTTCTCATAGATTGCCTTCCTTGTATGCTCCTCAACAAGAGCGTGCAGTCGTTTTAGAAGGGCAGGTAACTTGCGTATTGATTCGACGCCTTGATGAGTTGAAGATATCTTCTTAAGAAGTTCAGAAGCAATAAAGTAGCCGTCCTCCTTATTCCTAGAGGAAGTTAAAAAGTTAAAACTTCATCAGAAGTGACGAGACAACAACGCTCTATCAATGTTCAACGTTAACCACTTTTGATACCTCAGTAATTCCCAGAGAATTATCTCCGTAGAACCATTACTTTGGATCAGCACTTCTAGTAGGTGAGGATAGCGGGCAAGATTTCGTAGAGTTGACAGGGCATGCTTAAGAACCTCTTGATCTGGTATACTTCGGCTAACTGAGCGAATAAGCCTCAGCAACGTGTTAATAGCCCCTGCGGCCACAAGTTCTTCACAACATTTCTGAGAATGTCTTGTAGCCATATCTGTGAAATAGATATTGACATAATATTAAGAAACAATATCACTTCTTAGGGCTGATTGACTGTTAATGTTAGATAAATGATCATATGGTAACAAGAATGTATAAAATTAAATGGCAGTGCTAGAATTTGTGTCTTTATATTTACAAAATTGTTGAAAAAGACACTTTGACATCAGGGGTTAGGAAAGAATCACGGCAGTCTCAATCACACCACCGGCACTGCCATTCAATTGATTCTAAAGCATCAGCTTTGACACATGGTCTGCAAATGGAAATTAGACAATATACTAGAAGAAACCAAACCTTGAAAAGCCATCGACTTCGCTAAATGTTATAATAATAATAATAATAAGAGCAGTAACAAAATCCCAACAATGTATTGTATCTCTTACCCAATGTGGCACAAGTATGAAGAATGCCGCTGACACTTTTCATATTAAGTAGCTCTGAAAGCGCCGCTAAGAGTCTGTTTATGAGACGCTTGCTATCATCCACATTTCTGGCTGACTTCTGTACTCTGAGGCGCAAGTCCAGTAGCTGCTCTTTTGACTCTTTCCGGGCAAGGTAACCTTTCCAGCGGGACTTGAAAATATATAATTAAAAGAGAAGGAAATAAGGAACAAACTAATAATCAAACTAAACATAGATGAAGATATGATCATGGTTACAAGCGTCATCACCAACATCATAATAAAGCATTTGATTGCTCTAACAAGAAGTACTGATGATATATATGCATCTAGCGCCTAAGATACTTAAGGATAAAATTAAAAACACATATTGGTAAGGGAAAGGGGGGAATAATAGATTCAAGCGAGTTAGTTTAATCCTGTAACACTACTTGTTATTTTCTGTTGTTTGGGATAAAGACGACATACTCTTAAGACTGTTATATTGGATTCACTTTAAACTTTTACAAAACCTCAAATTAATTATAAAGCTTTAACAAACTACCATGTGTGTGTGAACAGCCGCATCAAACAAAATATACCTACAGAATATAAAATGATAGCGATCGGAATACCGTACTTGAATGACAACAATATTGTGTCTGCGAGCAGTTGCCATTCGCCTAGCTATCCACCCACGAGTACAAGACTGGATTATAATGACAGACTTTGTCCTTAATTTAAGTAACAAAACACTCTTCCACCATCGCTGCAATTTCAGAACAGAGCACAAGAATAGATCCAGTTGAAAACTACAATAGCCATCTGATCTTAAAATGCAACCACTAGGAATGATTGCACGCTGCCGAGAAGCACCACCTACATCAGGACAACATGCCATAGTTGTACAACAAGAAAAAGTTAATCCTTAACTAAATCATGCAAACCATCGCTTAATGATAGAATTAAAAGGGAACTCATAAAGACATGCACTGATTACCTAATAGCCTATTTCGGGTTAAATATCCCCTGATAAAACGCTGGATCTCCAACACAGCATCTTTCTGACAATTGAAAGCCTTCTGGTATTTCAGACTTCGAATGACACTTTGGATCTTCATAGCAGCTTCTCTTTGGAAGAAGAAGTCCCTTTTCGCCAGCCAGCAACGGCAATGCGTCTGGATTCATTCAAGCAAACTATGAAATTCTACAAGTAGAACTTCAAAATATGTAAGGCGTTTCTCCTAAGTTCAGAAAAGCCCGCTAAAAGAGCTGCTTCCAGCAATTTGACCGAGACACATATCAATAAGGACAAAGCAACTAAAAAGTTGACTGAACCATTATAAATGAATTAAAATGTAATTAGCAGTTCTACTTTCATAAATTGGCCAGTATGAATTCTGCCTTAGCACCATAGTAACCCACCAATTTCTTTATCTTAAAGTGGAAAGTCAAGTAAAACAAAATAAATTTTGAGAAGAGAACGCCAGTCAGTGACTTACTTGAATTGCAACGATGTGATTTCTACGAGCATAAGCTTCTTTCCTTGCAATCCATGCACGTACAAAAGACTGAATTACAATAGCTGCCTTATATGAAATTTTGAAGTGTTGAAACATCTTTACACATCTCGACATTCGAAAATAACATTGAATTCTCAAGACAGCTTGAATCTGATTCAAAAATCTTTTTCTTAACAGCCATCTACGAAAATTACATTGAATCTTAGTCGCAAAGAAGTGCTTCTGAGTAGACTTGCAGCATATATACTTCTTCCAAGCATGCTGAATCATGATGGCTGCTTTTGTTTGAAGATCAAACGTAACCTTTTGTTGGCATATATTTGAAGCTCTCTCTTTCTGCTCAAGCTGGCGAATATATGTAGATCGTGCCATCCAGCCACGAACAAATTTCTGAACAATAGTGGCAGCAGCCACAGGATCTGAATCTGTAAGATTAGGAATTATATTGCTTCCCTGCTGATGCCTCCAAGAGATCCAATTCCTCACTGCTTGCTGGATAACCAGTGCGGACCTCTTTAACTTCAAAAAAGAATGCCTGTGAACGAAAAACATGGCATATCTCCTATATGTTTCGGGCCGCTTCCGTGTTGCTGTGCAAATAAAAAGGCAAAACATGTCAATAAGTACTTTAACCAAATTGCATACAAATGTTTTAGAGACAAGCTAATAAACGGTTTACCACATGATAAGTTTTGGTCATGAACAATGGTGAATGATGACTCCTGTCTCACTTCTAGCCAAGCTCGGAAAATGGTTTGCAAAAGGGAGACGGCATTCACCAACTTGAGAAACATGCGACGAGCAACTAATCGTCTGAAATGTGATTGTATTGTTATTGCAGCAGTTTCTGGAATTATTACGCAACAATTGTCAATAAGAAAACAACAAAAGAAAAAAAGAACATCACTAGCACTATTGTTACACGCATTTACAATTTATTAATGGAAGCCATAACATGAAGGTGAAAACTATCATACAGCACACTTTCATCAAGTAATACCATGGGAGAAAAAAAAAGGACAAGAGGTGACAAATACTATGTCTTCAATTTCAAACTCTCAAGTCAAATAACTAAGTGAACAAATGAAAAAACAAACAGGTTCATTATCAACGCAAGTACCCGTTCAATCCCAATGTATATCTTTACCAGTTACAAATTGATAAGGGAAGGACTAAAGCAATCTTGAATGCTTCTCAATTCAACTACATATGAGTAATTTAAGGAAAAAAATCCAATTTTTTTTTTTTAAAAAACTAGGAAACTGATCCATTTTTCAAAAAAAGTATGAGATGCACTTGTTACATTTCTTTTTCACGGTTTCAGTAGATGTGTATAAGGCAGCATAACAACAAAAAGGACTGAGCAAATCACATCAGTTACCTCTTCTAACGTTGGTGCTACATGGAATGGTTCTGCACGCAGCTGGTTTCATGAATGATTTATGATTTCGTTCAGCCATATCTTGCCACCAAGCCTGGATGGCCTTAAATTTTCTTGCAGCATCTATCTTAATAAACCAGCAGACGTTAATCAAGGATATACATGAAAGAAAATTAGAGATTTAATATTTTTTTCTTGAATAACATCATACCATTCTCATTAAAATTTTAAGATGATGCTTGTTTTCGGATTAATATGCACCATGTTGAAAGTATTGCCACCGAACTAGTGATAAAGAATGAAAGACAGCACACTGTTGCCTACTCAACGCCAAATCCAATTACCATGCAAGAACTACAATATGGGCTAGCATTAAATCCAACACAAGCCTGTATACAATTCCATAATACTTTAAAGATGCTGATCAATAAAGGTTCACTGACCTACTTTCATGTTCGACTAGCATAAATTCTCCTCACTTCTATTATTCATACTAGAGAATATGAATCCAATTATAGAGGAAAGAGAAACAAAACAATTATCGCAAAGAAGGGTACATAGGTTATAGGTAGTCCTGTATCAATGACTCAATTGTTAATAAGATATAAACCATATAAATGCAAATTTACTCCCTGTATCAAGACTAAATTCATTAATGTATACGTAAATGACTTGCATAAGCAACTGAACTTTTCAACCACTAAAGAGTTAACAATGAAACCTTCACTGTCATGCAGATCCGAAGCGTCTGGCTTTTGTACTGCTTCAGAACTTGAAAGGCACTGCCCCATCCTCACATGCTTCCGGTACAGACTTTGGCAATCACAACCTAGGAGCTTATGGAAATTTAATTGATCCTAGAGAGAAAGAGAGATACTTTTTTAAGCGAGTTCCCAAGTATGACAAAAGCAGGATGTGACAACAATCCATATTCATTTTACCACATTTTTCTTGACAAATAATTGCCTTGCAAGGAAAACCAATAATATCACCACACTCCGATCACTGCAAGCACCATTATATTCAAGTAGGTCACTAATTTGAAGTACCTGCAATATAATATACCCGCATTACATTACTACAAAATCAAGTGAGATACTTACATACAATTCATTATTTGGCCACCACAAAAGGTCCCCTTTTAACTTTGATTAGTTCAAAATTTCAAATTTTTATCAGGAATTAGATTATGTCAGTAAGTGTTTCGTTATGATTATAGCCATATCATAGAATTGAAGGAAAACAACCACAAATCAGATATATATGACCATGTCTTGACAACAAGTTGAACACACCAAAAGGGGACATTTGCACCCATTAGGACCATGTCATGACAATTTTACCTCTGGAAAATTTCCTAATAATGTAGTCAACTTCTGTGATAATATAAAATTGTACACTGCATCTGAATAATCATTGACAGACATTATTGATTCCTTGCCAACTTTCTTGTTAACTTCCTGTAAAGAGCAAACATAAAAATCTTTTGAACATAGGAGATGCATTAGAAGTAAATATGGACAAAAATCTCAACAAGATTAAGATTTAAGACCTTCAATGAACAGGAATTATGAAGTTCCTTCTGGAAATAATAATCAAGTAAGCACCAGATAGCTTTGCCATCAGCTAGCGAATGAAAATTGTCAATTTCACAATCATAATTTTTACAAACTGCCTGGAAAATGTAAAAAACAATGTCAAAATGGACATAAGATATGGAATTATGTTTTTAAGCATATACCAGCATCAAAATTGCAAATGTGCATCTGAAGCTGAAGCAAGAAAAAAATTTTAAAGGGTAGCACTTAGCAGTACCAACAACAGAATATTTAGTAATGAAAAAGCGCACAATTAGGCAAATTATATTCATCTAAGTATCTAACTATCCAACAATACAGAAATACTCTTTGGAATAAGAAACAATAAAATAATACAAGTGGAACATTACGTTTAAAAATCTTGTGGTCATACAGCTCATCAACCTATCCAAGCTAGCTCTTTGGATGATAACTTTTAAGTAAAGAATATTGCTTATAAGTCTCTTGCAAAACAAGAAGGAAAATATCTTAGGAAGATGAGCATTAGCATGAAATGTGCACGGGTACTAGAAGGTTTAGCAAAGCATAGCCATCGATTTGTGCAGATTCCTCATTGTTAGTTTGTGCAGGAAAACATATAAAGCATATATAAAAGTATCAAAGATATATCACCTGAATCCAATTCAAAAGCAATTCCAATGAACTAGAATTTGCACTGTCAATGAGAACCTGTAAGATGAAAGAAGATTAAGGCTTACGTATCATAGAAGTTATTTTCTTAAGAAAATAGAAAAAGAAGAAGAAGAATCAATGCATGCATTCCCTTGAAAATAAATTAGCACCAGAAACTAAAGTAAAATAGAACATACCATGCCAAGTCCTCGAATTTTACCAATTTCCTCCAATAAACTTGTTTTGTCGACCAAAAGAGGTAGCTGCAGATTCAATGACATATGAAGTTACATTGCCATCCAGGTCTAAATTTTAGCGTAATCAAATCCTAAATCCACAAGATTATTGCAATTTTAAAATTTTTGGGTATAGAAAAGAATAGCCACCTGCAAGTGAACAAACATATTCCACAGCAATGAGAGAATAAGTTCTTTATCTCCATTGGCGACATCATCTGCCACAATCATCATGCCATCCTCATCATGTAGCAACACGCCAGCTTGCCTAAGGTATTGCAAGGCAAGACCACAGTTTGCCAAATTCTTCTTATAAGTATCTGAGGGAACTACAATTTTCTGTCCACACAATGATGCCTCAAACTCATAACTGATCACATCATCCAAACATAATAGCACTTAAAGTACCAAACATACTGATATTGTTTCTAAATACATATATAACCAACCGTGAGGATAGAAGAATTATGTTGCAAAAGCTGAATAGCTCTACATAGCTTTAATCCATCTTGGAGATCTACAAATAAATCTTTGACCCTGAATTCATACTCGACAAGAGGCCCCTACACAATTACAAAGCAAACAGATAACAATACTTATTTATAAAATTTATCCTGATACAATTCTTTCTTCGTTACAAATTTATTAGGACTTAAACATTAATTTCTAAAGTCTATAGTCGTCTTAAAATAAATCGAGACCTCAAAAAATAAAGTTAACCACAGAAAGGGTCTCACATACATCAACAAATAAGCAATTGAGTTTTGAATATGGAGCAAATTAATTACCTGTTGATAAGATAATTTGTACCCTATAATCACTAAATGTGCCAGAAGATTTCCTTCTCCGTGCATTACATCTGACGATAGGAATTCTAGTTTCCAACCAAAAGGAGAGATAATTTAACTTGCTGTTATGAAAATATTGACAGAAAATAGGACTGAAGCATAAACAAAGATTTACCATGGATCACTTGACTACTTGATTTGATCCAAGATTCTGCCTTGAACAATAAAGGGGAACCCCCATCAAGTCCATCAATACCATACTTAAGTGAAAGACAACTCTGACATTTAGCTCTATCCAGGAAAAGCACAAGCAACAAAATTCTCTTTAAGACCACATTGCCCAAATTCTCATAGTATCCTGGTCTATATAGGCCTTCAACCATCTTGTTATAAGCATATGCTTTTGCTAGACCCGCATGTGAAAAAAATTGCTTCTCAATGACCATTTTCAAAAATGTGATTTCTTGTTCAGAATCAACATCTCCGTTTGACACCAAAGAGTCACCACCAAAAATTATATATAATCCAATTCGGAGCCAAATTGAATTATAACACATTAGGATTCTTGTGGCGATATTTTTCAATCCAACATCTGTTACTATTGGGCAATGTGGCTTCAATTTTAACCTTCCTTCATCAATATTCTGGCAAATAAATCACAGAAAAATTGAATGCAAAACTTATTTGCTGTATAAACCAAAGGCCAAAGTATATTTTAATTGAAACTACATAACAATTAATTCCTGCAAAAAGTTCTACGAATCATTTTCCAGCACTTGTGATTTCAGATCAGATCACACTATAAATTATGTTTCTTAGAGCATCAGATCAACCTCCTATGCCAATTATTTAAGGCATCTATAATTAGAGGTTCCTACTTCCTACTGCATCCTAAGTCTTCTAATACCCAAAACAAATAAAAAAATAAAAAATAGTATTGTATTAGAAACTGATTAAATTATCGGAAAAATAAACAATTTAAAATTAATTCTCAACTTTGTCATCAAATGTGAGCTCCATTCCCAGCAACTAAGCTGAGCTACGTCCTTCATGTATATCTTTGAAACTAAAAGCACATAATTACAAGATTAAAGTCGTCATTCGCATTTACTAATTTGCTCAGCATTAGCAACTGTTAAACGAAGAAGAAGGGAATAAACAAGTCCTAGTATGAAAGACAAAACAAACCTTTGTTACTTGATTCATGACTTCAAAAATCTCTTTGCAACTTCCCAAGTTCAGATAAACCCTCATTCGCTGATTCAAATCATCAAAACTGCAGACATCCTTTAGAGAATCCCTCAAGTGCAAAATCATAGAACTTGGCAACTCCCCTGCTGCATTTTCCTTGCCATCACGGCCCTCAGCCTCCGACCACATTTTCCGCTGCCGCTTCGGAGTACGCCAGGCCTTATCAGCCCCAATGGAAATCCCAGGACCGCTATCCCTCTTCCCTTTTGTCACCATCACTGCAGAATCCGCATCCCCAATCTGGACTCCCGCGATGGACAAGTCACAGCCGCACGTCCCGGGGTTTTCAAACAAAAAATTAAGCCAAACAGTGATGGACTTGGCTAGCGATTTAAGAGACTGCTCTTTTTTCATTTGAGCCTTTCTAGAGGACTGAGACTGCTCGAGTTCGAATGCCTTGAGTTTCCTGGCCGCTGCCGCAGACTTCTTGGTACGAGCTGAAGACGGCGGAGCGATAGATGGCCGGCGACGAAAAGCCGAGGAGCGCGGTGTTTGTTTAGAAGCGGTGAAGAACTGAGGGCAAGGGGATTGGAGATTGAGGTTGTGAGAGGGGCGTTTCGGAGTTCTGAAATTGGAGATGTCCCTGAGAAGCGAAGCAGAAGAAACGTACGGTGATGGACAAGGAGGTTCATCGCCATCCATTTTTGCTTTGGTTTGCGTCTGGGATTTGATTCAAATTCGGTGAGGAACTGTTTGGGGAAATGGAATTGTCTTGCACTGTCTGAGAGATTCGGTATTGTCCGAAACTGGAAGAGAAAGGAAGTCGAAGAGTTCGGTTTTGAATTTGAAATGTGACGGAGAGCGGGTAAATGACGAAGGGCTATGGCACGTGAAAGGAGCCCCCTTTTTTTTGAAAAAAAAAATAAAGAGAAGGAAGTTGACATTGCCTTTGACGCATTGACCAATTTAGTCTTCTACTTTTCTTTTTTTATTTTTTATTATTTTATTGATTTTATTCAACTCAGACTAATACTTCTATTAGTCAACTTATATGTCTAAATGTCAAATTAACTTTTTTTTATTCAGGAATATTTTTATCAGATAAATTAACGTAAATTCAGTTATAAATAAATTTAATCATATATTTACTTATAAATATATTAAAAATAAATCTTACTAAAAAAATTTATATTAATGCATACATTTTTATTAATAAAAATTTCATCTTCTAATTCTTTATTTTTATTTTTTTGTGAAGGAGTTTACATGTCCATCTAATAGACTTATTAGCCAAAATTATCCTGTTTTTTGTAGTAATTATTTGAAATATAGACTTAAAAAAACAAAACAAAACAGAGAACACAGAATATTTTGTTCTCCTATTACATTGAATAAATGAATTAATCAATTTAAATTATATTTGACAAAAATAATTTATAAATTAATTAAAAATTTATAAATTATATATTATTTTAAATAACGTATAATTTATAAATTTTCAACTAATTTAAATTATTTAAATAAATAAATTTATTAAATATTATTAATTTAAACAAAAAAATTTATAAATTATAAATTTATTTATTTAATTTGTCAAATACGTTTTTAATATACAATTGTAGTTGAATCTACAACTCATTCACTCGAAATCTTAACAAAACTAAAGTCGGTCTAAAAGTAAAGTTAATAAAATTAAAATTTTAAATATTAAACAAATTTTTTTATTATCTATTTTAATAATATTTTTTTAAAAATATTTCATTTTAAAAATTTATTTTAAATCTATAAATTTAAAAAAATGTTAAGCTGACAATGTTGAAAACAAATGGTCTTACTTCATCCTTGTTACAAATCTATATAATGAGTCTCTTTTGTTAAGTGATAAAAATTAAATTTCACGTAATTTAACACTCTATTAAACTATATTTAATGATTTTTTTTAGAATCAATTAAGCTCTCACAACTTGAGAAAAAAAAAACCTTTTGGTTAAAGTAACAATTTAAAAAGATGCATTATTTTATCTTGATTTGAATTTCCTAATCTGTTAAATTGGTATAAATATTCTATATACTATTATTTTATTTTAATATTTTAATTGTTGGGTGTTACATAAAACATTTAATACATTAATGATAAAATATTTAATGTTATTTAAAATATCATAAAATATAATATTTTTAATAATATCTTATATTGTTTTAAAATTATAAAAAAATTTCGTATCATCCACTTTAGCTTTATCATTGTTTATAAAATATTAATTATGTTATTTTTATTACACATTAAAGTATTTATAATAAATGGTAACACACACACGGATTGCTTTGGTTCGTGAAAGTAATAGAAACTGCAGTACAACTGTACTAGTTGCCCCACCCGGCGGATAGCGTTGCATTATTAGGCGGGGCCTTTCAAAAAAGGTGAAAACGGAATTTGACGAAAGCTGTGGCGGCAAAACCAAACCTGGATTTCGTCCCTTTGAGCCGTGACTTAACGGGCATTTGATACACTGATTTTTTTTTTAAAAAAAACTTTTGTGAATATCAATATAAGAAACGATAATTCTCATATTTGATATAAATTTTAATAAATTTATTTATAAAAAAATAAAATTTTATTAAGTTTTTTATAAAAAAAATAAAAAATCTTAATTTTTTATAAACATAAAATTTTATTTATAACATTAAAAAATAATTATATTTTTTATTAATAATATAATTATAATAATAATAAAAATTTATTCTTTCTCTTCGTTATCACTTTTATATATATATATATTTTATTATTATTATTATTATTATTTTTTATAAAAATAAAATATATTTTTTGAAATATAAAAAATTTAAAAAATTAGATATAATCAAACAAAAAAATAAAAAATTTATAAAAAATATTATTTAAAAATTTTCAATAATTTTAAAAATTAATTAAATATATTTTATATATTTCTAAAACTTATAATTTTTAATAATTATATTTTTAAAAATAAAATTTTTTATCGTTTATTAAATACTCTCTAAAAATGAGAGTTGTAGGTAATGCAAGAGTTCAATCTTTCGTAATATACTAAAAATAAATAAAAAAAGTCATAATATTCAATAATATTTAAATTTAATTAGAATTTTAAATTATATTAAATCAAAATTAATTAGAGTCAAGTTAAAAAAATTTATTATTTTATTTATTTTAATTTAAAATTTTGAAAAAAATATATTCATATAAATTTATTAATCTAATTCGATTTGTTCCAAGCAAACCTTTTTAACCATATTCCGTCGTGATAGTAGTAATACCCCGTCTCTTTCTTCCTTTATTACGTTCAAATTTTAAAGGTCGTACAACCAAGCGATCTTTTGCCGCCTCATTTCAATTCCATTTAGAGACAATAAGCCTAATCACGTGTTCGTCCAATAGCCTCTCTCTCCCCGGGCCCTGCTTTTTGATACTTGGCATTTGACAACTTGTTAAGTCACTATGGTCCTACGATATGTACAGATACTAGCGAGGCAACTATGACCCCCACAGTTTTTTTAAAAACAATATTTAAAGTATTATTTTTTACTTTTATTAATATTTTTATTATATTACTCTCTTTTTAATTATAAAAATATATATAATTTTAAAAATAATAAAAATAATTTTTTTTTTATAATTAATACTTTTATTGTATTATTTGTTTTATTAAAAAATATACATAATTTTTTTTAAAAAAATAAAAATAAATTAATTTTCTATCTTTTTATTAATTTTTTCATTATACAATTTTTCTTTCATAAATCTCTTTTAAAAATAAAAATATATATTAAAATTTAACATAAATATATTAAATATCAAGTAAAAAATAAATACATAAAATATTATTCTTATATTTTTTTTTCAAATTTTAACCAAATTTATTAATAAATAAAATTATTATTTTAATAACTTAAACTATTTTTTAATTGTTTTAAGAATAATTTATTATTATTATAGAACAATGAATTACAAATAATTACAAAAATATTATTGTATTTTATTATTTATTTCTATTTTATAATTTTTTTTAAATATTTAGATTAAAGATAGTACTGTTATAAGTATATTTAGTTTTGAAGAAGATTTATATCTATTTTTAAAATAAAGAGGGGAGTTTAAAGAATATTTGTATATATTTTTAAAATAGAAAGAATAATTGTGTAATAAATATATTAGTTAACGAAGATAAAAGTAATTTACTTTAATATTTAATATTATAATTTCTTTGAATTAATTTTGATCATTGATCCAAATATGAGTTTTGTTCAATTTTAGAGATTTTAAATCTAAAATTTAATTGTTCAGATATACTGTTAGCGTGGTTTTGTTAATTATTTTTCCTTTTTGATAAATGGTTGCATAAATTCTTTTATTTAAGAATAAATGACACCAAGAAAATAAAATAAAAACAAATCACATTAACTTTTTTATTAGTTTTTAAAATTACACTACACTCTATTTTTAATGTGAGATTTGAGATGAAAGTTTATCTTCAAATTTATGAAATATCCACTCATATTTTTTAAGTTCTAAAAAGAATTATACTAATTCTTATTTTATATTTTTATTAACATTAATTTAATTTTTTAATAATCTGAATTATGTTGAATTAGGTTTTTTTAATACTTTTTAAAATATATAATAAATTTAAATAAAAAAGAGTATAAGTATAAGTTTTAAAATTTTAAAAATATAATTCACTCATAAAAAATAAATAAAGTACATAACAAATGTAAGAACAAATAATTATTTTAGTTCGTAAAACACATATTTTGCATCATCTTAGTTTAAAAACACGTGTTTTAGAATTAAAAGAGTATTTATTCAATGAGTTAGTATTTAGTACATTGGTGATAGATAATTTTTTTATCCACTAACAATATTTAAATCTTGATATGTGGTAAAAATAATTTTAAAAAATACTATTATTGTCACGTGTCACAATTTAAACATCGTTAGTGAATAAAAAATTATTCATCATTAATATATTAAATATTTTTTTTTATTCAAATACGCGTCAAAGTGAAAACAAAAAAAAATTACAACAAGAATAAATAATGTCTCTAAATTAGTAAAAAAGAAAAAGGTTTTAAAAAACGGATGTGGAAAAAGGGAAGGCAGGAATAGGTAGATGCGCCACAACAACCCCGTTTGCTAGGTGACATTCAAAGGGAGGGCGCGAGCGTTTACGGTAAGAACGGTTTTCCCCCTTTCCATTGCTTGCCCGAAAGGCCATTAGTTACAAAATACGTACACACCCACTCTCCCCTTCTCTTGGACTGTCTGGTAGACTCATCACTCGCTCTCGGAGTAGCTGCTGCTTCCTTCATAGTCTTTTTCTTCTGGACTGAAAAAATGAGGAAAGTGCCGCTCAGCTTCTCGCTCATGGAGATAGGAGCTCTCTTTTCCAATTGGTGGGACAAGATCAACAACTCCTCTCAATGGCAGGACGGAATTTTCTACTTTCTCTGTGCTGCTTATGCTCTCGTCTCCTCCGTAGCTTTGGTCTCTCTCTCTCTCTCTTAAACTCTGTATTTGTGCTTGACTCACTGTGATTCTGGATTTTTATGTAGTTTTTATTTTTGTTGATTTTACGTGTACTTGAGTTGTACTGTTCTAAATTGGAACTTCATTATGATACGCATCTAGTTGATTCTTCGTTATTTTTTTCTCACTCGAGAGTGGAGTTTGCCCTTTAGCTTAAACTATTTGGAACGGTTGGTTTGAATCGACATTCTGATTGGACTTGTCTAACGACATTAATCGATCATTTCGATGTTTTTTCAACTTCTTCTGCTGAATTTCAGTTTTATGTATCCATTGATTTTTGCTTTGTTTCATTTTATGTTTTCGCGAGAAGTTATGAAGTTTAATTAATTATTTTAAGCTGTGTACTGTGTAGTATAAAGTATGAGTGTGCTGGACTTGGAAATAACTGCAGTCTTTCACACTAGACATGCTGTTCCGTAGTGTTTTATGCGGGAACAGGCTCCCGTCCTTATGTTGTCTTCCTGATTTTAATGTGCTGCAGATTCAGTTGATAAGAATTGAGTTAAGAGTGCCTGAATATGGTTGGACAACGCAAAAAATCTTTCATTTGATGAACTTCATTGTCAACGGAGGTGAGGTGACATCCAGACTCTTGGTCTTTTCAGAATCCCTGATTTTACGTGCTTGTTTGGGCATTTTACTCCTTTCTTTGCATTCTCATATTGCAGTACGTGCAGTTGTGTTTGGATTTCACAACCAAGTTTTTCTCTTGCATCCAAAGGTTAGCTTTTGCACCTATGCTCTTTACATTTGCAAAGGCTTCCAGGCTGACGTACAGTGGTTTACATGTTGGATCAGGTACTGGTTTTGGTGCTGCTGGATCTGCCGGGACTACTGTTTTTCTCAACATATACACTTCTAGCCCTTTTTTGGGCAGAAATTTATCATCAGGCAAGTAAATGCTATTCTAAATCCTTTTGCAGTTGTTGATTTTGACTGTTGCTGTCGTCTATTGAGTATAGGAGCATTATCTGCTCAATCATTTTCAAATTCAAATGTCAAGTATAGATAACAACTAATTTATTATTTTCTTGCAATTATTATTTTTTGTTTTGTAACCAGCCATAACCAGTCGTACTCTATATAAACATTATGGAATCAATAAAATTTACTTTTTCTTCACAAATAATTTCCTTTGTTCCTTATTTTTTGTTTTGTAACCAGCCATAACCAGTTTTACTCTATATAAACATTATGGAATCAATACAAATTACTTTTTCTTCACAAATAATTTCCTTTGTTCCTTTATCGCATGCCTCACTTTGGTCATTAAAATAAAACCGACTCCTAAAAGTAATTATATATTTTGGCATGAGCAAGGAAATTTGTTTTTCTTTTCATGCTTTTTAGTATTAGGAAATTCTAATTTAATTCCAATAATTGAGCAGGCTAGGAGTTTATCGACTGATAAGCTCAGGATATGTTATATTGCAATAAATGGCGCCATGTATTTTATCCAGGTATCTATCTCTTACTTTCTTATGTTTCACTCAAAATTATATTGCGGACATTAGCTGGTCAGCAGTCAGCGCTGTTTTGGTGTATTCATTTCCTTCATGTTCATCTCTATACAGTTTGTCAATGCATGATAAATTCCTCTCTGCAATATGGTGTCCATTCTAACTGTTCATCCTAACCTTAGTCTGAAGAATACTTAATATATTGATTTTTCCTGCTTATTCCGTGTTTATTTATTGATTGCTGAGCTCAGCTTCAATCACTTTTGCTTAAAGGTGAATAGTATGGGAAAATTTAGACAGTTTTAAGACAAGATCTTTTCCTAGTGTCTGAAAATTTGTTCACATGTGAATTACCAGGGAATCTATACATCTTATACATATGCAAATTGTTCAACCATGGTTTATTGGCTTTTGAAATAGGCAATATAAGATATGCAATTCAGTCTGTTTTGTGCCTTACAATTCGTGTCAAGCTAGGCATTCCATTGGTCCTAGAGCAAAAAGAAATGCATTCTTTGATCTGTGACATTGGTAATAATTTTAACTAGAATTTGGCCTGGGGTTCAGGTTTGTGTTTGGATATACCTCTGGATAGATGGAAACAGTCTGGTGGAGTTCGTTGGAAAGATATTTATTGCAGGTAAGCTTTTTAATCAACTAGAGTTATATTTCAGGCTGACTAGCAAGCTTGAGAACGAGTTTTTCCACCTTCAAATAAATTTTGCTATATGCATAGACATTTTCAATGAGATTTGTTTTTCTTTTGTTCAGTTGTGTCATTTATGGCTGCTTTAGGCTTCCTGCTATATGGAGGAAGGTGAGGCTTCCCATTTTGCCTCAATTGCTATGGTCTATGAAATACCTCTGCTGTCTCAGTTCCGTTAACTCACTGATGTTTCATGGTTGTTTTGGGTGGACTTTTCAACTTCCACCTGGTACACATTAAATGTTCCTAGATTATTTTTCATGCTGAGGTGCTTCCCTATTGAATCTAAAGGGAGAAGAAAGAAGCTTCATGAGGTATGTGAAGATTTGACGATATAAATGCTTGACTTAATGCTTGTTTGGCAAAGGCTGGTGCATGTGGTACAAGTATTTCACATGGTGTTATATGGGAAATGAAGTCCAAAAAAATTCAAGCTGATGTTACCATTTCTCCCCAGTCTCTTTTTTGGTACCAAAGTTGTTAATTCATTGATTTAATTATATTATGTGACATTGGATTCGGTGATCATATCATAAATTGAATAAATTTTACTAACTTTTAACTTACAGAAATTAGGTCAATGACTTATTTGAAACTAGTTCTTATCTATTGCTGAGCCCTTTATAAATTACAACAGGCTGCTTCAATATGTTCATCTCCTTTTGTATTACTATTAGGCATTGGTCGTTCCTCTTTTTGTCTTTTATGGTCTTTCTTTTGCAATTATCTTGTGGTCAATTCACACTTCCACATTAGTAAGACTGTGTGCCTTTGTGCAAATAATGTTCTGCCGCTATTTTAAGAAAAAATACTTTTTCAACATGTATTCGGGCCCACAAAAAAAAGGTATTTGGGACTTGTTGAGTACAGTGCGCATGTATATGTGTGCAACATGCATATAGATGACTCAGATGGCAAACCACTGTCCAATTTGGTGTTTCTTCTACTTTTGAATGAGCAGTTGTCCGTATACATACAAAAGAGACATGAATTGGCTTGTCATCTTTGCATCGGTTAGTTTCCTTTTTACAAAAGGATTGGATTTCTTTTAATTGCAACAACTAAAGTCCTTGAATTCTACTAGTGAATATTGAAAATAGTCAGGAAAGTAAACTAATAATGTGTTCTATGGGTTTTGAATGAAAAGGTCGTACTCTAAATCTTCCATTCTCATGATGAATTTCTGTTACCTTAGTCCATTGACATGTCTAAAGAATAAACCATGTTAACTCTTGTACCTCCTTTATTGGTTTGTGTTTGCCATGTTTAACTCATAAACCTGAGTAGCTGTACCTTTTCCTCTGTCAGAAATTTCTAGCAAATGGTGGAATTAATAAATAGTATGCTTACCTTGTCATGCTCTTATTTGTGCTACAATAGTCTTTTTTAACTTGTTTACTATTGTTCTTATTCTAAAGAAAAACATACCATTTTTATTTATATATTGAATCCTATAATTCATGTTCAATAGCATTGCCAATTTCAACGAGAAGGTCTAATTTCTGGACATTCCTTTGGATCAAACATCATGATTGTGAACTGAGAAGAACCCTTTAAGTTTCTGGGTTTTCTTTCTTTTGGTGTCCCAAAGTTAGAACAAGGAGAAATTGAAAAGAGATTGTTTATATCAATAGCAGATGTATTAATATAACATGGGCTTTGTATTGCAGGTTGGATCTGTCACTATCATATGTTTCACCTGTTTTCTGATAAGATGCTTCATGGTAACATCATACTATATTATTATTGTTGTATTCTTTTACATTTTTTGAAGTTTCTATATGTGACTACATAGATTTCATAATTCTTTTCTGGTTGTCTTCTGCACATGATCCTGTGTTATTCTGTTCTGCTATACATAGTAGTCTTCTAGCCTGAACCAGCAGCAAGAGGAAGTTTGGATGTACAGACACATGTACAACCAAAAACATGAACCTTTCTATCAACTTGGGGTGCAGTAATAGATAATTAATGGATCCTAAGTATTGCATGTTTGGGTTTCTCCCATAGTTGTAAAATGTCTAAATCGAAGGGTTTACCGTGTTCTTGTTCTGTTAATATTTTTCCTATTTTATCCAAAAAATTCTTGTATGATTGAAGGTAGCTTAATTATTTTCCATAACTAACAACTGAAATTGAGAATTAGGCATTAAGTAGTAGTTGATTAGAGGGTTTTGAACTTGATGGTGTGAAATAGGAGTTCCTATAAGTTTGTTTACGAGAAGCTAAATGTGGCATTACATTGGTTGGATGTGAGAATTTTGTGTGTTTCTTCTATTGTGATACAGACAGTTGACATGCTGGTAAAAAAATCTTATGAAAAGATGTTAGAAGAATAAGATGGAAAAGATTAGAGCACTATTGAACCTTTGGTGGCATTTATGTACAGTGATCAAGTGCAAAGTATGTCCTATATGGAAATGAATTTTAGGCAAAAAGGAGGAACGAGGCTTGGAGTGTTTACTGTGAAAATTAAAGTTGTAGAATTAAAATTAATGATATGCATGCTATTTCTTTTCATTCATTATATCTTTTTTTCTCAAACACACTGTTGATTTGCATATGCATGCAGGTTTTTCTATCTGCTTTTGATTCAGACGCATCACTTAATGTTTGGAATCATCCGATTTTGGACTTGATCTACTACATGGTATTCTGAGTATTCCTTCTTATTGATTACCACTATTATTTCGGTTTGGTTATCTTGACATCTGGGAATTCATCTCTCATATACAGCTGGTTGAGGTCCTGCCTTCAGCTTTAGTCCTCTACATCCTGCGCAAATTACCCCCCAAGAGGATATCAGCCCAATATCACTCTATCTGTTAAGCACAGAGCATCTTGGATCTTAATTTTTTTTTTTCGGCCATTGGATATGATTTTAGTGGTTCTCTAGTAAGATGCTGTTGAAGTTAGGCAGGAGAAGCAAATGCAAGCAAACAATCCAGGCATAGCATCCTCTACCTGCAGATCTGTTTACGCGTATTACTCATCAGATGCTGCTTGGGAAGGATAATTTTGGATTTATCGTTTCCTGAGTACGTGACATCCAAGGGCTTAACTGATCTTCTGCAGTTATTGGTCCCTGTTAAGGTTTTTGTGGGAGGGGCTTGTTTTAGAGGAGTAAGGAAAATAGATATTTTCATGTTGCTTAGATGTAGTGTTGCGGGCTGTCTTTGGATTTCTGTTCTGTAGGCTTATATGTACCGAACAGTTACTTGGAATGATGCATCCATTCTTTTCCTCCTTGAACATTCTTAGGATGTTTATTGTTTGATAAAATTATGTACTGCAAAAGTAGTAAGTATTTGCTTGAATCAACATATGTCTTCTATAACTCGGATTAAACTGAGAGGTTAAACTTGTAAATGCATGCCGAGAGCTCAAGCAATTTAATCCTAAATTGTACCAGAGACAGTCATGCATCTTTCTTTCTACCGGGCCTTGTAAATGAAAATTAACACCTCCCCACACCACACAGAATGGTTTAGATCGATTGACATTAATGTAAATCAAACTTCAAGCTACTCCATTAAATACCTTTTCAAGTTGAATTTTTCTCAAAATTTACTGGAGTTAAGATTGTAAATTATGAGCACCATACTCATCAAAGTTAACATTAATCATTTTGTGCTCTTATCAATTTATCAATATATCTTAAGATTAATGCACAACACATTTTCAAACATAAAATATTAACCATCTAATTAATAATTATATACTTAATGTTTATTTTTTACTTGTTAATTTATACAATATCAATGTATTTATAATTCAATAATTAAAATCGATAAAAATCATATTCTATAACAAGATATTACATGCTATAAATTAAATCTTACACTGATATCAATTGATTCATCTTAAACACCCACAGACACAGAGACAGTGAAAGTGTGTGTACATAATACATAATGTTCCGTTTCTTTGTTCTGTAATATGCTTAATGTATTTCACTTGCTTATAGACTAGTACACTATGGAGAAATAGTTCGCTCAAGCAGTAGAAAAAGGTTGATTTACCTATCAATGTGTGTATGTGTGTACTTGTGTTCTGTTCCCTTCGTCCTGTAAAGTGTAAAATACTTCGCCTATTCACTTGCCTATATCCTTGTACGTTGTTGTGGAGAAATAGTTGGCCAAAAAAATAGTAGAGAAATGTTAAAACACTAACGCCGTTGAATGACAAAGAACGGTTATTACCAGAAATCAAAAGAGAACTTGACATAGATAAGACTTACAAAAGGGGGGCAAAAAACATAGACATGATGGAATTTGAAAATTAGTTTTAGCAAAAGAGACCACATATATTATCATTTCAGTTACAAAACTTAGGGTTGTAGACAAATAGTGCACCTTGAATCATACTAATTAACAAATAAACGTCAAAAAGTGGGGGAACTAAAAACTAAAAGACATCTATATGTTACAAGGTCAACAACTTTCCTGTTCGCTTGCTATTTTCACTGCCCCAATAAATGTCAGCTCCCCATTAATTGAGGTTTCTCAATAGACTCTTCAATCACGGTGAACTTCTTCTGCGGGCGGGGGAGCAAATCTTACATTGGCTGGCCGTGCCACAACAACATTCTCATCAGCAAATAGTGCTTTGATGAGTGATGGGGTTTTAAGGGGCCGACGACCAGTCATCCGAGGATAGACATCTTCAAGGAAATAGTATGCATGACCAGCAATCATTCCCTGAAAAACGTTTTCAAGTTTGACATGAGCTGTTTCAATGATTTTGTGTGTGCGCGTGTGCGTGTGTGTGGAGTATCAACATTATAGTACTTCCATTGAACAGAAACGCACCAGTAGATCCACCCAAGCACTAGCACCAACAAGGACAGAGAATCCCAAGAGAACCTACATGTGTAAAGCTTTAAGATCAAATTGCTTATATAGCTTGAATTTAAGTACAAAGCATATACCCAGTTCAGTCATATATACTGGTCCCAACACTTTAATAATAAAAACGCCAAAGCTTACGCACCCATGGAAGGTAAGCAGCCGTGAAAGTAAAGAGGCCCAGGAAACTCATATGGATGAAGGGGTTTTGTTTGCTCCACACGTAAACCTGAAAAACTTAAAGAAAAGTTAAAATTCAAAACATTGAGAGAGTTTTAAACACGAGGTCTCAACAACAAAAATATATCAAAATGTGACTGACCATCATAAATGTCAATGAGTTGCTAAGGAATATAATTTTTGCAAATGACGCTGCCAAATAAGGTATCATCCCACCAACAAGAACAATTCCAGTCAACACAGTGGCGCCAAATAGGAGCATGTAAAAGAAATCAGCAGTCCTCCCCCTGAAGGAGTTCTCCTCTAGAAGCTTGCAGTATCGGGCAAGAAAAAACATATGAAACAAGAAATCCAAATCTGCCATTTCAATAATAATATGCAGGTCAAATATAAGTTAGATGTGCGATTCAAAACCTCCCAACTAAATATCGAACAATAAGAAACATACATGAGTAAGAAATATGCATGCTTTGCCAGTAAAGGAACAAGCATAAGAAGTTTACTAAGATCTGCTGGACTAGATAGAATAACTTTTATTTATCTGGGGATTTTAGAAGGAATATGCTGGGTTTCATTGTTAAGAACTCAAGATAGCAGATAGCCAGTAGCCAGAGTTGATCATGTCAGTATGCACTCAAGATTTGAGGATAGATAAAGAATCCAGTGTATCAATTAAAGCTTATGCATAGATTTTACTGATTGATCTCTTAAATGGGTTGATCCCTACCCCAAAAAGCAGGTTCATTTCATATAACTATATTTACAGTGCCAAATTTTACTGATTCTTCACCTATAACCTTCTGAAGTCTGCAATTTTGTTCCAGCCCAGGATAGATAGATAAAGAAGCCACTGTATCAATCAAAGCTTATGCATAAATTTTACTGATGATCTCCTAAATGGGTTGATCCCTCGCCCAAAAAGCAGGTTCATTTCATATGACTATATTTGCAGTGCCAAATTTTACTGATTCTCCACATATAACCTTCTAAAGTCTGCAATTTTGTTCCAGCCCAGGATGGGTAGGAAATCTTTCATTAACTTGCTCTCCAGTCAAATATTGAATTCGAATAACCAACATTGACCATGAATGACCAATACTTCCATGATCACACATAAAGACGTAATTCTCTCTCTCTCTCTCTCTCTCTCTCTCTCTTTTAAAAAAGGCAGCAAATATATAGTCTTCCTAAACTATAAAGAAACATGTGTTGCACTCAGATATAGTGTGTGTATATATATATATATATATTTATGTATGTATGTAGGTACGTACTTAAAATAAACAGTTATGAAACGATATAGTAACCCCAGACGTGTTAACATAAGAACACTGAAACGCTGCTACATTAGAACCAAAGTCGAAGTCCTTACATAACCAACACGCCAATCTCAATCAATAACAGTTCTTAAAAAAGGTTAACGGCAAGAATTACCCATTTTCCGGAAGTACAAGAAATTTGTAACGAGACGCCAGAATTGATACTGCTTAACCACCAGTTTAGGGTTCAAGTACAAATGATACGGAGAAATTATCTGCAGAATCATAACAGAGTGAATTATAAACAAAAACTTGTCACATAAACCTTCCAAATCTCAAATTAAAATAATCCCTACTAGTATCTGAATTCTAAAATAAAAAACTTTGAAACAACCCATTCCAATCGGAGGAAAAAACGGGACAGCTTTCCCAAATTTTTAACAAACTATAAAGATAAACTTAATCAAATAATACCCTGTTGCCAAACATCTTAAGTAAAGGAAAACCATGATTAATGAAGAAAACCAAGGCTTTCCAATTAATGATTTTAAATTACTAGAAAGTTGCAAATCCAGAATTGATTCGAAGAAAATTTGGGGGACGCCAATGATTCCACGATTTAAAATAAAACCAATCCAAATTAGAAACAGGCAAGCCAACCCAAGTAAACTAGTAATTTACAAATCCTTAAAGCTTCGAAAAAATCCAAACCCCTCACGAATGAGAAAAACATCAAACTTTAAGAAAGAGAATGGAAGACGTACATCAAGAGAGCAGCCTACAGTGGTGACAATAGCAGCGGTGAGATAGGAGCGGGTAATGATGGGCATCTGCTTATACCATTCTTCAACTGCTTGTGCCATTATGTTCCCCTATTTTCTGCTTATGATTACGCTAACACAGATTAAAGCCTCAATTCCGTGCAGAATCGGAAAAACAGTATGAGAAATAGAGCGAGCCGGGCGGAGAAATTCTGGTGCCAGAATCAGAACGAGAAAGCCAGCGAAGCAAGGGAAATCAGAAGAGCCCACGAGATGTTCAGAACAGAGAGAGGATTGTGGACTCGGGTAACATATCCTGGTCCTTCACAACCAATGACAGAAACAAGACGAATCATAAAGCGCGTGTTAAATCGCTCACCAATCACATTCTTCTTCTTTGTTTACCCTTTTTTTGCAGGGAAAATGGGCCGGCACGATTGGGTAGCCTATCAAATATGAGCCCATATAATAAAAAGCTCAAATGTCTTGTTAAATGGGCTTTGACGTTTCTAGATTGTTATCTTTGTTAAAATCTATAAATTAGCAGTCTTTATAAGTGGATCCGTGGCGCAATGGTAGCGCGTCTGACTCCAGATCAGAAGGTTGCGTGTTCGATTCACGTCGGGTTCAAAACCCTATAGTTTTGGGTTTTGTTTTCTAATTTTCTCAAATAATAAAACGCCGCGTTTCATCCATCAATCATATGATTTTAAAGTGATAAACGGTTCTGATTAGCGGATTTCACCAATAGCACGCCCATAATGCCTACATAAGATAATTCACCAACACACTGTCATCTCGCTTTCTTTCTTCATTCCATCTTCTCTGCCAAAAACCCTAGCTCCAACCTTCTGCTCCATCTCCGACAATGTCTATGCTTTTTCGGCTTCGTCAAGCTTACCCCCAACGCTACTATTCCACAATCCTATCTCCAAATTCATCCACGCCTCTCACTTCTATAGAGAAATCCAGGGCTGCCCTTAAACTTCTCAAGACCGAGAAGAACCCAGAACGCGTCCTTGATATTTGCCGCGCTGCTTCTCTCACTCCTGAGATTCACATCGATCGCATCGCTTTCTCCGTCGCTATTTCCAAGCTCTCCGAGTCCAACCACTTCGAGGGAATCCGTCAATTCCTTGAGGAATTGAAGACCCGGCCTGACCTTAAGAATGAGCGATTTGTATCCCACGCTATCGTTCTATACGGCCAAGCTGACATGCTTGACCATGCCATTCGTAGTTTCAGGCAAATGGATGAGTTGGGTATTCGTCGTTCGGTTAAATCGCTCAATGCTTTGCTCTTCGCTTGTGTTCTGGCCAAGAACTATAAGGAGGTAAGCCGAATTTTTCTTGAATTCCCCAAGATATATGGAATAGAGCCGAACCTTGATACGTACAATACTGTAGTTAAGGCGTTTTGCGAATCGGGTTCGTCTAGTTCTGTGTATTCTTTATTGGCCGAGATGGATAGGAAGTCTGTCAAGCCAAATGCGACTACTTTTAGTACTTGGCTTGCTGGATTTTACAAGGATGAGAAGTTTGAAGAGGTAGGGAAGGTGTTGAAATTGATGGAGAAGTATGGCATGAAGCCGGGTCTAAGTACGTATAATATTAGGATTCAGAGTTTGTGCAAATTGAAGAAGTCATCAGAGGCAAAGGCTTTGCTGGACGGGATGACATCCAGGCATAGAAAGCCGAATTCAGTTACTTACTCTCATTTGATTTATGGTTTCTGTAAAGAAGGGAACCTTGAGGAAGCAAAGAAATTGTTTGAGGACATGAAAAAGAGAGGTTACCAGCCGGATAGCCACTGTTATTTTACTCTGGTTTACTTCTTGTGTCAGGGCGGGGATTTTGAGACTGCGTTACTTGTTTCCAAAGAAAGCATGGCAAAGGGTTGGGTTCCAAAGATTACGACAATGACAAAACTTGTGAATGGATTGGTCAGCATTTCCAAGGTTGATGATGCTAACGAGCTTGTTAAGCAAATCAAGGAGAAATTTCCGGCAAACAGTGACAGGTGGAATGATATTGAAACTGGATTGCCTTAATAATGAAAACTGTGGACTAATATAATTATTTAGTCGATTAGAGGAAACCTTGAAAATTTAATCATCAGAGGAATACCGGCTGAGAAATGACTTTTTCCTGGTCAAGAATAAGTTCTCTCAGTCATTTCATCTGTCCAGTATCAACCAACTCTTTATCTTGTAAAAGAGTTTTGTTTGGAATGATTGTCCCACTTCCATCATGTAGTCTCATATTGCTGTCTCTGTCACCTGGCTTATTTCTAAACATCCATGTTAGCTGATACTGTCAACTTAGTTTCTTATACCTTTCCTCTGTTGATCTTGGGTAATTTTCCGTATTCGGGTTATAATGAAAGAGCTGGAAATGGTTACGTGGATAGTTCTCTGCATGTTCTTCTTCATGTTACCTCCATTATCTCCATCTTCGCACTTCGGTCTTGCTTTAAGAAACTGAATGGGGGCTTTAACAGACCTATAACTCAATTTTTGGTTGCTTGTTCCGCTCCTTTTGTGGTAGACGGGGGGAGAAGATCATCTCTCAATTTATAGGGGTTTTGGTGCTTTCTAAAGCTGGTGACCGTTTCCCCCCCCCCCCCCCCCTCCCCTTCCCTTTTTATTTTATTTTATTAGTTTTATGACTTTATCAATACTAATTATTCATTCAATTGAAGTATTGACCCATTTATATGTCCAATTCTACGGAAGTTGTGCTTATAATTGCTTGAGTAAGCTCTCAGATAATTTCCTTATTGCATGTTGTTTGATGTTGTATCGTAATCACATCTTTGTTGGTCAAGGTAATAGGTAATGTGGAGCTAGTCGATCTTTTGAGGTCTTGAAGAACTTGTACGTGTTTGGGTTTTTGGTTATCTTATCCCTAATTGGATTCGTATTTCATTTCTAATTTTGAAATAGGATTTCGTAAGATTAGGTGGTTTGATTGAATCCCGTATATAAGACGTTATTTTTCATACACCATATATTTTTATTTCAATAAGAATGTCGAATTTTTTTTTTCCGTATAAATGTTCCTTACTTTAAATCGTTCCTTATTTTCCGTCTACATCAGGTCCCTAATTTATGTAGGTTGTCTCTAATTTCTCCATAGCCTTTCATGATGGCTAAACCCTAAACTTATTGAAATTTAAAAAAAAAAATGGTGGTAATAATTCTACTAAAAGTAACTGCCAGTTTTAATGCTGGAAGGCTTGAAGGACTGAGCACTAAAGGGTGGGCAATGAATTTAAACTTGATACGTATAAGTTCAACCTTCTTTGATTTTAACTGAATCTGGCTGTAAGAGTATCCATTTTCTTAAGAATTGATTGGACCTAAACTATTTTTGAAACAAAGAATGAAGAAGAAAAAGAAGTAAATTTGATTTTAAAAAGAAATATTTAAATCAAACTTTTCCTTATTTTTATCATTCATTTTCTTAAGTCCAAACATACCCTTAATCATGTTCATAACTTCATATAATGAGTTGCATATGAAGTTACCGTATGCAAGTCGTACAACCTTGAATTGCGAACCGAGGTTCCACTCAAGGAACCACATTACCCGTTACACAGGAAAACGAATGGGCAATAAATAACTAGACTGGTAACTTCTAGTTTAAGAGCCAACTGCCAAGTTAAAGGGAAAAAACAGATTACATACGGTAAGAAGAAAGTTGTGCTTTGTTATTAGAAAATTTGTGCATAAAATCAGGCACCAAATTAGACTAGTGCGTGATTTGGCACCTAAAAATATAACTTGAAAAACCATCCACCGTTTTTGTCTCCGTGGCACAAAGATTTTACATACTTGCATGGATATTCCATCTGCCAATCACAAACACAATCTTTGCAAATTCGGTCTACCATCATCATCATTTGCTTTGCGACGAGTCATTTCTGGAGCTCATTCATGCTCCCTAACTCTCCACATCTCATGTGGGCGCTGCACCACTCGAGTCGCCACTTGGGTGTTCTCCATTGTAACTAGCTCAATGGAACCACAACTATGCTAACTTAGACGCAAATGCAGATCTCCTTGCATATTGTGCTCCGTATGCTACAGTTGATGCCACTGTCGTTGAAGCTACTAACCAACTGCACCAGAAAAAAATGGGCAAGTTCAACATCTGGGAAGACTTGCTACAAGGACAACCAAAATTTTGACCTAATTGTTACCTCAGATAAGTAATGTACGATTGAGTTTCTGGGGTGCCAAACTCTGGTTGAAGAAGAGCTGCAGCAACTAATACTAACTGGAACACTGTATTCACCTGTCCATATTTGCAGTCAACCTCGGAAATTAGGATAAGACAAAAGAAAGCTATTGAAATGCTCTCTGCGCATAATATATTTTAGGCGAAGTATATGCTGTTTTAGTTTCCTTCTTGTTTATTGGTCGAAGGGATAGGGAGGAGGGATTCTAGGTTAGTAATGTAATCCAAAACCGCTACTAACTATTAACTATTACAAGAGACGCAAAGGTTTTTCCTGCAGCGACTGACAAACTAGTTTCTAATTCTTCCAAGTATATTTCACAGTGGGTTCGATTGCACTTAAAGTTGCCAAGGTTGCATTTTATGGGTATGGTAATATGCTTACACCAATCAATAAATCATGCTCTGAAACCAAACTCCATACTCAATTTACCTATAATATGGGTTTGACAGGGGATACAGAGTCTAAACCCACGGAACAATCTTAAATGTTCTATGCATATCTCAATCTCATCCTAACAATCTGTAAGGAGTGGAAGTTGGTAAGCAAATGATACAACGAGTACATATAAGCTACTCCACACCTAATGTCCAATGCCATGCGCTTTATAATAAACTGAAATACCCAAAATGCTTACCTTGCTTAGAAAGAGTGGTTCAACCTTTTGGCGACTGGTCCCATCAAGGTTAAAAAAATCAAACCAGCTTTTCCACTGAGAGAAGCACAACACAAGTAACATTTTATTTGACAACTACACAATATACAATTCCTCAAGCAAAAAGGAAAATTTGAGAATCAAGTTGTTCTTACCTTCCAACCCAAGATACTTGCTCTTAGATATACTGCACCACCAACTAGGAAGACATCTCGGAACACAACAAGTCCAACAAGTCCAGCTTCAAAGTACAGAAACCAAAAAGAATAGTTTTAACCCACATAAATGGTTTACAAAGCTATTTCTTCTTCTCATAGTTGAAATGATACAAAAATGCAACAATTATTTCAGTGCAAATACTTACCATGTCCATTCAGCCTCAGCCACCTAAAGCATTAGGCCCAAGCAACATAGAATTAATAGAAAATATAATCTAACACTGCACCTAATTGCCATCAAAGAACAATGACAAATCTTATCCTAAAGTCTACTATCGACAAAGGTAGGAAAGAATAAAGTGATGACTTTTCTGAGACAGTAAAAGCAAACTCATTATTAAAATACAAAACAGCACATTCACAACATCCGAAATTGTAGGTAAGTGCAGAAATTATCAGGCCAAAGGACTTCTACGGTAAATTATGGGTAATTTGGGATCTGTATCGTGCAGCCATGGCTTAATATTATGTTCATATGAGGATGTGGTTTATCTTTTTCATCTTCATTTTGGATTAAAAAAATATTTTTTATCTTCATATTATAAAACTAGATACACACTAGCAGTTATTGCATTACCCTAAAGAATCCATAAATAAGCATAAAGCAAATGTACTAGATGTCAAAAACAACTTACGATGCAGTAGATCTTTATGTACCATTGAGATAGCAACACAACCAATAAGAACCTGCATCATGTATTGAAGATTGATCATCAAGTAAAATAGAGCCCGTAGGTAGGTTCTATCAACCAAACGCAAGTCCGCAACCTCGACTGCTTAATGACACTGAGCTAGGAAGGAGACACTTTATTTTGTACCTTGTCTGCAAGGGGATCAAGATAGGAACCCACTACAGAATCTATTTTCAGCTTCCTAGCCATGTATCCATCCAGCTATAATATATGAGAAGAAAGAGACAGACGTTTAGTATGTACTGTGGAAAGCGGGCCTGTTTCAATAATATTTAAAACGATTATAATGTCTTCATACCCAATCAGTTGCCCCAGAGATGGCCAACCCTACCATTGCTGAAGTATACAGCTCGTTTGCGATCATCCTGTACAAAATTGCATCAAAAACTAGTACCTTAAAAACAAGTAGTTCGTAGCAAGCATATGTTAGGCAGATTCAATTAATGAAATCCGATCTTTTTTTTTGTCACAACTTCTTCGCAAACAAAATTAATTATAAACATTCTATTGCCCAAGGCCTAAATTAATGGATTGAAATATAAGAAGCAGCATATTTTCCATAAAGAATTCAAGGAACATGGCCACAAAGTCAGCAATGCAACTGTAATCTGTTTAACATCCATTCAATTGTTTCCCTATGAAGCGTTAGTAAATCCCCTATATTACTGAGCTTAGGGTTAGATATATTCTTATATTCTTCAGTAAAAGAAAGTACACCATCACTTACGAACAAAAATGACATTTTTTTTCTTCTTTAAATTCATATTCCCCGCAAACAGAAACCAAACTTCGGGGGAAAAGGAATCGTCAGAAATGGAAAGAAAGAAATTGAACGTACCATCCGAGAACGGGACCGGAAATTAATCGACTAAAGGAGATCAAATTAGGCACATTAACGAAGCTGTCCACAAGACCGTGCTCGGAAGACTCCTTTGAATTGGAATCCACCCGATCCAACAATTTGAGTGGGAAACGGGTTCGAGTCCTAAGCAAATTCAGGTTCAAATTCAACGATTCAACCTTGAGCCGAACGACACCATTTCCGTAGAGAGGAGTGGCGGACTGAGAGAGCTTCCATGGCGGGCAAGCGAGAAAGAGAGGACCATGCTGTAACGGGATGATCCATTTGGAAAGGGGAGAGAGCAATCTATAAGAACCGTTATTGGAAGACAAGCGGAATAGTGGGTTAGAAGTAGGAGCATACAATGGCGAGAATGATAAGGCGGTTGTGGTTGTTGACGTGAGAAAGGTTCGACCTTTGATGTTAGCGTTGTCGATTACAACCTTAAGGGACCTGAAGACCACCATTGTTGAAGCATTCTTGGAGGTACGGAAGAGGAATTGGCAGCTCCGAAGAGTGCCTCTGCACGGGAAATTAGGTTTTGAAGGGTTTTAGACTTTGACTTTAGGAAGAAGAAATACAACACGTGCACTATTGCCGTTCACCCAAGTGGACGATGTGCTGAATAATTGGTCAAAGTGACACGCGTCCAGTGTAAATTAAAACGTCTTGTCGTCAGCCATGATGAAAAGTTAAAGGATGAGAATTGGAAGACAAATTTTTATTTTTATTTTGTGGGGAAAATATTTAGATTCTTATATTACACCGTTCTTCCATAGTTCCATTTCAGTTTTATAACTTTCACTGACAATTTTAATATAACTTCAGTAGCATTTATGAGTTACACCCAATACCTAATCTAAATGAATTTGTTACGTCGAAGTTAAGAGATTCATTTAAATATTATTTAATATTTAAAAATAAATCATTTGAATTTTTTTAAAAAAAAAAAAGTTAAAAGAAAAAAGACAGCAGAAGAGAGTATGAATTGGGTGGAATCGAATTTGATCGAATCTTTTTTTGGGTACAGGAAATGAGTTTTAAGGATTAAAAAGCACAACAACAGAGCATATTTTCTCCCCTAATGTCTTCCAAAAATAGCTCTCTAACACCATTAGGTGGTATGTCGCAGGTCTGAACTCATCTTTCAATTTCTGAGTTCGTTTTCGCCAACCAGTCTGCTACTCTATTACTCTCTCTATAGGCATGGGTTAACCACATTAAAAGAGTCTGATTCAATAACGACAGAGTTGTAATTTATTTTCCAAGCACGCAAAGATTCCTCATTAAACTTTTGATCCATCATTCGGTGCAATCCGTGGGAACCCCACCGCAATTGCCTGGATTGAGATCATTTGACGAGGTTTTGTATACAATGTTTTCAAGAAAGTTTTTTTTTAAAGAAAACTATACATCCAATTTAAATGCTTAAAAGGGACCTTTTAAATATGTTGAAGATTTTTATTTATAATAACAATAATAATAATAATAATAATTTTTTTTTATTGAATAAAATCAATTACATAAATTAAACGGTACTAAATAACTCAATTATTTTAATAAAGAAGGTGATGACTTCAATAATATATTCTGAACCAAGTTCTAAAAACAGTATGTGCCGAAAGAAATATTTCATAACCCATGCTAAATGTAGCTTTTTTTGGGTAGGTTTTTTTTTTTTTTTTTTTGTTAAATGAGGGTAATTGCGAAATCTATTGGATTAAACTTTCGACATCAAATATTTAATACGTAAATTTTTTATTTTTTATTTTTAAAAAAAGGTGCCGTTAGACGGATAAATCCTTGACACCCTGTTTGTCCAATGTACCAAAAACAGAGATTCAAGATAAGAAAGAAGGGAAATGGGTTGGTTATTTCATTGTTGGGTCCAAAGTGAGGCCCGTTGCACCAGAAAAAACAAGCTCTCTCCTTCTACGTCATAAACAAAACTATCCACCATTAAACAACCCAATAACTAGAATTAATAACCACATTTGCCAACACAATTTTTGCAGATATCAAACAGAATTTCTGACCCTAACATAAAAATTTATCGGCTTCAAAACTACCCTTTCAAATCATTGACCATCTTGTGCTGTTTTTTTCTTCTTTTCTTTTCTTTTCTCTTCTCTTTCTGGGTTTTTAAACTGGGTTTGTGTGTACCAAAGGCTGCAACAAGTAGCTTGCAGAAGAAGGGTGAGAGAAAATGAGTTGCTTCCCATGTTGCAAGTCTGATGTTGAAACGGGGCTTTTCACAAAAAGCCCCGCGACATTTTCCAAAGTCAGGAAGAGCACATTCAAATCTGTTTTGGGAGCCGCTATCTCAGTTAAAACAGGTGCACTGCATATTGAGGCTACATCAACTAGTTTCTTTTTCCATTGAATCTTTTGTTACATTGTTATCTCATTATCTTAAATACCATGATACCGGATACCAAGGGGATATATAAGAAAACAGCAATAATTGATATTTTGTAAAAGTTGACAATGCTAAAACTACATGCAATTGAAATTTTCATATTTTTAGGTGGTATATGACCATCTAAAATGGTATTATTCTGTCTCGTGCTATTTTGAATGACATTATGATCGCGTACCAAACACTTAATGATTTTCATCAAACTTTGTTATGTAATTTCTTCGTCATATATACCTGGTAAGCTCTTCCATTTATGGGGGTAGACTCTTAAACCTTATTGAATCAAAATTTTACCTTTTACATTGCTGATCAAGAACAGGTTAGCTTAGGATGCTCTAGAATTCTGGAAAACAAGGAGAAACAGAAAAATACTTGATGAAATTTTGGATCTGTCCAGTTTTCATTTCTTAAAATTCTACAGGTTTAGTAAAATGGATAAAATTTCAGATCTGAGCCATGGCCTCCAATGGATCATTGATAGTTCTATAAATGCATGGCTTCAACTGCAGGGAGCAGCAGGCAAAAATATATTACTGCTGAGATACAAAAACATGGAACTGCAATAAACGATGTTAAAGTATTCTCATATGAAGAACTAGCGGCTGCAACAGACAACTTCAATCCTGATTGTCTGGTTGGCGAAGGTGGATTTGGTTGTGTCTACAGAGGATACATACCCAGCCTTAATCAAGTATCTCTCTCTCTTTCAAACACTCATACACCGGAAATTCTTACATATACATAATGTGACAGTTTTACGTGCAAAGGAACCAATAAAAACTCAACAAAGTAAGTGTTTTAGACGGCAAACTCCACGATACACCTATTTTGACCAGCTTCTATTAGCCTCTTCCACAAAAGTTCTCCTCATCATACTTTGTGCTGGGGCGGCAAACACATAGCCATCACTAGAAATTTTTACATACACATAATGTAACAGTTTTCTGCCAATAAAAACTTATTAAAGTTGGTGTCTGAAATGGTAAAATCTACTAACACATCTATTTTGGTGAGTTTCTATTATCTTTTTACACCAGCTGGCTGTTTGCAATATATGTATGTAAGAATTGATCCACATAAACTTATTATTCTCTGCTAATTTTAGTTGTTTAGAAGTTGTGTGAATCTTATGTTAAATAATTGATGTTCAGGCTGTAGCTGTGAAGCAACTGGAGAGGAAACGAAGGCAAGGCACTACAGAGTTCTTTACAGAGATTATGCTGTTAAGTTTGGTGAACCACCCAAACATTGTCAAGCTAATAGGTTATTGTGCAGAAGAAGATCAGAGGATTTTAGTTTATGAATTCATGTCCAATGGAAGTTTGGAAAGTCAACTTCTAGGTATGATAAGCCAGAAACATTCAACACTTTGATGATTTTCATTAAAAATTATAGAAAAAAATATATATTCATAAGCTTTTATTTAATATCTTATATTTTTTGATAAATAGTTAAGACCCTCTATAATTAAACAATTGAGAGTTTAATATTGGATCGACTTGTGTTTTATTTATACTTTTTCATGTAAAAAAAGTATATTATAGAACTATAATAAAATTATTAATAAGTACTAATAAAAATTAATTTAATTAATAAGATCGAGTTGAGATGTTAAAAAAATAACTTAAATTCAAACAATAACTTTATTATAATCTCTCACATTATCCTTTGCCTGCAATACTGACTGAAGTTTGTCTCAGACTTAGCCCCAGATAAGGAGCCTCTAGATTGGCGTACCAGGATGAAAATAGCAGAAGGAGCAGCTAGAGGACTTGAATATCTGCATGACATTGCGGATCCACCAGTTATCTACAGAGACTTCAAAACATCTAATATCTTACTAGATGAAAACTATAATCCAAAGCTCTCGGATTTTGGACTAGCCAAGCTGGGTCCAACAGAAGGCAATGACCACATCACCACAACGGTTATGGGGACCTATGGCTACTGTTCACCCGAGTATGCTTTAACAGGCCAGCTAACCACAAAGTCAGATGTTTATAGTTTCGGCGTTGTTTTCTTAGAAATAATCACAGGGAGAAGAGCCATCGACAATAACAGAGTGACAGAGGAGCAAAATCTCATTAATTGGGTACATTACCAAATTTTCTTCTTATTTAACATTGTCAGTATTCATATTTTGTCAAATTCACTCTGAAAAAGCTCATATCTTAAACTTAAAAAAAAAAACAATATTTATATGTAAATCAACAAAGTACAAATGCTCAAAGTGGGTCTGGTGCCTGAACCATTTAGCTAGGTTTGAATTTAAGTTTAGACTCAACAGGTAAAAATTTATTGACCCATGAATAAGTGTAGTTATATTCTGTACTTAAGTTAGCATCCGTGCTTTTTAATCCTTTGATTTCGCAGGCACAGCCTCTGTTTAAGGACAGAGAGAAGTTTAGTTTAATGGCAGACCCATTGATTAAAGAGGAATTGCCAGTGAAGAGTCTATTTAAAGCTCTGGCAGTGGCAGCAATGTGTCTGCAAGAGGAAGCTGATACGAGACCTTTGATGGGTGACGTTGTAACATCTCTTGAGCATTTATCAGTACCAACATTTGGAGAAAAATACGCCAAAGCTGAATCCATAAGAAGTGCTGGCCATATTGAATCATTTAGAGTTTCAAGTTCACGTTCACGTGCAGACCAATAGTTGTAGCATCACTCTATAATTTGAAGAATACTAGAAAAAGCTGTCAGCAGCTTAGCTGTAAATCTGCTGATACAATGGCATATAGTTGTATTTTAATTTTCCTTTAGATGAGTGAGTTGGCTCAAGGGTAGGCTTGATTTATTCTTTCCTTCTGATTTTCACGTCAAAAAGTAAATTTCATTCATCTTTTATGTATATAATTCTTCTAATTTTAAATTGAAAAAATATCATTTTTAAAAATTTATAAATCTTACACTTATATTCTTTCAAGTTTTAAAAAATTATTTTTATTTTAAATTTTACAAGCATTAATTTATTTTTTTAATAGATTTATATTATATTAAATTAGATTATCTATAAATTTTAAAACATATATGTATAAAGTATAAATTTTATTAACAATTTTATAAATGAACCAATGATTTTTATATAAATTAAAATTAAAAGAAATATAAGTATATATTTTAAAAACTAAGAGATGAATACAATTTATTGTAAACTAAAAGTTTAGGCACAAAAGGTAGATAAATATAAATGAACTCCTCCATGAACCTTTTGTAGATAAATACAAATGGGCCAGAAGAGTCTCACAGATTTGATATATACATTGAGCATGCCACATTCATATGCTATCTGATTCTCACTCTTCTTGGCTGCCATTTCCTCAACAATCTGCATTTGTTCAATTCAGCTAATTCACGAATTAGAAACATTAATTTTACCAAAACAAAAGCATCAGAAACAGAGGATCTGGCAGAGTACTTGAAAACAGCATGAATCTTAGATGAAAAATTGCCCATTTCCGGCCACACAACATGAAAAAGAACACTATCTGTAACTTAGAGCTGAAAGTTGTTGATGTCGTTCTTGAGGATTCTGTAGCTGTAACCGGGAATTCTGTTTAGCTGATTGGTTTCTGCTACTTCTGAAACAGAACAGATTTTTGGAAGGAACCCACTGGAGCATCTTCTCTTCTTCCTCTTCCAGGTCATGAGCAAGACCCAGAAACTGGGCCTGGAATAACAGTCTGTGCCAGAGACGCTGTCCACAACTTGTGGCCGAGGTTTCTGAGAACAACCTCGTCTGTCTAACTCAAACATGGTGAAGTATTCTATTTCCTTCCTCACCAGAGATCCAACAGTGCCCCTCGTTCCTATGGCCACGGGAGTAGAGGCAGCCATTTTGTTTATCTGTGAATTCGGTAGTTATGGCACTCGCTGCTTTTATAATGCATTATTCTAGTCATGAAGGAGGCTTCTTGACAAAGAATGCTGCAATCATGGTTCTAAATATAAATTTTCAATTTGGAGCATCTCCCTTTTCACACTTTTAATTAAATCGTAGATACTAAAATGCTTTATGGAAAGCATGAAAATTTCCAATCATAATTGAAACTTTAATATGACATGATAATCGAATTCTTTAGTATACTCAAGAAAATTTAGTTTAATTTTTTAGAAAAAATATATTTTAATATGCTAAATTGATAGGAGAGAGCTTTCTGTTAAAGTTGTCCAAAAACAAAATTAATTATAAACAAAGTACAAAAATATTCACTGAATTTAACACCAAGAAAATAAAAATAAAAATCCTCTAGTGTAGTGTCTGCAACGAAACCTCGTTCACTTTAACTTTTGACTTATCAGGCCATATAATGGTTTGCTTCTTTGACACACTTAGTAATTTGGTTTATCATCCGTACATATAAAATGGGCTGTGTCTGTAAACAGAAATTCTTTTGCAATTACAGATTTTAAATCTCTGAAAGCGCTAACTTGTTTCTTTCTTTCTTTCTTATCTATGTCGGGTCAAAGTTATTCTCCACCTTTCATGCCTTGGCTAAAGGAAAAAAGAGGCGGTCTTTCCTTGTCTGGGTTGGGTGCTTTTTGGGCATGGGGTCGTAATGTTTCTTTCTCACTGATATCTCTATATAATAATTCTTTTACTTTAAATTATTGTCTATGACTTTTTATTTAATTTAAAAGTGGGGTGATGCATTATTTTGCATGGAGTCTAACTTTTTGCACATTCATTCAGCAGCCTAGTGGCTGAAATCATGGGAATAAGCCGGTAATGGAATAGGATACTCACATTAAAGCCGGTGAATTCTTCAGTTATTGGACATTCAAGTACGTCTGTTTCTGTGTATGATATAGAAGTTCAAGTTCTATATATTGAATTACAGAGTTGGGAGGAAAAAATTATGTATAAAAGAGTTCGAAATTTATTGTTTATATATTACTATTCATGTAGCTATTACTTAATAATTAATACTTGTTATATTTGACAATCAACCATCATTTTTCTGCTTACAGACGAAGCCCATTCCTTGGCAATAAGATAATTATTCGGTCGTATCAATATGCGTTCCATGAAAAAAGATATTCAGTATTATAATTACAATAAATTTTTATAAATATAATTATATATAGAATATATTAAACAATATGTATTACTCATTTTGAATATTGGGTATTCGAATGCGAGCACCATAGTGTGTAAATTTTTCAAATTTGGATATATTTCAATTGTTGATATATTTTTCCAATTTGAATATGTAAAATAAAATGGACTCTCTACTCGCCCATTAATATTCCTACTTAGCAATGAAAAAAAAATTCATTGGCAAATTTTTTTTTTTTACCCTTTTTTTTTTCTTTCTTCTCTCCTCCATAGTAGCGATAGAATTGTGTTAACAACAGAGTATTTTTTCTTCGTTCTTTTCGCTTATACTGGTAGAGAAGAGAGTCCAAAAAAAAAGTTTAAGTCAAGGGAGATTGGGCTCAATTTCTGGCCATTAATCACCTAGCTTCTGGGGTGCGTGAGGATTGATGTAATTCTGTGGACGAAGCCCAATAGGATTCAACTGAGATGATCCGCAAGCAAAAGTTTTGGTAGGTCCTAGAGCCAATTCTCAGAGCATAGACAAGAGACAAAACTTGTTCCAACAACTTTAATGTGATATGACTGTATGCTGCTGTTATGACGATGTGGGTGAGGGATCATAGAGGGACAAGATTGGTAAGTTTATGTTACAAAGACAACCCAATGTTATTAAGGTAAAATTAGAACAGCAGAAAAAAGACAATAAATAAAAGAGGGACTATCTTCTATTGCTATTTCATAAGTCAATGAACAACAGACAATACACATCTTCGTAAGCCTCAAAATTGGACATCCACTGTAATTCTCTTAAAACATGTTCTCTCTCTGCTTCCTATCTTTCTGTCTTTCCTTTCTCTCCTTTCTTTTTTTTTTTTCTTTTTTTTTTTTAAGATTAAGTGAACAAATTATTGTATGCAGGGGAAATGGCACACATACCCCAATTTTCGATGTGAGGGATGTGAGGCAAGCGCGTGCTGCAGAGCGACATTGACACTCGCACCCTCCCGGAACAATGAATCATACAACTGACACAGAAATTGCGACAGTTCTTCCTCATCGTCATCCCAAATACACAAATTGTGATCCCCATTTTTATTTTTCTCACCGTCACTATCTTCCCAATCACTTACTGGACTGGCAGGTTCGGTCTCATCTTCTGCTTCATCCTCTCCAATTTCAAACTTTCCATTTTCCATTACATTCAGCTCCCCGGAGCCATCAAAGGAAGTCAACTGAGACTCTGGGGGTTCATTTGAAGGACATATAACAGCTTTGGCACCGTTGTCTAGAAAGGCCTTAATAAGAGCTCGAGTAGGTCCATGCGTCCCCGTGCATATTATGATCCTGTCTCTCCAAGCTCCAACCTAGGTTAATCAAGAACATCAATAAAAGGGTAAGCAGAAATGGGTCAAAAATTTCAATGTATATGACACAGGATCTATAACCATAAAGGAAAGCATGATTCTCAATGACTAAGAACCAAAAGGTTTGACTAGTGAAAAGAGACACTATAGTTGTTACAATAGTTTCAATTGTGGCTGTTAAAGGCTTCAAATTTTACTGCACCAAATGCTTTACAAAATCAGCCAAAGCTAGGACCACAGTAGAATTGCAATTCAATCAGTGGAATTGCTCATAATCCTACTGAATTGTGATGAAATAAACATTGGGTAGCAGTAGAAACAACTGTGGATAATAGTTTGAGTGAAGCTCTACAAAATTTACATATAGAGGGAAAGTATGTAAATCAAATAGGAGCAAAGCACAAACCATCCATCGAGCATCGTCAGGTGTTAAGTGCATAGAAGGGACTGTCCTACGGAACATGTATGATCCAATTTCTTCATCATTTTCCATAACCTTTGAAAGAAAAAGGTAAAAGTCAAGTTCTCGAAAATGTATTAAATTGATTACAGAAAGTCATAAAGCATAAGGCAAAGGAGGCCTACTAGGGTTTGACGGCCTAGATAACGGTGGACAATGCCTCCAACTTGGAAATAAGGTTTGAAGGCAACTAAATCAGAAACAGTAGAGATATTGGCAAGCAGAGATGCACCCTTTCTGCGATGGCTTCTCATTGTTGACAGTAAACTGAATTTAACACTCTGTAGAAATTTCTCAGCAGGCTCTCCAGGTTCAGCCACCACAAATACATCATTCTGCCAACTAAATGAATAGCCACCAATATCATGCCTCCGTCCACATAGCGAAAAAGAACAGGAAAGAATGGAAATAGGTTCAGAAAAGACACAAGCAAGTACCTCACAATCAAGCCATTGGAGTCATTCTGAAGAGCCAAATGTATAACACCCACTTGTGGTGAGTTTTGCAATTTCTCATGCAATGATCGGACTGGCAGAGAGAGCTGTCTAATTCCTCGAGGAGACATTGGAGGGGACGCAGCTGTCTTTCCCAATTGACCATCTAAACTTAAAGGTGGGACCAGATCAATTCGTCCAATCCTATGACTGATATCAGGACTATATACATGTGGACTTGACGGGAAGCTTCCTGTAAACAGAGGTGATGCAAATGGAGTCGGCAATGTTGTTGCTGGCACTGTCTTTTGATTACAACACAAACCCTTCATAAGGGATAATCGTATTGCATTACGAGCACAAAATGATTCAAGTTCCCGGGCATGGTGCATCAATCTTCCAGAATCTGGACTATGTGAAGCTTCAACAAGTAGTACATTGCGCCTCCATCCTAGAGTGGGGCCACTAGCACCTGGTAAATCAGAATAGAAAAAATCTCAAGTTTTAATTAGCGATCACCGGAAGTAAAATATTACAGTAAGCAAATAGACAATTTATCAGCAGCAATACCCTCCTTTGTCTTCAACAAGTTTGCTCTAAGATTCTCTGACCATTTCTCTTCATGCCGGAAAGGTAGAAGCAATCTTTCACATGCATTTTCAAATGCCTGATGATTTTGTTGAATATATTCGTCAACAGCACCTTCTAACTTCAGCCAAATGGTTGGATCCGTCTCATCAAGTTCCATATCACAGCGTTCATCAACTGCAAGGCAAGCCACAGAGAACATGGATTGAGAAGTAAAGTTCTTTACAGAAATAGCTACTCTTTAAGGATAGATCCCTATAAAATAAGGAAAAGAAAGGAAGTCAAAATTCGAAAAGAAGAAAAGCAAATTATTGACATTTGACTCAATTAGAAGGGGAAAGTAGAAAGATTCTTTCATTCCCATACTCTAAAATTTGCATTGTACCTGGATTGAAGCGAAAATATCGTATCTCAGGAAGCATAGGTAGCAATGTACTTAAAGCTTCCTCTACCCGGTCAACAGAGCACGCACTCTCAATCAACACCTGCCCTGTATCTAAGTACCGCCAACCACCTTTTCGCAACTACAACAGTATAGATATATAATTCAACATAAAAGCTTCATCAGCCAATAACATATTTCCTACAATCAAAATTACTGATTAAATCATTATTAATTTCACTTATTGACAGAACTATAGAAGTAAGTGTAGTCCAAAACATTAGGGTTATATCAAAGACCTTGATTGTTTTCTAAATGCAGAATACATCATGACTGCTTCCAAGATCATAATATTGAAATGAAAAAAACCATATTCTAAAATTTCTTTGCAGAATTTACACACAGAGAAGAGCAGTTACCTTTGTTGGAACAGAACCACACCCTATTGAAACTAGGCAATCAATTTTTGTGTCAGGCCATAGAAGTTGCGCTTCTCTTATGGCAAAAAATGTAGGATTGTTCGCCACAATTGCACCATCTTGCCAGCGGTTGATATCTTAAAGATTATTGCAGGGTGAAAAGATATACATGTCAACGTACAGCAAAAGAACAACTTAAAACTCAAATACAAAAAAAAAATGCCAACAATGGAGAGCAATCCGTACCATCTGAGAAATCATCAAGATAATAAGGAGCAGCAGATGAGGCTCTAATAGCCTGCCACACTTGATGCTTACAACTTCCGATATAAGCACCACGCTTGTAGCCAAATTGAGAACTTGTTGTAGGTGATCCTAATATGGTTATCCCTGAACTTTCTGAAGTTACAAGAGAAACCTCTGGTGTTCCAGCAGGATACTGCTTTTTAGATACCAAATCAGAGAGAGAGAGAGAGAGAGAGAGAATGAGATTTTTACAAAATAATACATGCACAACTGTAAAGAAATAAGACTTTACTCCTATTCTTTCTTTCTTTTTTTTTACCATGGAGATTTTACATCCATTCAATAACATTATAAATACATATATACACCAATAAAAAATCTTGGCCTCACACCTGGTAATTGCGAAATATGAAAGGCTGTGCTGGCATCACGCTCACCAAGGTTGATACAACAAAAACTTTGGGCACATTTTTTACAGCAGAATCTATCATTAGATCCCCATCCTCATCAGAACACATTTCCTTCAACAGCCTCTCGAACTGATCTGCACTGTGCTGCAAGACAATAAGTCACAATGTCTCCTCTTAGGGAACAGAACTACATTGATATGGCTGTAGAAATAGCAACTTGCTTTAGGAAAAAATATAACACATTGTGGTTTCTTTGTTCCGAAACATAATCCTGCAAAAAATGAATTTGGTATTTTGAAGTGTCTCATTTCCTCACAGAATTCCTACTACAATCTTCTATGATAAACGTAGTAAATAATAAAAACACTGATAGTAACAGACTTTGTGGAATACAGCAACATAAGGTACATACTTTTGATCCATGAACAACAACTCTAAAACTCTGTGATGAAGTCTTATAAAGTTGATCCAACTTCTCTCTCCAAGTTGCGGCTTCATTATCCTTGGGCACAGGTTCAGCAAAAACAAGCTTCCCTGATACAAAAAGGCATTCAGCCATTTTATCTACATTTTCAGGGAAACACTTCAAAAATAAAAATACACGCCATTCCTAGGCAGCACCCTCACCAAGATTTTTATATATATCTTCACATTCTTCCAAACTCATTAACTTAATTCCAAGGGCAACAGCCAGCATCCCACCCGTTGATGTGCCACATATTAAATCAAACAGCTCATGTATTCGCTTTCCAGTTCCCTTTTCAATTTCCTTTAGAATTTGCACAGTTGCAAGGCCTTTCATCCCACCTCCATCCATTGACAGTATGCGAAGTCCTTGCTTTGCCACTTGTCTACCTCTTATTGCCCGCCGCAGGTTTTCATTTTCTCCTACAAAAGCACAGAATAAAGAAAACTGCTCACTAATCAGGTTAAAGTTAAAATATAAAGAAAAACCTAGAGAACTCAATTCAAGAGACGAACCAAGAATTGCCAAAGCACGAGCCGCTGCTTTATTCACACGTGGATAAGTTCCAACTGTAAGGCGCAAGAGAAGTTCTCGCAAGCTTTCAGAAGTAACAAGAATACGGCGATTCTCCAGACAGAAGGCCAAATTTCCAACAGCCAACAGAGCTAGCCTTTGTACCTATAGAAACATAATCCTTAAAATAAAGGACTGCACAATACAAGTCAAACAATCAAACAATTATATATAAAAGAAACTAGCCAACTTGCCTCTGGATCTTTCTGGGCACATAAGAACTTTAAAGATTTCAATACATCCTTAGTCAACATCTTCTCAGCCACAGCATCAGATGTAAATGCCAACTTCACCACAACTTGCAATACAGATATTACCTCTTCCCGACCCATTGATTTGAGAACTGTTTCAATAGGTTGCATGACATCAGCTTTTATCAGCTGAAGTGCAACAGAAACATCACAGGCAAGAGCAGTAAGAGCAGAGCAAGCTTGCTCAACCTGTAAAAAGGTAAAGAATTATCTCAAACGCCAAAGATAGAAGCTTAAATAAATATCTTATGATTTCTTGAACCATTAAACATACCACATGACGGTTGTCACTACTTATCATACTTATAAGCTGCCGCACAGCATTCTCATCTTTACCAACGACCACTCTATTTCCTTCGTCTTGCATTATCTTTGCAAGTGCAGAGGCCAGTAAAGGGTGATGACAAGAAGAAAAACGGAATATAAGAGAGAAGAAGGCACTTAGCTTATGCCTAGATGCAATAAAATAAGAACTGTTTTCCATCTGCAATAACCAGAAAAAGTACATTTCACTGACAATGTAATGTGTTCAAAAGAATTAAGTCAAAAGGTACTCATGTTAGTCATCAAATGCTACCTCTATTTGCACATTCACTGATCTTAAATTTTCATCTGCTACGATCCTAATATTAGCAAGAGAAAGGTGGCGAAGTTTGTGGAGGGGTAAAATTTCAGGAAGAAACTCAAGAGGATTTCCGAATAGCCTAAGGACCTGTAATTCAGCCATAGCCCTGCCATAAATATAAGGTAACAATAAGCCCAAAAGAATACAAGGAGTCTAAACTAATCAATACAAGGCTGCCTGATAGAATAACCTGAAGTCAAGAAGAGGCCGAACAAGTCTGTTGTGTTCCAATGACAATTCCACCAACTGAACACACTGTCTAAGTTCCACTGCTCAAAATACCACAAACATCAGATACATGGGAATGTTTGCAAGAAACATTAATCTTATGAACCCAGTTACTTTAAGGTTGATTTGTTTGCCCATGGATAGTCAGTGTATTTATTAGAATATGTACAACTTCTCCAGAGAAGACATAAATAACTCCCATGCTTACAAGGTAGCAATCAAGACATGAAATCCTACCAGGTACTGACACAAGCATGTTGTTTTCAACTCTGAGCACTCTCAATCTTCTCAGATCACCAAGCTCAGGTGGCAAAAACGATAGCTTGTTGTTATCAAGATAAAGTTTCTCAAGTTGTGGCAATTGAGTAAGCTCTACCGGGAATACCTGTATATAACTAATACAGCTTAAAATATCCCTAATGCAACTCAATTGAGTCTCACTTCCAACTAAAAAATAGAAAGCAGAATACTTCCTGGAGAAAAAAGGGGGGGGGGAACAAACTTAACTGTGCATTTTGAATCTTATGGTTGTTACTCCAGGAATGTTGGCAAAGAAGAAAACAAAACCACTAATGATTTCCTTCTATTTTGGATATCATACGTCATACCACACCAACAATCAGCAGACTTACAAAATTCAATTGACAGATGTTGTAGCGCTTTAAAGCAGTCATCCACCATGGGATTCCAAGTTCTTAATTCAACATATATAGGAAAAAACAAATATTCTCAAGTCTTTGGTGCCTTAACATGAAAGAAAACAGGGGAAAAAGATTATCCTGTAGATTGAAAAGGTCTATTACTTTTATTTTCTACAAATTAAAACTTAAACTCGGACAAATTAAATTCCACCAATTTATATCATCCCAGAATAATTATGAATCAGTGAATAGAGCAAGAAGGTCGGGAAAATAAAAATGAAAACTCAAACTTCCATTAAGCAAGTAACACTCACCGACAAGTTACAGCCACAAATTCTGAGCACAGCAACACTCTTCCAATGATCACCAGAACCTGCAACCCCTTCTCCAGCTGCGGGCATTGAGGAAGCCAAATTGGACCTCGTTAAGCGCGTCAAAACCCCCGTCCCATCGCTCTGTTGCCCAGAGCCAACCGCTTTGGTCATTGTGATAGCCTTTAGAGGCTCCCTTCTCTTGATCACCTTCATATCCAAATGCGCATTGTCATTATCATCAGGCGTCAATTCAACCACCACGGAATCCTGCGGCATCGGCAGAGCCACCATGAGCTGCGATTGAAGCTTTAAAGCCACCTGATCGTCATCCTCCGATGCAGACCAATCCAAGTCAATACGAAACCCAAGTTCCTGTTCTTGCGAGAGTATTGAGGAGGAAGAAGAATGTGAAGACGACGACGACGACGACGAATGGGATGAGGTTGATGCGCGACCAAGAACTTCCACAGATTCCTCGGAACCATAGTTGAGCGTGAGATGGAAGATCTCCGAGGGCCTCTTCCATCCCAATCCCCAAGACATTGTTTTCAAGTTTCAGCTGCAATACGAATGAAAGGCTGGGAATTGACCTGGAAGTAGCATTCGGATTCTACGAGGATCTGATCATTGCTGATAAGTCAGATTGAAATAAAATAAGGAAGTGAGAATTTTCAATTAGGGTTCGAGAAATAAAGATGGGATTAAATGGATGATTGAAAGGTAGAGACAGAGAAATGTGTAGAAGCTTTGCAGAAGAACTGGGAAGAAGAGAGAAAGAGGATGAGACTGAAACTGAAACAAACCGAAGCTGTTGCCAATTCTATTCAATTTATTTATTTTTAAACGGTGTTGGTAAATTCTCCCAAGTATTATGTTTTGGTGGGCAGGAGGAGGTTGCTGTGCGCTATGTCGTTTGCACGAGGCCGACGGCGGCGTCGTATTTACTTTCTTGATAACAAAATTGAGATGGGAACTACCACGTTTTCATAGTGGCTGTTTGGATTTGCGGTAGAAACAATTAAAAGTTTGTTTGTAGTGTATGTAAACGTGATTTTTGCACAAGCTCTATTTTGGAGCTTCTGTAAAAATCACGTTTCTGATAAAATTACGTTTTCAAACGTAAAAACAAACGCAATGTTAATGTTGTCCAAATCAGATTACAAAGTGTTCGCTTCAATTTAGCAGTCATAAGCCACAATCATAATGATAACGTTCTTTCCTCTTCATTTCTTGTTTTTGTTCCTCATATTTTCAAATAATAATAATGTTTTTAAGTTTGAATGTTAATATGTGATATCATTTGTCCTTATAGTATTTCTAAGAACCCTATTTGTGCTAAAAAAAATTCATAATTTCTTGGATATGAAATTTGGTGGGACTTGATACCTTAAAAACAACCTACCAATTCCATTTTACATAAATTTTTAGATAATAATTTTTTTTTTAAAATAAACAAGTATTATTATTTTTAAAATTAAATAAGTTTACATTTTGTTTTTTTTTTATTGGTATGCATTACTATAATTAAATTTATGTACATATTCTAATTGTATCTAATTTCTATTTAAGTACACTATTTTGGATTTCAAATTTTGATATTTTATAAACTTATGAAGCAGTCAATATTGGATTTTGACAAATTGTATTTTATTATTTAGTTGCATTTGAAGAAAGAAGTCATGGCCGGCCATCCTTCTAATTAATCAAATAGCCCATTAATGTATTCGTATGTTAGGTAAATTAATCAAATTTGACGCTCACAAACTCTAATAACAAGCTGCATTATTCAAATTTTAGCAAATGAGAATTTTTAGTTATATCTCCTCTTGGACACTTGAACCTAACTAAGGGTTAATATTCATTAGACAGAGGATAGTTGTCAGTTCACGTTGGTGTTCATTTGTCTAACAGCTAAGCAAACATTGATGGAAACCAAGTTTTCAATTTGCTTATGGATTTCTTGACTGCTGTACAGAATTGTCAAAACGGGTCAATCCCACTCAAACCTGCATAATTGGCGGAGTTTTGTTATTTGAATCATTTGGACCCAATTCAAAACAACTCTAGTGCCATGGATAATTGGTTTCTGCATCTTTCTTTCTCTGGATCAATTAATGCATTCATTCAAACTTAGCCTAGACAAAAAGAAAGAAATAGACTCCCTTGGGAGTGCTTCAGTCATAAATAATAAGACTCTGGTATAATTATGAATCTGTGATTATTGTTGGAATTGTAATGGGAAGAGCTGAGTAAATACAGCATGTGTTTTACTGTTCTTCAAATTTCCATAGTCTTTTTCTCATGTTTATATACTTGAGGAGGATAGCACTACTAGAAGTCATTAAACAACCACTAATCCTCCCATTCGTTGTCAAAGTTTTGACATGGAAAACTACCTCCATTTCAATCAGATAAAAAATAAAGGGAAATTTGTGAAACGAGGCATTTGTTTAAAATTTTCCTTTCCCTTATTTCGCATATTCCAAGACACAGACACGAGCTTTCCATTTGTGACGGAAAAGTGAGAAGGACACAGGCAAACCACAAAACCAGAACGTATAATTCTTCCCATACGATTTTAAGAAAGCTTCCACAAGAAGCCATGATCTCAACTGCTGCCCAGTGCAAGAAATCATTTAAGTATGCCCAGTTTTTTAAAAAAATTAATAGCCTAAAACAGTCATAGATAAACATATAAATATATTTTAATATGCTTGCATAGCTATTAATGATTCTGGTGCAAAGACATATAAAGGTTTCCACAAGAGTTACCTATATACCTGCCAAGTGCAACATTGGAGAATCGAGATAAGTCTTGTATGGCATAATGGACAAGTTCATAGCCATCCATCCAAGTCCAACCCAGATTTGGTCAAATACAAGAGAGGCTAAATGCAGGATTATTAGCAAAAACTGCAACTAAATCAACATATAGCCACTGAATTGACCGTCTCCAATTGCACAGCAATGAGTAAACAAAATCCTGCTTGAAATTTCAGAGGCAAGAAGCCCCAGCCAAGTTCATTACATCATTCTATAATATAACAGCTACAAGCAGGAATCTTAGGCTAAGATTGTGTCCATAGTTGCAATAACTAATAAGTCATATGACCTGGATACAGATCCCCCCTCTTAGATGACATTCCGATTATAAATAGAGACTCTTCGCTGCTAAATCAAAGGTTTTTCTTAACTCCTCCTTTACTCCATTATCTGCAAATACAAACTCGATAGCATTCTTTGACAGCTCAAACATTTCCTTCTTTCCAAGCCCTAGGTAATAGCCAAACCAAACAAGCAGTCAGCCAAGCTACTTTGTTTGAATTTCATTGGCTGCAAGAGTGAAGCATAACCTACCAAATGAAGATGCTGCGATGTTGTATTCACGGGAGAGACTGGTAGAGAACACACCAGCGTCATCGGTACAGAGGACTACAGGATGTTGTGCGTTATACAAATCAACTGCATCGGCAAAAGCATCATGTTAAGAGAGGCTATATAGAGTTGATCCATAAGGAAAATGTCAGTCCTAGCTGTATGAAATGACTTTAGAGGAGATTAGCTTCTCCAAGAGAACTAGTATTTTATCTTCTTGGGTTGAACTCAGCTCTTTTGGAAAAGCTAAAATTGTCAGCTCCTTGAGAGAGAAAGAAGCTAAAAACAGCTTCTATTGTCCTTTTTGAGCTAAACATTTTAGCTTCTCCAGAAGTTGTTTCTTCTTTTCACCAAAATGCACCTTTTTTAACACACAAAAATGCTAATTATGTGCTTTACAGACTTCGAGAATCACTTTTGGGCCTACAAAAATCGTTATGTTTGGCTTGGCTCAGCTTGGACTCCTTAAAATGACCTTTCATCCTACAAATCCATATTGTGAGAAATAATCTGATTTAATATGGCAAAAGTGAATTTGCCAATTACCACACATAATGTCACTAAATCACTCCTGCTTTTAAGTTCAGTGACACAAGTAAATCATTTCTTTACCCTTCCTGTAATATGACAGCAATACCCAAGCAAAGCAAACTCAGCACCCTTTTAGATAACACTTCCAAACATAAATTTGAACTTCTACAAAATGGATTCTTCCAAAATCAATTATTACACATGTTATTCTCCCTAAAACAAAAATCCTCACAGCAATCCCAAACACATTCACTAAATGAATAAACAGTCTATTAATTCCAAATTAATTATCATCATCTTCTGATGTAAACAAAAGAACCTACCAAAATGATGAACATCTATTGATGGAACAGACATTGTCCTTAAGTTTGATGTCAAACAAATTTCAACCTGAAAAATGTAAAGATGCAATAAGCAATTTGTAACTTGGTCAGTTATAAATTGCAAAAGCGACTATACTATATAAGGCATTAAGAATTAGGAATTATTAGAAGCCCTAATTGGATGATCAGTATCAACAAGCAGACATAGGTTGCCATTTGTTCCAGAGGAAATCAGGCCTTAAATTCACATAAAATTATTAGGAGTCTGCAAAACCTTTAAATTGATTATCTACAAGGAGCTTCAGACGTGACAGTTTAACCCATTGCATATATTGAAAAAAATTTCTATGTTCCCACACAAATCATATGACACTACCATTATTTTACTTTAATATTACTGTAGTCAAAGTTCTTGCAGAAATCTAACCGGAATTTTGTAGGATTTTAGCTTTCTCCAGTCTTCCTCTTCAAAGAAAATAGCATGTCCAATCCTTTCAGGAAGAAAGTCAAGCATATTTCGTATCTCCGCTGAGTTAGGTACCTAAAAACACTAAGCCAGAAAAGCAAACCAGTCAGGTAAACTCCAATAGTAATTGGTAACAGCTATAGATGAACGTACCTCTCCACAATGAAGGGTTATGTAAAGACCTTTTTCTCGAGCAAATTTCAATGCTGGCAAATATGTAATCCTACAAGAGATAAAAACGGATTTTGAGCTCAACCACCATTTCAAAAGATAACAGTACTCTGCTAGAGTCATAGATCAGGCTAATGTACCATTCACCAACAATTGGATTTCCAGAGAGATCTATACCAACTACCCCTAAATGCCTCATTTCCAATGCAAGCAAGACCTGCAGCAAAGAAATGGTGTCAATCAAAGCAGAGCCCAAAAGACTTAACATTTGCTCAGACTACTAGCACAGTTTCAGCTTACAGTTTCCATTGCTGCTGCTGTTGTCTCCCTACGGTCAATGCTCAAGAGAAGCCTAACAAATATTCTTTTTCTACTATTTACATCATATTTATCACTTGTTGCAGTGGGTAGAGAATTTACAAGATCTTTAGGAACTTCATTGCAAGGCATGAAAGCCACATCAACTGAACTGATAGCTCTCAGACCTTTCAGTACAGCTTCTACGTAAGAGCGTTTGCTCATTCCAATGGAATCGTTTCTCTGCATGGAATTGACAAAACATTTACTTCATCAGATTAATTATTAATCTCAATTTTAACTCAATAGAAATAAGTACCCTCCAGATTAACAAAGGAGCTCTTTCGATTACCTTTGGAGTAGTCCTCAACTCTAGATACACAACATTCTCTGATGCAAAATCTTCAATAACCTGCTTTTGGGTGTTACTTATATGAATGCAAAGGCAATAATTTGGTATAGTAATTTATACAGTAAACAAGCAGCCATACTTCTTTCGTGATTCTTGTAACTGTAGTGTGATCAGTTGTAACAATATGGATGAGGTCAAATAACTTGAATACTTCCTCTAATGAACGATCATCTGTATTCACAAAGCCATAAATAACACAAGTATTGTGTTTTAGACATGAATAGGTAAATATGGATCACCAAAAGTGAAGCCAGGAAACAAATAAACAGCCAGAAGAATAGGGCATGGTTGGCAAGAGATCTAAACAAATTTTATTTTAAGGAACAGTTCTAGAAAAAGCTTTTATTTTCTTAAAGCAAATTTTTTTCAGAAGTCAATTTTCTCTGCGAATGAAATTTTCAAAACTGAAACTGAAAAGCAACTCTTTCATGGCCTCTAACATCAAGCTTGTTTTCCACAAATTAGCCTAATAACAAGTTTGAAAACTTCTATCGTTACATACCTTTGCTTTTCCGATCATTTTTCTCTGCCTTTTTCTTGTGACAAATTTTAAGTTTATCTTTTATTGCCACTAGTAACACAACATTGATGTTAAGAAGCAGAATCGAACAGTCCCTCAGTTTAATTATCTTTTTAACAGCCTTCTGGTAGGTACAAACTACAGAGCACAGACTCTTGCACATATAACAATCAAACATTACTATGACTATGCAAATCGAGATCAGCCTAAACCATAAAAAAGGGGGTCACATTAATTTTAAAAAAAAAAAAACCAGAGTGACATTCTAGGACTCTTGTGTTTCCCAGATTTCTTTTTCTCAGAAAGCAAACAGATGAATAAACAAGAAAAGAACATTGTTTGGGCATACTTTTCAGGATAACATGTTCCACTTCGGAGAAATCTATTACACCCTTCTCCCCCAGAGCTTCAGCAAGTTGTCTGCAAAATGAAAAAAGAAAGAAAATTTTTAAGAAGCCGCGTGCTGAAGAAGACAATTGAAAAGTTCATGGGAATTGGTTGAAAGAAAAACACTTACAGCAGTGTGGAGTGTCTGATGGATCCATTGAGGTGAGCATGCAGTTCCACCTTCGGCATTGACCCACACCACTCCATCTCTCTTCTCTTCCCCTCTCTAATCCTTATTGGGTAAACTCTTTAGTATTTTGCACCGACCTCAACTGTGTTGAGACTTGAGACGGAGAATGGCCGCTGGAGGATGGGTTTGCGTATGTATGTATAGCGGTCAGGCAAACGCAGAGCGGAAAGACTTCTGTGCAAAGTCCATATTTTCGTGGAAAATGAAATTATTATATGAGTAAAATCTCCTCATTGATTATATAAAATAGTTTATGAAAATATTAATTCTTTATTGATTATTTTGTAAATGTCAAAAAGAACTAAGGTACTATTTCTCTCTGACCGCATCTGAAAGTTTCTTTAATAAAAATTAAGTGAAATTATAAATATAAAATTTTAATTTTAATTTTTTTTATTCATTACACTAATATATTAATTACGTTTGATAAAATTAATTTATAAATTAATTAAAAACTTATAAATTTTTTTTTAAATAATATATAGTTTATAAATTTTTAATTAATTTAAATTATTCAAATAAATTTATTTATTAAATATTTTTAATTTAATTAAATAAATTTATAAATTAATTAAATACACTATAAATTAATTTATTTAATTTACTAAACATACTCATTATCTAAATCAACTTTTCAAGTGATTAAAGCAAAAAAAAGTTAATTTACCTCACATGAATATTTGTTGTAATTTTCAATAGTTTTTTAATATGTTAAAGAAGACTATGAGTAGTTTTTAAAAAATTGTTATTGTGCTCTAAATTTCCTAAAATTTGAAGTAATGGGTATGTGAAAATTGATGGACTATCTATTGATTATAATGCTAAAATTTTAATTAACAAAAAATGAATAATAATGATATTTCTCTTAGGTCGGCTTTTTCCATCTCCCATCCTCTCCCCCTATCCCCTACTAGAATAGGTCCTCATTGAGCCTCCCAAATGAAAGAAAAAAAAAATTGTTTAGCATTTATATTTTAATGGTAAAATTAGTACAAAATAAGTTGTGAAATTTATAATTTAATTAGTTTTATCTATTTATCAAATGTAAATTGAATATACATTATTATTATTTTTTGGGGGGGGGGGGAGGAACTGTAGAGGATCAAATCCTATCAGCCTCTATGTTTTTGGAGGAATGACTTATGGATGTGACACATCATAATTGTGAAGCGTAAGTTGTCCATATTACAGGTTGAAGTGCACTAATTCAAACAAATATCAACAGTTGATTGTACAACATCAAAAGAATTTACTCAGCATCATCTTCTCTGTGTTTTCTTTCTTGGATTTGACCCCCAGCATCTGTCCCCAACCATGTTTTGAAATTTTGATCATGTGTCACCCTCGCTTTTCCACCCTTTTTGAGCTCCTTTTTTTTCTCTAAATCTTCTCTTGTTAATAATTAACAAAAAGTAAGCATAAATTTAAATAATTGAGTTCCTCAATTTAATTAATTAATATTTAATTTAATATTAAAATTTAATTAAAATTTTATTTTATTTAAAAACTTTCAATTATGTCAAATTAAATTAATTGAATCGAATTAAAAAAAAACGTAAAAGGATATAATCAATTTGTTCATTTAAATTTAATTTAAAAAAAAATATCAATATAAATTTATCAATCCAATTCAAAATACTTTTTTTATGGTCCACCTTTGTTATCAACAATACATGTTTCTCCCACAAATTTATTTTTAAGATAGTAAGAAGACTTATTTTAAGAAAATTTAAATTTTATATTTATTGAATATATGAATTTCTAAGTATATTTGTACGATAAAAAATTTAAACTTATATATATATATATATATATATATATATATAAACTTGAATATTAATTAGATTTTAAGAATTATTTTTATTATTCATTATACAGAGTTTAAATAATTAAACTACTTACTCAAAACATTAATCAGGAAAAGTTGTTTTAGCGATATATATTGTACAAATAATTAGGACGCACATTGAGTTTGGTACTTTGTTTTACATAAAAGTTTATTTAATTTTGAGATTCCAATTTTTAAAAAATCACAAAAATCATATATGTAATCAAATTCCTTATCCAGCCTACATATTATAAGTTAAATCTAATATTAATTCATTTGTTAAGAGAAAATTATATACAATTTATTTATTTAAATAATTTGTTTATAAATAAAAATTTAAATACATCAAATAGACAAAAATATATATATATTTCAAATTGTTCCAAAAGAATATTTAATTTTCAATAAAATAAATAAAAATTGACTTATTATTGGGAATGAGAAAATTAATTTCATTAAATTGTTGAGAAATTGTTAAAAAAGAAAGGGGGGGGGGGAAGTGGCGAAGGGAAGAATATTAGGTAGAGACAGTAGGTTGTTAGGTATGGCTACGAAGTTCAAAAAAAGTGGATACGACAGAGATGAAGATATAGTAGATTCTGCATGGATTCGGATTTGGATTCAGACAAATTATGATCTCAGAAGTTTCTCACAATTGACAAATTTTTAAAAAGCAAAGACATACCACGTGACTCCAGATTTCATTTTTCTTCTCTTCTGCCAACCCAAATCCATAAATTTCCCATTCTCATTTCACCCCCCCTTGTCTTGTCATTTCAGCGACCGGGTAAAATGCCTTAACTAATAGATAGATGGCATACGCTTTTGTATTACAACCTGAGATAGAGAGAGAGAGAGATAGGAGAATTGGGCCCTATCTAGTTGGCATGAGCCCATCAATTAATGGACTCGTGGAGCCCGGATTGGAGACGTTTTACATTATTGCCCGAGGCCCAACCCCAAAAAGTAGAAAAGTCTTACCCTATAAAAAAAAAAAAAATTTATCCAAATGACTGGATATGAATTACATTTCATTAAGTTCGTACCATAATTGACCCACCTACTCCGTCAATTGCCTTATTAATCTTCGGTACCACAGGCCCCTCTAACGCTCGATGTTGTACCAAAAATGTCCTCCATCCTCCAACTTACAACGTACAATTACAGAAGACCAATATTTTTCTTCTTTTTTTTTTTTGTAATAAGAATATTTATATATTTTTAAAATATAAAATTAATTTTATTTAAATATGGAGTCTATTTTTTTTACACATTTAATACTTATATGATATTAATTATATCGAGTGAACTTATTTGTAATTTTTTAAAGTATTTATTATTGATTTTTTAATAAAAATATAATATATAAACTTTTTTTAATAACTCGTGGGTAAAAAAATTTTTTTTTTATAACTCGGCATTGTGTTATTCACTCAGATTATTAAAAAAAATATAATATCAAACACTTAAGATTATATTTAATAAATTAATTTATAATTTATTTGATTAATTTATAAAATTATTTAATTAAATTAGAGGTATTTAATAAATAAATTTATTTAATTAAATTAGAAGTGTTTAATAAATAAAATAATTTAAATAATTTAAATTAACTAAAAACTTATAAATATATTTTATTTAAAACAGTATATAATTTATAAATTATTTTTATTAAACATATCTTAAACAAATTTTATATTTTGTTTTTAATGTTTAAAAATGAGGGCCTGGCCAAGAGAAGCATAACGAGGAGGGACAACCATGCATTAAATGTGTCTTAACAATTTTTTAAAAAATTTCAAATTGAATACTTTTTTAAAAAAAATTTATACTCATAATCTAAAATTTTGATTATAAGTTTGAATATTAATTTTTGATTAAAATTTTATCTATCACTAAATATCACTATGACATATAATAAACTAATCTCTTATTGTTTTAAAAAAAATAAAATAAAAAATAAAAAGAAGAAGAAGAAGCTATTTAACGATGACCGGCATCTTTCTGTCAATATTATGTCTTTAATTAATTTACCGTATATACCAGAAAACTTCAGATTCTACCGGTTTGGGTAAAAGTTAATTAACGAGGCCCAGGTTCCAGTTCAGCGAAATAGATTGAGATAGGCAAGTCACAGTTGCCAGTGTACTACCCGAAATTAAAGAAAGACAGGTTCATTGGAAGGGGGATGGATGGCATGGCAGATACAGAAGAGAGATCACAATTGATGACTTAAAACCGTCCCCTTACTCAAGCAGGTGAGCCATAATTTCACCTCCAACTACCCAATCCATGTGTTCTTTCATCCTCTTTAATTCCTTCCCTTTTTTTATCACTATTTTCTCCTTTAATTATTGCTATTTTTTATCCTCCCCGGCATTCTCTTTCCACGTGGATCTCAAAACAAAATTAACCATATTTTCATTAAATTTTTATGAATAATTTATAGTATATATTCATTAAATAAGAGCATTTAGCTCGTTAACGATTAATAATAACGATCCTAAAAAAAAAACTAATAATAAAATAAGATAATATTTTTTCAGTCTAAATATTTTTCTAAACAAAATTAAATTTATCTAGATTTAATAAAGCTAACTTTTAGAATATAGTACATATTAAAGTTTTCAACGGTTTCTAATTAAATTAAGTTATTAAGTATGTTGGATATTTAATTAACTAATAAGAAATTTAAATCCAATCATCTTTGTTATGATATAAAATTAAAATAAAATTTATAAACCTCTTGAGTACATTAGGTACGATGAAATCACTAATTAATAAAAACAATATTAATTAAATTATTAATAATTGAATATGGCTGTTTTGATCCAGACTTTCCCCCCAATCCAGGGATGGCCAAGTTCCCTGGAGTGTCATCAATTCTCTCGTACCTGCCCGTCACGTGGTCTCAATGCAGAATAGTAGTTTTCACTTTTCGTGTTTTATAATAATGATAAAGTTTCTTCTGAACCATCATTTATTAATTACATATTAGTTTTATTAAAATATATCTTTTAAAAAAATTTAGAAATTCCGAACAAACTAAAAACAATTTTTTGTTTTTAATTATTTTTAAAATAAAAAAAATTATTTATAAATTATTTTTTGTTTTATTTTGAAAATAAAAAAATAAAGTTATTTTTATTTTCTATTTTTATTCTCATACCACCAAAAATAAAAAATAATATTTTTAAAACATCTTATTATCAAATATATTTTTAATTTTAATTTTACGTAACAATTTTTAAAAATAAATTTTAAAAATAAAAATAGAATCAAAGAAGACTTCTAATTCTTGAAATGTAACGTTTTGTTACAATAGTTCGTCTTGTCCTAGCCTCCAATGACTATATTAAGTAAAAGGAAAAGGCATTCTAAAACAATGAACATTTTCAATATTATATTTTAATTATTTTGGCACTTTCATTCTTACACAAACACCTCACACGCAAAAGTAATTGACCAACTAGCTAGCAGACCAAACTGGCCTACAATGAAGGTGCTGCTTGTTTTTCTGCTTCTGTATGTGCAACAATAACCATATTTCCAGTTTTGACCCTTCAATCCATGAAATCGCTCTCTCACTTTAGCCCTAAATTAAAATGACCTAGGCAATATAACAGCCTTGAGAGGGTTCTTCATCACAATAGTGAAAGCAAATGTTTCGGTCGGGTCGGGTGGGGCATTCGGAACTGGCAGCCACTGGAAAGCATGCACCATTTTCGCCAGCATCAAGTTTATATGCAGAGTACCCAGCGTCCATGCTGGACAAATCCTCCTTCCGATTCCAAATGGCATCATCTTAACCCCTTTGGTCCCTGTCACGTCCACGTCAACCCCATCCCCGGTCAAAAACCTATCGGGTCGGAACTCATTCGGATCCTCCCACATATTCGGATCCTCCGTCAGCCAAGCAGTGTAAAACTCCACGCTGGCATCCGCCGGGATAGTGTACCCACCCAACTCCGTCTCCGTCGTGGCCGCATGCGACAACACAAAATGGCTCGGCGGGTGTCGCCGGAAAGTCTCCTTCACCACCGCGCCGAGATATGGCATTTTCTCTACATCACTCTCCGAAATCACCCCATCCTTCCCCACACAATCAACAATTTCGTTATACAGCTTCTCCTGAATCCCCTGGTCTGTCACCAAGTGAAACAGAGCCCACTCCAACGCTGTGGCGCTCGTGTCTGTTCCGGCGCTGATAACCTCCGACACGAGCGTCACGAGCTCCTCCTCCACGAGCCGGCCTCGACCCTGCACTTCCAAGCCGAATAGCGAGTCCACGTAAGCCGCACCAATTGGACTCACCATCTCAGGACCACCCAACTTCCCTTTGCTATCCACAAAAACCTTTCGGCTCCTTATCAACGGCGCCAAAAGCTCCACTTGCTTCTTCCTTAGGTTCTTCGCTTCTTTAACTTCGCGACGAAACAGTGGTGTCAGAACCGGTAAGAAATCTGGAAGCTTCGGAAGGCTAATGATCATAACGTCTTTTAAAATACTTTCGATGCTTTTGATTCTATTGTCTGTGATCTTCGCGCCGAAGCAAAGACAGATGAGGATGCTGCAAATCGTGAGTCTGCAGTTGCTCAAGACTTCAACGAACCCAGTCTCTCGGGCCTCGTGTTGGAGCCTTTTCATGTGGCCCTCCATGGCCCATTTTCTTATCCAACTACATTGCTTGATTCTCAAAGGCGTTATCATCTCCGTCACGAAGTTCCGGCGCAGGGAGCGCCAGACGGGGCCGTACTCGGCAGAGTTGATGGCGCATTTTCCCATACTGAAGATGAGTCGGATCGGCGAGTCTGCGGGTCGACTCGCGAACAGAGGGCCTCTCTGGATGAGAGCTTCGTGGATGAGGTCAGCACTGGTGACGACGATCAAGGTTCGTTGACCCATTTGCATGGTGAAGATTGGGCCGTACTTTTCACGTAAATCACGAACCACGTAGATGAAATGACGACGTTGGAGAATGACTTGGAAGAGATTCCCGACGAGTGGCCATCCCGGTGGCCCTGGTGGGAGGTTCTTGGGGCCGCCGCCTGTGGTGGACCAGCGGCGCCACCAGAAGCGGAGGAAAACGCAGGCCAAGAAGAGAAGAAGAACGTCCGTTAGCTCCATTGTGGTTGCAAATAGAGCTAACTAATTAAGTGGGGCTGAAGACTGAAGATCGATCAAAGGTGGTCTAGCTTTTATAACAAAAAATAATCAGAGAAGAGAGAGAGAGAGGGGTATGATCTAGAATGAGTTTGGTCCACCGAAAAATGAAACACAATGAAGAGCTAGACCAGATATAATTACTGTAAATACGGAATCCTCAGGATGTCAGGACAGATTCTACTGAGCTGTGCGTTTTTATCTGTTCAGCTAGATCGGAGAGTTGGATGGCTAAAGTATTTGAACTCTCCCCATCGTTGGATTTTTTGAGATCTACATATAACTGTTTAGAGCAACAACAACTATTGATCAAAAATTATAATGTTGCATAAATTCTTTTAAATTTTTTTATTTATATAAAATTTGATCCATGGTAAAATCAGTATTGATCATCAATTTCTCCCCATTGCAAATCAATTGGCCTAATAAATAATATTTAAATTATAATATATGATAAAAATAATATTTAAAAATATTATTTATATTATGTGTTAAGATTTATACATTATTAATAAATAAAAAAGTATTCATATTAACAGTGAAGGAAATCATATTTCTTAATCAAAATGCCTTTAGTTCACGGGCGTTGAAGTGATTTGTAGAGTTGGGACATTCGATTTCAAATGCCAGCCGAAACCGAATAAATTATTGTTGAAAAAAAAATAGAGGAACCGTGTTTTCGAGAGGGGAGATGAACGGCATTTATTGGAGGAGAGTTTCCGTCTGTATTTTTGGCAGCGAAGTGATTGGTCAATGGCGAGGGATATTCTAATTAAGTACCCACAGTTGGGAAAGGCTAAAACATTTATTACAATACGTTGAATATTTTTGCGACAGCTTGTGCATAATAAAGATACAAACTCACGCAGCCGATATATACGAATCACATTTCATTTCAAAGAAAAAACAAAACAAACCGGTGCTATTTGTTATATAAAATAGCACATAAACTATATATTATTGGAATAAACATAATGTTCAGAAAAATCCTGTTTTTTTTAAAAAAAATTAATGAACGGTTAATTATCACCGACATTTAAACACACTTTAATTTTCTTTGGACTTAACTTCTCGAAACCAATAAACTCTCTATGATTTCATTGGCCAAATGAATTAGGAAGGATGATGATGGATAGCCATATTACACTGACGTATCGAGGGGGTGGTCAATTTAATTGGTTGGGAAGCTGTTTAAAAATATTAGACCTGTGTATCGATAAATATTTGAATATTGATTTAATTAATTATATCTAATTAATATCAATGGGAGTATTTATGATACGTGCCCTAAATTTGGTGCGCGTACAGGTAAGAAATTGGTTCAAAAGGTAATCCTCAAGTTGCAATTGTAGGAATTTAATAATATTGAACCTCACTTAAACCTGCATATATATGTAGTTGGGCATGCATGGGTTGCTATTAGTTTTTTTATAATTTCTCGTGACCCTTAATTATGGTTACGTTTTTTAGTTGTTGGCATGCATTTTTTTATTGCCATTTTGATGCACGAATTGGCGGTGGCTAAAATATACCAAAATAATAAAATTATTATAGAAGATCATATTTATTTAAAAATTAATATTTAATTCATTATTGATAAATTATTTTTATAACGTATTACAATTAAAATGTTGTTTGATAAAAAATAAATCAAATTAGTTTTTTAATATAAAACTTTAAAAATAGTAATGACATTAATTTTTATTTTAATGAGTTATTAATTATTAAAAGAATTTAAATTTTTTATTTATAATTAATATTATTATCAAGAAGATAAAATATGAATACACTCTATATATATATATAGCATTTTTGGTTCAACACAGATAATTAACTGCTTGTGTTTAAAGAGGGACTTAGCGAAACTTAAGGAAAAAAAATTACTTTAATTTGATAGCGATGGATGTTCATGTTCTGATATCCAGACAACTATAGTCAAATCATATAATAGTGATAGCATTTTTCTTCGTTTCGTATTATAAATGCCACTGTGACATTTGATGATTCTGATTGATTCTTATAGTCCGACTCTCATTTTGTCAATAAAGAAGGATAATGATCGGAATCAATATTATGAAGAGGGTGAAAAAGTGATCGACAAAGAAAAACAAAGGATCCGTTCTCAATAAATTAAATGGAACAAAATTATTAAATTAAAAAAAAAACCATATTTTACCCTGACTAAAATATGACTTATTTACAATTTTAATACATTAGCTTTAAAATATAATATTTATGTGATAATTAATTTATTATTAATAAATAATATTTTATTCATCAATTATTTTTAAATCGTAATACATAATAAAATTAATTTTTAAAAATATTATTTTTATTATATATTACAATCTAAATATTATTTATAAATAATAAAAAATTATCTAAGATCAAATCATTTTTTAATAATATAATATTTTCTTAATCTTCTTCAAAAGATAAAAAGTTTCCTTTTATTATTATTATTATTATTTTTACTTAAAATTTAAAAAATATTTTATTATATTTTAAAATTAATGTAACAAAATTATAATTAAATTAAGTGGTAGTTCGCTGGATAAGATAAACGTAGTTTTGTCCAAAAATTTCTACGACGAATAAATACTTCATCGTTGGGCCGCATAATTGGGTTGTCTTTCCCTGTCGCCCGCCCGCGTCATATAAGTCACAGAGCGCATTAAATTGCGCTGGAATTGATTCTGATTTGACCAATCACCCGCCACCCATTGTTTTCTTTTGAGGCCCAACTCATTCAATATTTATATATTATTTTAAACGTTCTGAAAAAAAAAAAGGTTGAAAAACATGAAAATTTTGAAAGTAACTTGAAATTGACTATGTCATCCTCTCATTTTATAACATTTTCTTCCAAAAGCATATAAAAGGGACATGTGTTTGTTTGGTGAAAAATTTATGGAATAATATGTATAAGTTTTGAGAAATAAAAAAAAAATATATATAATTTTTTTGTAGAGAGAATAGTAAAATTAATTTTATAGGTATGAATTGTCCATCATCCATCTTATTATCTAGTTCATAGTTTTCTAATTTGAAAAATATTATTTTTGAATAATTAAATTATATAATTTCAAATTAAAATGAATTAAAATACTATAATCACGCTGAGTGTAAATAATTCATTTTTTTTTATTAAAAAAACGGTAGGCCTAAGAAAAGCCCAATGCATAGTTACGGGCTCATTTATTCAGGATTTGGCCTTGGTTAAGTGGGCCTGGGTGACTTCTAAAACCTCCCTCAACCTGATAATAGTCACTGTTCCTTCGTTCTTGCTCAGATAGGCCTTGGAAACGGGGTAGGTACTTCCCAGAATCCGAAAGAGGATGAGGATGGGGTCGGTGACTCTGGCGTCTATTTTCGCCAGTGGCTGCCGGAGCTTCGGTGTTCCTGTGGCTCTGGTGCGAACGCTTGACGTCTCCCATGCAGCTCTTAACAAGCACCACAACGAGCATGCTGTGAAATGGCGTTCTCGGAGTTCTCATAGCACTGCAGTTGTCACTGAATCCTCAAGAATAGACTCGGCCAACTCAACCACCACCTCTTCTTCTAATGGGTACTTTCGATATCCCACATTGTTTGTTTGAAAGCTCTTGCACTCTGCGCGAGTAAACTGTGTGAAGAAATGGAAATGAAGTAGTATTTGTTATTCCTGTTATCAAAACATAACCTCCTTTCCTGATTATTTTTTGAGACGTTTTCTTTTCTTCTGCTTTTTTTTTTGGGTTGTTGGAATTACATGAACAGCTAAATTATTATCTGTATGATATGCCTTTCTAAGCATAGCCTTCACATCTTCCCGGGAGTTTCTATGCCGATGGCTCAGTTTTAAACTTTTAAATCAAATGATAAGCTATTGTGTTGATGTGCAAAATATAGAGAAATTACAACCAGAATTGGCCCTTTTGCATGATAACAATAATTTGGGATATTTTTTTATGACCGTTTGAGTTATGGGGCATCTGTGTTGATTCTCTAAGCATGTTGTTAACCTGACAGCGTTGTTGAATCATGTCGATTCCATGATTTAACTTATTAGGGCACATGCCTTTCATTTTTCTGTTTACTTGACATGACTTTGTTCATGGTTGTTGGAAGTTACTTTCTACTGCTTACGCTTCTAGCTTGTTACTGAGACTTAATCTTGTTTAAGCTATCCAAAGTATGATCGCTTGCTTCCATGTCCATCACACAATTTTGTGCCAAGAGTTGAACACTTAGTTGTCTCGGAAGGAGGACCTGTCTTAGAATATATTTGCAAAGCTCTGGATTTTCCTCCTCTGTAAGTTCTACTCTTGATCTCTTCATATTGAACAATTTATGAAACTCTTCTTGTATGGCATGATAAATCCAAAGTTTCATTCTTTGAAGGTTTGTTGCAGATCTAATCCAATTTGGAGCTGTATACTATGCTCTTGTCTGTCCGCAGCCTCCTCCTAATGCCACTCAAGAGCAAATTAGAATATTCAAAGAAGTAACAGAACCTTCAGTTTTGAGAAAAAGATCTTCCATAAAAGGGAAAACTATACGAGAGGCGCAGAAGACTTTCCGTGTAACTCATGTGGATCAGTTTGTAGAAGCAGGGACCTACTTACGAGTGCATGTACACCCCAAACGCTTTCCAAGGTACAACAGAATGCTTCTTGGAATTATCTGTTGATTTTTGACGAAAATGATAATGTTTGACATTTAGTCTCTTTTTAGGTGCTATGAGATCGACTGGAGATCAAGAATCATAGCTGTGGCCGACTCATATGTGGTTTTGGACAAACCTGCTGGTACATCAGTATGTAGTCAATCCCACAATGTGACTTCAGAAAAATTGTTAACCCAATGTAGATATCCAACAGAGTTGTTTTCAATTTTCAAAATTTTGATATTGGATAGTGCACAGAGTTCTGTAGTTGTTATTATTAATAATCATGATCTGCAACAAGTGAGTGAAAAGTTTTATGTAGATTATGTAATGGGTTATTATAATGTTCTCTATGTAACAGATACCATGTAGATAGAGAGAGAGAGAGAGGAGACAGAGATTCGAGGTACTGACTTATATTTGTCAGCCTCCTGAACCTGAACCTCTATATTTATAGACAGGCAAAGGGTGTAGTGCATGTGGTACAATCTACTAGTACTTGAAGTACATGACATTAGCCCAACCATAAAACCCCATATAATTTTGTTCTTCTAAAACATATGACCATAATCTATATCAGTCCCTCATTTCAGATTTCACTATCTTCTTTACATATCTTTTTGCGTTTTTACTATAACTTGAACACACTATAATCCTAACTGAATCCATTAAAATTAGGATTAGCTAGATCAGGTCAATTGGTGAATTGTTTTAGATGTGGCTAGCTATACATACCTTCTCTGGTTTAGGACAAAAATGGGAATTGGGATTTTTTATTCTAAAAATTAGGTCTTTGAGGCTGAATTAAGATTGGAAAGATACTGGATTGATGTTTTTTTTTTCATATATATATATATATATATATATGTATGTATGTATGTTAAGGGAAAAGTAATTTGAAGGTAAAATGTTGGGTTATTTGGGGAAATTAGTAAATTTTTTGGATGCTGTTTACGGTACCTTCGAGAATAGGGTTTGGATTTGATGGGTTTTAGGGAAATTTCAAGAAAGCATCAACGAGGAATTGGAAGAAAAGGATGTTTCATGCTCTCTGTCATAGCAAATAAGTTCCAGACTGGATAGAAAATTGAAGAAAACGTAGTGGAAGTTGAGAAGAAGAAAATTAATTTAGGCTTCATGCCTTAGTTGGCATACATAATCAAGAAGTGCAATCTGCTGAGTAACTCATAAAACTATACATTTAATCTGAAATAAAACGTCATAACTGTCTAAGTAGATTTCCTTTAACTTATATACTGTAGCGGTAAAGTCCTTATCCTATGAGGGTTTAGGCTTCCTAACATTATAAGGAATACTTAAACATCAAAGTAAACCTAAACAACTTAATAACATAAATCCCAGGCCAAATACAATCTTAAGGCTAATGCATATGCCAAACTAAGAAGCATAGATATTGATACAAATACGGGATGTGACACAATAAGGATATGACGACATGACAAAAATGTAGGTTTTATATATTGAATCCTAGTACTGGACACATATAAGATATGATATGGCTTTGTGTATTGATACTTCATAGGTGCCAAACCAATGCTCAAGAGTCAGAATGCTTTTGCACACTTTTATAAGTCATTCTGCTACTATTGTTCTCCATCCTTCTCGTGGTTTCTCTCTCTAGAACAGGTGGGAGTTAAAATGTCTTTCCTAACAGGCTGCAAGGTTCTTGTCTTTAAAGAACAGTGGTCTGAAGTGGGAATAAGTTCTTGCAGTATTTAGGTCATCCTTCGTTTTGCAGTGTGTTTACATTAGTAAGGTTCAATGCAAGCCTTAAATGGATTGTAGCATTAAGTACCTAACATGGACACTCAAGATTCTTTACGACGTATTTGGAACTTTAATGGTACATTTCATATATATATGATAAATTTGTTAATTAAGTTTCTCTGGGTCTGTCAATTTTGGTTAGGTTGGCGGCACTACTGACAACATTGAAGAAAGCTGCGCAACCTTTGCAACTCGTGCCTTGGGACTTACAACCCCTTTGATGACTACCCATCAGATTGATAATTGCACGGAAGGATGGTAATTTATTTGGTTAATTCTTTCTTTGCTCATTGTCAGTCTAATTATTGTAGATTGTAATGGACTGTAATTTATGTGCAGTGTGGTATTTGCTAGCACTAAAGAATATTGCTCTGTCTTTCATGGTAAAATCAGGGTAAGTTATTGATAAAATTTCTAATCTCATGCTAGAATAACTAGTGCTACATGTAAAAGCACACTCCTATAACTCATGAGCTCAGGATCTTCCTTTTTAAAATGGGTCTCCCTCCCATTTGGAACAGTGCCTTCTTCACAAAGTGAACGTACAAATTAATTGTATCAGTTATTGCATTCATCTTAAGTTTTTGAGTGTTTATTCCATTTTTCTTTTCCAGGAGAAAAAAGTGAAGAAGCTCTATCTTGCTCTGGCAGCTGCTGCTGTGCCATCTGGAATTATTACCCACTATATGCGTCCAATTAACAGGGCTCCTCGACTTATTTCTGAAGGTAATCATGCATGTTCGTGTGATTAGATAACAGTGTTTGAGAACCTTTAAATAGCTAAATACTTACAATTGAGTATGCTTTCCTTTATTGGCCTTGTTAGAACAACACCCAATAGAGAAGGTAGGCCATGCCTATCAGGTTGTCTCATCAGTATAACTTGATCAGTTGCATTCTTTAATTAGAGTTAACAGCCGAAGATATAAATGGTACTCAAGATTTTTAACGTGAAAGCTTGAGAATAATTAGTTGAATTTTAAATTCCTAGGTAAAAATTGGAATATTTCACATTCTTAACATCAGCTACTCCATTAACATGTACCATTGTTATTTTCTAACGAATGATTATAATTTGGATGCTTTTCAACTTGTATTAACCTATTATAAATTTTTTTTTTTGTATTTCCTATAGAAACATAATGTGTAACCTGACAAGGGCATTTTCTTTGCAAAGTTGAATTTTGAATCATTTGTTTGTTCTGTGCACAAGTAGTAAGTCAAGGATCACGCAATGTGGATTGAACCCTATTAGTTTAAGTGATGCAGATTTCATTGAGGGATGGCACTTGTGTCAACTTGAGGTTGTGGAATGCAGAAAGGTCCCCTGGCCAACTACTGTTATCCAAGATAAGTATTGTATAAAAGACTGTGGATGGCCTTCGCAAGATTATGCATATGAGTGTAAAATCAACCTCCTTACTGGTAAAACTCATCAGGTCTGTCATCTGCCGTTTTATATATTGCTTGTGTTTTTATTGTTTGGGTATTGTGTCTTTCTTTCTTGAGTGTTAACTCATTAGAATGAAGATATGGTATACCAATATTTCTCATTCTCATGTTAACAGAGAAGTGCTTCATTGCCTACTTTACTTTCTGATTGTCATGCCTTTACTATTCATAGGCTGTTGACCAACTGCATTTAATAGTTAAACAATAATTCAGCTGTCACAATAGTTTGGAAAAATATTATTCTAGTGAGTGTGGGATTCGATAGTGGTGAGAATATGATTATGGTCAGCTGTTTCCAAGCTTACCTTTATAATGGGCGAATGTGAACTTTATCTTATGTAAACTTCATTTTTTATGCAGATTCGAACCCAATTTGCTGCATGTAAGGCTCCATTAATTGGCGATTCTATGTACATGTCAGCTGCGATTGCAGAGATGGCTAATCCTGGACTTAATCCATTTGGAAAGTACAAGAAAGATTTCAGTAGTGAGAGTGAAAAGGAAATGGCTATTACAAATTGGATTGCACAACATGGAAAGGAACCAAGTGTAGCAATTGGCCTTCAAGCTTGTCAAATTTCATGGGATGACGGTGAACACTTTTACCAAGCTGGTTCTCCTTGGTGGAGGTGTGAAAATGCTTAGAATGTGTTTTAAATGATAACGATCAACTGCAAATTCCTGCTTTTGCCTCCAGTTCATGTGGTGTGCTGTCATTTTAGTTGAAAGGGTTTCTCATCCTATGTTGCAAGGACACAAGATTCCCTTATGGTTGGAAAAGTTAGACAGTGATGCTGTTGCTAGGTTCAAAAAATAAACCAGAAGAAAAATGAAAAAGAGATCTTTAGAGGGTGTTAAATTGTACTATGCTTGTGTTCCTTGTAATATCCATTCCATCAGAATCAACTTAAACAGATGAGCCAGAGAACCTTTTAGAAAAGTGCATTACGTTTATAGATTCTGCTTGAGATGGAAGCACTGAGCAAAAGTCACAAATGATTGAAGTGAAGCTGATTAGACTCTGGTATTATTGATTTAACCTTGGCGTTTTCCTTGAATTGTTGCTACCAGTTTTCCTGTTCCCTGTCATGTTCTGGACTGAAAGCCGTTCTTTTATGGTTGGTAATGAATTGCTTGTACCTATTAATGTAAATAGATTTATGTGTAAGGGTGTTTTAGTCTTTTAGGTTTATGTGTAAGGGTGTTTTAGTCTTTAGTCTTTTTCTTTTATTTTTCATTTCCCTTATATTGTTTTTCCTTTGCTAGAATTCTGATATTGGATTGTATTTTGTTTTCTCCCCTTTGCAATAAACCCTAGCCTCCTTCTTCTTCATCATCTCCATTCTCTTTGCACAATTTGCATTTCTTCTTTTGTATTGTTTACATGGTATCAGAGCAAGGTTTGTAGAAGATAGTTTAAATCCATTCACAGCTTTCGCGGATCCAACTCCGCGGTGAGTTGGCTGGGAGGTCACAGGAGGGCAGCGCGCCTCCTGTCCGGGGTTCGGGGCGGAGCCCCGAAAGTTTGATCGATCGCACTGTTTAAGAGCCTCGCTACATCAATTCCGAAATTGGTATTATTCTTCTTTGATCTTGATAACCTCTGGATTTTCTGTTCGAATTGCAACTTTTGAGACTATCTGATAGTTTAGGGTATTTGGAATTCTGGGCGTTTTTGCAATGGCTGGTAATAGAGATGATTCACTTCAGTCCATTAGTGTGAGATTAGATGGAAAAAATTACTCATATTGGAGTTATGTAATGAAGAATTTTCTGAAAGGGAAAAAGATGTGGGGTTATGTTTCTGGAAATGTGAATAAACCCATAGATGACAAAGAGACAGATTATGCCATGAAGTTAGAAAATTGGGATGTAGACAATTCTAAAATTATCACTTGGATAAATAATTCTGTTGAACACTCAATAGGTACCCAATTAGCAAAATATGAAATAGCTAAGGACGTTTGGCAACACTTAGCAAGACTGTATACTCAGTCTAATTTTGCAAAACAATACCAGTTAGAATCTGATATTCGAGCACTTGAGCAGAAAGATATGAGCATTCAAGAGTTCTATGCAGCAATGACAGATCTTTGGGATCAATTGGCTCTTACAGAATCCGCAGAGCTGCGTGCTTGTGCACCATATATTGCTCGCAGAGAAGAACAACGACTGGTTCAGTTTTTGATGGCTCTTCGTGATGATTTTGAGGGACTTCGTGGTTCTATTCTGCATCGTAGCCCTCTCCCTTCAGTAGATTCAGTGGTCAGTGAGCTTTTGGCTGATGAGATACGTCTTAAGTCTCAAGCTGGAAAAGGAATTCTCCCGGCACCCAGCTTGTCTGTTTTGGCAGTTCCTTCTCGAGCTCCTGCACATTATGAGAATAAACCTTACACAAAGGTTGGAATTGATGACTGCAGCTTCTGCAAGCAAAAGGGCCACTGGAAGGCTCAGTGTCCTAAGCTGTTAAATAGAACACCGCAACAACACCAACAGAGACCTCACTTCAGACCTCCTCATTTTGGCAATCAATTTCAACCGCGACCATATCGTCCTCCACAGTTCAACACTGCAGCAGTTGTTCCTCCATCTGATTTTGGAGCCTCATCCACCAATTCCGCACTTGCAGCTCTTTCTGAGCAACTTCAGAAGCTTCTTGTTGCTCAGCCACATGCTATGTCTGCCTCTTCTGCGATAGGTCAGCCACCCCCTACTTCTTCAGGTATATCTTCTTCCATATGGGTCTTGGACTCTGGAGCATCTCACCACATGTCCCCCGATTCAAAACTATTTGTTTCTTTGTGTCCTGCATCATCTGTATCTGTTATGACTGCTGATGGTACGCCTATGTCATTAGCAGGAGTAGGTTCAGGTGTCACTCCTTATTTGTCTCTATCTAATGTTTATCATATTCCCAATCTTACAATGAATCTTGTATCTGTTAGCCAATTGTGTGATTCTGGTTACTCAGTATATTTTTCTTCTACCTCTTGTCATGTGCAGGATCCTCAGTCTCACAACCTGATTGGGACAGGCCGTAGGCAGGGGGGACTATATGTTTTGGACGAGCTGAGAATACCAGTAGTTGCAGCTCCTAGTGTTGACTTGTCTTCTTTTCGTTTGTGTCCTTCGTCTTCTGATTTTTATTTATGGCATTCTCGTCTTGGTCATGTTTCAGCTTCTCGTTTAAGATTCTTAGCTTCTACAGGAACTTTAGGAAATTTGCAGGCTCATGATATTTCAGATTGTAGTGGTTGTAAACTTGCAAAATTTTCTGCTTTGCCTTTTAATCGAAGTACTTCTTACTCTTGTTCACCTTTTGATTTAATTCATTCTGATGTGTGGGGACCTTCCCCCATTGCTACAAAGGGAGGGTCTCGATATTATGTCTCGTTCATTGATGATCACACTCGATTTTGTTGGATTTACCTTATGAAACGTCGTTCTGAATTTTTTGACATTTATAATAAATTTCGAGCTCTTGTAAGAACACAACATTCAGCTGTTATAAAGTGTTTTAGATGTGATCAGGGTGGTGAATATACTTCTAAAAAATTCTGTGATTTACTTGCCTTAGATGGAACTGCTTATCAAACTTCTTGTACAGATACTCCTGAGCAAAATGGTGTTGCTGAAAGAAAACATAGACACATTGTTGAAACAGCTCGTTCTCTTTTGCTGTCATCTTCTGTTCCTAGTGAGTTTTGGGGAGAAGCAGTTCTTACTGCGGTCAACCTAATCAATAAGATTCCTTCTTCCATCACTTCAGGTTTGTCACCTTTTGAAAAACTATATGGAAATGCTCCTGACTATACTTCCTTGAGAGTTTTTGGCTCTACTTGTTTTGTTCTTCTTCCTAGTGTAGAGCGTACAAAATTGTCACCTCGTTCTGCCATGTGTGTGTTTCTTGGATATGGTGAGAGTCAAAAAGGATATCGTTGTTTTGATCCAAGTTTGCAAAAGCTATATGTATCTCGTCATGTTTTATTTCTTGAGCATATACCATTTTTCTCTATTCCTACTACTTCTCACAACTTGACCAAATCTGATCTCATTTTTATTGATCCTTTCTCTGACCATACAGAAAATGTTTCTCCCCAAGTTCCTCTCACTACAGGTTCTGACCCCTCTTTCACTCCCATAGTTCCTTTTCCTCTTCATTATTCTCGCAGGGTTCGCACTATTAGTTCTGAAGATACTGGTACCTCTCAATCTGACATTTCTGGTAGTAGTCCTCTTCCTGCAGCTACCCAAGCTCCTCTTGAGACTGTGGATCCTCCTCCTCGCTATCCTCAGCGCATGCGTAAGTCTACTCACCTACCAGATTTTTCTTATTCTTGTTATTCCACATCTTTTACTTCTTTTTTAGCATCTATTCATAATCTCTCTGAACCCTTATCCTATAAAGAGGCAGCTCTTGACCCCCTTTGGCAGAAAGCTATGGATGAAGAACTTTATGCTCTGCACAAGACAGATACTTGGGATTTGGTACCTTTACCGCCTGGTAAAAGTCCAATTGGTTCTCGTTGGATTTATAAAATCAAGACAAAGTCTGATGGGTCTGTTGAGCGTTACAAAGCTAGATTGGTTGCTAAAGGGTTTTCTCAGCAGTATGGTATGGATTATGAGGAGACTTTTGCTCCTGTTGCAAAGATGACTACTGTTCGTACTCTTATTGCAGTTGCATCTGTTCGTCAGTGGCATATATCTCAAATGGATGTTAAAAATGCCTTCTTGAATGGTGATTTGCATGAAGAAGTCTACATGGTTCCCCCTCCAGGTGTATCTCATAATCATGGAGACGTTTGCAAGCTTAAGAAAGCTTTGTATGGTCTCAAACAGGCACCACGTGCATGGTTTGAGAAGTTCTCTGCTGTTATCACCTCTCTTGGGTTTTCCTCCAGTGATCATGACTCGGCTCTCTTTGTGAAATGTACCATTACAGGTCGTATTTTGCTTTCTTTATATGTCGATGATATGATTATTACTGGTGATGATCTTGATGGGATTGCATTGTTAAAGTCAGAATTAGCCCATCAGTTTGAAATGAAAGATTTGGGTTCTCTACGATACTTTCTGGGTATTGAAGTTGCTTTTTCTCCAAAAGGTTATCTTCTCTCTCAGTCTAAGTACACTGCTGAAATTCTTGAGCGTGCTCGTCTTACTGATACTCGAACCGTCGATACTCCTTCTGAGGTTAATGTTCACTATTCTTCTTCTGATGGTACTCCTTTGCAAGATCCTACCTTGTATCGAACAATTGTTGGTAGTTTGGTATATCTCACTATTACTCGACCCGACATTGCATATGCTGTTCATATTGTTAGTCAGTTTGTTGCTGCTCCTACTACGGTTCATTGGACAGCTGTTCTTCGTATTTTGCGGTATCTTCGAGGTACTATCTTTCAAAGTCTCTTACTCCCATCTACATCTTCCTTGGAGTTGCGTGCATACTCTGATGCTGATCATGGTCGTGATCCCACAGATCGGAAGTCTGTTACTGGTTTCTGTGTCTTTTTAGGTGATTCTCTTATTTCTTGGAAGAGCAAGAAACAATCTGTGGTTTCTCAATCTTCTACTGAAGCAGAGTATCGTGCTATGGCTTCTACTACCAGAGAGATTGTTTGGCTACGTTGGCTACTTGCTGATATGGGAGTTTGTCTTTCTCATCCCACTCCTATGTATTGTGACAACCAGAGTGCTATACAAATTGCTCACAATTCCGTGTTTCATGAACGCACCAAACACATTGAGATCGATTGTCACTTTACTCGTCACCATCTCCAGCTTGGCACCATTACTTTGCCTTTTGTTTCTTCTTCCTTGCAGATTGCGGATTTCTTTACTAAGTCACATTCTATTTCTAGATTTCGATTTCTAGTTGGCAAACTCTCGATGCTCCTTGCAGCCGCATCGTGAGTTTGAGGGGGGATATTAATGTAAATAGATTTATGTGTAAGGGTGTTTTAGTCTTTTAGGTTTATGTGTAAGGGTGTTTTAGTCTTTAGTCTTTTTCTTTTATTTTTCATTTCCCTTATATTGTTTTTCCTTTGCTAGAATTCTGATATTGGATTGTATTTTGTTTTCTCCCCTTTGCAATAAACCCTAGCCTCCTTCTTCTTCATCATCTCCATTCTCTTTGCACAATTTGCATTTCTTCTTTTGTATTGTTTACAGTACCAACTGGCTGATAATTTTGGAGTTCTCTTGAGAGTAGCATAATCAACATGGTGTAGTCCGAATCTTACTGTATATCCATATGTCCACTCAAAGTTGTCTAGCAAGGACCAGGCGAAGTATCCCCTCACATTTGCTCCTTTCCTGATCTCATGTTAAAGAAAAGAGAGAGGGAAAGAAAAGAAAAAACAGTATAATGTAGTAAGTTTTATTCTCCAGTGTTTCATTTGTGTCAAGGTCGAATAGATGAAAATATGATGAAAAATGTCAGGCTGCCTTTTCTTTTAAGAAAATTCTTTATTTTTAGATAAATTTAGTTTATAAAAGATAGGTAGACTATGTTAATAATGAAGAGATATATAAATGTGCCAGAAATGGGTTTTAATAAAAAATGTATTTAACATGTTTATATATTCACTAAAATTGACATGTTTATAAATCTTTTCGAGGTTGGTTTAATTTATCTATTTTTTGTAATTGGGTTTACCTAATTTTTTTTTCTGAAAAATTCTTAGATATATTTAATTTACAAAAGATAGGCTTGCATGTCCCTTCTTTATTGGTTTGTTTCACTTATCTTTTGTAGATTGTGTTTATTGAAGAAATTTTCTTTCTTCTAATCTAAAGAATCACAATCTCTTGGGAGATTTTAGATAAACTTTGGTCCATCAAAGATAAGTATACCAAGCTAACCATATATATATATATATATATATATATATATATATTAGAGGTGGGTTCTATAAAAAAAATGTTATATGTTTTATTCACAATGGGTTTGATTTACTTTATTTTATTTTAGACCAGTACTATCAAAAAAAAATTCCACAATCCTCTTTAAATTGTTTGACATCATGTTTTCTATTCTTTTTTTTTACTTACCTTACTGCCGCTACCAGGGCATCCAAATGATCTGCCGTATACTTCATTCTTTTAAAATCATTAATATGTTCTTCCAAGGTGAAATTTAGATGATCCAGCTCGCCATACCCTACAAAAAGGTTTGCATTGTAATTGCGTGTACAGAAACTCGATTAAATTAAACAGCTATTCAGTTTTGCTCACCATTCTCCGTGATGAACACTGGAATATTGTTGTATCTGTCTTTTACATATGTGATAGTCCTTTCCATGCCTTGTGGATAAACATGTAGCCACTCAATTGAGGTCTACATCATTGTAAATTCTTCAGAATTGGGTAGGTAATGCATAGGTAAGAAAATTTCTAAGGTCGATTTATGAGTAGACATGTTTTGTGTGATTCAATTTTGACATATTTATATATAATTTATTTAATCTGTCTATGATTATAAAAAAAAAAGGTGAGTATCATTTCAAGGTTGAGGCTACTTACAGGTTCTCCAATTGACACCCCATTTTTTTCTGCACTTTTTCTGTACAAACCCTCTGTTCTGGTTATACCTATTCCAGGTTCACAAGCAGAGGAACTACAATCTTGGACATAGGAACTGGTATAGTAATTGATGCCAATGAAATCCAATCCTTTCTTCAGTTTCCCCTTTTCTTTGCTGGAAAATTTGGGCAAGATAGTTCCTAGAATCTTCTCCATCTCTACAGGGTACCTTCCGAATATGATTGGGTCCAAGAACCTGCATTATAATGAAGTACTTGCTTTATCTTATGCCTGCTTTGTTGTGGGGGATGATTGAACAAATAGAAGTTATTAAAGGGAAAATCTACCAGTTGAAGGTAAATGATAGTGCTCTTTCGGTGGCCATTTTGTCCGCTGTAGAATTGCTGATGGGTTCATACCATTCTGCTTGTAAGACTATGCCAATGATCCCCTCTTGCTTTGCCTGGATGTTTCATCCATAACACAGTTTAGTTTACAACGATTCAAATGTGGGTTTCATCCTATTTCTCTGTTTAGTGCACTTCAGTTGGTCAAACTCAAGCTAGATTACAAATTGAACTAAGATGGCCAGGCCTCAATTTTGTTTAAAATATAAGGTCAAATTGATAAAATGACACTCCATTTCTAAAACAAGTTTACAACCATTTTTTCTTGTGTGGACAAGAAACAGGTTTATAACTTTCTGTTTTTGGACTGGAACAGGTTTATAACTTGACAGGGGCTGAACTGACTCGGGCCAGGATAAGGCATTAGGCCCAAACTTTTTATTCTTATAGGGGTTTGATTCTTCGGGTCAGCCTATGTTGGTCTGACAATTTGAAGGCTCATTTTCAAAGAAGTCTTGTTGTTCCGGTCCTATAAAAGCTCAATCTGTTAAGGGCCAAGCCGAATCACCATAGCTTTAAATCTTTTCGTGTTCTTGTCCAAAAGTAAATAAATCTTTTCATGTTTATTTTATCAAATAAATGAAAAGGAAAGGGGAGAGGGGGGAAAAAGAAAGAGGGGAGGGGGGGGGGGGGGTTGAAAAATTTGAAAGTGTTATTGTAATTTCTTATGATTCCAATTACCTGGTACTTGGTTCTATAGATATCAACTGCTGCTGCATGTGAGAGGACAATATTATGGGCAGCCAAAAAGGGCTCCTTTTCTGAATCCCCTTCAATGCAATCTCCGAAAGGGCTAGAACAACGACAGGGTGGAAAATGACCTGAACGGTAACTCAATGGCACTTGGACATTTGGCTCATTTAAGGTCATCCAGTGCTTTACTCTGTCACCAAAGGATTTAAAACATAGGTCTGCATAAAATGCAAAATCTTCCCTGCTCATCAAACACACAATATGATCCATATGAGTCAGTGACTTCTTGGTATCGAAGCTTCTTCCAAACTCTATTATGATCCTCGAAAAATGATGTGATTATTAATTTGATTCTCGAAAGATTTTTTTAGTATGATTTCATTTTAATTTCACATTTTCAATTAGAAATCAAATATTCTTAGGGGATTGATGTTTAACTAATTTGATAATGAAACCATTTTTTTGAATATCAAAATAGAGTTATTGCCGTTAAAGAACTGGTGGCTTACTGTGATTGGGGACTAAGCCAACCTCCATATTTGTCCTCCAATTCTTGAGGGATATCAAAGTGAGTCAGAGTCACAAAGGGTTGGATTCCTATGATTTTCCCAGTGAGACCAAAAAAAAAAAACCCATGTCAAAGAAGTAGACCCATTATTCTCTCTTTTTCCTTAACAACAATTACTCTCTGAAAGAAAATTGAACATAAAAAGTAAACCTTTGAGAAGCAGAGCATCTATCAGTCTGTTATAGAAGTCTATTCCAGCCAAGTTGACTTCTCCAAATCTTCCTTCTGTTCAAAACCATATTAGATTCTAAATTTATATGTAGTAATTAAAAATTTTATCTTCTAAAAAGAATCTTACATTAAATGTTGAAAATTTAAAATTTTCTGAAATCTTTCTTCTTTTTTTAAAAAGAAAAAGAAAAGCTAGTTCCAATGAGTGCTGTAAACAATACCATGTAAGATAAATTTTCAGGTAGACCAATTCAATCATTAATAAATATGTTAGTATATTAATATATTTTTTTAATAAAATTTATTTTATTTATCAAATTTTCATAGATGAATATATTTTAAAATTTTCTGAGAAAGTAGAGAAACATATACTTGGTAAAATTCTCGCCCAAGATAAAGAGAACCGATAGCTGTTGACTTTAATTGCTTCCATGAGGTCGATGTCCTCCTGTTAAATTATGGACATAAATATATTAAACTCATATGCTAGGGCCACAGCGTGATATAAATAAAATATTCTATTTATGTTTCTTTCTAAAGATAACGCTGCAGATATTGCGGTTGGTCTCAAGACAAACGTGGGTATCTTTTTTTATTTTAAACTTTCCCAAGAAAGTTGAAAGTAAAACCTGTAACAAACGCTATCTATAAGAAAAATATTCAAAGGAAAAGCAAACCTCCAAGCTTTTGATGCCACGGAGTATGCTTAAATATATTATATCTTTCATTATTAGTGTAAGAAGACAACATGACACTAGGCACCTCTAGGGCATGAATCACGACTGAAAAAAGAAAGAAAGAGGAGGTGAATCGGATTTGACACCAATAAACTCTTTTTTAAAAGATAAATAATAAATAAGATAAAATATCAAAATATGATTCTAGGGCATGAATCATGACTGAAAAAAAAAAGAGAGTAGGTGAATTGGATTTGACACCAATACTCTTTTTTTAAAAGATAAAATATTAAAATATGATTTCAACCAAATAAAACACTTAATGATGTTGTAATAAATGAGATATTTTAAATATGATTCAGAATTTTTTTTATTTGATTTATTTAAGAAACTCTATTTATTTAATAATAACAATTCAAAATATCATAGCACAACGAATATTGCGGTAATTTTTATAATCAAAATTTTAATTTAATTAAAATTTAAGTAATTTATAAAATATTATCATAAAAACATTACCAAATTTGATTTCAAATAAATTTGTTATCATCAAAATATAATAAAATATTCTTTTGAAATCTTGGGCTAACAATGATGTATTTAAAAGCATGATATTCTAAATGGCTTAAATGGATGTGGGACAATGCAACCTTAAAAGATAAGTTAATTGAGATGGTATATATATGTGGAACCTCCAAGCTTTTGATGCCATGGAGTATACTTAAAAATATTATATCTTTCATTATTATTAGTATAAGAAGACAACATGACACTAGGCACCTCTAGGGCATGAATCATGACTGAAAAAGAAAAAAGAAAAAAAAGAAGAGGCGAATTGGATTTGACACCGATAAACACTTTTTTTCAAAGATAAAAAAATAAATAAGATAAAATATTAAAATACGATTTCAACCAAATAGAATTATTAAGGATGTTGTAATAAATGAGATATTTCAAATATGATTCAGAATAATTTTTTATTTTATTTATTTAATAGTAATAATTCAAAAATAACATAGCACAACGAGAATTGATATAATTTTATAACAAAACTTTAATTTAATATAAAATATCATATTTAAAATTTAAATAACTTAAAAAATATCATCTTAAAAAAATTACCAAATTTAGCTTCAAATAAATTTGCTATCATCAAAATATATTAAAATATTCTTTTGAAATCTTGGGCCAACAATGATGCATTTAAAAGCATGATTTTATTTTAAATGCCTTGAATGGATGTGGGGTAATGCTAGCTTAAAAGATAAAGTTAATTGAGATACTATAAGTGGAACCTACCTGAATAATAAATAAATAAAAACTAGTATAAATAAACATTTTAAAATACCAAGTAGCGATGATAATGGTCAACAGCAATATCCCCATTTCTTCCATCAACAATTCTACCTGCAATCATCAATTAAATATTTTCTTAACGAAAATGGAAGCTTGAAGAATAAGGAAACGTGCAAGTTATAGAATTTCAGGTCTTAGTTCACTGAACAAAACAGGCAGAAATTAAATAAGCAAAATGTAAGAGTGATCAGAAAAGTTATTTTTGCTTCATCATTGTACAACTTTGCTCAAATCTGCAATGAAGTTCATTTGAGTGCAGTTTCTGGTATTCTGGTTTCTTCATAGATCAAACGGAGTTCTTAATATTATCTCACCTGGTATGTGAGAGAAAATATCCCAGTTGCTTAGTCCTTTGCCATCACTAAAGTAAGCACCTTCATACTGCAAAAAAATAAGAAGGGAGAAACCGTAGTTTAAAATGCAACATGGTTTAAAAATCTTAAGATTTTACGGTGACGAGCTTGAACCTGGTAAGAAGAAGAAGCAGTGCCAAAGAGAAAGTTGGAGGGCAAAGGAGATTGATCCTCCAACTCCTTCGAGAGAGCTCTTGGATGATCATGGTATGAGTTGAGCAGAGGAAGCAAGAGAATCTCCAGAAGGATAGTTTTCAGCAATGTAAAGAACCCCATTGTTTTCTATTGCAGGAAAGAGAGTTTTGGGGGGTGGTTCTCTAATCAAAGGGGGATCTTCAACTAAAGTTATATATATAAAAAAAATGGCAACAACTTTTTATTTTTTATTTTTTTATAAAGAAAAGGTAAAAACTTTGTGGGGTATTAAATAATTTTCTAGATTAATAATTCTTTAAAACGTGTTAAATAATGTTTTTTAAAATATTAAACACAGCCAGAATGTATCATACAAATATATAGTAGGAAATATTGATTAAGTTTTAATATGACTGGAAGAGCCTTAAATAAAGTGGTGGGTTAACCACTTCAAAGTTTAATATTCAAGTTAAAGAAAATTTTTAAAAGGCAAGCGCAAATTCTTTTGATGCCCAAGGTGATATCTTGATCATGCCTACAAGAGTTAGCTAATTTAGAGAATAGAAAATTTAATAAGAATATGGGTTAAACTTATTCTAATACTAAAAGCTTGTGTTGGTGGATCTTTCATGTCTAGTATTATAAATAGATTTTATTCATTTTTCAATAAATCTCGCTTTTATAATAATTTTTTCGTCAAAGTATAAGATATAAGTTTGTTCGCAGCAAAGTTGAATAGTAAAAATACATTTCCCATCACAATCATCTATGAAAAATAACTATTAGCTAAAGCATATGACATGATCTAGAATTAATGCAAACAATGAATTTATTTTTTCTCTCCTCGTTGGAGAAAGAAACATTGACCATTATGACAAATATTATGGAAGTTTTGCTTCCGAGGCTCTGGCATTAGTGTTCTGAGCTTGGCATTTGCCTCGAACTGTTTGTTCCATTTTCTCTTTTCACTGTCATTTTGCTGCATAATGCTACTATCTGCTTTATGCTTTGAAATGAATTGCTTGTACCAACTTGCTGACAGTTTCGGAGTTCTCTTCAGTGTTGCAAAATCAACATGGTAGAGTCCAAATTTTACTTGATATCCATATTTCCACTCGAAGTTGTCAAGCAAGGACCACGCAAAGTAACCCCTTACATCTGCTCCTTTCCTGATCCCATCGTTAAGACACACAGAAGAGAAGGAGCTTAATTTTTTTCTCAGGTATTTCACAACTGTTTGATTAAACAAACTAGTAGAAGCATTTGGGTCTTCTGCAATACTTTATACACCATATCCAAATTCTTAGTAGAAACTAAGTGAAGGCTAACTTGGGCGGTTAGAGGTGAAAATTAAAGGAAATGATTACTAATTGGACTCTCTCTTACTCCAAAAAAATAAAGTATGTCAACGAAAACAAAACTAGTAGAAAGGTTAGAAAGACAAAATTGATCAAAGTATAGAGAAGAAAAAATGTATATAAATAAACGAGATTTAGAGATAATGGTGGACTTGGTGATGCTCACTACGAAATGGAAGTGGAAGAAAAAACTCTTTTTCCCTTTTCAAAATTTCTGAACATTCGCAACACTAAAAAGTAAAAGTGTTTTCTCTTGTATTTTACAAATGTCTGGTTGTCCCAAACAAACAAGCTAGTAGAAGGGTTAGAGTTAGAAAAATGATCAAAGTATTGTTAAAAAAAAGAAAAAAAAATCTTACCTTATTGCTGCCAAAACGTTGTATAAGTGACCCTCCATGAATTTAATTCTTCTAAAATCATTAAGATATTCTTCCTGGGTGTAATTTGAATCATTCATATTTCCATACCCTACAAAACGTTTGGATAGTCAGAAAATGCACAGAAAGTGGAACTCAATGAAAGGGCTTACTGGGTTTTTTTTGCTTACCATTTTCGGTGATGATCGTTGGAGTGTTATTGTATGTGTCTTTCATATAGGTAATTATTTTCTCCATGCCTTGTGGATAGACATTTAACCATTCAAACGGTGTCTGCATTACAATATTCAGAAGCTTCAGAAACACTTGGTAATGAAAAGAAAAATTATGAGGATCACTATAATGTTAAGAATAGGATAAAACTAAAGTGAAATTCGTTGAGTTCGTTTTAAGGTTTTTTTAATAAAATATAACACTTGCATTTTTTATAACTGATTATCCTATTATTGACTATTTCATAAGTTTTTTTTATTGTCATAATTCTATTGAAAATTTTGATACCAAACATACAAGAATTACAATTATTTTTTTTTGAGAGAATTTTATTTTTCCAACCTAATTTTTGTTGTCCATTGTATTTTTTTATAAGCTATTAATTTTTTATGATTGATCCTTCTTTTATTTATTTGTCCCATATGCATTTAGCTCCCTAGTTTGGTAAAAATCCTTTTCATAGAAAAGAGAGTAAAATGGAGTATCAAATAAAGAAAATAATATTTTAGTAATTTCACATGGTTATTGTTAAAATTGATGTCTAATTTAAAAATAAAGAGTTAAATGTAATAGAATAAATAAATTAGAGAATCAATTGCAAAAATTAATAAATTAGAAAAAAAGTACAGTTAAATAAAAAAAATTAAGTAAAAAAAAAATACAACTTCCCCTTAGTTTTTTTTTCTTAAGAACACTTACAAGTTCTCCCATTGGGACACCGTTTCTTTGTGCAGTTTGTGCATATGAACCCTCTGTTCTTGAAACCCCAGAAGTCCCAGGTTCACAAACTGATGAGATGCAGTCTCGGGCATAGTAACTTGCATAGTGATTGATGCCAATGAAGTCCAACCCATTCTTCAGTTTCTCTTTGTCTTTGCTGGAAAATTTGGGTAAGATATTTCCCAGAATCTTCTTCATCACTCTAGGGTATTTCCCAAATATGATTGGGTCCAAGAACCTGCATGAATTGTAGTTAAGGATTTATATAAGGAATCAAACATTGTGAGTTCAATGAACAAACAAAAATAATTTCATAATGGGAAATTTTACCAATGAATGTTGAATGATAGTGCTCTTTCAGTAGCCAATTTGTCTGCTGTAGAATTGCTGAATGGTTCATACCAGTCACAGTGTAACACAAAGCCTATTCTTCCCCCTTGCTCTTTCTGGATGTGTCATTAACAACATAGTGAAATTATATTGGTTTGTGTGAGTGTTTCCTACAACTTCGCACTTTGATTTCTAAATCTAGTATCATAATTCGAAAGATTGATTCTGGTATTTAACATGCTAGTAGCGTTCACGATGCATAAGATAACAGTGTATCAAACGAACTAAAAATAGACAGAATAAAGTGTCAATCTTCTTTGTTTTGAAAGGTATTATCTAAACTTAGCTCTCCTCTTTGAATTTCAGTGGCCAATCTTGTAAGTAAATTACCTGGTATTTGGTTCTGTAAATATCAACTGCAGCTGCATGCGATAGGATAAAGTTATGGGCTGCCACAAAGGGCTCCCTCACTGAATCTCCATGGCTGCAATTGCCAAATGGGCTAGAGCAACGACATGGTGGGTAAATACCTCCACGGTAACCAAATGGGACTAGAAGATTTGGCTCATTGAAGGTCACCCAGTACTTCACTCTGTCACCAAAGTATTTAAAACACACTTCTGCCAAATACTTAAAATCTTCCCTGCATATGTAAATAACTAAAAATAAATTAGTGCCAACTTCAGGTTTATTAAATCATAAAGCAAGTGTTGATTATGATAGTAAAGTGGTGATCTACAAAAAACACTTTAAAAAAAAAAAGTTCTGTCCAACATTTGTATAAAACACAACACTTCAGTATCTGGTACATATTTTGAAGAGTCCTACAGTATTCAAAAAATATCAGCATCCAATACCCACCTGGTACAGGTATGATACTTCGTAACAAATTACACATAATCACTTAGATTTTGTTGATTTCTTATGTTTGTTTTATGATTTGTATTCTGTGTTTGTGTAAGTATGAAATGGTTTCTCTGTAGTACTTTATATAATGCAGTAGGTGACACATAAAAGAAAGAGGTGAGATCTATGTGAAACTCATTCAAGTAAGTCTCACCCTCTTCTCTCTCACCTACTGGATTTGTGCAATACTACATTGGATCCAAATCAATACAAGTATACATGTTTCTTATGTAGTGCCGTACATGAGCTTCAATGGAGGTGGTATTGAAACTTATGCAAACAAAATGGAGTAAATAGGTGCTTACTGTGATTGGGGACTTAGCCAACCTCCATATCTGTCTTCAAGTTCTTGAGGGAGGTCAAAGTGTGACAATGTTACAAATGGTTGGATCCCTGCGAGTTTCACAGTGAAGTACAACAAACGAAGTTCAAAGAAATGGACCCATTTGGCTGCCCTTGTCATAAATTGACATAGAAAAATCAAAATCAAACCTTTGAGAAGCAGAGCATCAATGAAGCTGTTATAGTAGTTGATACCTAGCATGTTGATTTCCCCAAATCTCCCTTCTGTTCACAATCATAGAAAAAATCCACGGATAATTAGCATTTTAGCTGGGAATGAATATGTTGCTGGGTTTTGTTAAAGCAGAGAAGCATACTCGGCAGAATTCTTGCCCATGAAATTGAAAACCGATAGCTGTTGATCTTGGTAGCTTCCATCAAATCTATATCCTCCTGTTTTTATGCCCAACGAAAATTTGAACATCAATAGTTTTGCCTTGAGATGATTCTATGTCTCAGCTATTGAAAAATATACAATGGCTAAACAAATTAAGGATGGCAACATTTTAATGTAGTCCTCTTAAAATAATTATTTTTTAATCCATACTAATTAGTAATAATTTATTTATTTTTTTACTACTAGAAGGATAATTTTAATTTTAATTGAAATTAATATTTCATTGCCTTAGTGTACTAATATCTAAGGCAATCAAAATAAAATAAACTCGAATCATAGAACTTGTTCAACTCTGTAAATAGAATGAATTACTTTAACTAAAAACTTCTAGTCTCGACACATCTAGCACTTGGAACTATCGGTAGGTGTGGACTCTTTTTTTGACACTTTTAATACTAAAAGAATAAATATTATAGGATGATAAAATTAAAATAGTTATTCTCCTCCTTTTCTAAAGTGCACATCCAATAGTAACATAATTGGTGGTGAAGATGAAATGTACGTTAATGTCCGCTCCAACCCAACCCGAGTCAAAACCAACTATATTGATCTTATCAATTCAACTGCCGTATCTTCTGGACTTTTCAAAGGATGAGTCAGAATGACGTGCAAGAGCTCGGGTTAATAGAATGTGTCATTGGATAATTCAAAATCATATCAAGAACCAAATACTTATCGTAACGGAATAAATGGTCGTTTAAAAGACGTGCAAGTAATAAATAACATGCTAATCTCTTCCGAATATAATTATCAAATTGTCATATAAATTACGAATTGAAAAATTTATTTTTGACTTGTGGAATTGTAAAATTTAATAATAATTAAATTGTTATATAAATTACGAATTGAAAAATTTATTTTTGAATTGTGAAATCATAACATTTAGTAATAAATAAAAAATAATTTAAAATATAAAATTTGAAAAAGAACAAAATATTCTAGTTAACAAACATTTTTAACCATAACTCAATAGATAAGCTCATAAGCAATAAATTCATAAATAATTAATTATCGAAATCATCCCAAGCAATGTCTTTCTTTATTTTCTTCACAGAAGTCAACAATACGACACTGTCCCACCAACCCATGTTATCCGAAAATTTTAAATTTATTTATTTTTTATTTTTAATTATTTTTAAAATAAAAAAATTTGTTTGATAATTATTTTCTATTAGTGTTTCAAAAAATAATTATTTTTAAAATAAAAAAAAATAAAAAAAATTATTTTTATTTTTAAAACACAAAAAAATAAAAAATAATATATTTTTAAAATAATTTATTAAACAAATTTTTTATTTATTTTACAGAATAATTTTTAAACATAATTTTTAAAAATAAATAAAAAAATAACATAATCAAACAAGCCTTCTGTTTTCCAAGTACAACACTAGCTTACAATGATGCACAATTCATTAGCTTTTGTAGGAAGATTTTTTTTTTTCAAGGGGATAGCTGGTATGTGGGGGAACAATTTTTTTTTTAATACCTTATATATTAAGCTTTTTTGTCTATTACAATCAAATTTTTTTAATACCTCTACACAATTATTATATAAAAGTATCAATTTATTAAATAAAAGAAAATCAGCTTTGTATTAACAAAATCTATTTTTTACATTCAACCAAAATTTTTAAGCCTAGTATATCTATTTAAAATTTTTTCATAATTTCACAAGAAATTTTTTTTAAAGTAAATTCTAAGTTCTAACTATAAACTGAATAAAAACATAAGCTTTTATATCATTTATTATAAATTGTACGGTGTCAATTGACATTGATAGTAGAGGTATAAACCAATGTATCTGTTTCTAAATTTCTTAGATTCCAATTGCTAAGAATTCAAATTCAAATTCAACTTAACTTATTTCTTAAACAAATCAATTTGATTAATATATTAAATTTATTTAATTAAATGAATCAAAATTGCAATCCCACTTTGTCCCCTCTATATATGAAGTAATCATTAATATTTTACCAGATAGCGATGATATTGGTCTACGGCAACATCGCCATTACTTCCATCACCTATACTCCCTGCAAACATGGAGGGATATTATCGTAAATTCATAATCAAAAAAAGTACAAAATACTAAAAAAAGTGTCAATTAATTAAGAGGAAAGCGAAGTTAAATTCTAAATGCAATTATGGTGCAGCAAGATCACCTGGTTGGTGGGTGAAGACATCCCAGTTGCTAAGCCCCTTGCCATCGCTCAGGTAAGCACCTTCATACTGCCACAATATCAGATCAACCACAAGCAGCATGTAAATATAGATTTTCGTTTACAAGATCTTTGCGAGCTATTCTGGAATTTGAGAATTTGGGTCTGAAAATGGAAAGAAGAAGAAATTAAAGCACGGTGAAAACCTGGTAAGAAGAAGAAGCAGTGCCGAAGAGGAAGTTGGTGGGGAACTTGGCAGATTGATCATGAGAAGTTTTTGAGAGACATGGGAGAACACAAGAAGTGAGGAGAAGAAACAAGAGCATCAGCAAAAACACAGCTTTCTGAAATGGATAAAACTCCATTATTCATTGGCGTATACCTCCTGCCAGCTTTCTCTCGAAAATGTAGTGAGGAAAAGCAGGGAAGAATGGGCCCTATATAATAAAATAAATAAAAAGAAAGCAAAGAAAGACTGGGAATAAGATTCTCCTATTAACAAATTGGATTAGTTTGGCAACAAATTTAGCCAAAAGTTTTTTATATGTTGTCACGAGATTTGACTATAAAATATGACAAGTAAATTTTTTTCTTTTAAAAAAGGTTAATTATATAACACTGAATTATAAAAAATATATTTATATATTATATTTTTATTGAAAATGACGCTTATTTTCTTATGACAAGTAAATTTTTTTCTTTTAGCCAAACTGACGCTTATTTTCTCTTAATCACGTGCTGAAAATGTTGAAGGGTTTCAAACTATAAAGCATTCATAAGATAGGAACTATATACGAATGGTCTTGATGCTAAAGTGGGGCTAGAGAGGATACGGTGGTATCGGACTTAGATACTTCCATATTTGAATCATTCAGAATAGGGCATGAGACAAGATAGGGTTGTCAGTCAGCTGCGACACAAGGGACCTCTCTCTCAATCCCCACACCATGAATTGCCCAAAACGATGGGATTGTCGCTGGCCACATGCATCCCTTATCTATAACTATAAATTCACATCTTGGTTCTTCACAATTTGTGTTTAGATTTTATTTCTGTGTCATTCTAATTTTTTCGGATGTTTTTTATATATTAAAAAAAGGTGTTTGAGTTCCGTTAAAATTAAGAATGTGAGTTATTTGATGGTTGAGTTTCTTTTGGAGAATTCAATTCTTTTAGATAAAAAAATTAATGTTATAATAGATTTCAAATCCTACCAAAATTAATAGGATATTCGCTATTAATAATTCATTTGTTGACAAAGAGACTTTTTTTAATCCATCCCTATTGTAAAATTAACAGTCTGATTGAATTCTATTACTATAAAATGTAATCCAAACTTTATTTTATATTTGTTCGAATTAAAAAAATTGAATTGAATTATTGATAAATTTAGTTCCAAACATACCCATAACAAATTTTGTTTTTGTTTTCTAAAAAAAAATGTATATCTGAATCCTCAATTTTTCTTCTTTTTAAGAATCAACTAAAGAACTAAATTGAACTCAAACAAAAAAAAATAAAAAAATTGAACTGCATATTATATTTTTTAATAATATTAATCATTTTTTTCAAAAATAAAAAATTTAAAGCATGTTTGATTTGTTTATTTTTAACTTTTATTTTTATTAAAAATTAAAAATAGATATGAAAACACATTTTTTTTACTGATTTTTATTTTCATTTTCAAGAAATGTTTTTTGAATTTTTTTAAAATTTTAAAATCGCTAAAAAACATTTTTAAAATTTTTAATATTGTAACAGTAATATTTTCACAATTATTTTAAATTATATACACAATATTTTACTGTTTATATAATTATAAAATAATAAAAATAAAGTAAAAATGTAATCATATAACTAAAAAATAATAAAAATGAAAATACAAACCAAACGTATTTTAAAAAATATGAAAATTAAAAAATAAAATTTATTTTTAAAAAATAAAAATTGTTTTCAAAAAATAAAATAAAAAATATTTTTATAAACTAAACATACCCTTAACTTTTGAAGTAAATTCACATTTTGATCCATGAAAAATATCACTAACTATAATTTTGTCTCTGAATTAAAAAAAATGTACACTTCGATTTTAATTTTGTTATTTGGATTTCATATAGTCCTTTTGTTTTCATTTTATAAAAAAGTCAATTTAACTTGAAAATCAAGAACAAAATTTAAATTAGTAATTTTTTTAAAGATTAAATTGTGAATTTAATTCAAGTTTAGCCTAAATTGGTCATGAAGTCCTTCATATACTTTCAGCCTCAAAATTATTGTTCTTATGCACTGCATTTCATTCTTCTTAACAGGGTTGGTCCAAAGGAGAAACTAGTAAAGTTAGGGTTTTAGGTATAAAAAAAAAGTAATATCTATTTTAATTATTATTTTAAAAATATGTTTGATAATGAAATAATATTAAGAAATTAAAGTCATTAGATAATAAAAATTTTAAAAAAAATTGTCTTAACCTTAAACTTTCATTAAAATATAATGACAACTCTTATATTGATGAATTAGATTTATTTACAGAATTAAAAATTTTAAGAAAAATTATACAAGTAGAAAATGATACACTAGTTGATGTGATCATAGAATACCACATTTCAAGTTATGACAAGAAAATATCTTCAATTGAGCTTTTAACTTGTGCAAGAGCTAAAAGGCTTAGAATGAGCCTAGTTATTTTGTTGAAAATTGAAGATACTTGAAAAAAAACAGCAGACAAGAGACTCTACATCTTAATATTTTTTTAATTTTCTATGAATTTGAATACTTACTATTATGTGGTAAGTGATTATGTGCCATAAAAGTCATATGTACATTTTTTTTGAAATTTTCTTATAAATGGTAGAATGCATAGACTTTCTGCCATATAACATTTATTGGTTTTAGACTTTCTGCCATCTAACATTTATTTTTTGTATTTCCTAGGTGCTGCTCTTAGAATTCAAGGTAGTATAGCTAGCTCTCTTAAATCTAACTTACTCCTTTATATATGAGATGTATCACACAAGATCAGGACAGTTGAATGACCATTTCAAATTTTTCAGTATTGTTTAAGTGTGATTCTTAAAAATACAGTTTATCTTATCTAACTTAGGTTAGTGGCGAGAAACTTCTGATTTCTTATCACTCACATCCTTCTAATTATTGAGTGTGGCGAAATCAATCCAAATCTCTTTAATTGTGGCGCCCTAGGCTTATCAATTGAATGATTTGATTTTCTTCTTTATTTGTTTCAATCTAAACTAGAAACGAAATCTAATATTCATCTTCTTCACGTTTTGAGATCACATCATATTGGTATCAAAGCTTCTGGTTAGTAAATCTGAGTTTAAACACTTAAAGAGTGATCTACCCCTATCAAACACCTTGACCAGCAACCTAAAAAAAATCATCATGGTAGAAGGAAGTGATTTTAGAGTCCTTAGAGGGATTAGCCTAGAACAAGCCCAAATTATTGGCCTGTAGAGGAGACAAGAAGAGATGATAGAACAAATGGCTCAACTCACCAATCAGATGACAAGACTCATGGATCTACAGCTAAGAGAACCAAGAAGAGAAGAGAATGCTGAGTCTAACGGTGATGAAACTGAGTTTGAGGAGGAATAGCAACCCTTGCATAGGAGGCAGCTTAGAGCACGGGAGATTAATATCAAAATGAAAGTTCCTCCATTTAGGGGAACAAGTTCTTCTGAAGAATATTTAGAATGGGAGCAACGAGTGGAGAAAGTTTTTGAATGTCAAGAGTATTTCGAGATAACCAAATGCCGTCTTGCTGCCCTTGAATTCACTGATTATGCAAATCTGTGGTGGGAGAATTTGAAGAATTAGCGAAGGAGAGATGGTGAAGAAGAAGTAAGAAGTTGGAGGCTAATGATGAGACTCATGCAGAAACGGTTTGTGCCTGACTATTATAGGCAAGAACTTTATTTTAGACTTCAAAAATTGAGGCAAGGAGGTATGAGCGTGGAAGACTATGTGAAGGAATACGAAACCTTGATGATTAGGTGTGAGCTGAATGAACCACAAGAGCAAACCATAGCTCGATTTTTGGGTGGCCTAAACAAGGAAATTGCTGATCTAGTAGAGTTGCAGAATTACGTTTTCTTTGAAGATATAATTAAATAAGCCATCAACGTAGAAAGGCAGAAGAAAAGAGTGTATGGGAGGAATCTTGGAGTGACTAAACCTGTGGGAGGGAAACCATTCCAAACACTTTCTCAAACACCAGCAAACTCTACCAAAGGGGACAGTAAGGAAATGGAGAAAAAAAGATCAATCAAAACCGAGAGTTTTAGGGAAAGGGAGAAAGCAGTAGAAAACCATCCCCCTAGAAGAAGCAGAGATATTAAGTGCTTTAAATGTTTGAGGCATGGCCATATTGTATCAGAATGTTTTAACAAAAGGGTGATGATTTTGAAGGAAACACAAGGGGAGATAGAGAGTGACGATGAGGGGAATGAGTATCTAAAAGAGGCATAGGTTGTTGAATATGTAGATGAGGGTGAAATTCTCGTTATTAGGCGTGTCTTGAGTATCCAAACCAAGGCAGAGGAAGAACAACGAGAGAATATTTTTCATACGAGATGTATTATTGAAGGCAAAGTTTGTAATGTCATTATTGATAGTGGAAGCTGCACCAATGTTGCTTCCACCACTCTAGTTGATAAACTAAAGCTAACTACCATGAACCACTCTAACCAAACAAATTGCAGTGGCTGAATGACAAAGGCGGAGTGAAAGTCACGAAACAAGTGAAGGTTCCAATCTCTATTGGGAATAATTACAGAGATGAGGTATTATGTGACATTGTCCCAATGAGTGTTGGACATTTGCTGCTAGGGAGGCCGTGACAATTTGATAGGAGAGCACTGCATGATGGCTACAAAAATACCTATGCCTTTGAGAAAGATGGAAAAAGGATTGTGTTGGCACCACTTAAGCCAATGCAAGTACAACAAGAGAAGACAGTAAAAGAAGAGAAGAAAGCAAGCTGCTTAACTACTAAAAATGAGATGAAGAAAACATTGAATAGAGGTAGCCTCATTCTATTGCTAATGCTTAAGGAGTTTTAAGAGTTAGAAAATGAAGTATCCCCACATGTGAAGAAACTATTAGACGAATTTAAAGATGTCTTTCCTGAAGAGCTGCCTAAGGGATTACCACCCTTAAGGGGGATTGAGCATCAAATCAATTTGGTACTAGGTGCTACTTTTTCTAACCGACCTGCCTACCGAATGAATCCCACAGAGGTAAATGAAATTAAAAGACAAGTTGAGGAGCTGATTGAAAGAGACTATGTAAGGGAATCCATGAGTCCATGTCCTGTTCCAGCATTGTTAGTGCCAAAAAAGGATGGTTCTATGAGAATGTGTGTAGGCAGCAGGGCTATCAACAAGATCACTATCAAATACCGCTATCCAATTCCGAGATTAGATGACATGCTTGATGAGCTACATGGTGCTAAGGTGTTCTCAAAAGTTGATTTGAAGAGTGGCTATCACCAAAGTTGAATGAAGGAAGGAGATGAGTAGAAAACAACATTCAAAACAAAGCATGGCCTTTATGAGTGGATGGTAATGCCTTTTGGGCTATCTAATGCCCCTAGTACTTTTATGCGTCTAATGAATTTTGTGCTCAGATCTTTCATTGGCAGATTTATCGTAGTGTATTTCGATGATATTCTAATTTACAGCCAAAGTTATGATGAGCATGTAAAATATTTGAGGCAAGTATTAGAAGTACTGAAAAAGGAGAAACTTTATACAAATTTGAAAAAATGCTACTTTTGTCAAGATCATGTAAATTTTCTTGGCTTTGTAGTATCTCAACAAAGTGTGGAAGTTGATGAAGAAAAAATTAAAGCCATCAAAGAATGGCCTGTTCCCAAAACCATAACCGAAGTAAGGAGTTTCTATGGACTCGCATCTTTCTATAGAAAGTTTGTTCGAGATTTCAGCACTATTCTAACACCATTAACAGAATGTATAAAGGGGGGAAAAGAGTTTGGATGGAATAATGCAGCCCAGAGGAGTTTGGAACTGATTAAGGAGAAATTATGCAATGCCTATATATTGGCACTACCAGACTTCTCCAAGACATTTGAGATTGAATGTGATGCTAGTGGAGTGGAAATTGATACTGTTCTACTACAAGAAAGACGTCCTATTGCATATTTTAGTGAGAAGCTGAGTGGGGCTTGTCTTAATTATTCAACCTATAATAAGGAGTTCTACTCCCTGATTAGAGCTCTTGAAACATGGCAGTATTATTTGTTACCAAGGGAATTTGTTATCCATACAGATCACGAATCCCTTAAACATTTGAAAGGGCAGAGCAAGGTGAACCGAAGACATGCTAAATGGGTGGAATTTCTTGAAGTATTTCCATATGTACTAAAATACAAGAAAGAGGAGACCAATGTTGTTGTTGATGATTTATCCAGGAGGTATGCATTGCTTTCTATGATGAATGTAAAATTGTCAAGTTTTAAATTTATTAAAGATCAATATGTTGAAGATTCTACACTTGCTAAAACTTACCAAACTTGTAAAAAAATAACATACAAAGGGTTTTATAAGCATGAAGGATTCTTATTTTGTTTGGGAAATCTTGTAATCCTAGATTGCTCCATGCAGAAATTGCTTGTCCGATAAGCACATAGGGGAGGATAAGCTGGCCATTTTGGCGAAGCAAAGACATTAGATATGCTGAAAGAACACTTTTACTAGCCTAATATGATCAGAGATGTTCATCATGTGCTTAAGAGATGTATTGTGTGTAAAAAGGTCAAAAGCAAGGAAGCTGCCCGTGGTCTTTACATGCTCTTACCTGTATCAGATCAGCTTTGGGTAGATATAAGTATGGATTTTGTGCTTGGACTACCTAGAACTCAGAGGGGAAAGGATTCAGTCATGGTTGTTGTGGATCAATTTTCAAAAATGTCACATTTTATTCCATGCCACAAGTCAGATGATGCTGTGAATATTGCCAATCTGTTTTTCAAGGAGATTGTTCGACTCCATGGCATTTCAAAGAGCATTGTTTCAGACCGTGACTCAAAATTTCTTAGTTACTTTTGGAAGACCTTATGGCAAAAATTAGGCATAAGATTACTTTTTAGTACTATCTGTCACCCACAAACTGATGAACAAACAGAAATGGTAAACTGTACACTCTCTACTTTGCTTAGAACTATTATTAGTAAAAATTTGAAAAACTGGGATGAATGTTTGGCATATGTTGAATTTGCCTATAACAAAAGTGTGCATAGTGCTACTAAACGTTTTACTTTTAAAGTGGTTTATGGATTCAATCCATTAACCCCACTTGACTTAGCACCATTGCCACTTGATACTCGAGAATGTTTAGATGGCAAACAGAAGGCTGAGATGATTAAGAAGTTGCACGAAAATGTTAAAATGCAAATTGAGAAGAAGACCTCAATCTACGAGAAGGTTGCAAATAAAGGGAGGAAGTTTGTGCAATTCAGCGTTGGAGATTTAGTATGGATTCATTTTCGAAAAGAGAGGTTTCCAAACAAAAGGCAGTCCAAATTAATGCCTAGGGCATATGGCCCCTTTCGAGTCTTAGTAAAGGTAAATAACAATGCATACAAAATAGAGTTGCCTGGTGATTATGGAGTTTCAGTTACCTTCAATGTCAGAGATATTTCTCCTTATTTGTAAGATGATGATGACTTGGATTTGAAGGCAAATCCTTTTCAATCAGGGGAGGATGATGTAATCATGAAATACCACATTTCAAGTTATGACAAGAAAATACCTTCAATTGGGCCTTTAACTCGTGCAAGAGCTAAAAGGCTTGGAATGGGTCTAGTTACCTTACTGAAAATTAAAGACACTTGAAAAAAACAGCAAACAAGAGGCTCTACATCTTAATATCTTTTTAATTTTCTATGAATTTGAATAATTACTATTGTGCGTGGTAAGTGATTATGTGCCATGAAAGTCATATGTACATTTTTTTTGGAATTTTCTTATAAATGGCAGAATGCATAGACTTTCTGCCATCTAGCATTTATTTCTTGTATTTCCTAGGTGCTGCTCTTAGAATTTAAGGTAGTATAATTAGCTCTCTTAAATTTAACTTACTCCTTTATATATGAGATGTATCATACAACATCAAAACAGTTGAATGACCATTTCAAATTTTTCAGTATTGTTCAAGTGTGATTCTTAAAAACACAGCTTCTCTTGTCTAACTTAGGTTAGTGGCAAGAAATCTCTGATTTCTTATCACTCACATTCCTTTAATTATTGAGTGTGGCGAAATCAATCTAAATCTCCTTAATTGTGGCGCCCTAGCTTATCAATTGAGTGATTTGATTTTCTTCTTTGTTTGTTTCAACCTAAACCAGAAACGAAATTCAGTGTTCATCCTCTTCACGTTTTGAAATCACATCACTAATTGACATATTTAATTAAAATTATTAGATAATGAAAATTTAAAAGAAAATTATCTTAACTTTAAACGTTTATTAAAATATAATAACAACTCTCATATTAATGGATTAGATTTATTTACAGAAGTAAATTTTTTTAAAAAAATTATACAAGTAGAAAATGATATATCAATTGACATATTTAATTATATAATATGACTTAATTCTTTTCTAAATGTGAATATCGCTTATAGAATAATATTAACGATTCCTGTAATTATTGTTTCGACAAAAATAAATTTTTTAAAATTAAAATTAATAAAATATTATCTAAAATTAACAATGTCTCAATAAAAATTAAATTAATTAATTTTATTATTGATTAAAAAAATTATTAAATAAAATTAATTATTATAATTTAATTAAGGATTTTATATTTCAAAAAGCATAAAAAATAAATTTTAAATAAAAATATAATAATTTTAATAAAATTTTATTTTTTATTTTAAAAAAAATCTTATTTTAAATTTCACTTTAAATATTCATAAATGTTGGGCCGACCCTACTTCTTAACCTCATATTACAGTAAAGAACCTAAAAGCCCATCTACACAATCAATCGGATCAAAATGTGATTATAAATGCAATAACTAAGGCATCAAAGAAACCAGCTTGAAGTCCCATTGACCACAATATCTACTTGCTCAGTAACACCCATTGTCATCAATGACACTTAGAGCTCCAGCCACAAGTCATCTTTCATTATTCATCACTTTCAGCACATAACTTCAAAACTGCCACCTTACTGTTTAGCCTGCTCACAGAATTAACAGGAAGCTGTCAGTTTTGTCCTACTTCTATAACGATAACACCTACTTAAGAAGTAGACAAGTTCACTAATGGAAGAGCATAGAACTATTCAATTGAGGGATAACCCTTGGATACACTGATACTATAATATAAATTATGAAAATAATACACGTAAAATCTTCATAGTTTTTAGGTGACAAGTAATATTGATATTGTCCAAAACAATATTATCTTATATTTTCTCGAATTTTGAGTAACACTAGACATCTTGAATATTAATATGTTAAATACTGACATCTTAAGTATTTTTTGATATGCAAGATACCAAGACAAAGATGATGGTGTTTAACATATTAGCAAACAATTTTTCTTGTATTGTCCAGTTGAAATATAAGAATTTTCTCTTTTTTTTTTTTAATCACAGGTAAGTGGTATATGGTAAAAGAAAACACTAACCAGTCTTGTCCTTACATGAAACAATGTGGCCCTTGGGAGCCTCAAAGTTTAAAGAATCAATCTTGACATAAAAGGAGAGAAGAATGCACCTGAGAATAGAGGAAGGTGCCAAGAATTGCAATGGCAGCTCCGAGGGCATTGACGGGTTGGACTGGCGTGTGGAAGATAAGGATGGAAGAGACAATCACAGAAATTCTCTTCATTGTGTTCCCTACGCTAAAGGTTAAGGGGGAAATCTGATCAAGAGACATGTAAGACACTTGATTGTACAAGTGGTAGAACACACTCTGCGCAGCTATCCACCTGTAAAAGTTTTCAAGCCTCGTCAATTAATCAAACATCAGATGAGAAAAATTGATGAATTTTAACGTTGTCCAGCACCAAAAAAATGACAATCATCACAGTAAAATTTTTTACTTCAGAGTCCAAGCATGTGCAATTAAGTAATCAAAACTATTTGAGCTTAAAAGTGATTAATCTTGTTGTGTGGCTTGCAAAGTTGGCCAAGTCAAATATGAAGGCTTAGATTTGACACCCAACAACTTCATTTATTTGCAAGAAGGCATGCTAAGGAATAGAAAACTTGTATTTTCAACATGGGTAGGAAACAAAATAGCTACCCTCTTGAACCACCCCTATGCATGTCATTCAAAGCCATTAACTTTATCACCCTATATGTAACTTGCATGGGCAAGCCTTGAAAAAACATCACAACACACCATCAAAAAAGTTACAAGGCAACATGAAGTGTTGGGAGTGTTTTGTGTGAAGGATTGAGTGTAGAGGGACTGAGTGTGTTTAGCTATTTTTGTATTCTCAGTTTGTTTTTATTAGTGAACATTTATTTATTGTCTTTGTTCATGGATGTAGGTTAAAATCCGAATCACTTTAATTCCTATTTTCATAAATTTATCTCCTTACTGTTTTTCCCCATTAATTTTCTTACTGGATCCTCCAATTCCAACAAACCTATCTCAAGGTTTGTTAAAATTCATGCAAAGCACTCCTAGATATGCAACTTCCATGGAAAATGTACCTTACTAAAGCCAAAAGTAGATGCAATTCCACCAATATGAAGAGAGAAAGAGAATGGCAAATTAACACATGGTAATTTGCAGATTGTGCTTACCATACAAAATTGGGACCAATCTGAGACATAGCTGTTTGCCAGCCAGCAGCCCACATCTTGGGACCCTCCACAGCAATGGCAAAAGGTGTTAGAATTAATAGAGACAACATGGAAAGACAAGCATAGTAGTTCATTCCGCTGACAGACATCCCCTTCATCCCCTTCTTCGAGAAAATGTTCCGGAAGACAAATGCCAAATTTGATATCATAGCCCCCATAAACCCTGAAAATACTTAAATCAGGATTACAATTTGAGAAAAACTTAAGTGCAGTTCTTAGGTCTTTGCTATTAGTTTCTCCAACCAAATTATGAGACGTGCAGGATCTTTTTTTCAATCAAGAGTTAGTAATATGGTGCTGAGCAGTAAAAAATGTCCACGTGTTGCATTTTTATTGAAAAACCTGATGAAACTGTGTACTGTATGAGAAAATAGTCAGCATCTGAATTTATTGAGTACATGCTCTTACCAATCATATTGAAATTGAGTTCTGTCACTGCAGCAAGAGCACAACCACCTATAATTGGCACCAGTGAGAGGTAAACTGGCATAGGGAACGCTTCTCCAAGCAAGAACCTTGAAACCAGGACACTAAAAGCAGGCTCTCCACTCTTGATGATGTGAGTGAATGATACTGCAACTTTTGACATACTCACAGTTGCTGCAACATGCCCTATTGTGTGTGCCACAGCAACCTACAAAACCCAATAATCTCAGTGGTTACTGTTAGAAGATCAAAACCATTCCTACACCTTCTTACAGCTAGTTGGTCCTTGACTCAGCTTTCTTCTACCTAAGATCCACAGTTTGGCAATGATGAATGCAGAAGGAAATAAAGGCGCCTGTCCATTTTTTTTTCCAAAGTCATACTAAACATGAGAATCCAACACGTGTCACACATTTGTACTTAACACAATAATAATCTTCAAATTACACATGAAAATTTCAAATTTTATTTTGTGGCAGCATTGGTCCGTGGTATTATTTTCCATCCTTACTTTGGTTATGACTATGTTTTGTGAAAGTGATAGAAGGGAGGGGGGAGGTGGAATCCACTCAAGATTTACTTACAGGAAAGAGGGCCTTCCAAAACTCCAAATTAACTTTTGGGGTATCAGCAATTCTAGTGGCCCATGAGATTAACATCATGAGGGAGCCAGCAGCCAGTGACAGAGTGGAAGTAAGCCATGGGTAAGGAAAAGCATTCAAAACCTTCTTGTTGTATATATTGAAGACCACATTCAAAACCCACCAGGTAGCAAAATAAAAACCAATTTTGAGCCTCTGAGCAGCCTCTATCCGACTCTGTTCGTCAGGCAGATCAATGTTAACCTCTAGTGGCCGCGACCTATCCGCCTCATAGGCCTGGCACTCTATAACCCTCCTCCTGGGTTTTTTTGCCAGCAATGTGAAGTTCTCAGTGGATGAAATGTAAAGAGGTTTCCGGGAAGAGACGGAGGGATTCGTTTCGTTATGAACATTCTGAATAGTGGATAATGGGTAAAAATGAGATCTAGGAACAGAGAGCTTTCTGCTTGAGAAAGCAGAGCAGCTCAGGGACGAAGTTGTGCACTTGATTGAAGAAATCATGATGCTTAGCTTACCTAAGTGTGAAAATGATCTGGATTTGTATGTAAAAGCAGAATCCCTCAAAGGGTATATGCTTGAAGGGTTGCTTTGAAGTTTGAAATATCGCAATGTGGAAGATTTATACGATTATTTCGAGGAAAGTAAACGAGGGTAGGCGTCGAAAAGTCCAAAACTTTTTGGACGGGTGAGGAAAAAGAGGTAGGTAAGGTTTGGAGAGGAGGGCCGGTGAGAAAAACGAAGAGAAAAGGAGGGGGAAACAGAGGAGAAAGAAACGGCTTTTCCTAGGAGAATGGCGGCAGAGGGGAATATATATGTATAGGTGGACCGGAGGACACGTTAATAAAGTATGCCGACCGGTATGTCAGGGTGACTTGGTTGGTGACAACTAACTACGAAGATTTTAACTGAAAGTTACTTAAACTTCTATGGAAACATTCTTCATTATAGCATGTGACAAAAATGTCCATAAAATCTATTTATGTAGACAAATTAAACACATTTTTTTAATTAAACTCATTTATAATATATTTATATAGGGTGATTTTATGAAAAATTCAATCTCTTAATATATTGAATTCTCTCTATTTAAGATTTTTACCTTATTTTTTTATTTATTATTTAATCAACAAATAATTAAAACAAAAATATTAAAAAAATTTAATAGTTAATAAATTAATTTCATATATATATATATATATATATATATATATATATATATATATATATATATATATATATATTCTCATAAACAGAAATTTTTATTATCTTTCGAGTCAACTCAAGCCATCATTCATATTATAAATTCATATCTCTAATATTATTTGCAGTGCTACTATATTGTTAAAATCTAAGATTAAATTTATTTTTTATTGTAATTAAGTAGTATTTTCGTTAGTTTATGCATACTTTAATTAAATTACTTTATTAATTCGATCAAAGTTAGACTATTTATATTAAAAATAAAAAATTTATAATTTTTTTTTTTTTTTACCAATTTAAGGTCTTTAGGGGGTCGCTTAATAATAATAATTTTTTAAATTTGAATTTGCGTCAAAGGTCAAATAAAAAAAAAATGATAAGCCTTTGATACGAGACCTTTCTTGTTGGAGCCCACCAACGTGGTGTCAGCTTCTGCATGCAGCTGCTGCCGCCCCATTCTTCACGGCTAACTCCATTGCCAAGCTGCTTCCTGCCCTTTGAAATGTATGCAATTAACGACAATCCGAGAGATTCATTGATTTGAGGACTAGAAACAAGAATCATCTCCAAAATCTTAAGATTCTCAATGCGAAACACACACAACAATTGATGGTCTTCGTGTTTAACACGTGACATCGTCATTTACATTTATGTTTAAATTATTTGTATTTTGTTTGGCAATATTAAAAATGATTTAAAATATTAATTAGTATTATACTTATAGTAGTGATGCTCCATTAATATAAACAATCATCAATTTTATACTATTTAAAAGATTATTTATCCTTTCGAAAAAAAAAAGATTTATTTAAAACAGATTATTTTTGTATTATAAAATATATTACTTTGTATTTAAATTCTTCTAAAAGAACCATGTGAATAAGACTTACATAACACTTTTATGTTATCATATTTAATCTAATAAAACTGTCACCTAGCATCTTCATCTCAGCCCCCTCACACTCTTTACATTTCAAACTTAAAAAATTTAGAGTCTGTTTATTTTTTGTTTTTAAAAATTATTTATTGTTTTTAATTATTTTTAAAATAAAAATAATTATTTTTTATTATTATTTAAGAAATAAATTTTAAAAACAAGTTATTTTTAAAATAAAAAAAATAAAAAAAATTATTTTTTGTTTTTATTTTCAAAATACAAAAAAAAAATAATAAAAAAATATTTTTAAAACAGTTTATCAAACGAATTTTTTTTATTTTTGTTCTACAGAATAATTTTTAAACATAATTTTTAAAAATAAAAAAATAAAAAAAGAATCAAACAAGTCCTTAACCTTCTTGACCTCCTCTCACTATATATCTATATTATTTTTTCCTTCAAAAATAACAAGTCTTTGAATCCTTGTTTTTTAAGAAAGTGTTTCATCACATGTTGATTATCAATGTTTTTTTCAAGCCAAAACTAAATGTAAATTCAGTTTGATTCAGTTGTGAATGAAAATAACAATATTTTTGTCCCATTTTAATTAGGAATGTTGATACATCTAATTACCCTTTTCTTGTACTTAAAAAATAAAATAAAATGTTTAATTTTTTAAGACATATTCAATATAGTATTACAAAGTTTTAGAATTTAGAACATAATTTTACATAACGATTATTCTACTAATACATATTCAGTTGACAACAAGTTCATAAAAAAAAGGGTGTCTGTCAAGAAAAAAAAACCACTTTCATGCTGTTAACTTTGTTTAAGGAAAGTACTAAAATTGAATATGGTAAGAGCATATTTCTGGATGCTACGGGGTCTATAATTTTAAACCACTTTGAAACCATTACAAATGGCTTACATTAAGGATCTCAAACTAAGTGTTACTCACAACTAATTATTGCCTCCATAATATAAAACCCATGCTAGCGCTGGAAATCAAGGAACCAAAATTGGAAGCAATAAAATAGAAAAAATTTCAGCGCAACACTAAACGAAAAGGGTCATAGTTTCACTCGTCTAGAAAGCATGGAACTAAACTCATATAGCCTCCACAAGTGTTACTCATCAAACTGAATGTCACAATCTTTTGAACCTCTGGGAAGCTTCAATATATCTATCTATCTTCACAGAACTTCTTTTTCAAGTCCTCTGCCATACTCTCGGATCTAAGTAAACCACCGTCATTGTCAAGACTAAAGCATTATTAAGCAAAATCTTTATTGCGTTTAACTCATTATCATCTCCATCCCTAGGTGGTAGAGGAAACATGGAGGCACAGGGTTCCATGTCCCATCCTTGCTTGCATCGGCCAACTGCATGAAAAATCCCTTGTCAGCCGTTAATTCAAACGTCAGTTGTCGTTGCTGCAATGTAAGATGTAGGAAAACAAGAGACTACTTGAGATGTGAAGTTACCTCATCAAACACAATCTATGTAAGGAAAGGGATGTTTTGAAGTATCTTCAGCAAGCCTACATTCTTAGTGAATATGGGTTGATTCACCATTTAACTCCAGACGCCACAGATTAGTGAATATGGGCAGATGATCCAGGAATTGTGGTGTATCATCAAGAAGCTCAAGACAGGATATGAAAATGTTTAGAGAACTTCTTTTGGTGAAAACCATTACCTAAAATACAATATGATTTATGTTGGATCACTAAGAAATAATAAATAAATATATGGAATCTTACCTTAATCCATAATGACTAATTTTTGAATCTTATTTTTTATGATGGGATGTTAAAAATAAAAAATAAAAACGTAAGTATGATATGAGAACTATAATTACTGTATAGATAATTTTTTCGTTACTTATTTGATATTTTTATTTTAATCCATCATAAAAATAGAAATTAGCTTTTAAACTTTTACACATTAAGAATTCATATTTTATTATATACATTAAAATTCAATTTATTCAAACTTTAGTAAATTATTTTTAATTAAGTTTAACCTTATTTATCAGTTTATAACGCACATAATTGTTTACATATAAACTCAATGTTTGATTAATAATTCAACAATAAATATGACAAATTAGTCTTGATGAAAAGGAAAATAATGCAGAAAATTTTTGTGAGGCACAATACTATTCGTTGGAGGCACTCGGAAATAATAGACAAAAGAATACATACATTATAACCTCATAGCTTCAGATCTGGAACACCAGAGATGCTCCTTGGAACAAAAAACGGTAGGAATTAAGCGTGTCTTGATCCCATAGCACATGAATTAGTACTAATATACGCCTGTTCTCGTGAGGCAGAATTTGAAATGCAGATATCATTGCAAAATCTACCTCAATAATAGAACTTTACAAGGCCACTTCCAAAAGTTACAAACTCACAGCCATGTGAACTGTTTGGGTCTTCCCCATGAGGTTCTTTTATGGACAAACTTCGAAGCCTGGGCTGGAAGGCACTCATCTAGTTCCAAAACTTCAAGCACGGGACAGCCAGAAAAGGTATGGTCATCTGCGAATGTAACAAAAGTGAGTATTAATCTCTTTAGACTAGATATATAAGCAAATTGGAGGAGGTTTAAGCATCCCGTTCGTGGAAACACGTAAATCAGTCAGCTTCTCACGATTAACCAAGCTACGGGGCTAAGTTTATAAAGATTCTTCATCATTATCGAGGTCGAGTTCACACTTTTGAACATTACATTTCACAGCAGCAGAAATCCATGCTTCAACACATGAACTATCTACCTCACCATCTACTCATATCAGATAATCCACGGAGTAAAAATGCTCTTTCAACAACATTCATGAAATCCATCTTCTTTGCATGCCCTTGTTCAAACACAAGTTTAGGAATGGATGTTCATGATCTATATGGCAAGGCAATCCTAATATACAGAACTCCAAAGCAGATTTAGAAGGGGAAAAAGAAAAAGAAAACTAAAGAACAGTATAGGAAAATGACATAGATAAAAGCAAACTTGGCCAAAAATAAGTCCCTATAAGATACCCTTTATTGAACCTAATGATGCTTTTGTCTTAGACCATCAACAGGTCAGCTAATTACAGCCATTACATTGGTAAGTCATCGTCATGAATATTATCTGCATCAAACTCAGCCCTCTGCTTGCTGAGAAAACCCTCGATTGGTGAATAATATGTTTCATTTAGGTTTCCTTTCTATTATCCGAAAAGCCAAAACCAAAGTTGATTGTGAAAAATAAGTTGAATAAAATACAACGTTTTAGAATAGAATTTTACACAATGATTGTTGTAGAATATACATCCCCTTATAATTTTCTAATTTGTTGGAAGATCGAGTTATTTCCCCCTTCTTGAAAATCTACCCATTGAGTAACCAAAAATTCTATCGGACTATGACACCAAACACTAGATAGTGCAGTAAACATTTTTCAGAAATTACACGCGGAAAAATAAGGGCACCGAAACTCAAATTTCATACTACTGGCGAAATTTGAATAGAGCAAAATAATAATGGAAATGAAACAAAATGAAATGATTTATGCTGTATTTGGATTGGCGGTAGACAAAACAAAATAGATTTTGTGTGAACGTGATTTTTATAATTGATTTTGGTTAAAAGCAGGTTTGTATGAACGTGATTTATGTTTAAAAACTTTAGCTGAAAAGTGATTATAAATGAATTGATTTTGTTTGGATATTGTATATCAGAATCACTTTTAGACGTGAAATTATTAGAAATGGTAGTAATGTTATGTAACTTTGTTTGACTTTGACCCTTAGTATTTTATTTTAATTATTCTTAAATATAAATTCAACAAATAATAATTTCTTAAATAATAATTCCTAAAAATATTTATGTAATTTTAGGTTTACAAATGAAGTGCATGACATTAAAAAAAATAACAATTTAAATCAACTAATTATTTTGCCTATGCTCTACGATTTGACCCCGAATAGCGTCTCAAACACGATCTATTTCAGATGAAGAAACTTGGTAATGGATCCAAAACAACTTGGTTATCATAGTCTTCAAATATGTTTTCATCTTCGTAATGATTAAATTCAGAATCTGTTTTACTATGCCTTCTAATAAAATTATGTATGGTCATTGTTGCATAGACTATTTGAACTTGTGTTTCAAATTTGAACTTAGGCATGCGGCGTAAAATTGCAAACCTTTTCTTCCATACTCCAAAAGTTCTTTCTATAGTACTCCTCAAATTTGAGTGATAATAATGGAATATCTCATTATCATTTGTGAATCTGGATGAACGCCTAAAATCAGGGAGGTGGTAACGCTCACATTTATATGGACCAATGTATCCAACTGGTGTTGGATAGCCAGCATCCACCAAATAAAATTTACCTAATAAACAAAAAGGTATTAATATTTACAGCATGAGAGAATAAGTATAATCTATTTCAACTATGAGAAAGAAAAAAAACCTAGAGGTGGATGTGGGAAGTTCATGTCAGGAGTTGTGAGAGCATGAGAAAATACACGGACATCATGGGCAGTGCCTTCCCATCCGGGCAATGCAAAAATAAAATACATGTCCCAATCACATACAGCCATTACATTTTGTGTTGAATACCCTTTTCTTCTAATAAATTTTGGTTGTTCACTAAGGCTAACCACACACGGGACATGGGTTCCATCAATTGCTCCTATAGCATTCTTGAAAAATGGCCAATATCGTTGGTCATTTCGAATCTTCGAAGGGATTGACCGAAATGTAGGATCTTGTGGCTTAATATATTTAAAGCCAATTTCAAGCAAGCAATTAATACTTTATGGAAATGTTTATTTACAGTCTCCCCTGAATGTTGAAATCTTTCTTGTAACATCCTATTACCTATCCCATGGCCAACCATGTTTAAGAACATTGCAACCATCTTATTAATTTCCATGCGTTTAGTGGCCTTCAATCCACATTCAACCAATTCAATACAAAATTGTTTGAATACATGTTTTTCCATTCGAAACATCTCATAGCAACGAATGGGATGCCCTTGCAATATTTCTTTAACCCATGCATGTCTAGTTTGTTCACTCGTTCTACACGATTGTTTACATAAATATGTTACTGCGTACTTACCAATAAGTGAGCTTGAAACAAAAATTTCTTCCCATTCATCATATTTGGTTTCAAAGCTATTGGTTTTTATTTCTCCATCCCACATTTCTATTTTGTCCATTCACACATATACACAATTGAATTGTTAATAACCATAACAAAGTATTTATAATACTAATGCATAATCCAAATACATGTTCATGACCATAATCCAAATACAAGCATGACCATAATACAAAACCATAACAATGATCCAACTACATAAGCATGACCATAACTACATATTCATGAACAGCAACGGGTTATTTGCTGCATGCTTAAGCCAATTCAACCTTTTATCCTCCACACTACGTAAGGCTACAAACATCTCCTTTGCTGGCTTAAGCATCATCAATTGACAACATTTTGCATGCAATTCTAGATCATTTGCAATCTCATCGATCGGGTTCAACTCAGCCATCACTTTATCTATAGATAGGATATTGGGGGCACTAGCGTTGCGTGAGCGACATGTCTCCGCAATAACACTTACAGCATCAGCTATCTTTTCGGAGGCAGGAACCTTGGCCTTACTTACCCTTTCACTAAGATTGGTCCTCTTCCTCTTTCCACCACTCATTGGGCCACTAATTTCTTGGGATGTGCATAGATTGATATTAGCAAACTCTTCACTGGCTCCAACACTGACATCTTTGCTATCCCCAGATCCTTCCTCCATATCTAAGCAAATATTATCCAAGTTTGGGCGATACCCAATATCACTTTCATCGAGGCCATTGGATAATATACCTGATGATGGTGCCCATGCAAATTGTCCAGTAGCAACTACATCCTTAAAAAGTATGGTTAATTCGTGGGCAAATGGAAGTCCCTTATGCCTAAATTTTCCATACTGTGTGTTCTCCTGCATATGAGGGACATTTAATCACTTTCACAAATATCAATTTATAAATAAATATGAACACTTATAATAACTAGACCATAATACATCACATACTAATTGCTTTTTCTCCCACCACTCATCAGATGCATCTACAGTCATCTTGACACTATCCCAACCTAATTCAGTTTCATTAGCAAACAACTTATGCCATGCTGACCATTCCTTTTTCAGGTTATCCCATTTGTTTTTCATCTGGGCTTTGTCATATTTTCGTCCAGTCAAACTATTAAATTGGTATATAACAATCTTCCACCCTTTCTTCGTGAGGGTGGTTCCATTTCGTTCTCCTTCCTGGATTTGTTCTAAGCACGCCTTGATAAAATGCTCAGTTGTTTTAGGGTCTCACACGGCTTTTATTTTTTGGACTTCATTATCATTTGAATGGGAATCCACAATAACCTTTTTTCTTTGAGAACTCATATTTCTATGTAAAACAAAATAACATAAAATATATAATTATATAATAAAATGAAATGATGCATATTAAGATATATTATTATATAACATATATTATTATCTACACAAATACATGAGTATATAAATAATAAAAAGATAACATAAAATATATAATTAAATAAATAAAGTAGAATACAATAAATAAAATTTATTAAAAATCAAACCAATACCATGAAATCGGGAGCAACACAACTATATATGTTTATATATATATATATATATATATATATATAAACTATTTTTTATGTTTTTTGTCTACATGTGCGTTTTTTTTATAGATGCAAGGGGTGTGTTATACCAACAAGTCTTCTTTTTGCTTTCATCAAAGTTTGGTTTATCTAGTTTTCTTATTCTTGTTCTACTTTTGTTTGTTGGGTTTCCTTTATCTGATTCGTTGGTCTAGTCCTGGACATGGACATTTTTCCTTAATGAGTATCTTTTTTCTTCTTCTTAATCTTGCTGTTTGTTTGTTTTTTATTTTTATTTTTTATATTATTTCTCTTTCTAGGTTTTCTTATTTCTTTCTTTTTTTGTTTTTTATTTTATCTAAGTTGTGTCTAGGCTTTTTTATTTTCTCGAGGGTAAGATTCTGATGGTACTTTCTTGATTTGAAGGGCATGAGAGTCATAGAGTTCATATATGCCCCAAATGTGGATTACCCTTCCCAAATCCGCATCCAAGTGCCAAACAGAGGCGTGCTCACAAAAAGATCTGTGAAACCATTGAAGGTTACAACAGAGGGACAAAAATTATTTGTGTTTTTTCTACGGGTGCAAGGTGGGTGTGTGCTTATATATATATATATATATATATATATATATATATATATATATATATAGTTGATGAAAGAGTACTAGCTATTTGTGTTTTTTTCTACGGGTGCAGACCAACCTATAAGAAGTAGTAAAACATCAAAACTACATGAGATGTTTTTTATTCATATATGGCTCCTTTCAAGCATGCAATTAAGTCAAGCAAGTGAGTGACGAACTTGGAAAAGACTATGGTTGTGTCTGCTTTTGCAATGAAGCTTGTCGTGTGTTCGCCTTGCCGTGATGAAGCAACGAGGTGTGGATGAAGCACAGAGGTGCTGATGAAGTAGAGGCGCGATATCATCTTCACACTTCCAACCTCTGTTTTTATACCACTAGAACAGGAGTCTTTAATGATGCCAAATGGGCCCTCTTGAATCATCTGCTCTCTGCTCTCTACTCTCTTGAATCATCTGCTGCTCTCTACACTTTCAGTTTGGTTGGTTGGTGGCAGTTGGAATATTAATGTAAAAATGAGAAAAATACAACAAGAAAAATGGGAGGGAATAAAAGAGAAGGCAGTGAAGGATAAAAGTGAGAAAGTATATTCGCAGATTATTTTCAACCTTCAACGCACTTCTTAGCAATGCAAAAGCAAAGCTTGAGTCACGGTTGTCAAACGAATGTTTGGGATGATAATCGTGGTTTGCAAAAATGGGAGAACGCCAAAACAAACATGCTGTTTTTTTACAAACTCTCGTTTTCTTATTGTAAACGGACTTTTAAACCTTATAAACGCAAAACCAAACATGCACTTAATTGTCAAGAAAACTTGTATAGAAGACAGCAAAAACAATGGTTGGGTGAATATAATAAAACCTGAATGTACAAATACTTATATAGGAAACTTACAAAACTTAATTAAACAGAGTAACTAGATTTGAATTTCAATTCCAACTGATGAATATGCATTCATATAAAACCAAAAAAAGAAGCCACTCAGAGTGCATTCCAGATAATCAACACAATATGATGCATTCATGCTCTTATTTTCATCAAGCTTCCCAGCCAGCAGAGCCAAAATCTATTTTGCAACTCATCGACAGTCTGGGAAACTCTTGAATCTGTCCGCACAATTTCTTTAGCTCCCTTACCACCTGAACTAAGTTCTTGAACGTAATGTTTTATCCTCCTTGCAGTTGTTACAATACTCCATTATCAATACGAGGAAGCCCACATTTAAAGCCAGGTTATAACCAACAAGATACTACCACATATGCAGGCCTCAGTACATACGTAAGATTGGAGATTGTGTTGAACTTGCCTGAAATTATTTATGGATTGTTCAACTACTAATCTTTTTTTTTTTTTGGACTAGTTTCAACTACTAATCAACTAACCACAATTGAACATCCATGCCAGCGCTGGACATCAATAAGCCAAAATTCAAAGCAATAAAATATAAAAATTTTAAGAGAAACACTACACAATAAGGCAACAGTTTACACGTCCGAAAAATAAAAGAACTAAACCTAATATTGCCTCCATAAATGTTACGCTATGTGGATGCCACAATCTCTTGAACCTCTAGGGAACTTCAATAGCTCTACACAGAACTTGTTTTTTGTGTCCTCTGCTAAATTCGTAGCAAAGGAAATCTCCATCTTTGTCAAGACCACAGCATTTCTGATCAAAGCTTTTACTGCATTCAACTCCCTATCATCTCCACTCTGTATATATACAGAAATGAAATCAAGGTGGTCGAGGAAACATGGAGGGACAGGGTTAAATATCCCATCCTCGTTTGCATCAGCCAACGAGATGTTAATTCCCTTGTCAGCCACAAATGCAAATGTTAGCTATTATTGCTGCAACATAAGGAGCCGTAAAACAAAGACTATGAACTTCGGATGTGAAGTTACCTGGTCAAATACAAGGCATTTAAGGGAAGGGATCTTTTGAAGTATCTTCAACAAGCCTATATTCGTAAGATCTGATGACTCATAATTTAACTCCAGACACCACAGATGAGTGAATATGGGCATATGGTCCAGAAGTTCTGATTCATCAGCAAGAAGCTGAAAACAGGAAAAACTAAAAAAGTGAGAAGTTTGAGGAAAAGGGTAATACACAGAAAATTTTGGTTATCCATAATACTACTTGTTGCAGGCATCCGAAACAATAGACAGAAGCAAACGTACCAAGACACTGTCACTCCCAAGCATCATATTTGGAACATCAGAGATGCTTCTTAGAAGTTTAAAATAACGGTCGGAAACACGTCTTGAGCTCTTATCACACGAACGAGTGAAAATGCACACCTTTTCTAGTAAGGCAGAATTGACAAGACAGTAGTCAAAGTAAAATCCACCTCTATAACATAAGGATTTGAGGTCACTTCCAAGAATTACAAACTCAGAGCCATATGAATTGCTTTGATCCCCCCCATCAACTTCAATCATGGTGAAATTCTGAAGTCTTGGACAAAATACACTTACCGTCGTTACATTCTCCCAATTACAATAATCTAATGCCAAATCCTCAAGGACTGGACAACCAGAAAATAGCTGCTGAGTTGAATGCCCATCTGGGAATGTAACATAATGTAGTTCCAAATTCTTTAGACTAGATAAGCAAATTGGAGAAGGAAATTTAAGCATCCCACACATGTCAATACTCAATTCAGTCAGTGTTCCACAATTAACCAAGCTAAGGGGCAAAGATAAAGATTCATCATAGTTATCAACTTCGAGTTCACACACTTGAATATTACATTTCACAGCAGCAGAAATCCATGCTTCAACATGACATAAACCATCCACCTCGCCTTTGAGATAAAACTTGGTTATATTAGATGAACCACGGTGTAGAAATGCTCTTTCAACAACATTCATGAAATCCACCGTCTTTGCAAGCCCTTGTTCAAAGTCAAGTGTAGGGATGGATGTCCATATGTATTGCCACCTTCTGGATAATATGCTTGTTCGGACAGCTTGTTTTGGTGGAAGAAAGGAAACAATATGTAAAAGAACATTATCAGGTAATTCACTCAATGTTCTACTGCTCCGATTAATGTTTTTTTTATTGTTCCTCTTTCGCCTTTTGGATTTCCTTCCCGAAGAACTTGCATCCATGATGTAGATGACAAGGCGATCCTAGCATACAGAACTCCAAAGCAAATTTAGAAAAAAATAAAGAACAGTACAAGAAAATGACATAGATCGAAGCAAACTTAGCCAAAAATAAGTCACTATAAGATCCCTTTATTGAACCTAATGATGCTTTTGTCTTAGACCATCAACATGGCAGGTAATAACAACCAATATACCAGTAATTCATCATCATGACTATTATAGACATCAAACTTAGCCCTCTGTCCACTGGAAAAAAAACCCTTAACTGTTAAATAATATGCTTCATCCAAATTTCCTTTCTTTTACCCAAAAAAAAAAAATTGAAGTTGATTGTGAAAAATTAGTTGAATAAAATACAACGTGTTGGAAAAGAATTTTAGATAATGATTGTTCTAATATATACATTCTCTTATAATTTTCTAATCTGTTGAAAGATTGAATCATTTCCCCCTTCTTGAAAGTCTACCCATTGAGTAACCAAAAATTCTATCAGACCATAACTCCAAACATAATAATCTCTTCATCAAACACCAGATAGAGCAGTGAAAATTTTCCAGAAATTACACGAAGAAAAGTAAGGGCATCGAAACTATAATTTCATTCCATTGATGAATTTAAATAGAGCAAAACAACAATGGAAATGAAACAAAATGAGATGATTTAATTTTCAAGAAAACTTGTGTAGAAGAAACAACATAGACAATGGTTGAGAGAATAGAAGAAAACCTGATGGTTGCACCAGATGCTGGAAGGGCTTCGTACTGTGTAGGAATACCAAGTCAGAACTTCCTTAGGTTAAGAGCAACCAAATAACAGGAACATTGTGTGCTCTCTGGCAGTAATAGGATGGTAGATTTAGAACCCTTCTTAATTAGTGCTCAGAGTAACACGTAAACAAAAATAATTTGAAAACTATTCTCTCTAACAATAAATAATTATCCGAATTAATGGCAAAAAATTTTAGATTAAGCAACTATATTACTTAGAGTAACACTTCAACAAAAATTAATTATATGTAAATAAATATTTATATTCATTCTCTTCTTTTTGTTTTTGGTATATGATAATGATACAATATAAATTTGAAACTAAAATCTTTCATTAACTACTCGCATCTCTCCCCTCTAGGCCACCACATCATTCTCTTCTTTTTATATCAGCTAATTGCATTGATTATATGGTAAGCCGTCCTCGGGAATGCTGGATGCTGCAAACTTCGCCCTTGGTTAACTTAACTGGAAAAACCCTTAACTGTTGAATAATAAGTTCCATTTGTGTTCCCTTTCTTTCTCCAGTTGAGAACATGTCCACAGAAAAGGATACATTAAATCCTCTTATAATTTTCTAATTTGTTAAAATATTGGTTCGTTTGCCCCCTTCTTGAAAGTCTAAACACTGCATGGCGAAAAATTTTAGCCTACTATCAAGATAACATAGGAAATTTTCATTTTTGAAAAATAGAGTCTACACCTAACACCCAGTATAGTTGACCCCCGGGGGGGGGGGGAATAAGATTGGTAAAATTCCAATCGAGGAAAACAAAAATGGAACTGACACAAAATGAAATGATTTAATGGTGTAGGAAACCTGTATATAAGAAAAGCTGTCATGGTGCCACCAGATGTTGGAGTGATGGAAGGTCTTGGTACTGTGAAGGAATGCAGATTCAGAACTTTAGCTTCGTCTCCTCTGGATTGTAGCTTCCTATGTTTATATAATAAACCAAATAGCAGGAAAATTGCGCGCTCTGTACAAACTAGAAACCCTTCTCCACACGGAACTGTCTTTTCATTTCCTTATTTTTATTTAAACTTTTACTTTCATTTTTAATCTTTTGTCCTTGAAATTATCGATCTATGTTACTCTCAGAAATTGTAATGTGGCAGCACATGTGCCTCCGTCATACTTGATTTCATCTAAGACTATTTTCAACGGGGTTATTTAACTCTCATTGAATTTCTTAATTCTAACACACGACTGACAAAAAAAAAAAATTTAAACATCATTAATTTTATAAACAATAATATTTAAAATAAAAAATTATATATTAACTGTAAATCTTACTTAAATTTAAATAAAGTATCGCAATTGTTGATGCTTTAAAGTTGAAGTTATCTCTAATTATATTTTATTTTATTTAATAATTATTTTATATATATTAAAATATTTTATCAATAAATTAAATATTATTAAATTAAAAGATTATTTTTTAAAATAAACATTTAATAGTGTCTAATACTGTCAGTAAAAAATTTGTATCCGTGCATGCATTAAAACATGTTTTTAATTTAATTTTAAAATAAAATATTAGCATTGCGTTTCAGTTTCACTCACAAGGGTCAATCCGACAAAATTGTTGTCAATATTGTCTGACAAACAGGTACAGCAAGGTTGATGTTAATTGGGGAAGGACTCAGACGTGGATGAAGTCAAAGGGGGTCACCGATGAGCTTTGCATGAAGAGGGTGGATATTGATATTATTGTGAAAAACATGCAACTGTCCTGACATCGTGATAATGGTCACTTTTCTTGTATATCCCAGCTTGTGAGATGTAACCTCCATTGATTGTGATTGTGATTGAGTTACAGGCACTACCTGCAATTGTCTTGACATCGTCGTGATTGTGTGTGTGTGTGTGTTTGTTTTTTTGTTTTTTTTTGTTTTTTTGTTATAACTAAATTGACCCTCCACCGACAAAGGAGAATGAGAAAAAATGATCATTTTTCTTGTAATATTGTGTGGGGTTATGAAGTCAAATTTGATTCTTTTCTGTTTTGTATGTTTTAAATAATATAAAAATAAAATAAAAAAATTAATAAAAAAATAAAATTATTTTAATTTAAAAATTATACAAGTAACAAAATAATTAGTAATAAAAAAACTTTATTAATAATATTAAAAAATATTTTTTTTATTTTTTTATTTTAGAAAAATATTTTAATTTCATTCTATTTTTCATTAATTTTTTAAATTAATTTACATTATTGTATATAAAAATAAATAATTACATTAGTGTGAGTTGTTCTAATGCTTTTAATAATGGACATTGAAAGCATGCTACCAACCTTTTACTAAAACCATTTTTTATTGAATCTGTTTTTGCTTTAAATGTATTTCACCGAAAAAAGATTTATCCTCTTATCACCCAATCCGAATACCTCTGGCAAATGCATTAAAAAGCATATTAAATACGAAAGATATACAAATCCAATATCCGTTAATGTTATAAAGGACGTCCATTTGCATCCAAAAATGGTTATCTGTCTATCGCACAGTCACAGTGGAAGCCCAACCAACCAAAACCAATCACATCATAAATATAATACCAAGAAGAAGAAGAAGAATACCATAGTCGTCACATAATCACTATTGTATTGTTGCTCTTTGAGTACTCCGCAAAGGTGGTGGCCTATTTGATGTTAATCTCTGTGATAAAGTCTTAGCAGTTGTAGCACGCACCCATGTCTGCCTTGTGACAAAGGCATGGCCCCAACTTTTAATGTAGACAATGAAAAGTAAACAATCTTTAGGGTTTGTTTCAACGTTTTTAGTACTTATTTTTACTGAAAATGAAAAACAACTATGATTCAATCTCCGTTGAAGCCACGAGAGCCGATGGCATGTCACATACGCTGTCACATCACAATTAATAGAGGAAGGGCTTATAGAGATAATATCGAAAATAAAATACAAAATACAAAATTTTAAGACAACAAAAGAAAATTAAGAATGAAAAAAATAACTCCACTTTTTAAGTTTTAAGTGTCGTTTAATTGATAGTAAAAAAAAAATTAAAAATAAAATAAAATATTATAAAAAAAATTATATTTAGTATATGAAAAGAAATAAAATAAAAAAATAAAAAATTAATAAAAAATAATATTATTAAAATAATATTATTTTAATTTAAAAATTAATTTTAAAATAATATAAATAAAAAATTAAATAATAATATAAAAAATTTATTAAAAATATTAATGATTTTAAAAAATAATTTAAATATTATTTATTTTATGTTATTTATTAATAATAAATAATATTTTTTAATTTATTTATTTTTAAAAAAAAATATTTATTTATTTATTATTTTATAAATAACAAACCATTTTAACAAGTTATTTTTATAAAGTTTTTTAATTAATTTATTTTTTAAAAAATATTTTTATTATTTATTTTTTTTTAAAAAAAAAAACGTTATTTCTCACTCATTCTATCGCTTTTCTCACTATTCTATCTAGTTGGTGTGAAAATGCCTTTTCTCTCCCATAAAGTAATTTTTATTCCATATATTTTGATTTCTTGTAACCAAATGTTTTATTCGATGGAATGAAACTAAACATTTTCATTCCATTACCTTATATTTTCGTGTACCAAACAGAACGGCAATATTTTTAATTTCATTCTAAACTTTAATGCCATAATATTTGGTTTTATTATATACCAGACTGTTTTAAATATCTTTCTTCGACACACGTTGGGGTATTTTTTATTATTAAAAATATTAATAAAATACAAAATTTATACTTTCAATTGAATTTATATCTTAACTTATCGTACGACTATTAAATTTAAAACAGTGACTAACTAAAGTGCATTTAAGTCTAAAATTAAACTTGATTCTGACAAATAAGTTCAATAAAAATACAACATTTTGGAATCAAATTTTATATAATGATTGTTTTAAAAATATACATCCTCTTACAATTTTCTATTTTGTTCTAAAAATAAACTAACATCTGTAGCGGAAAATTTTAGTAGACTATGACACCAACTTCTACACCAAACACCAGAGAGTGCAAAAAAAAAAAAAAAAATCCAGAAATTACCAAAAGGGGAAAAAAAAATAAGGGATTGGTGAAATTTGAATGGAGCAGGACAACAACAACGGAACTGAAGCAAAATGAACTGATTTAATTGTGAAGGAAACCTGTATAGAAGAAAACCTGATATGGTGCCGCCACATGGTGGAGTGGCGGTGGAAGGGCTTCGTACTGTGTAGGAATACCAAATCAGAACTTCGTAAGAGTAACCAAATGGTGGGGACATTGCGCGCTCTTTGGCAGGGGGGTAGACGTAGAAATCCTCCCCGACTCCCTGCTTAGTACCTATTCCCTAGCTTCTTTTTTTATTTCAATATCTTTTAGTTTTAGCAATAAAATGAATATTTTATCCAAATTTATTAAATATTATTCTTTCAAAAAATAAAAAATGGAAAATCTTACAAAAAAATAACATGGAAAAAATTAATAGCAAAGGAACCCTCCAGGTATATAAATAAGATTCCGTTAAACTTGCCAGAAAACTGATTTATGCTAGTGCTGGACATCAGAGAGCCAAAATTTGAAGCAACAGAACAGAAAATTTTGCAGAAACAAAACCCATTACTGCCTCTGTAAGGGTTACACTTAAATAAAGAAATAAGAAACACACCGTTTTGTTAATAGGCTCAATATGAGAAGTCCATCGTTGATGCTCTATTAATTTGCTTACTTTTCTGTATAACAAAAACTGGTGTTTCACACTAGGTAGATGCCACAATCTTTTGAACCTCTGGGGAGCTTCATTAACTCTAGGGTGACCTTGTTTTTCGTGTCCTCTGCCAAATTACCAAAGTCAACCCTCATCTCTGTCAAGACAACAGCATTTCTGAGCAAAACCTTTACTGCATTCAGCTCGCTATCATCTCCCTTCATAGGTACATAAATGAACTTAAGGTGATCCAGGAAACAAGGAGGCACAGGGTTCAATATCCCATCCTCCCTTGCATCAGCCGAGGATATGTTAATTCCCTTGTCAGCCACAAATTCAAATGTTAGCTGTTGTTGCTGCAATGTAAGGAGCCGTAAAACGAAATAACATGGATGTGAAGTTACCTCCGCAAACACAAGGCGTTCAAGGCAAGGCGTGTTTTGAAGTATCTTCAACAAGCCTCTATTCGTCAGATCTGATCTGTCATAGTCCAACTCCAGACGTTCCAGATAACTGAATATGGGCATATGATTCAGGAGCTCTGGTTTACCAGCAAGAAGCTGAAAACAGAAAAACTTAAAAAGTTTGAAGAAAAGGGTAACACAACGAATTATGGAATGCAGAAAAATTTGGTGATCCATAATACTGCTTTACGCAGGCATTGGAAACAATAGACAGAAGCAAACGTACCGAGACACTATCACTCCCTAGAATCAGATTTGGAACATCAGAGATGCTTCTTAGAAGTTTTAAAAGACGGTAGAATGCACATCTTGAGGTCAGATCACATGATTGAGTGTAAATGTGCACATCTTCTAATAAGGCAGAATTGAAAATACAGTAGTCAAAGTAAAATGCACCGTCATAATAAAAATATTTTAGGCCACTTCCGAGAATTACAAACTCACAGCCATATGAACTGGTTTCGTCTATCTCAACAGCTTCCACTATGTTCAGATTCCGAAGCCTGGGAGAAAATACACTTACCGTAGTTACATTCACCCAATAACAAAAATGTAATACCAAATCCTCGAGGACAGGACAACCAGAAAATAGCTGCTGAATTGAATGTTCATCTGGAAATGCAACATAATTTAGTTCCAACTCCTTTAGATTAGATAAGCATATTGGAGAAGGAAATTTAAGCGCCCCGCACATGTGAATGCTTAAATCAGTCAGCGTTCCACAATTGACCAAGCTAAGGGGCAAAGATAAAGGTTCTTTAACACCGTCAAGTTCAAGTTTGAGTTCACAAACTTTACATCTCACAGCCGCAGAAATCCATGCTTCAACACGACATAAACCATCCACCTCCCCTTTGAGATAAAACCTAGTTATATCAGACGATCCACGGAGTAGAAATGCTCTATCAACAACATTCAAGAAATCCACTGTCTTTGCATTCCCCTGTACAAAATCAAGTTTAGGAATGGATTTCCATATGTATTCCCACCTTTTGGATAATATGCTTGTTCGGACAGCTTCTTTTGTTGGAATAAAGGAAACAATGTGTATAAGAACATTATCAGGTAAGTCGCTCAAGGTTCTACCACTACAATTAATGTCTTTCTTATTGTTCCTCTTCTGCCTCTTGGATTTCCTTGAGAAAGAACATGCATCCATGATCTAAGTGGCAAGGCAAATTCTAGCCTGTGGAAAACCAAATATATATATATATATATAAAGAACAATACAAGCAAATGACATAGCTCAAAGCAAACTTAGCTGACAATAAGTTCGAATAAGATACCCTTTACTGAATCTAATGATTCTCTTGTCTTATACCATCAACGTGTCAGTTAATTACAGTGATTATATAAGTAAGCCATCGTTCTGAATATTGGCTACTGCAAAATTCGCCCTCAGTCAACTGGAAAAACACTTAAATATTGAATATTATGTTCCATTTAGGTTACCTTCCTTTATCCCCAAAAAAAAAAAAAAAACTTGATTGTGAAAAATATAGTCAACAAAATATAACCTTCTAGAAAATAATTTTGACGATTGCTCTAAGCCTCTAAACATATATCCAATTGAGAACATTATCATAGAAAATGATACATCCTCTTATAATTTTCTAATTTGTTAAAAGAATGGGTCGTTGCCCCCTTTTAAAGTTTAACCATTGCAAAGGGAAAAAATTTAGCTGACTATCACACTAAACATAGAAAATCATCTTTTTTGAAAAATAGTTTCCATACCTAACACCCATCATAGTTAAGGCCTAAGAGGGAAAACGGTGATAAAAAGAGTTTCTTTTCTAAAATTTTTCCAGGTAATGTAGATAGACCCGTTCGGTAGCAATTTCAATACAAGCATAGCTATGCCCCAAAGGGGGAGGGGGAATAAGGGCATCAAAACTACAGTTTTTTGGATTGGTGAAATATTTAATGGAGCAAAACAAGAATTGAACTGAAACAAAATGAAATGATTTCATGGTCAAGAAAACTTGTATAAAAGAAACAACATAAACAAGGGTTGGGTGAATAGAAGAAAACCCGATATGGTGCCACCTGCTGCTGGAGTTGTGGAAGGGCTTCGTACTGTTTAGGAATGCCAAATCAGAACTTTACCTCCTTCTCTACGTCGAAAGTAGTTTCCTTAAGTAAAGAGCAACCAAACGGCGGGAACGCTGCGCGCGCTTAATGCCTAGGTCCTAGCTTCCATTTTTAATTTAAAATCTTTTTATTTAAATAGTCAAAAAGATATTTTATCCAAATTTCATAAATATTTATTCTTTCTAAATATAAACAACACACACAAAAAATACATTTTAAGATATAAATACTACTATGGATACAAAATTATCTATTAATAATATATCAAATATTCCTTCATGTAAAAATGTTTAAATTACTCAATTATATTACTTAATATGTCAAAAGAAATTAACTAAATAAATTGATAATTTTTTTTAAAAAATTTTAAAAATAATACTCATATTATTTTTTTAATTTCAGTTAAAGACTATAACTTTTTATAAAAGTTATAAAATATACCTTCACACTTTTTTAATTTAAAAAAAATTATATTAACATTTTATTTAAAATTTTTATAAATATTAATTTGATATTTTAATCATATATATTGTATTATATTAGATTATTTATAAATTTATTGAAAAAAAAAGAATAAACTATAAATATATATATATATATATATATATATATATATATATATATATAAGATTGAAGATTGCGTTGAACTTGTCAGAAAACTGATTTATGGATTGTTCAACCACTGTAAGAAGTAGTAAAACAAAAATGACTACTTGAGGTGTGAAGTTACCTCATCAAACACAACGTATTCAAGGAAAAGGGATATGTTTTGAAGTATCTTCAACAAGCCTACATTCTTAGTGAATATGGGCATATGATTCCAGGAGTTCTGGTGTATCATCCAGAAGCTGAAAACAGGATATAGAAATAGGAATAAAAATGTGGAGTTTGATGAAAAGGATAATAATAGACTGAAGAAAGGATACCACGGCACTATATCCCCATAGCTGCAGAATTTGAACATCAGAGATGCTCCTTAGAAGCTTTGAAAAACCGTAAGAAGCATGTCCTGATCCCATAGCACATGAATTAGCATTAATGCAAGCCTCTTCTAGTGTGGCAGAATTGGAAATGCAGATAACATTGCAAAATCCGCCTCTACTAAGTTTGGAAGGTCACTTCCAAGAATTACAAACTCACAGCCATGTGAAGTGTTTGGGTCTTCCCATTCAGGTTCTCTTACGGACAAACTCTGAAGCCTGGGAGAATTTATACTTACTGCCATTACATTAACCCAATTGCACTCATCTAGTTCCAAAACTTCAAGGACGGGACAGCCAAAAAATAACTGTTGTGTTATCTGCGAATGTAACAAAACCAAGTATCAATCTCTTTAGACTAGATAAGCAAATTGGAGAAGGAAGTTTAAGCATCCCGTTCATGGAACCACGTAAATCAGTCAGTGGATTAACCAAGCTAAGGGGCAAGATAAAGATTCTTCATCATTATCAAGGTTGAGAGCACACTCTTGAATATTACATTTCACAGCAGCAGATATCCATGCTTCAGCACGGCGTGAACTGTGTATACCTCGCCTTTGATATAAAATTTAGTCATCTCAGATGATCCACGGAGCAGAATGCCCCTTCAACAACAACATGCATGAAATTCACCTTCTTTGCACGCCCTTGTACAAAAACAAGTTTAGGAATGGATATCCATATGTTTTCCCACCTTTTGGATAATACGCTTGTTCTGACAGCTTCTTTCTTACTGTTCCTCTTTTGCCTTTTGGATTTCCTTCTCAGAGAACTGGCATCCATGATCTAGACGGCAAGGCAATCCTAACATACAGAACACCAAAACAGATTTAGAACAAAAAAATAAAGAACAGTACAAGGAAATGCCATAGCTTGAAGTAAACCAAAAAAAAAAAGTTCTCTATAAGATATCCTTTGTTGAATCTAATGATTCTTTTGTCTTAGACCATCAATATGTTAGCTATTACAGCCATTATAACAGTTGGCCAACGTCATGAATATTAGATACATCAAACTTCACCCCCTGTTAACTGTGGAATAATATGTTTCAACTTACAATTAGGTTCCTTCTATCTTACCCGATTAAAAAAAGAAAAAAAGAAACTTGATTCCGAAAAATAAGTTCAATAAAATACAATGTTTTCCAATAGAATTTTAGATAATTATTGAATGTCTGACCACTGTAGCAAAAATTTTAGCAGCCTATGACACAAACACTAGATAGAGCAGAAAACGCTTTGCAGAATTTAGTGAGGGGAAAAATAAGGGATAAAATTTGAATAGAGCAAAACAATAATTGAACTGAAACAAAATGAAATGATGTAATTGTGAAGGAAGCCTGATATGGTACCACCAGATGCAGGAGTGGTGCAAGGGCATCATACGTAGTTCGTAGTGTACTGTAGGGATACCAAGTCAGAACTTCCTTAGGTTAAGAGCAACCAAATGGTGGGAACATTGCGTGCTCTTTGGCAGGATAGTAGACGTAGAAAGTAGAAACCCTTCCAGCTTAGTACCCATAGCATTTCTGAGCAAAACCTTTACTGCATTCAACTCCCTATCATCTCCCTCCAGGATCCCTACACGAATGAAGTCAACGTGGTGGAGGAAACATGAAGGCACAGGGTTCAATATCCCATCCTTCGCTTTCATCAGCCGAGGATATGTTAATTCCCTTGGGAGCCACAAATTCAAATGTTAGTTGTTGTTGCTACAATGTAAGGAGCCGTAGAACACAGATAATTACTTCGGTTGTGAAGTTACCCCGTTAAACACAAGCCATTCAAGGCAAGGGTGTTTTGAATTATCTTCAGCAAGCCTAAATTCGTCAGATCTGATGAGACATGATCCAACTCCAGACCCCACAGACAAGTGAATATGGGCATATGATCCAGGAGTTCTGGTTTATCAGCAAGGAGCTGAAAGCAGGATATTAGGATAAAAGGTGACGAGTTTGAGGAAAAGGATAACAAATGAATTATGCAGTGCAGAAAAATTTGGTTATGTACAATATTGTTGGAGGCACTCGGAAATAGTATACAGACAGAAGCAAACGTACCATGGCACTATAACCTCACAGTGGCAGATTTGGAACATCAGAGATGCTTCTTAGAAGCCTTAAGAGACGGTAGGAAACACGTCTTGAGATCTTACCACATGAATAGGTGTGAATGTATACCTCTTCTAGTAAGGCAGAATTGAAAATGCAGAAGTCATAGTGAAATTCACCTTCATAGAATAAGTATTTGAGGCCACTGCCGAGAATTACGAACTCAGAGCCATATGAACGGTTTCATTCTCCCTCATCGGGTTCAATCATGATCAAATACGCAACCCTAGGGAGAAAAAATAGTTACGGAGATTACATTCTCCCAATGGTAATAATCTAGTTTTAAACGCTCAAGCGCGGGACAACCAGAAAATACCTGCTGAGTTGAATGTTCATCTGGGAATATAACAAAATTTAGTTCGACTTCTTTAGACTAGATAAGCAAATCGGAGAAGGAAGTTTTAGCATCCAGCACATGTCAATTCTTAAATCAGTCAGGGTTCCACAATGACCAAGCTAAGGGACAAAGGTAAAGGTTCTTTAATACCATCAAGTTCAAGTTTGAGTTCACAGCAGCAGAAATCCATGCTTCACCTCGCCTTTGAGATAAAACTTGGTTATATCAGATTATCCACGGATCGAGTAGAAATTCTCTTTCAACAACATTCATGAAATCCACTCTTTTTGCATGCCCTTGTTCAAAATCAAGTGTAGGAATGGATGTCCATATGTATTCCCAACTTTTGGATTGTATGTTTGTTGGAAGAAAGGAAACAATGTGTAAAAGAACATCATCTGGTAAGTCACTAGAGGATCTACTACTGCACTTAGTGTCTTTCTTATTGTTGTTCTTCTGCCTCCTGGATTTCTTTGACAGAGAACTTGCATCCATGTACAGAAGCGTAAGTTCTAGTGACTCATTATAAAAAATTTAACTTTTTTCTCAACGAGAATTCTAAATAAGTTCGCTAAACGTCTTCCTGATGCACCTCACCTTTTCTACACATGCAAAATGTTATTGCTAAGTGTTTAAATGAGTTTTGTCTTATCATGAATTTTGGAGTAATAAGTTCTTATAATTTACAAATTATTTAGTCAAACGACGATAAATTAAATTTTATATATATATAAAAAAATATTCATATATTTTTTATTCAGTTAAAAAGTGTGCGTGTATATTATATATTTTAAATTTTTGATGACTAAAAATAATATTGTAATAATTATTATTAACTATTATGTGTTATACTATGTAGAAATATAATTTTTTAATAAATTCTAAATATATTAATATATTATATTATATTATTTTTATTTTAAATTATTTATTTAATTAATTTTATATATTTTTATTTTAATATATATGTTTTATAATATAACAAATTAAAAAAGATATTATATATTTTATTATGAGATCAATAAATTGTGAATGGCTTTGTTAAATAATTAGTCTGATTTTTAAAATATTACTTTTAACAAAAAAATTAACGGACTCAATGAGAATGATACAAGCGCCAACATTTTAAAGGTTAATAATTTTTTTTTAAATTAAGAAATTAAAGGATAATGGATAAATTCAATCACGCAGGGAAAAGAGTCAAAGCGTGCTCCATCAATGCCACGTCACAATCAGCATAATCAAAACTTGGCAGTCGTTGATCGATTGGTGCCAGGGCAGATTTGCGAGCAACCCCCTCTACCTCTCGCTCGCTCGCTCGCCCTCTCTCTGACGAAGTGGCGGTGGTGGGAGAGGAAAATCCCCATGATTCAGTTCTCACTCTCTCAAGGTGGGGTAAATCCAAAGCCCTAACCCTACCCGTCCGATCTACTTTGTGTATATTCTGATCTTCATGGATTCTCAAAATCTGTTATTTTCCCGAGAAAACCTTAGACAGCCCGCGCTCCCGACTGCCCCGCTTGTTTCGTCAAAAACCATGCCCAATGAGATCGCGCAGAAGCCTTCCTCTTCAGTACTGTTGGGCCTATACAAGGCTTTGCTAAAGGATCGTGAAGATGAATTCAGGCCTTCCTCCGGTGATGATGTGCCGCCCCCCAGTACTGAAGAAATTGTGCAGCTTTACGAATTATTGTTGTCGGAGCTCACCTGCAATTTGAAGCCCATCATAACGGATCTTACTATCATTGCTGAGCTTCAGGTAGAGCATGCCAAGGGCATCGCTGATGCAATTTGCTCTCGGATTCTCGAGGTCTGTCTCAGTAGACGCGGGAAGTTTTCATCTTTTTCCACCGTTTGTAAATACATTGAGATCAAAGCTGTGGTGTTACTTTGGGTGGAAATGATCCCTTTTATTTTTTCAGCTTTTGCAACATCTCATATCAGAATTAAATTCTTCCAATTTATTATTCATTCTTTTTTTTTTTTTTTTTTTGGTGTATCGTTGCTAATACCAAAAGACAGTGGGGATTTTAGTTTTACAACGTTTTATAGCGGTAATTGGGAAAAACATGACTTCCATTTAAGTGGATGTCGCACTTGCACTTTTTAAATTGGCTCTTGATTTCCCCGGTTCCAATTTTATTCTAGTAGGGTGATATGAATGTAGGCAAACTTATTATTTTACAACTGGCTCTTTATAAAAAAAAAAAATCATAATTATAATGAAGGTCAGAAAGAGAAACCATGGATTCTACTCTAATTGTTTATTATTATAATCCATCTAAACAACTAGTAGCCACTGGTCTTTCCAATTACAGGAAATAGTGGCGTAATACTAAAAGTTGATATGACTGATTAGCACAGGGGGTACTCAAAGTGAAATACCTAATTGAATTTGAGGAAATTCTCTGGGCACTCAAAGTGAAATACTATTTATTGTGAGAAAATTTTGGCCTTCCATTTAAAGAAAGGTATGATGGCAGTCTTGCTGGAGATGAAGTCTTTTGGCAATCTGCAGAAGTTGAAATAGAGCTTTATACATATTTTCCACACAGTTGTTCATGTTTGCGAACTCTATCTTTTCCCTGAGTTTGACCTGTCTTTGAGTTTCCTCATAACTTACATCCTTTTAAAACTGTTAAAATTCTAGGATATATAGTTTTAGAAGCTGTGAAAAAGGGGACAGTGATTTTATACACTTGAAAATTAGTCAAGCAGCCCTTAAGTGTTTTCTTTATAAAAGTATGCAGGTCCTAATATTTACTTGTTGAGTAATTGATGTATACATTAGTTTTATGTTTGTTGACTTTATTTTAATATAATTAATATTAGCTTTATGGAAGAATAATTTCTAATTATGAAAGCAATCAAACATGTTCGTAGGGTTTGCTAATTCCAAAGAGAGTTTTGATCTTTTGTTGACAAGGATGATGTTAACGCTTTTAATAAAGTATTGTTACCCTGTATTAAGATTCATTGTTAGACAGTGTATACCAGATATCTATCTTCTGGTCTTTACTTAGGAAGTTAGAAATAGTTTTAATAAATATTGTCAAATGATAGCCTTGTAAGAATTTGCTATGCAAAATCAGTGAATGAACACGTATTAAATTACATATTCGGAGAAACACATTAAGAGTTATTAAACAAAAATTACTCATGATGCCCAGTTGAGTTTTATGTCTCGCACTGCCACTGTTTACATGGGACTTCGATTGTTTGAAGCTATCCCTTTGCAGGTGCCCAGAGATATAAAGCTTCCATCACTCTATCTTGTGGACAGTATTGCGAAGAATATTGGTCAGGAATATATTAGATACTTCTCTTCACATCTGCCTGAAGTAGGTTGATTAGAGTTTATACCTTCTTAATTTATATGTAGCATTATTCTGTATTAAAACTGTTTATTCTATTGTCGCCCTAGGTTTTCTGTGAGGCCTATAGGCAGGTTCATCCTAATTTACATAATGCTATGCGCCATCTCTTTGGCACCTGGTCAACAGTCTTTCCACCTTCTGTCCTACGCAAGATTGAAGCTCAACTGCACTTTTCTCGAGCAGTTAATAATCGATTATCCAGCAATAATCCCCTCAGGGTGTCGGAATCTCCTCAAGCAACTCATGGCATACATATTAATCCAAAATACTTGCAGCAGTTGGAACACTCAACTCTGGATAGTGTAAGCTTTTTGATGAAACCTCTTTCTTCTTCACAAAATGTGCAGGGACTGGACTGCAGCTTGATCATTAGGCAATGCCATAAGCATGTATTTGTCATTAATAGAATTCTGTACATGTGACCAGAAATAATTTCAGTTGCAAATTATCTTTATTAGTTTATTTTATCTTAGACTCTCATTATCTCTTTGTATTCCTAATTTTGGACCCTCCCTCTCTCTTTTCACGATTATCTTCTTTATGGATAAGTCATTCGTTTTCAGAATTCTAAATTCCCCAATGGCTGGAACTTTGATGTTAAGGTTAGCAATAGAGGATAGAGACTTTAGTGTAGACATAGTTTTTATCATCAGATGGGTTGTTTAGGCAGTTTTTTTTAACTTTTTCTCTCTGTTGACCAAGTTCAAGAAGTGCAGTCTTCTAAAGCTCTTGATTTTTACTGAATTCCTTGTTCTTATTAAGAATGGGTTTGTGGCAGCTGTAGTCTGTAGCACATCAAAGAGTACTCTTAGTGCCTGTAAATTAGTAAGACAATGAACTGAAGGTTATCTTAAATCTAAATAATTTTGTGTCTCCACTTTGCATTTTGTTGACAGGGAAAACTAATCCATTTATCGGGTAATATCTCTGGCAACTTGTTATACAGATATAAACTGACATCTGGGACATTTATCACTTTGGCTACATTCTATTAATTTTCCTCCATCCCACTCGTTGTTGTCATTTGGTTCCTACTCTATATAATATCTGGGAGTGAGTAAGAAGCTGTATCCTTTGATGGTACCCAGTGATTGATGCTAAATATTGAGTATGTAATAGAAATATTATCATCCCTTATTTGGGGAAATTTCTTCAAATGGGTGTGATGAGTGGCATTCTGAAAGGATGTTTTTTATTCACAGTTTGGAGGTGAAAAATTGGATTCAACAGGAAGTGTGGGTCTTACAAGTTTTGGCCTTGGAGCTAGTAAGATGCATCAACCTTTAATTAGCAGGCTTGGAAGATCTTCACCTTCAAGAATTGGAATTGATAGGCCTTTGTCGGCATCTATAAATGAATGTTCTGTTGACAATTCTGCCAGCAACATAGTTGAGAGAGAGTCTCTCTCTCATCCGGCTTTTGATTATAAAGTTGGTAAAGCATTAGTTAAGGATGAAGAGTTGAGTAGGTGGCAGCAAAAACATTATTCTGGTGATGGTCGGAATCGGCGTGAAATTTCTATGAGGTACAGCCTTGGTAATGGGCTTCAACGACAAAGTCTAAGAGCTCTAATTGATGCATATGGCAGTGATAAAAGAAAAGAAACTTCAAGCAACCAGCCTTTGTTGGTTGAACGGCAAGATACGAATGGTATAGACAAGGTGATGTCAACATCATGGCAGAATACTGAAGAGGGGGAGTTTGATTGGGAAGATATGAGTCCAACATTAGTAGATCATAGTAGGGACAATGATTTGTTGCCATCAACTACTGGTGTCTCGAAGGAAGGGCTTGTTATTGGTGCAGCTAATGGGGCTACTTCAGAGCAGGATAGTGGGAGCAGTTGGTATAGTTGGCCTCAGATTCCACCAATGGATGATTCTTCTGTTATAGCGGGAGGTTCTTTTGTTTCTTCAAGTGTATGTTTCCTCCTCTATTTTGTGTCATTCTTTCAACTCTTTAGTTGTTTTAGATTGATCTCCCTTTCAAAGGTATGCCTTTGTGACGGATGTCACTAATCAGATGCTGTTGATGCGTCTAGATCTAATGATAATTTTCTGATTATGAGGGTTGTTGATTTCTTTGATTTGGGGAAGCTCATTCAGATGCCTTAATTCATTCATACTTGTCTAACAACATGCCCTCTATTCTTGATGGAACTGACAGTTAATATATTCTCTCTGCAGTATGGTCGTGGATCACCAGTTCAGGTATCGGGATTCCAAACTCAGAAAAAACAGAGTTTAAGCTCCCTTCATCCTTACGATACTTGGAAGATTTCTCATCATTCATTTAATTCTTCACAACAGCTCTTTAGTATTAGAGAACGAGCAAGGAATCTTCAGATGTCTCCTGTTGGTAACTTTCCAATTACTGATGTAAACCAATATGGGACTAGGCCTGCCTTGTCAAGAATGGGTTCTGGTCTTGAGTCTAATGTGGAGAAGTGTCCACCAGATTTACCAGCATCTCTTCCAATGAGGCCCCCTGTTAATGTGCATGCTACTCGTCCACCACCCTTAAATCCTATTTTTCCATTGGAAAAACATGTTAGGAGTCAGTTTGAATTAATAAATGATAGTAGCACCATTGTAAATTATGGTCCACATAAATCTCCATTTATGCCTGAGCAACTGTTGGACCGTGTTGAGAACAAGGATATGGATAAATCAAAGCTACATCAGTTGCCTAATCAGCTAGCTGGCCAGCAAAACCGTGAAGCACCACAGCCACAATTTTTTCCATCTCGGAATGTGCAAGAAAATTTCCTTGGATCACAAGCTCCAGCAGCTTTGCAATCTAGTCTTGGGAGCTCTTTGCAAAGACATAGTGCTGCTATAAGTACAGCCATGCCAAATTCGTTTCCTGTTGCACATTTCCCTTTTCCTGTCCAAAACATTGCAAATAACTCTTTTAGTTTGTGGGGGGGATCCTTACGTCCAGTCCTCCATCCTGCTCTACCACTAACAATACCTCATCCAAATGCTGGTCTGATTGTGTCAAGCCAACAGCCAGGTGGTGCATCTTCTGATTTAATTAATTCACTTATGGTTCAAGGTTTGATCTCATTGACTAATCAACCCCCTGGACAGGTATCTATCATAAGTTCCTATATTTCTACTCTTTTTTTCTTCATTTTTGGATTTTATTGTGCAACCTAAGATTGTACCTAAAATAAAGATATCAATTTTTAGGATTCTGTTGGAACTGAGTTCAATCCAGATGTTCTAAAGAATCGTCATGAGTCTGCAATCAGTGCCTTGTATGGTGATCTCCCTAGACAATGCACAACTTGTGGGCTCCGATTCAAGTGCCAAGAGGGGCACAGTAATCATATGGATTGGCATGTGACTAAGAACCGGATGTCTAAAAACCATAAGCAGAAGCCTTCTCGTAAGTGGTTTGTGAGTGAGAGAATGTGGCTTAGTGGTGCAGAAGCATTGGGAACAGAATCAGTTCCTGGTTTTTTGCCAACTCAGACGGTAGAGGAAAGGAAAGATGATGAAGAGTTGGCCGTGCCAGCTGACGAGGAACAGAACACATGTGCATTATGTGGTGAGGCCTTCGATGAGTTTTACAGTGATGAAACAGAGGAATGGATGTACAGAGGAGCTGTATATCTCAATGCATCCAAGGGAACAACAGCAGGCATGGATAGGTTGCAGTTAGGTCCCATTGTTCATGCTAAATGCAGATCTGAGTCTAGTGTTGTCCCTTCAGAAGATTTTGGGCAGGATGAAAGGGTATTTATTTCTCATTTTATTACTCTGTTATGCATTTGCCTATCTATTTTAATTTCTAGAGATCATTGTCAACTAATTGCAGTTTTGACTAGTGCATTAGTATTCAGAGTGCATGTACAGATTACGGACACGTATCATTGTCATGAGCATAGTACTATGAATCGGACCAATTAGTCAGCCCTTCGATGCTTTGACTACTCGTAGTGAACCTGAATTAGCATATAGAGTTCTAAAACATAAGCCTCTTCAAAGAGGTGTTTGGGCTCTCCTATTAACATTCACAGAAATTAAATGAAGAACGACTTCTTCCTAGACAACTTTTCTAAATATACAAATACATGTTATCTGGTCATAAGCATGTTCACAAGTTTGGATGTAACTGAAGTTATGTTAACAAAATGCGAATGTCAAAGTTTTTATATCATAAACATGATAATTTTAGTAAGATTACATTGCAATTAGCAACTATTTTGGAGGCAATTATATGCTTGAATAATGCTTTAATCCTATATTTGTACCTTTTTGGTTCTTGACAGGGGATCCCTGGTATTCATTTTTTTTTTAAATTTGCATGTGGTGATAAATCATATGCTTCAAGCAGCCTTTATCAAACATTTATTCTTATATAAATAACTTCTTTTTTCTTCATACTTTGTAGGGCACCGATGAGGAGGGTAGTCAAAGAAAACGAATGCGGAGTTAATTAAAATTGACCAGTTTTGCACACTGTAACTTGAGAGTTTCCAATTAGCGTATTATCTTCCTTATTGTTTTTTAATAGAGTTGGATCTTTCTATTCCATGGCCTCGTGCCAAAACCATGTACTTGTATAGTTGGACTTGTAACATGCAAGTTTTCTTGCAGCCAAAGGTTACATTTTTACCTGCAATTCTTTCATCCCTTCTATAGTTATCTCCAAAACGCCTGTCAAGAGTAGGCATGGTTGTAAAATAATGCATTGCAATAATCTACAAGAGTTGCTGTTATTTAGCACTGGATTCATCTAGCATTGTAGCCATACGTGCTTATTTATTTATTTAATTTTTAGTATTACAGTTGCGGATGGTTTCTGGGTTTTGTTTTGAACTTTGAACTTAAATCCTTTCCCTAAGCGATTTTAAGATTCTCTTATATCAACACCATCTATTTAATATTTTAATGAGATAGTTTATCCTTCAAGTTCTGTGTTTGAACCTTGAAGATGGCTTTAATGGAAAAAAAATGGCATTACTTGGAGAAATCTTGAGACCATGTAATCCAATGAATGGTTAAAATTTCAATCAAAGTGCCTATAAAAGACTATTGCAATTTTTTGTTTGGGTTTCAGGACATGTTTTGGTGGTGAACTATGAGATTATTTAAAGTTTAAAGCAATGAATAAATAAGATGTTACTGATTTAATTATAAATCTCAGAACTCTATTTTTTTTTATATTTAAATTTATTATGTAAATTTTTTAAAAGAATTTCAATCCGTACTACCAGCGCGAGGAGGTTCTTGCTAAAATGTCCTTAATCTGGCAAAACTCTGAAAATCCCCCAGTGTACTACTACAAGCAAGTTGCAACGAAAGTTCGTTCTGGTGCTGTAATTGAAAACGCCGACAACCCAATAAAGTCAATTTAATTTTGGGTTAATTTGGGGACCTCTCGTATATGAATGAGAGTGGCTCAGTGAATTTATGGTGCATATTTAAATTTTTATTATAAATTATTTAATTAATTATTTATAAATAATTTTTTATTTAGTATAAATATTCAAATTATAACATAAAATAAAAATAATATTTTTAAAAATTATTATCACAAATTATAATTTAAATATTATTTATAAATAAAAAATTATTTACTAATAATATATTAAATTATTTTTAATTTCCTCTTAAATTTTTAATATAAAACTTTTAAGAAGAAAAAAACATTTTAGATACAATGCAATACTAAATTTTTCTATGAAATATATACCTTGAAAAAAAAAAAAGGAAATGGATGTATCAAAAACTTTAGATTTAATTATATACAAATATTTCAACCTCAAATTTAGAATCCATCGTAAATTAATTATTTGAGATAGTTTTTGGGTCAATTTATTAACTTTTTTCGAAATACTTACTGTTTTTTATATTACAGAACCTTTTTCACCCTGGAGTGTTTCCAGATCTTGGCTTCACTATTTTAAACAGTAACTTCAGCCATTAAAGACTAGGGAAGGGAACCCCTATCTTCGTTCGTACTATTGTTATGAAACCAATAAAAGTCCAACGGTCTCTGCAACCATCATCTGCCCGTGTCTTCCACAGCAGAACATAAAATAAAAGGTGAAGGAAGAATAGAAAAAAGAAGAACTTCAAGAGAAGGAGAAGCTGCTGTACTGATATAAATTTTTGCGTCCTCCACAAGTTAATTCCTTCCGGCTACCGCCATTAATGACCCACCGATTTTCTGAATACTCGAGCTTATCTTTGTCTTCTTCTCTTCATGCTTAAAATTACCAATGCAGGTACTCTGCTTGTTTCTTCAACTTTCATTGACAAATTAATTGCTACTTCTATTAATAATGTCATCGATCTATTTTTAATTCGAACTGTAGCTTAGGAATTTATTTGGTTTGGTGTCTGAGTGACTGATACCAAATCATCGTGAAATGTGCAGTTAAGAACGTATATCATGGTACACAGGCATTGTACTAAGAAAAACGGTAAAATCCCAGAAAGGTTCTTTCTTTCAGCTTTTATATATATTCTTTTTTTTTTTTCTCTCTTTTTCGGGTAAAGTAGTGGTTCTTTCACTGGGAAATGGGAATGGTTCGCTATTGGACAGTAAGATAAGATGGAGTTGATCTTAGAATGGGTCTAGAGAGGAGAGAACTGATTTTGCAGACCACTGCTGGGTTTCAATCATCAAAAGCCAATAGTTAAGGAGCAGAACTCGAGGTTGTTGGAAATAGACCTTAGATGCTCAAATATATTGTTTTGGACCATCATGAACAGTTGTTTCACTGCATCCTTTGCCATAAATTGTCTGAGTCTTTCTGTACAGCATCTGCTATTGTTATTTAAGGTTTTGGTTGTGTCTAATCAGACATAAACACAACTTGGGAAAAAGGAAAGCTTAACCTTTTGAGATGTGTCGGCAAGAACTAAATTCTCATTGGATCCTTGATTCTCAGTAGCCATTCCATTTTTTTTCTTCTGTTTACTTGTCTCTCTTCAGAGATATGAACTATTCTTTGAAATCTTTACCTAATATATATATAATTTTTTTATTTCATGAGCTTCTTGCAATTGTTTGAGTAAAATAAATATGGAAATTAAAATTTTTTTTTGTTATATATGATCTAAATAATATAGAAAAATTAATTTTTTATTTATATATTTTTTAGAATTATCATTTTTATTGTTGACTATTTGGAATCCATAAATGACATATGATAAGAGATTATACAACAAAAAAAATCTATAATTTCCTATGTCACAATGAAAAATTTCCCAGACGAGTGTTCATCTTGTTCCTTCCAATCATTTTGTCAAGTAGTAACAGTTTACACTACATAAAAGAAAATGGGGTAAATATGATATTGGGACAGGTTGAAAAAGTCACATAAGCAGTGAAATTGTGCCATAACTACAATCTGCAGGTGCAGATTCCCTTTGGTACAATGGTAGATACCTCCCACCTCTTAAAGAAATAACAATTTCACTAAACAACTTAGGGCCCTCTGTCTCCATGTCTTTTGCTATTACATTGATTGGTTTCGCCTACCCCTTCATTGAATTGCAGTGATGGATGGTTAAAATCACTTGGTGGAGGTCACTGGTCCCTCCTACATTAGGTATCAATTTGACCCGAGGTAGGAATTTAATGATTACTCATATTGTACAGGATGAGTGGTCTCCCCCCCTCCCCCCCCCCCCCCAAAAAAAAAAATTTCTCTCTTCTCTTTTAGCCAACCAGGACTGTTACTTATTACTCACTAAAATTTGATGAAGTGTATATATATTAAATGAATTGAATTTTAGACTCATATGCCTTTCTAATCAAACTGAAATTTGAAACTAAAGGACCTACTAAGTATGCTTGAATTACCTTTACAGCTATAATTCTAACTTGTAAAGAAAGAGACAAAATCATCTTTTTTTAGGTCATGAGCACTTGAAAAATATAATTGAACTTACCTAACACACACACACACACACACACACACACATATATGGACATATATAAATTTTTCAAGAAAGTTTTTATATAATTTATTAATTAAAAATGTGGTTGTAGATTTTGTAATCTCAGGAAAAGGTCAAGTTATTGGATTGGTTTAATCAATTAATTATTTAATAAATGGAAACAAATAGCCGTTTGATTAGAATCCAGCAAAAACCTAGATCAATACTAATTTTTATTTGCTACTGAACACAGAATAGTATTAGCATAAACAAGAGAAAATTGCCAAAAAAAGAACTTACTATACCTTGGATTTGGCAACATTGATCAACCGTATTACGAAAAACACCAGAATATAATTCTAAAAAACAAAAAATTACTACATAGTTTTGTTAGTAATTAGTTGGAGATAAACTTTAGAAGAATGCTATTGAGTATTTACATAATCTCTTTAGTTATATTAAATAACTTTAAAGTTTAAGTTCTTGCAAATATTAAATGAGACACCCTTGACATAATATTTGTTAACCTGCACAAGTAAATATTGTTCCAAAAGTAAAGGATTTTGGGAATTTTCGGCCGGTTCCTAGCTAGAGGATCAGTTTAGAAAAAATGTGGATTCAATTTTTGATAAATGGCTATGGAAATATGACTATATTTGAGAAAAATTAAATTTCCAACTTTCCCTTTTTTTTTCAGCCATTACTACCAATGTACATATGGTATAATGGACATTAACGGGTTCATTCTTTCCAATTTATTCAAGTTTTTCCTGTTCTCTATATATTGTAATTTAGTAAATAAATATAAACTTGTTGAATTTGCATAAGAAATTAAAAATTTTGCTTTCGTCTGTGACAAGGCTGGATAGCTAGCGAAAAAGGCAGTCAACACTAAAAACACTCAAAGAAGAACAAGGTTTTGTTAAGTTTACAATACAACAGGAAAAGTCAAGCTAGCTAGGCTAAATAAATAACAAAGACAGAAGATGAAATTTGGAGTTATTCCTAAGTTACATATTAAGGCCTAATTAAACTACTTTCGTCTTCATTAGGGAAAGTCAATACCCGAACCCGATATCCTTCTAAGAGAGAGATGCTTGGCTTCTTCAAAAGATAATTCAAGGTGCGTTCATTGACTTGTTCCCTCCTTTCCCAGCTTCTCTTCTTTCTCTATCTTTTGTTCCAACTGTTTCAAGCAGGAAAATAGTACTTTTCAGTTTCTTCTGTAGCCAAGAACAAAGAGAGGACTCATGTATATATAATAAGTTCTTCTAGCTTCAGTTCAAAACACTTACATGGATATTGTCATTATTTAGGGTTTTTCTGCATTTACTAAGGACAAAAAACAATATTCTAACATGATGTTTAAAGAATCAAACCCAATATCACTTATTCTAAATAATTCTGAAATGTCACTAGATGTTAAACCTCGTACATATATTTTAAGAATTGTTAAAGTATATATGTAGGAAAAAGTCACCCCTTTTAATTATGCCAATTAACCAATACTTAATTAACTCACATGGCACCAACTCCAGTCTCTAATTGAGATAAACTCAATGTCTTGGATCCCTAACCTTTTCCTTCTCCTCACTTCCTTCCTGAGTCATGAACCTTCTATAAAGCTATCATTGTAAATTCAGTCGCAATCTTTAAAATTGAAGTGAACTTAATGTTCAGATCAGTTCAAATCATGGACCTCCTGCCGATGCAAATTAAATTTTAATTAATATATTACTTTCAACTAGTGGTTCAAGATTTGCTTACCATATGATTCAAGGCTCTTCAGTTATGTGCTATCACACATCACTGCAGATTTGATCCTTTCAACTGTGCACTTAATCAAACTGTTAACAGTGGCCACTGAGCCTAAAGATAGTTTTGCTGTTGGCACTGAATCAACCAAGATCTGAAATGCTACTGTCAAAAGAGAACCTCCAGATCCAACGTCAAGAATTGGCCCTCCATTTAGTCCAGACCCATCAGGAAGAATTGCAAAACCTGAGGGCAAGAGGGCAACATAGTCTGGGTCCCCACCACCCAAGACTACATTCATGGCAACAATATCAACTGGAGCATAGATTACATATGAACCTGTAGAGTCAGTGCAACTCTCCTGAAGTATCAGCATATTGCTTTGGCTTGAATTGGCACTCTAGAAGATATATAAACAGCCATGTTAGTTTATATATACTGACGGGATATAATTTAGAATGTTTAAATTGGAAATTCTTACATTGACACGAAGTAAAGAGACACAGTTTCCTGGATCGCGACCATTTGCTATGTGTGCCATTTCTTGGACCAGACCCCCATTGGATAGAATATCCCACTGTAAAGTCAACAAAATGTGTAAGCATTTCTTTTTCTTTTTTTATATTATGGTCTGGGTTGTCTAAGGATTTTGTCAGGAATTAAATCTCCACAGTTGATCTTAGAGGTTCACTCCCCGATATTACTCCTAGAGTGTTAGCCGGAGGAAAAGCATGAACAAATGCAAAACATGTAAGCAAGCACAAAACTAACACTTATAACTACAAAAATTGCTAATAAATTCATTCTGTTTGTTAGGTATTAGTATATGGATTAAAAGCACATCTCTATAACTAAAGCAATGACGCTGTGTAAATACCTCACTTCTTGAGTTTTCATCTCGAAGGAAACTGAAAACCCTCTTAGGAGGAACTGGAAGCCAGAAGGAAGTTGCAGCACTGAGCACTATACCAGGAGGCCTGCCTGGATCATCCATACTCTTTCTGGTCATGACCCTCACATCATCACAACCTGTAGCAGAAAGGGTTGTCCAAGCATGTGCTGTAGAAGCCCCAACACCAGTGCAAAAGCTCATCACCATCCTCTCTGCCAGCTTCAGCATACTCTTCCTTCCCTCAGCACTGGTTATCACTGATACAAGAATCGATATTAATGCTAAAGTCACATTTTACTATGTCATTATGTATATATCTGCGTTCGTGTTATGCCTTAGTATCCGTGTTGGTGTTTGTATTGTTCAGTGTATATATGGCTGGATATTCTTTTAACATGACCTTAAATCAAATATAAGAAGAAAAATAAAATAAAGAATGAGATGTTTTATACCACAAAGGTCTCCAGCTGGTATGTTGCTGGCCATGGAACTAGCAAGACGTTCACATTGTCTATCTAATGTAGCCACCCAACGTTTAGCTCCAAAGGCAAGGCCAGAATTGACAAGAGGTCTATATATATTGTGTACAGCTCTATCATCCACTTCTACATGTTCAATCCAGGTAACCTGAGGCATCCATCATTTATAGAAGAAGAAAACAATTATAATTTGGTTTTAGAATTCTTGAATTATCAATAATACGTTGATATCATATATAGAAGTTTAATTTAGAAAAATGTCACCTTTGAATACCCATTTGGCAGTTCTTGAATTATACAACCAGATGGCCTCCTTCGGCTTCTTGATAATGCACCAGGTCGTAGGTTGTCCAAAGAAACATCGACCACTGCCCATGTCCCATCTGAATGCTGCTTACAGTACCTTACAAAATAGTTCTCTCGAGTAGGAACAAGGGGTGAAGGGACCTGGAACTCAGCCGACATCTGTAAGGAAAAAAAAATTGTTACATGAAAATTTGCATATTTCTCGTCCTTTCAATTTCCTCAGAAAAAAAGAAAACAAAAATCTTAAAATTACCACTTGCAAAGCTCCGTTATAATTTCCTGCTACTCCAGTTGATAGGACTTCAAGGGTTATTGCTCTTGAAACAATGCCGCAAAACACAGTTGACCATTGATTCTGAAATTACGCCTCAATCAAATCATGGTATAAGGTTATGGTTTTTAAGGATCAGTGTTTTATAGTCATTTAACAAATATATATAATAGCTAGGAACGCTAACAAATTTTTGTGAAAATGGAAGACTTACAACGTCCATAAGAATCTCAACAAGGTTAATATGATTCATGATAACCACAGCGGATTCCCTTGAAGTTTCAGATTTTAAACCCAAGGGTTTTGGACCTATTCCTCTAGGGAAAGTCCTCAAGTATTCATCTTCATTCAGGATCTCAGTAGAGTGGTCACTAGAGACCCACAAGGGGTCTCCAGCCTGTACCAATCTTGTAAGTTCCTCCATTGCTGCAACAGCAAGCTCCACGATCATGGGTTTATCAGCTTCGGCAGGTACTGGGAGTGATCTAAGAAGATCACTACCAGAATACATCTCCCCTACCATGCCTGATTGTGCTCCATAGTTACCAACCCCGAGGTCATCAAGAGATCGCGAAGGCACGTGAGACGAAAGGTGAGAGTAGGAAGTCACAGGTTTTCCGACATATTTGGCTGCAATTCCTGATATCCTATCTATCTGAAGTACCAGAAAAAAAAAAATGAACAGGTTGGTCCAATAACCAGCAATAAAAGAAAGAAAAAAAAATGTAACAAGCATTGAACTATTTTCCTCTATTTTTGAACTTGTGATCTCAATATCATATATAAACTCAATGATGGAATGCCTTGTGGGAAAAATGTGCCATCCTTGTTACTTTTGTTGACAGAACCAAAGGTTTGGTGAGAGTTGAGCGAATAATTTCTAATTTTTAAAGTTGAAAAGAGTATTTCCAAATGACTGAGAGTATTTGCATTTTTTTTAAAAGAAAAAGAAAAATTATTATAAAACACATAATTTCTAACTGGATACCTCTTCTCTTAGTCGAGCATTCTCAATCCTCAGGTGCTGCTCGTCGAAGGACATTTCACCAAGAGCAGCAGGGCCTCCACAGTTAGGGCATGTGGCATTACTTAGGGCTTCCTTGTACCTATTGTTCTCAGCACGAAGTTTTTCATTTTCAGCCTTCAAAATAGCATTCTCGTGGCGTTCATGTTGAGACTGTATATATATATATGACAGGCAGAAACCAATAATGATTACTTAAGCTAAAGCTTGAATGTAACTAACATCTAAAGGATAAGGTAGGGTAGAGACTTTTCTACTTTACCTTCATTTGGGTACGCTTGTTTTGGAACCAAAACTTGACTTGCAAAGGCTCTAACCCCAGCTCACGGCTCAGCTCTTTCCTTTGCTTGTCATCTGGGTGAGGACACTCGTTGAAGAAGCTGAAAAAGGAGATTTCAATAAGCAAATAATTAAACAAGCAAATCGTATCAGATCATAAAGAGTGTTGCTATGAAAAGCTCGAATTCTTGAGAAATTGGGTTTTTTCACTTTGGATTATTACAAAGCTCCAAAGTTCTGGCTTTTTTGAGGTCCAGCTTTCTATAGCAATAGCTTTGGGTAAAAGAAGGTGCATTAGAAGCAGTTTAATTTGAGAGGTTCTTACGCTTCCATCTCTTGAATTTGGCGCTGTGTGTGGCGGTGGTAGCGCTTCTTCTTTGGACGTTGGTTGGGATCTTGGTCGTCCCCTGAAGGAGCTTCCATGGTCTCAGTGCCTGATTTGCTCTCGTAATCATCATCTTTGGTTCTTCCTAGATCACTGTCGGACGAAGTCTTGTGGGACATATCGAGCAAATGGTGGTGAGAATCGAACATGTTTGGCTGGAACATTGCCGCAAATCCCTAGATTATAGAAGCTGCGGTCTGTTTTTCAATCTGCCAAACACAGCAAGTGAAAAACACTCAGCATGTACCGAAGCCCTAGGGTCGTACAATTCAGACAAGAAATAAAACATGGTGAAAGCAGAGCAAGGACAAGAAAAAGAAAAAGAAAAGGGTTAATATAAGCAAATAATAATAATAATAAGATAAACAATATAGGAAGATTTTGCATATTGCAAGCAAAACTTCCACTGTAAGTGAACTATATATAGGAAGCTCCTCCTTTCTCCCCCAAAAAGAAAACCCTCACTTTTTCTTTTTATGTGCATGTTTGCACGTCTTGGAAATCAGTGAAGCAAGAGAAGGGCTTTTGTTTTACAATGAGCAAGGCGCTTTTCACCAAAAGGCTGAGAAGGCATTGATTTGAAAGCTTCTATTATATAATTACAGTACAAGAAACAAAAATCGCTTCTGTGATTATCAATTTTATCCACGAAGCGATGTTCTCTAAGAAATTTTTTTTCCTCATAATTAATTCTATAAATTAGGAGTTTTCTTTTCTCCCCGTCTCGTTCCATCCCATATATAAAATATTAGTTTCTCTGTCCATTCAAATTTCTGTTCTTACTTTGCAAGCTTAAATCACCGTACAACAAAGTACTTCATCTGTTTTATTAGGGGAAAAAGTAAAGAAAAAAAGAGGAAGAAGCAGCTCACCTGACTGATTAGCCTTGAAGATGAGTAGAATAGATCAATATCCTCTTTCTTTGTTTAAAATTTTGTGGCTGCATGCAATTTTTTGGATGCATTTTTCCGACCACCGCCTTGCAAAAACCCTAAACACGAGGCATCTCTCTCTCTCTCTCTCTCTCTGGGATTGTCTTTTCTTCCTCTCAGTTTTTAGGTGAATTAATACTGAGATTGGAGCTTGTGGAGAGTTGGTTTCAAGATTCTCTGGATGAGCAGCCAGAGAAAGTCCGAGGTCTAAACTGAAGAATAGCTAGTTGGGGTTCTAAGTGGTTTGAAAAGGGCATAAATGACTTTTTTGGTTGTCCTGATAGCCTTAATATTCTCTTTACGTGCGAGACTTGCAGACCCCAAAACCCAAGGGGAAATCAGAAAAGACAAAAGGAAATAGAGTTGACATAGTGTGAATGGTTGACACTAAGAGAAAAAATTATAACGCTCACTTAGTGACTGAGATGCAACCGTTGTCTCTTTCTCTCTACAAGTAACGGAAACGTGGATTAAAGATGCAAGTCAAAGCTAATATAAACATGCATAGAAAAGGACATTGGAGGGTTGAAGAAGAAGGAGAAGGAGGAGGAGAAACCTGAGATGTTGTGGATCGCCGAAAAAACTAGATGTGTATGGGAATTAGGAAACTGGCGGAGAAGTTCTGGGACGTACAGCTAGAGTTGATTGAGACCCAGTTGTGTTATAATAGGATTTGAGAGGAACCTGGTTGGTGTTGAAGAAGCAGATGTGGGGCACAAAGAGAAAGAAACGGACGAAGAAATGGAGGAGAAGAGAGAAGAAGAAGAGGTGGAGAGGAAGAGACAGTGAGGAGTTATTGCAGAAGGTATTGAGAGGGTGTAATAGCATTTATGGAGGGACGAATGGCATAAATGCTCAAGACAGAGAGAGAATGAGCTATCTTATGTTTTAAATTGCTTCTTATATGTTGTGTGGTGAAGTGATTCTCAGCTTCTTAACACCCCTCTCTAAACTTCAACCTTTTACACTGCCTTTGTATTGTAAATAGACATACACGTGGTTTGCTATGTTTATAGTAGTATGTAGTGGGGTGTTGTAATTTCTTCCTCAGTCTGCTTTTCTTTTAGGATAGAGATTAGCAAACTAAGTGAATAAATATATAAAAACATGGGAGATGCAATATTGTAGGTGCAAAAAATATTTTTAATCTTGAATGACTGATCAATATATAGGATTTTGCAACAATTAAATGCTTGATTAGTAGTAAGAATATTAAAAAAAAATATTGGTAAGAAAAACTTTTTTATTAATTTTGAAACTCAAAAATATTTTTTATATATAGGGCATTCTCATCATGTGCTGTTGTCTAAATTAGTACTGGCTTCCTTTCTTCTTGGCTATACGATCTAATATTTATTACGGTCATCAGAAAGTAGATGAAAAACTATTGCTTTAGTAAACATATAGGGTTTAATCTTACAGGTTACACAGATTATATTTAAGAAATCTCAACGTTGTTTTAGAGAAATTCATCCATCTCTGCAGAAATAATATTGTGTACGTGGGCATAAGTGTACTTAGTCACTAAATATTTTTAATTGCAAGAAAATGTTTGGCTAAATTTTAGTATCAAGAATTTGTTATAAAGGAAGTTCTAATATATGGTAAATTTATGCGGAAGTCCAAAGAATATGAGAAAGGGCGTATAAAATTCGATTTTGAGTTTAATATTAGTGCTTTCTTAATAGGTTTTTATATCATTTTAAAAATCACATTCTTCTTTGTGGATTTATGTAGATGTATTGACTTCGAAGTGGTGTAAATTTGAAAAAAATTATACAAGTAACTTAAAATTTAAAATTTTGGAGGTGACAAATCAAAATTATATAATTAATATTCTTACATTTTTATTTTTCTGATACTGCAACGGGGCAAAAGCCTAAGGCATAATATTCTTACATTAATTTATACATGTTTATGCATGTCATTTATTAAGTACAAAATATATTTTTATGTGAAATCATCACAAACATTCAACCATCATTATAAATTTTTTACAATAATTCTAATTTGACTATTACTAATTATATTTTTTTCAATTACATAATTATATAAGCACTATATATATATATTGATAATATCATTATGGTGTGTGTCGATATTTTATACGCTGTTGCTTTCTTCTGGTCTGGCTCTCCATTTTACCCAACGTAACCTATAGATATATGTTCAATTAGATAACAAAATTAACTTCTTTCAAAATTCAGTGTTTTGAATTTTAAGAGTACAATGATTCAATCCATAATCAATTATTGAAGAAAGGATGGCGATTTCATAAACTCAATTGCTTATATTAGCGTCGCCAATTGAGAGTGACTTTACAGAAGATTTTATAACTTTTTAACAGAGAATCAATTTAGCAGCATTCACCTTGAAAATCACATGTACGTTTGAATATTACTTTTTAAGGGATAATTTTAAATTATCAAAATTTAAATTTGAAGCAACCTCTAATTTTTATGGAATTTCTTAATCTTCATATTTCAACCTGATAAATCTTATAATCATAACATTATAAAACCTGTTTTCAACCCACATTACGGTAATTTTTCTCCAAACATTTGTTAATTATTATTTTTACCATTTGATAAGAATTTCAATGAACAATAACTCGACGACTTCGAAGTCCTCGTATAGTAGTTCTTTTCCCTACACTTCTATTAAAGATAAATGCAAATATCAGAAATTGGACGCTACTTAAATATATATATATTTTGAACATTGAGTCAAATGCTTATATCATTTATTCGCGATCATCATTGCAATCTTCTCCTAAACTATGTTAGACGTACATGAATATATTTTAGAAGTAATAAGAAAGCAAAATATTTTGCACATAGGATTCTCTTTAGATCAGGGTATCTCTGTTATTTTCGTCCCTACTTGAGTTACTTGCAGTGCTAAAACGAGCTCATCATTTATTGCTTGTTGTACCCATTGATTATATCTTTTCAAAAGATTAAGATAATATATACGAGGCCTTGGGGAGTTAGTTAACGATGAGCATAATCAAAAGAAATTGGTTTGTTCACATTCAAATATAGTTCAACAGATCAATAGAGTCACTCAGCAAATTAAGCAAACGTATGCTTTTCTTTTAGAAAAATTAATATAAAGAGATGCAAGTCAAAAAAAGATTTCTATAAGAGCTAGATAATTGAACAACCTGTGTAATTATCCAGTCTAAAATATTAAATAATCACACTAAGTCTCTATTTACTCCTTATAGATAATTAAGTTTCGGTTTGTGTGTTTTTGCCTATAATTTTTTTTCCATTTGCATGCTTCCACTCATTGGTTTATAATTTATGTTATACCATATATATCCCCAGCACAATGCAATGAGAAAGGCTTAGAATTAAAGCCATCTTGTAATTTATGATTACTTTCACAAATAATGTAATTTAGAGAACATGGGATGCTTCTCAACTATAAATTAATTTATTGGACAACTTTCTAAATCAAAGGCCAAAAGGTACATTTGATTTATTTTTTTTATGGGTTTTATTTTGGGTGTGATAGAAAGTCGTACGCGGCAGAATCAATTATGTTTAATCATGTATTCTTATACATAAACTAGCCTCTAACTCATGCTACAGTAAAAGGGTTTTCAATTTGAAGATGTGACCTGTCTGGGAAATAGCATCTAAGTCCTTCTGGGAAACACTTACCAAAATGCAAGCATAATTTCTTCGCGTATTCAACCGTAAAAGTTTCGAGTAAAATGTTTAAATTTTGCCATAGCTAATGGCTTTTTTTTTTTCTGGTTGAAGTTCTTTATTATTATTATTTTTATTTCTAAATACCCCTTTGTCTAATTTTCTGAACCAATAAGGTTAACACAACACAAGCTCACGTGTAGATTTCAATGTCAAGTTTGGTAGAGACTGTAATGGAATATGGAAACCTGATTAGATAAAAGGTGAGCCAGCATTGGCATGGCAACCAGGAGACAATTATTGAGAACAAGAATCTTCCCTAAACTTTCCGAACCACTGTACTATATATAAAACCAGCAGTTTGCTTAACTTTTCCTTGTAGTTCCCACAAATATGGTGGCTATATTGTTCATTGTTCAAATTCCATGCATTGATCAGCCATGGCTTTAAATGAAAGAACTTTTGATAGAAGACAGTAATCATTGAAAGAATCTAAAAGGATATATGATATGACAGATTTTGCATCTTAATTGAATAATGTAGTTATGCATTTATATTCCATTGAACTATCTTCTGGCACAAAACTTTAAGACTTCGTAATTGGCGTAGAATAGCTCTTGAATATGGAAATAATCAACTGGGCCACTTTGTAAGCTGAGTAGGTGCTTCAAAATAATGTTTACACCATTCTTTTTTTCTCCCTCATTAATTTTATCGATGCAGATTCATAAAGTTCAAAAAGAAGCTTCATTAATTTCAGAATACGTCTGCAACTTTAAGTGCAGAATCCATGATAGATATATAGCTGAAATAAATGAAGAAAAAAAATGTAATGATTACTATTTTTTTTTTTTTTGCGTGTGTGTGTGTGTGTGTGTGTGTATACAGAGAAATCACAGCTTCAGAAACTAGCGGGTTTCATGATGATGAGGTTCAGCTTCCTGACTTTTCCTTGTAAAGAGCTTGCAGAAGTAAAGTTTACGGTTCTGCTCGATCGTTAAGTTGTTTACATAAATATTCAAATATGTGCTAACATCATGCTTTCAACGGCCTGGAATGTTGCGTCCTAATGCATTGAAGCCTCAGTAGAATGAAAATTTAAAAAAAAATTACAAACCAAACACACTCTAAATTTTATAATAATTAAGATTATTTGTGCCTAATGATGCATTTAGTTCTATAATACAACTATTTCCAAACTTTCAAGCTTAACCAGATGAAAAATGATTGTGGGTAAGTTTGAAAGGAGTTTAAAATTGAGAATGGGAATGAAATTTCCTCTCAAATTCTTACTTCTTGGTCCCATGGAACTGGAAGATAATGGAGGGAACAAGTTAATTTTATTTTTAAAAGATTATATTATTTATTATTTTATCACCTTCAAACTAAATTAATTGTAAAAAGATTTTATAAGGATTATATTATTAATTTTTTTTAAAAAAAAATTTCTCATTCCATTTATTTTCTTCATCATTTCCGACATTCACATCCATACCACTCGTGGAACACGTTGATCCGCATCCCATGATAATTTTCACAAATGGATAATAGAATTATGAGCAAATTATTCTCTTCCTTTTTAACTATACAGTCTTATTTTTATTATAAATATATATATATATATAATTTTTTTAAAAATATATAAATAAAATATTTTTTCTCTTAATTAATACTTTTATTATACTAGCTATAAACATTTTATCTATTAAAAAAATTTACACATACTTTTATTAAAAATAAAAATAAAATATTCTCATCTCTCTTAATTAATATTCTTATTACACACCGATCTCATTTATTATAAAAATATATATAAATATATTTTAAAAATTAAAAAAATATTACAATTTAATTTAAATATATTAAATATCTTTTATAAAAGAAAAACAAATAAATAAAACTAAAGAAAAGATCACTCCATCATTTTTTTTCTTCTTCTCATTTTTAAGTCAATAAAATTAATATTTTGATAGTAAAAACTACTTCACAATTATTTTAAAAAATAATAATTGATATTAAAGAACATTAAATTAAAAAAAATACAAAAATGTTATTTTTTTTTTATATTTTATAAAAAAATTTAAAATATTTAGATTAAGTTATAATATATTTTAAATTTTTAAAGAAGATATATATATATATATATATATATATATATATATATATATATATATATATATATATATTATAATAAAAAGAATTTTTTATTTTTATTTTTAATTTAAATTTTTTTTTATAATTTTAAAATAAAAAAGAGGATAGGAAAAGTAATTTGAAAGGTATAACTAGCTAATTGAGAAAAGGAGGGAATGCAATGTCCTGAACTAATTTTAGAAGTACGTATTTGATTGCAGCTCATCTGACTTTGCTTTTCACCTTAGTACAAGTATAGTATCCTTCATTTTATTTTTATTTTTTGGTAGTTATAGCCAATGAGACTTTTCTAGTTCTCCTGCCATTGTAATTACTCCAATTGCGTATACTGATTAAATGAACCCAGTTTCAGAGAAAGATTTATACAAAAGAAAAAATTTAGGTGAAGCTTTTTTTATATTTGTTACTAAATTTTTCAATAAAATTATAATATTTATAAGCCACAGACATGAACGCCAACGACCACAAAATCAACCGATATTAGATATGTCATCTTTGTATTTACGAATTTTTTTATGTCTTTTGAACACAGTATTGCTTGTTGTGTTTAAAATATAATTAAACGTATTCCTTTAATTTTTATTTTAAATGTTTGTGAGACTTATATTTTGTTGTGTTTTAAACATATATAACACGCGGTGGGTTTCATTTTTACACACTTATTTAGCTTTATTTTTTTAATCTCTAACTCTAAATAAGTAACTATAATATTTAATATTATTTTTTTAAGTAAACAAAAGGCTAAACTTATAATTTTTTTAATCATTATATTCTATATTGTATGAAATAATTTTTTTAAATAAAAAATTATTAATTTAAGCATAAAATATTGATCCTATAAAAATTAGTGTTATTACTTACTACATTTAAAGTAATCTTAATATCAACTTAATAACACAAATATTAATTGGTCGAGAATATGAAAATAAAATAAAAATAAAAATATAGTAAAAAATAAATTTAACATGAAATAACTTATTAAGACTATAAAAATTTTGATTTTATCATAATTAATCTATTTTTAATTTAAAAATATAAATTATAACTGAGATACTTAAAATTATTTACTAATATTTTTAAAGATATAATAAAAATAGTTTAAATATTAACCCGCTATATTCATATGTAAATTACAAAACCAAATATTCATTAAATTCTATAATTTTTAATTATGATTACACAAATTATATAAATATATTCACTCAAACTAATATTTTCAAAAATAAAATTACTGCACTGGCATCGTGACAGTGGAGCTTTAGGTTTGCTTCCTCCAATTCTTACTCTCTTTTTTTTCTCTAAATTTTCTCTAATTTTATCTCTTATTTCTATTTGTAAAAGAAATACTCAATAAAATAGAATTTTAATGAAAATTACTCAAAATTAATAAAATTATAATTTAAAAATAATTAATTTATAAGTATAAAATTGACTCATTATTTTCAATCACTTAATCAAAATTAGTAATTTAAAATTATTTTATCTTATATTAATTGGCAATTTAAAATATAAATACAACACTAAAAATGACTAGTTATAAATAAATCCAAATCATTTGCAATAAAATCTGAAATCCTATCAGATTTCATAAAAAATTTAATTAATTAAATATAGTACAAATTAAACATGGTTTATAAACAAATTGAATTCATCACACTCACAAATAAGATGGGTTCCATAATAATTTTGATGTTTAAAACAAACTTTTGGTGTCTGCAAGACTGATATGGAACTTGAACTTATGGTTTGCATATGAACTTAAGCTCATAATTCTCTTTAAATTTAAGGATAATAACAAAGAGGAATGATTTATAATTAATAAAAGAGTAAAATACAATTTTTCTCTTTTATATATTATTTTTATTATACAGTTCTTCTCTTTATTTTTAAAATATATAGACATATCTTCTTAAATTAAAATATATGTTACAATTTAATTTATATTTTATTTTATTTACCAAAATACCTTCACATACATCAAATATTTTTGAGTAAAATACAGTCCCCTCATTTGAATATTATTTTTATTATATAAAGCTAAAACATATGTTATAACTTAACATATACTTTTTTTTTATCAATATATTCTCATTTACATCAAATATTTATTTAAAACCAAAAATTATATATATACACACACAAACACATATAATGACATAAAATAAAAAATTTTATCATTTATCTTATTTTCTTCATTCTCAACATATATTTTTAGTGCTATCTAATTGAATATTAGATAAGTTGCTTGTGTCAAACATTGTCAAATTTTTTATAAAAATAAATATGAAATAAACTTTAAATATATATAGAAATTGAATAATTATATTTTATTTACATATAAAAATTATCTTATAACTTCACTTTGCTATCATTACGTCATATATTTATTGTCCAGTTTTTATTTTTTACTTTGTTAAGTCAAAATTATCCACGATAAGAATTTAATAACATTATCAATCACATATATATTTTGAATAAAATAATTCTTTCATATTGAATATGGTTACTTAATTTTTTTATAAATAAAAATAAATTATTTTAATATTATCGATATTAAAATATCAATATCATGTCATAAATAAATTTTTGATGTAAATAAGAGTGTTTTGATAACTAAAAAAATAATGTATATGTTAAGTTGTAACATATATTTTAATTTTAAGGGAGAAATGTATAATAAAGACAATACACAAGGAAGGAAAGAATATTGTACTCATAAATATTTTATGTAAGTGATGACATTTTGGTTAAAAAAAAAATATAGGTTAAATTGTAACATATATTTTAGTTTTATAAAAAAAATTGTATATATTTTAAAAATAGATAATAAAAAAAAGCCTTATAATAAAAGCAATATATGAGAGAATGGAGCCTATTTTACTCTTGATATAAAGCAGCACTATCTTAACTATTAACAAATTGAAAATAATTTTATAAGAAAATAGAGAGATATATCAAGATACCAATTAATAGATAAGGTGGTAAATTTTACCAGTAAATTTCCCGAAGGTTTGAATGGGAAAGGCCATCTCTAATTATTATATAACTCAATAATTTTCATTCAAGTTCAAATTTCAAATGTCAGAGATATATACACAAGCTTGTATGATTTAACTAAATATAATTTACAATACGTACAAATACAACACACCATACATGAAACAACCACAATAGCTCAAAAAATTTGACTCAAGAATCATCAATTACTATTGAAATGATCTTGTGAAAGGAGCATCACGACTATATAGCTTCCAAGTCTATCCATTTTTATCTGCATACAACTTGAGAATCCAAAGTCAGCATATTATTCACAGTAAAACCAAACACCAGCACATTTCCAATCACCTAAAATAACATCCTTTTCTTTTTAACCATGTTTTCTCCCAGCCCGTTGGCAAGTAATTTGATTTTTCCTCTAATGTGTATTAAGAAATTACTAAAGTTCAGGACATATATTTTCCCAGCCTCCCATATATATATATATATATATATATATATATATATATATATATATATCCCCGTGACGGTAAGGGCATGGTTTTTTCAATTCACAATACCAAATATTCTTTTTCCCTCCACCAACTTCATTGTCCTGACGCTGCTAGACTTGTACAATTGGTTATGCTTCTCTCTCGCCATACGAAGCCTTTGACCTCGCTGCTCTGCTTGAATGTCTTGAGGAGGAAGATGAAGACCTGGGAGAGGAGGTTGACTTAGTCTTTCTCCGCTTGTTCTTCTTAGAAACATGAGGAAGCTCTGAAGGGGGAGTGTCTTTGAACCTTTCTGATTTTGGTTCGTTTACTTCGGACTCATCAAAATCTGTTCAAAGTGACCATCAAGTAATGAATAAAACACCATTAAAAAGTAGGATCCATTTTACATTCAGACAATCCCTACGTTCAGCAGACAGTTTTGAAGAAAAAATGTGAATACATTTAAACAGGTGAAAGACAGCCTAATGAAAATGGCCATAAAAAATAGTTCAACTTGGCCTTTTATGTGCATAGATCTAATAGGATGCTATTGAATTTTAGCTTATTGATCCACAAGTTAGACTCATGCCTAAGCCCACCATACATGTTCAGCCAAGTATATTAGCTTATGAACAGCTCTAGTCATGTATGGCTCACAATTCTCACCTGACTTTTTTTAAGAGACATGATCACAAATAATTGAAATGAATTAAATTCTATTATATAGTGTTGCATTTATGATGATCATGAGAGTGGAATAAGTATTCTACAGTTAAAGGGAACATGAAGATAAACAGGCTATTTTAGATCCGAAATGGCGAAGTTTAATAAGTCTCCTAACATAATACTCTAAAAAAAGTGGCAGCCTCTACACAGTGGAGACAGACACTCCAAACATGGAACTAGGCCCACCCTTAAACATGTTTTCAGAACAACGTTTGGTACCCTTGGATCTAATTCAAATGCTGGCAACATAAATAAGGTGTCTCCACTTTATACCTATTCACTAGTCATTGAGTTGGGCCGGAATTAAACTGAGTCAAATTCTAATAAGTTTTTGGTTGTTGGGCTCATTCCTGTTATTAAATGTCAAATAATGGCTCAAACCCATGGGTGAAGTCCATTTGCTCAAAGCATTAGTTCCAGCCCTAGGCCCACTAAGCTAGGCCAAGCATATCCATGGGCCATCCTAATCTACGAACCAAAGCATAGCAGTTTGCACCTTGTTAATATTTATATAAGAAACTGGTCCAAAAACAAAATATTTATATAAGAATCTCTGTCCACAAAAGGAAAAATATTTATATAAGAATAGCAGAACTCCAAAAAAGTGCATCTAGACTCTGATCAAACATCATCTATATCCAACTATGGTTCCCAAAACATTAGGTTCCAAAACAAAAGGTCATTTTAGGAATAAGGTCATAATTCCAGTTGGTGAATGATGATTGGATTGTTCTCAACTCAGCAGTTAAAGCTTTTTGAATGGTAAGATGAAGTGCAGACCTCGTCATCCTAGGTGCCTGGTATATCGTATACCCTTGACTAAAGTATACTACTAGTAAAGGTTGCAGCTTCAATACAGTTTCTCTAAATTGGCATGATTTGTGTCGCATTTTTGTTTTATTATAGGTTTAATTTGGTCACTTTGAGGAGACTTATCACATGGAAAACTAATATACCAACACAACTTGTTCTTATTAGGCTTAGTAAAATTTGATAAAAATCATGTGTGGACCACTTAAAACAGTTTAAAGTAAGGAGTCAATAGATTCCCCTCGTTGGGGATGTGTTTTCTCATGACAGAACTGCTAAATTCTTCCTATGGTGGAGGGCAAAGAATCTAGATACCTTTATTCTTAGCCTGACAAATTTATCTCTAGTAAATTCAAGAGATCCAATAATCAAATAAATTTCTCCTTTCCACCAGTTAACCTGTGAAAGGCCCTAGTTTGTGTTATTCAGGTTAGAGAGAGTGCACAGTTCCACAATAAATACTTAACTAAGATGAAATGTTGCTATGGGAGAAGCAAAGCATACCTTGGGTGGACCACGAGGTAATAGCTATAGGATTGGTATTTCTTAGATCACCATAGTTACCAAGAGATGTTGAAAAATTAGGAGCTGTTCTAAATTCATTCATCTGCATAAAAAATCCCAACAAAAAAATAGACAAAATGATGAATCACTTAATTCTACGTAGTTGTATGTTAAAAGAGAGATTCTTATATAGACCCGTTTTACCAAAAATAGATAAATCATCCAATCATAAATAAACATGTTAGAAATAAGTGTGTTAAAAATGAAAATTTTTTATGAGTCATAGTGTGCTACAATGAGCAATGAAAATTTTATAAAATGAGTGTTTTTGGTAGTAAGATCGATACTCATTTTAATGAATTTTCATTGAGATATCGGAATTTCTTATCCCATATCTTATTCATAATTGGCCTGATTTGCCTAGGTACACTGGGCAGAGTTTCTCAAATGGAATGATGAAGTGTGCAGGAACTATATGAGCTCCATACCCAACTGGGTCCAGACCCGGAGGGGCCATCCCATCCGATGTGAGCCACATGTTTAACATCTGTCGGGTATCCAATATCAATCTCGCGGTCCTTCACAACTACAAGAAGACCCATTTCCCAACTTAGTCCGAAATCTCGAATGAAACAGAACCCAGAATACAGGAATACAAAGAGAGATGATTTACCAAATATTTGGGAAATGTATTTGAAGCTTTTGTAGATGCCTTTTATCTTGGTTGCCATCGTGAAAATCACAAGCCCTATGCCGTATAAGAACGACACAATGTGCAAGCAGAGGCCAGAAATTTTTGAACAGATAGTGCTTTTATTACCTGTGAGAACGATGTAATGAGACAAGTTTGTGTGATATATACAATGCTCAGTTCAAAAAGGAGTAGATGGAGTATCAGCCAAGGTTTGATTGCATATAATCTAGGAACCTCTTTTTCCCTGTGAATGAAGATTGGTATCTAAACATTGAATACAAAGACGATTCTATAGCTCAATAATGTGACAATTTAACTTTTAAATTGTTTCTAGAAAATCAAAAACCAATACCTGAAAAGTATTACACGGAAGGTGCGAGAAAAAAATTCAAACGAGAAGCAAGTTTTCCTCAAGTCAATGTCTCAGGGCTCTATTCATCATCATTCTGAAACATAGAGGGGATGCTGACACACCCGAAGCCTGTGTTTTATTTCAGGGAATTGTTAGTTACTAACTATATGCAGAAAAATCCAACGGAAGCCACAAGAAACTTAGAGAAAGCTCTGCATATGATCCAATGAAGAAAATAACAAATGGGTTTGTGAAAAGTAGAGATTTTTATTAACGGGCAGAGAATGTGAGTTGAAAAAGAGAAGTGATGGAAAAGAAAGGATAAAGGGTTTTTAAGAGGAGGAGAATTGAAGGTGGGTGTCCATGAAAACCTCTCATCGAATGAAGGGTGAGAAAGGTTTTGAAAATAATTAGACAAGGATTTGAGAATGGAAACTAATTTAATGCCTTAATAGGATTGGTCTATTAAGAGATACCCATTATATCACCGAGCGAGTAAAGCGCAGGCCTTGTATCTTTGTGGATGCACAAAATTAAGAAACTATGGACGAAAGGCTCTAAATTTTTTTGGCAGTGTTTGTATTGAATAAAATTCTTAAATATATTTAAGAACAAAAAAATTTAGTTAGATGGAATGAAATATAAATAGACATATAAATATTTTAATTTAATTTATTTACCATTAAAATAAATTTAGTTATTGGTTATTATTATACTGCACTTTAAAATGGTAACTAGTCTTCTTCAAGAGACATGGTTCGTTTTTGTAGTATCAAATTGTATTATTATTACTACTTGGCTGTTTTATTACTACTTAGGTTAGTTTGGATCAAGGTTCGGGTTAGCTTGAATGAGATAAATCAAGTTAAAAAAAAAAACTCAATTTCAGGCACATATATATATTTAAGCTTAAAATTTTCTATAAATTACTCATTTTTTATAATTGTTTCTTATTATGATTGTATCCATTAATAAAATCATTTAGTACAACATTCATTTTCTATTTTTTTTTTTTTACATTATGATATTGAATTATCTATAAGGATTTAGCAACAATTTCGAAAACTTCCCAATAATTATAAAAAAAAATATCTTTTTTTTAGTAATGCTATAAAACTAATTAACTTTTAAAATCAATGGCTTGCAAAGGTAAATGACATTTAGTTAAAAATACCCTTAATTGAATCATTGCCTCTAAAAGCCATTTAATGTGTATTGTGAAGGCCACAAATAATGATTTCGGTTATCATTTTAAATCTTAGTGCCAATTGTTACTAATATTCATTTTCATATAATTGGAATTTCTTGAAGCAATATCAGAATCTGTAACACTTGTAAGCATATAAGCAGCGTACTCTTTGAAAATTCCTTTGCTTTGTTGGCATATCTCAACAACAAAAAAGGTTGCGGGCACGTTTGTATTGTATTCCAGTTGTTCATTAGAAGGAGGCCTTTTGAAAATCTTGAGGGATCTGCTATGAATTGAATAGAAAATCAGAAAATGGAGATTCTACGAGGCCTTTTTTCCTACATTATATGATGATGATGATGTTGCAGGCTTGCAAATTTTAATTTTGTTGGCCATAAAACTCAATTCCACTATTTTTCATTATAGATGGGGTGACCCAAGAGGATTTAATTTAACATAGAAATAAACTTGATATTACATAAGAAGAAAAAAAAAGGAAGGATAATTTTGTATAGAATTTTATTTGGTTTAGTTTTTTCATCGTTATATGCATTTTGATATTTTTACTTAAATTTTTTTAATTAATTATAAGTGAGAATTTCAAAATGCAATGGTGGAAACGTTCAACCTAAGTAGTTCTCCATGAAATCATTTATTGGGTCAAGATTTATTGAGCCTAAACTATCAATTGGAAGAAAACATATGACTGTTTTTGGATATTGATGAAGTTAAGGATGCAAATCCTCTATAATTTCTTGAATTATAAAGATTTAAGATTCTTAGCTGAAGAAGCCTCCAAAAGCCTCTGATCCTTGCTTGTCACCCAAGACGGAAACTCCACGTTATGTGCCTCATCAATGGCATCATCAACCTTAGAATTCAAAACATGATCAACCACCATGGCCAAGGTTGTTCTAGCTCTGGAAATCAAATCCTTGAGCTCAGCCTCCATAAGAGTGCCAGTTGCCTGTATATTTAAATAGAAAGGTTTTAGATAATTGCGCATAACTATATGTGGGACTTACAAACTATTTAACACTAACCCCTCTAGTTCTTCCAAGCATGTGACATGGTTAGTGAACACACTACTTAGCCATTAGTCAAGTGTGTGCATCTTGCTCGGATTTTGTGGTCTTTTTTGTGAGAGCTACCATTGAGTTCCAAACTCTATCCATGGACTAGTCCAGAAGCTCCTCAAAAACAAGCAAAGCTACTTGCTCCTTTGGACTGTTAATTCTATATTTGATAGCTTTGGCTGTGTCCATGGCTTTCTGGATTGTGAGGTGGATTTCATTCGGAAGGATTGCAATAAATTGAATTTGTGCTCTTCTGTGGTCAACATTGAACAATTTGTTATTTCTGATCAGATGGGCTAAGCATGATGCTTCGTCAAGGGCATGCTCACAGATGGAGAGGTTGAAGAAGTGAGTTTGGTCAGATAAGAAGCAATAATGGGTGATGAGCCTACTGAGAGAACTAGCCAGAGAGATTTGGAAATGAATTTTTGGGGCTTCTCTAGCGGAGATTGGTGGGTAGCCGTCACGATGATGTACTGATTGATCTTGGTGAATTCTGCATGCTTTATGATGCTTTTTTTCTTTTTAACGAGTGAAAAAATTATATTAATACAAGATCAGACATTAAAGTCTTCAAACAGAAGATAAAGATAAGATAGATAAATATTATAACTTTTAAAATTATAAAACAAAGAACTAGTACTCTGATTAAAAAATAAAAAGATAATACACTTTTTAAATTTTAATTTATCAAATATTATATTTTAAAAATTAGAAATATAACTAATACAATAATAAAATAAAAAATAAGAAGAGACACATTTTAAAAATACAATACACCTCTCAAACTCTCTTTAAATATTTTTTATACAGTTGTAAATTCGGTATTGTAGATCTAATTTTTTTCACTCAGATTTAAATTTAATCTGTAGATTTAGATAAATAAAATGTATATTTTAAAGTTTTGATATTTATTTTACAATAAGAGAAAAAAACTTTCTTTAAAAGAAGAAAAACACTCTTTTAAAGAAAAAAATTATCCTTTTCTAAAAAAAAAGAAATTTAAAAACAGAGAAAGAGAAGAATAAGAAAAGAAAGAAAAAAAAGAAGAAGAGTGGAGTGTGAAGAAGATGACTGTCTATTGTCTTAAGAAAATATAAAATGATGTCTTCTAATTAATAATATAGAAATATCTAGATTTAGGATGGGAAGTGGACACAGAGATTTGATTTTTACATTTGTTTGCTTATAATTTGTCGAATAACTAGAAGAAAGAAGACTAAATTGCATGATAGCCAATATGTTCAACTTTTAATTTAAATCGAAATAACACTTGACGTCCTAACCTTATCTCTATTGACTATTTTAAATTAAATGTCAAGTTCTTGACTAAAAGTAAAAAAAAAAAATGTTAAGTCCAAGTTCATCGACTAATTATTAATTTTTTACGTTATCTCTTTGAAAAATTTAAGTTAAGTTAGTATATAAATTTAAAAATTAAATTATTAATTTATTTATTTTTTTATGTTATCTCTTTCAAAAACATTTATGTTTTATAAACACAAAACAATTCAAAAAATAAATTGCTTTTTATCTTATATATAGTTAAAATGTTACTTGTTTGTTTCTGTGTTCACTGTATAGATTTCGGATAAAGTAAGATAATTTATTTCCATGGATGATGTTATACATGGCTATTACATACTCTCTCTTTTCTTTTCAAACATCATCCTGTCGCTCTGCCATGCCCTAAAACTTGCAAAAACTCAAAACAGGAACGAGCAGAAAGGGTGAAAAGCCCATTATCTAAAGCCCCTCAGTGAAGGCCACCCCAGTGGTCCTCAACCAAACCCCACCTTGAATGAGCTGAGCCACTGTGAACTTGCTGGCCTCTGCAGCACTTGTAATCACATGGTACCCAGGCCAATTCACTCTCTTGCTGGTTCCAGCACCAGGTCCACTGTTCATGTATTCTCCATAAAACAAAGTTTTCAATGCAAAGTCCTTATCCCATGGGGCCCATCCTGCTGGGTCAATATGGCTACCTAGGGATGACTGCATAACAACAGTTCTGGAGAACTCCTTCCATGGGCGACCCAAAAAGGTTCGAATTGTGCCCACGACTGGCTTAAGATCTGAGCTTGGTGTTATGTTACATTGCTGAATTGAAGTCCCTGTGTTCTGGTTTGGGTCTACACGTCCTTGAGCTGTGACCATGTTGTTCTGGTTATTCATGGGCTTTCGGGCCTCTAGTGTGCACTTTTGGAACACAACTGCTGCGTTACCAAAGATGAAGTCAACAGTGCCTGTGATGAAGGAGTCACGGTAGAACTGCCTGTTTGAGTGGGCATAAAGAGTATCCTGGAAGGCGTCGATACGGCAACGATTTATGACAGATTGATCGGCGCCAACCCGGAGGGCCACCGCTTGGTGCTTCGCGGGGCCTGCTGTGTTTTGGAACCATATGTCTTGGGCTATGAATCCATCCCCAACAGCAGCTGCAGCGCCATATTAATGTGATGAGGTTAATGCATAGGAATAGCTATACACAAAAGTCCATTACTAAGCTTTAAAATGAATGGCATTCTGAAAAATTTATTTTTTCTAGGCCTTCAAAATGTTTAGATTCTCGTTTTCTTGGTAATATACTAACATATTGTGTCTTGTCATGGAATGAAATTATTTGAACCAGAAGAAGAAATGGTCCAAGCAGGTAGATTAATTTTCCAGTTGAACTGGCTTGCTTTCATCTTAATAGAGATTTCATGGCGTAAAATACTCACTAATGGAATTTTCTTTTCTTGCACCTTTGGTCTGTGGATCAGCTTCTTCTTGAAACTGACCATTCAAGATGATAATCTAGATTATTATAAAATTCTAAAGGGCAATGTTATCTACGCAAGCTTTTACATACAAAATACTATTCAACAACTTGATAGCTGCTTTATTAACTGACCCCACTCACTAACCCCAACTTAGACTTTCCTATTAAAATATAGTTCATAAACTTATCTAGAATAATAAGTCTACTAAATTAATATAAAGTTACTTGTAATTTTGGTCTCTTATTTTTTAAAATATTTCTATTTAATCTTCTTATGGTTTATAATATAAACTTAATTTCTTTATTTTTAATAAATAAATTAAAATAACTATTTTATTAAATTTATCGTATATCCTATTATTAATTTGTATATGTATGATAAATTAATAATAAAATAATTAATTAATTTAATAAAATAACATTTATAATCTATTTGTTAAAAATAAAAGAACTAAATTCATATTATAAATTATAAAAAGAATAAATTTATATATTTTTAAAAATAAGATATCAAAAATACAATGAAATCAGTTGATATATTTGTATAAAAAAATTAGTTGATAATTCAATATTTATGGAGAATTTGATTTTCTAAAAAGAATTAATTTTTAAATCATTTTAATATTGTTATTTATTTTTCTAATTTATAATTTCATTATTAAACCATTAAAAGAGATTTTTTTTTCAAATGAATTTGACTCTAAAAAGTAAAAACTCAATGTCTTCATGAAAACGTAAACATGGGAGAGAAAAGAGCAATAACGGAGATCCGTACATACCGACTGTGGCAGTACTGAAGGTGGGAGTTCCATCCACAAAGTTCAAGCTTCCAGTGATTACAGTAGCGCCCATACCATCACCCACCAGCATCACATTCTTCTTCTTACTCCCAATTTCCACATTCTCTTTGTAAGTTCCCTTCTTCACATAAATAACGTACCTTGTCTTCCCATTATCAGGTGCCGATGCCACTGCCTCCTTCACTGTCTTAAATTTCCCACTTCCATCCTGGGCCACCACCACGTTCGCCTTTATATCCTTAGCTGAAGAAACCTCCAAAAGCCTCCTATCCTTGCTTGTCACCCAAGAGGGAAATTCCCCATCCAGTGGCTCATCAATGGTGGCATCATCCATTTCAGAAGGCAAAACCTGATCAACCACCACGGCTAGGGTGGTTCTAGCTCTAGAAATCAAGTCCCTGAGCTCAGCTTCCATAAGGGTCCGAGCAGACCCCTCTAGTTCATCCAAGCAAGTGACATGGTTAGTGAGGACACTACTTAGCCATGTGTGAGCATCTTGGTGGGATTTGGTAGTTTTTCTTGTGAGAGCCACCATTGAGTCCCAAATTCTATCGATGGACAAGTCAAGAAGCTCCTCACAAACAAGCAAGGCCTGTTGCTCCTTTGGACTGTTAATTCTAGATTTGATGGATTTGGCTGTGTTTATAACATTCTGGATTTGTGAGGTGGATTTCGTTAGGAAGGATTGGAGCAATTTGAGTTTGTGATCTTTTGTGGTAAAGGTTGAACCTTTGGCTACTTCTGAGAGATGGGTCAAGCATGATTCTTTGTCAAGGGCACGTTCACAGACATGGTGATGGTGAGGGAGGGAAAGGTTGAAGAAGGAGGTGGGTTTGATCAGATAAGAAGCAATAAGGGCTGATGAGCTTATGATAGCTGCTACTGAGAGGATTAGCCAGATGGTTTTGGAAATGGACTTCTGGGGTTTGTCTAGCAGAGATTGGTGGGTAGCCATGGTGAGGATGGGGTAGCATACAAAGGTACTGGACTACTTGATCTTGGAGAGTCTTGCATGATTTATATAGACAAGCAAACATGCACATGTTAGGTGCACAATACACAAGACACGGGGGCTTGATGCAAATTTCAAAGATGGCTGTTTTAAAAAATTCTTCCAGATCTTATATTTTTATTATAAAATTTGATAGTCAATATTTGAAAATTCTACTTAGCTTTTTTAAAATAAAAAGGCAAGATATAATTTTTAAAATATTTGTTATTAAATTTTACAATAAAAAATGACAGGTAAATATTATTTTTATGACATGACATGTGAATATTACAATAAAAATGTGAATTTTTTTAAATAAAAAATCTTCCTTAAAAAAAGGGAAGAAACATCCAGAAAGCATTATTGGACATATGTATTATGAAAACAAGCTTCTTTGGACATTACCTTTTTTATTTTTTTTAAAAAAATCAAAGCTACATTCTAATTTTTTTGTCTTAAAATATCAAATGTTGGAAACTATCGCTATCAAAAAAATTAGTAAGGCAAATGGAGCCCATAAGAAGTTAAATTTATCTTATAATTTGAGACTAATACCATGTGACTATTAGCTCATTATTGGTCACACTATCAATTAATCACATAAAAAAATATCTAGACCTACTATCCCTTAAAATAAATCTAAACATAGCACATGGTGAAGATAAAGATTCGATTTTTATATTTGGGGGATGCATTAATTAATTAGGGTTACCCCTTTGTGAATAAAAAATTAACAAAGTAGACGACCTTGACTATAATCTGGTGAACCAATTGGACACAGCCTGTTATATTCCTGGCCTTGTTCCCTGATTATTACTGACACTACCCCCACTTGCATCCTAAGCCACTTTTGTCTCTGTGAAATATATTAATAGATTAATCCAATTGGTGAATTCAAAATATTGATCATCACACTAATACACGTGCTCGGTTCCAAGCTTCTTTCACTTAACTGTGGTTTAAACTAGGTGTTTAGTCTATGTTCATCCCCAGCAACGCTCTTTCATAGGCTTTTGTGCAAAATATTAAGGGAATGTTTGGTTGGTGAAAATAAGGTGAGGAAATGAAAATGTGGATTCCCATTTCATCCAAAATTGTGTTTAGTTGATGAAAAAGAGATTATTTTTATATGAAGGAATGGTGATTGCTTCTTAAAAATAATGGAAAAGGAGAGAAAAGATTGAAATGGGAATAAAAAGATTTAAATATTCTTCTAAAATATCATTTCCTTTTTCTTTTTTTTTAAATTTTGTTTATTATTAATAAATAATATTTAAATTATTTTAAAATATGATTAATATTTTTAATAAAAATTTTATATTATTATTTATTTATTTTATTTTTTATTTAAAATAATTTTTTAAATCAAAATAATATTATTTTAATAATTTTATTCTTTAAAATTATTTTTATTTTTTATTAATTTTTTATTTTATTTTATTTTTAATTATTATTTTTTTTTTTTGTCATCAACCAAGACTCAAAAATAATGAAGAGAACACAGGGTTTTTTTTTATTATGGTTTCTTTTACATATTTTTGAAAAATTACATTCTTACTCTCTCTAATTTTAAAATCTAAAATCTCTCTTAAATTTTATAAAATATATATTTACACTCGCTTAAGTTTTTTAAAATTATATTAATCTTTTTTATTTTAAATTTTTATAACTATTAATTTAAGCTATTTATAAGCTTCTGAAAAATGCATTAAATATAACATGAAATTAGAGTAAAAGCAAGCCACCAACTTGGACCAACATTTTTGCTTTCCTCGCTATAAAATATTCTACACCGTGCTTTCACCCTTGGTTTTCTTCTCTTTTTTTCAAAAAGGAGAGTTGAAAATGGAGGACCAATGTCGATCAGAAGAGGGACCAATATTCTACACCGTGCTTTCTACTACAATTATACCTACATATCCAAATCCCCAACTTGTTATAAATTTATATTAATTAAGGCCGTTAATTTAAGGGACAATTAGTACTCCACTTGAAAAGAAGAAAGCAATGATTTAGCTATGTCAATTGTAGTATTTATGTTAATGCCACATTGTTTTTGTCCCCTTGTTTACATATTCTATTGTCGGGTGGAACTACTAATTATAGTTTATAAATGATTCTACGTTACACATAATTAATTAGTACCCTATTTTATTGATATTGATATTAATTATTGGGTTAGAATATTTACATTTACCTGATAATTAATAACAGTGCCAAGTACTAAGCATAATAGGGGCACATTTTGAAAACCAAAAAATTTCCCCATATTTTCACAAAGAAAAACAGCAAAGCATTTAGGTTGAAGTTAGATAGGATTTATTTACTTGCTCCCATGTTTAACCTTTGTTTAAAAAGTATGAAAGTAATGGAAATCTTAAATTTTTTGTGTGTTATTTATTTATTTTGGGCCGTATGAAGGCATCAATAATCAATTTGAATGGAGCCTTGATTGGGGTTTCCATGCATGTGTTGGCCCTAACAACTTACCACATGAAACTTACATAAACTGGTCCCACAAAAAAAAAAACCAAAGAAAAGAAAGGATAACAATAAAATAACAATAAATAAAGGTCCAACGGAAAGGGATGAAGGCAAATACTACTTAAAGAATCTTTGGGCTGACAAAATCGTGGCAGAGCCCACAGAGATTAGTCATAAATGGGGAGAATGGAAAGGCCTAAGCATTTTCACATTCTCATCATAGAAAGGAAAGAAAATACAAAGGCAGGAATTATGACTTATTGATCAGATAAATAACAACGCAGGTGCTGCCAATTAAGCGAAGATCAATTAACCATAATTGAGTCGAAATATGTCATTTTGCACATAGAAGCATCCTGGTGTTGATGGAATCAAGTGAAACATCTGCAACATAAAAATGTTCCAACATTCAGGTCAGTGTTTCAATGATAAAGCTCACTATTAATTTCAAAATTTCAAAACACAAGTCTGTATCTAGGTTCAACATGTGTTTATATCAAATACGATGTATATTTTCATTTTATCATGTCATTATTAGTGTTCCTGTGCTGTTTTAGCAAAAAATGTTTATAACCAAAATCATGTAACCTGTTAAAATTGACAGTGAGCAAGAATATTCTTAATCAGTAACCATCTGAGGTACGAAAGATAGCTAAATATAGTTCCATAGCAGATTCTTTGCACCTCATTCACACATTTCTCCATCAATTATGATAAAAACAAGATGTAGAAGTAGTATTCAAAGAAAAGGTGTTGAAGAGAGAGAGAGATTTGGAAGAAAACCTGGCTAAACCTTAGATGGTGCTCCTCCCCTGGCAAATGGAGGCTGCCACTGACAAAGACAAGAATGCCTCCGGAAGGGAATGATGGCTGAGAGTCAATGGTGCTGATCACATGTCGGCATTGATCAAACGGCAGCTGGTTAAGCTTAGAAGAGATTTCATGATCCCCAACTGTTTTCTGGCCCTCAAAGGTCAACATGGAGGTCTCCCGATAGAGAGAAGAAAGGGAAGCTCTATCATTATCAAAAAGGTGGTAGTAGTGATCCACAAATGCTCTACCCACCATTTCAGCTGTTTCCTCCATCTTCTTTACCACAACAAAGAGGTATGCCTCTTCCTCTCTATCCCAAACCCAGAAATTTATAAGTTGGTGGTCTTTGTACTAAAGGTACACACCATGTGGAACTAAAGCACAGAAAGTGAAAAGATGACGCAGCAACTGCTCCCGATCGAGCATAAGATGACAAGTGTGCCACCACTGAATATGCTGTTTAAGTAGGGTGTGCCTTCAATAGATACAGAGGCTAACAGGGTAATTGGACTCGTGCAAAGGTGGGGAATCGACTCTGCTGTGTTTATACGCAAAGTTGCATCGGGGTCAGAAAAGTGAAAAAAAAGTTGCCGTTTACTTAACAATGTCTAGGTAGAGCATCAAACTGGAGCTTGGCAATGACAGATAATTAAAAATAATTAATTTAGTGCAAAGTTTTATCAAATTAAGGGAAAAGAGAATTGTCAGGAGTTGAGGTGGGCGTGATGGAAACGCTGTTTCTTGCATCTCAGAACCGAAAGCAAGGAATATATTCTTTCTGAAATACCATTCTATTCCAAGAATAATTGTAATACTTCGAAAGCAGGAGTAAGGAATTGGGAAAGGCATGCATGCTATTCACCAGTTTTATATGGTATTGTTAAGGTGCAAAGGAATTTACTTAATGAGATGGAGCTGGATGTTTCATTTAGGATGCTTAGAGAAAGACGGCTGGGGATTTATAGCAGAGTTGATGGATTTTGCACTGCTATGACCACTGAGCTGTCAAAAGGAGGTGTCGAAGAGGACTCCAGGGTTGTATATTGTCTTCTGTCAGGAAAATTATGTGATGGGTCTTTCTTATCCCTTGATGCACGATATTGGAACTCGCTTTAGCGTGGTTAGAGCATCAGCAGCAACGGTAAACCCATTAAAGGGTTATTAAACGAGTTTTACGTTCTCGTTTCAGCATTTTTTATTTTAAACAATTTTATATTATTTTAAGTGACTTTATACTTCAATAATAAATTTTTTAAAGTTTTTAAATAAGTTCTATAAATTATATTATATTTTTATATTTTATTTATATTTATTTATATTTTAATTTAAAATATAATTAATTTATCTTTTAATTTTAAAATAATAAATACATAAAAAAATTTAAATATTATTTTTAATAATAATATTTTAATATAAAATTTTAAATAAAATAAATTTTTTAATATAAATTTTAAAATAATAAATATATAAATAAATTTTTTAAAATAATATAAATTAAAAAACAATAAAAATATATAATAAAATAATAATTTTTTATCTTAAAAATCGTTACTTATATAAACAACAATTCTTAAATTAAATTAAGAACCTTTTTTGTGTTATCATACCAAAATGAATTGAATCTCTCTTAGAAATTTAAGAATGAAAGTTAAAAACCCGAAATGGCCTTAGGACGAGAGAATTAGCCATAAATGCAACGCTTCTGCGGATTGGGTTGCAAATGTAGCTTTAGGGGGCGTTTGGTTCAGGAAATCTCATTCCCGGGAATGAGATTCCCAGGAATGAGATTCCCATCCTTATAGGTGGGAAAGTTTTGGGGGGCAAATTTTGTTGAGCCTTTACATTTATATATGCTTGGGAATGTTTGTATTCTGAAAATAAATTTATTTGACCGTGTAACAAATACGATAATATTTTTTTTTTTAAACTTTCCTGGGAATGTTTAAAAGATAACTTGAAACAAACGCCCCCTTAAGAAGTCAGGCTTTCCTCTCGTGAATGTCCATTATCTATTTTTATAGTTGTAAGAATTATTATATATTAAAAAATATACATTATTCATATAATATATAATCTCATATCCATATTCTATAATCTATATTTTTAATAAATTATCGTATTCAGAATCCTGCATATCCCAGTGAACCTACTCAAAATCCCAGCTCACGAGTAAACCTTAGCCGTTGAAGAGCCTCTCAATTTGGAAAAAAAAAAAAAAAAGAGGTGTATTGCTTTTTTTTTTATTTAAATTTTTAATAAATTGTATTTTAGTAAAATTTGTTGTAATTTTTTATATTATTGATTAAAAATAATTAAGAGGTATGTTATATCTTAATCTATTATTTCATTTTTTAATATTCAGAAGTGCAAACATAATTTATAATAGAATTTCTTAACATATTTTGCTAAAACTTTTATAAGTTTAAAATTTTTATGTTTGTTTATTAAATGTTATGATCTTGTCACTTTAAGCACTGTATATTAGACTTTAAAAACCACTGTAAAGGAATGGGCTGAGGTTTAATGAGAAAATTCCATAAAACGCCAGACACAGGTAGCTTTTCTAGAAATTTCACAAAATAATGCCATGCAATTAACAGACTAAATAATAGAGGAAGTTTAAAGATTAAGAAAAGGTGACGATGTGCATCTCGTTCAACATGATATGAGTTCCCAATATATTTAAGCATGAGCTTGCAGAATTATCCACTATATACTATATATATCAGGCTAAAAAATGTGGACAGTTAGTTAGTTTATACCAGTACAAATACTACAAAGGCTTTCAGAACCTAGTGCATTTAAATCATGAATCAGGAGATGTAGCCTACAAACAAAAATCCATTAATTTTATAGAGTGCTTGGATTAGAAAAGCAGTGAAAAGATTAAACAATCAACTATTTGGTCAATTACATGATTCGACAAAACTAAAAAATATTGCAAGCCAAGCTAAAATCTTACTTTCCCCTAAGGAATCCGATTCTATCCAATCTGTATTGAAGACTAATGGCTGTAGCCTGTATCCATCATTTGCATACAAAATTTAAGTCTATGTATTCAGAGTTCCAAGAATGACACTAAAAGTAGAGAGTAAAATACTTTAACTTCCTCTTGCTTATTTACAAGGGTCTCTCTTCTAATCCAAAACCTACAATAATCTCCCATCCCAGAAACACATAAAGTTTGTGAAAGATCACGAAACTCCAAGAGAAGTTTGTGTAGGGTTGCAGAATAGATATGAGTAGTTTTTTTTTTTTTAGATTCAATTTGAGGTGTGTGATAAAGAAAATACAGGAAATGATAGAGTATTTTACTCTAAAATAATGATGCAACCTAGGACTTGGACTGATTGATTATAAAAATCAAAGTGGTGGCTTTATTCAGTTGTAACAAAAAAATTGCAGTCAGGTTGACTTTATGAAATCCTCTCATACATAAATTTCAGCTAAAGTTGTCCCTCCGATGGGCAGTGACAAATCACATGCTTTCTGACGAAGTGGTAGTTTAAAGCTTCATGAGGTTTAGAATAAGAGGTAGAGATTAACAAACCTAAAATTATTAACTTTCAAGAGGAAAATATGAAGTGGATTGTATCGTCTTTCTTCTCAAAGCCAACTTGAAGGCCAATATCCATGGATACGATAACCTGTCTTCCAATTATCCAAGGAGACAACCATCTTCACAGCACAAAAACAAACTAATAGCGCAAAAATCATAACCACCCTTTGCACCGCAAAATTCCTCATCTTGACAAGAATCTGTGTCATAAACGCCAATAATAGACCCACAATGGTATACAAGAACCCCACCGTAAAACCTTCTGCCCCAAGCTGCATTCCTGATCCCCGATAGAAAAATATAAACTTCGAAGGATCATTGCGGTCCACCAAAAACATCGGCATTCTCCTTATGATGTTATGCATGGCACCCGAGACGCTAAAGAAGTACACAAACACAGAACCTGCTAACCAAATCTTCGGGTCATGAAGCAACGTCTGACCCGCAAGGATCTTCCTTACGAAAAAACTTATCCAAAATAAGAACCCGACTACAATCAATATCAATTGGTTTCTGGAGACTACTGGGGGTCGATGGATCGGACCCACCGAGAGTTTGCTCTTCGCTTCAACATATTCAGCCATGGATTCAGCGAGCCTGGACAAATCTCCCTGATTCATCTGATGCGAATCGTTAATGGCTTGATTGGGGTCAACAAGACGAATGTGAGGGAGGGCATTGACACCAAAGAGAGAGAAACTAGACTCTGATTCTTTAAATTCTATGTCGCAGAAGAACAACTTGGCATGAGAAGGCAAAGAAGGGTCTTTATTGTTGGCAATGTAAGAGGAAGCTACGAGTGCCAATTCATTGCGAATCTCTTTAAGTCGAAGCTCCGATTTGTCGCGAAGATGAACGGCATCGAAGAAGACGAGAACCCAATAGGGTCTCGGGGTTTTGACAGAAGTAAGGAATCGAGAGACGTATTGGTCGTTAAGGTGGATTAGACCGGATTTGGATCTGGATTGCAGGGTAAGAAGCTCTCTCACTCGTTCGTCATCGGATTCCGAAGAAGCACTGAATGCAATGAGGGAGCAGATCGTAATGAATAGCAAGAAAGATGGAAAATTCGTTAAGGGAGTCATCGTTGGAGTTATGTGCTTTGAGGTTTCAGAGAGGAAACCAAGGGTTTTTTTTTTTACAGAGGGGCCAGCGACTGCATATATACATAAGCCTATGGTACTATTTGGAGAAGACACTGACGAATCCACTCCCTTATTGATGTGTAAGTGCCACCTGTGCACATAGTGCCATACTGGTCGATACTCATTACCACGTAGGACATAATTTTTCCCACGACACTGCTTTTTTGTCCCTCTTCACAATTTGACATTTGGAAATTGGAAGAAAATGAAGTCAGGCTTGGGTTATTTGAAGCAACTTTAGGTTCAAACTTCACAGCACAAAAAAAAAAAAAAGAGAGAGAGAGAGAGAGAGAAGGAAAATTAGCGGGTAAATGCAAAGGTAATTTTTCTATCCCGATTAGATCAACTTGTAATAATAGGTCTAATCAGACAACTCTTCCTTCCTTCACAACGTGCTTAGTCGTCATTGTCTTCGTTTTTCTTGTAACAGAGCAAGAACAATGTGTAAAAGTGGTAACTAAGACCATTACCTAGGACACATATTGAGAAGCAGTGTCTGCAGCTAAGGTCAAGAATTGTGTAATATTCACTGATTACTACTTTTACTAAAACCCCAGATATACAGTACAAAACTTTCTAAAAGTTCCCCAGTACCCAACACTTTTTTTTTTTGACAAATTTACAAGAATTTATGCTAGAAGCCGATTATTTGAAACCAGATATTAAGCGTTTATATGTTGGCTTATCTGGTTTTAGCCCCATCTGCAACATTTCGTCATGTAGTTTCATGGCTTTTCTGAGCTCCTGCACTCTCAATAGCTCGCGAATCATGATTGTGAAACTTGCACTGCTAAGTAAATCTTGTGTTCTCATGTAGTCAAACACCTTAACAGCTTCTTCAATCCTCCTCGCTACAAAAAGTCTATTGAGAAGTTTATTACAAGTTGTTATATCCAAGCCAGCATTCAATTTCTCCATCTTTTTATGCAATGCAATGGCTGAATCAATCTGTTTGCCGCTGCAGTAATGCTCCATCAATAAGCTACAAAAACCAGAATCTGGCACTAAACCTCTCCCCAGAAGCACATCCATCAAATCTTCTGCTTCTCTCCATCTACCTTTACTGCATAAGGATGCCATAAATTTGGACAATTCTGATGCAGAAGGATTAAACCCTCTTCTTATAATGTCCTTCAACAATTCACAACCTTCGTCTTCCACACACTGTTCAAAGTCACAAAGAAAATTAACAAATGCTTCATAATTACTATCATCCAGAGCAAGACCCCTTTGAGAAACTAAACGATATACAGAAATTGCTTCCCTGATTCTCTTCTCCTTAGATAATGCCCTTAGCATACTCCCATAAGTAGTATCCAGCAAGCGAATATTTTCCTTACAAGCTTTTCTAAAGAACATCTCTGCAGCATATGTCTTGCCCATGTCACTCAGTTTTTGAACCACTGAATCATAGTTAGATGAAGAGCACTTAGGAAGAAGACCCTTCTCTACCATTGTATTGATTATCCTCTCTGTCACTTCAACATCTTCATGTTTACACGCACCATCAAGGATTAAGCTGTAAGTAGCGAAATCAGCGGTGAGTTTTATAGCACACATTTCATTCAAGGCATCAAATGCAGACTTAAAATCCCCCTTATTGCTATAACCACCAATGATAAGACTATAAATCGTCGAATCATAAATTCCAGCGTCCAACAATCTGATAATTTTGTCAAATTTGCCATTTTTACTCAAAATTTGTGCAGCAATTGACAACGTAAATCGACTCAGTCTATACCCACAGCGAATTAAGGAACCATAAAGACACCAAGCCAGCTGAATCTTGTTCTCTCTCACTAGAGCATCGAGAAGCACATTGTAGGATCGAACAGTAGGAGTACAACCATGAAGTCTCATCAATCTAAATACTTCTAAACCCTCCAAAAATAAACCCTTATGCGAATAACATTCAAGAACGAAGCTTAAAGCGATTGATTGTGAATTTATACCTTTACATGCTCTGATCAAACTCTCTGCAAGAGAAGATGCAGAGCATTCCTGAATCAAAGAATCCAAGAGTGGTTTTACAGGTGGGTATACGCTGGAACCAATCGCAGTTTGAATGACTTGACAGTGGGATTTGAGGTCGGGATGAAACCCAAGATGTGTTTTGGCCCAATTGAAGAAACTCAGTGAGATTTGTGGCTGAGTTTCGATTTTCCGGAGTATTTGGATGAAAAGAGATGGGGTTAGTTTCGAGGAGAGATTGAGATTCCGGAGAAGCAAGACCCAGTTGCGTCTTTGCAAGAGGATGGATGATATTTGGGAAGCAAGCTGATTTTGCTGGATTTGGGTCCTCCAATTGCAGGAAGTTGTGGGAGTTGTAAAAGATTTGATGAAAATTTGAGATTTTGGAGGAAACATTTGACTCCAGGCGACCTGGGTGATGTACTCTGATGTCTCGATAACATTGGAAGGCGAAGAAGGCTTACGGAACGGCTGAACAGGCCCCCTCTATCAGTGCAGGGGCCAAGGAGGAGGATAAATGAGCTCCTTTCCTATGGCTGAGTTTTTTTTCTTTTTGGACATGGCTATGGCCGAGTTAATAATGAAAGAAAGGCAAGCCTAGATTATCGGATAACTAGATGAGCTTTGTCGTAGTTCCACAACATCAAGTTGGATATTTAGATGCTGACCCAAAAAACTAAAATGGAATTTGGATCTAAGCCCAAAATCTAACTAGATGGGCTTTGTTTAAATTTAAATTTACAATATTAAATTTAAATATATAAATTTAACCAGTCTAACAAAAAATATATATTAATTTAAGATTTTTGGACAAACGAATCTAAAATACTATACTTATTGAATAAAAAATTTGTTAAGAAAATTAAATTTTAAAAAAAATTTAAAAATGTTTTATTTTTTAAAGACAAATATATATATATATATATATATATATATATATATATATATATATATATATATAATTAATTAATTATTAAAATATTGAAATATATTGTTAACCTAAATACCTCATATTTTTCTTTTGCTAGTAATATTCTATTTATCTAAACGAAAAATATATCTATCCTTGTTTTCTAGAGTAAGACTCAGAACTTCGTGGAAGAATTGTTACTACTTTGGCTAACAGAAAAAAAAAAAAAAAGAAGCTCAGAGAAAAATTCACTTCAAAAGATTTATTTATTAAGTAGGAAAAATTTATAGTTTAAATACTTTCTGAATTTCCAATAGTTACCCTGAAAAATTCATGTCATTAATCTTGCCCACTTTCTGGGTTATTTATTGTTTGAAATGACTTTAAACTCACTTGGGATTGCCTTCGTTACATGCCACATTCTGCTGCCGATTTACTAGTCTGCACAGGGAGACGAATTGAATTGTCTCTGCTTCATTCACTTTTTCTTTATTTACTTCCAAATTTGAATTATAAGAGGGGCAGCAAAACAGCAAAAAAAAAAAAAAGGGGGGGGAAAAAAAGCTGTCTAATTTGGATCTGAATTTCTAGGCATCAACAATCTCCTCAATGTCAGCAGAAGCAAGCACAAGCTCTGGTTCTTCTCTTCCAATTTCACATGTTCCATCAATAGCATTGTTCTTCTCCAATGCCCTCAACGCCAAATGTGCTGCCTTCTGCCCAGATATCATCATCGCCCCAAAAGTTGGACCCTGCAAAAATCACCAACAAAATTTTTAATATCTGTACCAGAAAAATCAAGCAAGTACGATGCTGCAGAAGTTGAAGAAGATGCCAAGGATTATATACCATTCTTGGGGCCCCATCAATTTCTGCAACTTCCATGCCAGTGACAATCATCCCAGGAACAATCTCCCTTGTCAGCCGAACAATAGCATCCTCTGCAGCATTCATGTCCAACGCCTTCATTCCGGGGACGCTGTCGATCATCCCAATGCTCTTCAGCCTCTTCACCCCTGTAGCCCCAAATGGTCCATCGTGTCCACAAGAGCTAACCACAACCTTAGCCTCCATCACATTCGGGTCCATGCACGATTGTGTGTCATGGTTCATGGAAACCAATGCCCAGTTCGTTACAACCCCAGCGACCCTCCCTTCTTTCACGATCAGGTCCTCCGCCGCCACGGCGTTGAACAGCTTCACATTCGGCCTCGCCAGGAGCTTGCTCATGATTGTGGATGTGAATAAAGCTGCGTGCTTTATGACAACGTAGTCCTCTTGCTCGTCGTATTCGATGTCGAGCTCGTCGAGGAACCGGTGAGCCGGCTTGCGAACCACCATGGCGGAGAAGAGCTGCCCACCGAGCCACGCGCCGCCGCCGGGGCTGACGGATTGCTCGATTATGGCCACGCTGATTGATGGGTTCTTGCTGAGCTCATAAGCGCAGGACAGACCGGCGGAGCCGGCGCCGACGACAATGACGTCTGTGTCAGCGTAGGTGATCATGTCGGTCATGTATCGGCGGGTCATTTCGCGAGAGACGATGGATTCTTTGATGGGTTGGAACTTGAAGGAATTGATGTCGTAAGGGGGTGAATTTAGGGACATGGAGATTGTGGTGGGGTTGGTGGATTTAATGGGTGTGAAGCGAGAAGAAGAAATGGGTGCGCCATGGAAGGAGGTCTTGTGGTCAAAGAAAGAAGATTTGGGTTTCGAAGAGAGAGAGGAGGCGAGGGTTGCAGTGGCCATGGCTGCCATTAATGTGGGAAGAGAGAACTGGGGATTGTGTTAGTCGCTAAGGAAGAGAAAGGTGTAGATGTACTTGAGATTGATAAGTGAAGAAGAACGGTTTTATAAACAGAACGGGAGAGGCGGTCAGGAAAGGGCAGAGGGAAATATCTGAATGAAAAATCTAAGAGTGCATAGTTTAGATAGAATTTGAGCGGTTCAGAAAGGTGTGATTTTCGCTATCTCAGCTTGTTAAGATATTATAGCATATCAGATACTTGGATTGGCCTTTTCCCATAGTAACTGCCAAGGTGGCTCAGCCATAGTGGTGGGTGGGGGAAATGGTCTCAAAATGAGCGAGAGAAAGAGGAAGAAAACGACATATTCATTACTACGCAGATATAAGCTTAAGAATATGCCATATATAAGTAGTCCACATAATGCGAGATATTTTTTTGTATAATTGTCCATCTTTTGATAATTAATCTTTATCATGTTTTGGGACAGTGCTTTTATGATTGGACTTGTATTCCATCTATCCAACGTACTAAAGACATGTTTGTTATAGATTATTTTAATTTTTTTTTTTGAAAATTTGAGTGAAAAAAACTATTTTCATGTTTAGTGATAAAAATATAAATTTCTTCTTGAAAATTAAAATTTTCAAGAATACAAATACGAAAGAGCTAGGAAACTTTTATTCTCATTGGTGAAGGTAAAAATAAAAAAATTTCAATAAACTTTCGGACCCCAACTACAAAATACTCTTCCTTCATTTTCATAACTTAATCCCTTGCGAGACACAACTGTACCAAATACAACCTCATCACAATCTATCCCCTATGTCTTCTTGGCTCTAGATCTCATCACATTGCAGACCTATTCCTCATCACATTGCAGAGATTGCATTCCTCCCTCGCCATCGTCTGCCTTCATCAAATTCATTTGTCAACTGCATCGCACTCCATTCCTTAGTTAGTATCTCTTACTAGCCTAGGGGGTGCAGATCCATAATAGACATATAGAAATTATTGTGCGTCAAATAACATCAAAAGTTGATTTCAAAAGATGGAATGTCTAATGTTTTTTCACCTGGTGAATAATTGGATTGTTGCGAGCTGAACGAACGAGACGTGCTTTCGAAGAAGCGATCTGTTACTAAGCCTTATTATTGGGAATAACGAAAACATCTTTGAATACTCAAAGTTTCATATCCGAACTGAGTTTTCAAGAAACTGCTAGAGTTTTAGCAAAAGCTACTCTCTGGGGTCGTATTGATTGGTTGAAAGGTCTGAAAGAGAACGTTGTTTTAGGGGAGATGATACCCGTTGGTACCAGATTCAAATATGAAATAACGTAAAAACGGACTCATTAAAAAAAATTGTTTATCCTTCAACCTCGAAGGAAGAATTTTTTTATAAAAAGTTTTTCTATTTTTATAGTTAGAATTGATTGTATGTGCCTATCCAAAAAAATCTAATATGAATGACTCACTATTCACTCAATTTTTGGGACATAATCATTATGTATGAGAGATCGCCGAGTGGTTCAAGGTGTAGCATTGGAATTGCTATGTAGTCTTTTTGTTTACCGAGGGTTCGAATCCCTCTCTTGTCTCTATTCTCTCTCTCTCTCTCTCTCTCTCTCTCTCTCTCTCTCTCTCTCTCTCTCTCTCTCTCTCTGTGTCTCTCCCTCTATCTTTTTCTGCTTTCGCTGTTGTCTCTTTCTCCTTCCTCTCTCTGTCTGTGTCTATGAGCAAATTAAGGTTTGTTTTCCTTTTTACACTGATCTCATTCAATAGACTTTGGATTCATCATTCGATTTCACTCACACTGGATTCTTTGCACTGTTTCTCTTTCTCCTTCCTCTCTATGTCTCCCACAATTTTTTGTGTGTGTGTTAGTTTTAAATTTAGATTTGAAATTTGATCAAAAGTTTATGATGTATTTGGTTACCGAGAAAGTGTTGGAAAGGAAAAGAAATATGTATAAATATGTTTTTACTATCTCCCTTTAACTATTGGGTAATGTATGTTGAGCTATATATCCCAATATCTGTTGAACTATATATCTAGATATACTTTTTTTTAGAAATATATCATGACCAATAAAAATGCTCTTATGTTGACCTATATGTCCAAATATCTTGGTAGGCTTCATTGTTGATGTTTTTTATGTTTTTGACTTCATGTTAAATGCCAAAATTATGGAATAGGACTTGTTTTGCGGCTAAACTTTCATCTGTTTTGTTATTGTTGCAGATTTTTGTTTTAGGATTTCAAATTATATGCTGGTTATTTGTCTTGTTTTAAGGTTTGAGATTGAGTACCAAATGATATATAGGAATTATGGATAGTTTTATTTAATTGTTTTGAAACTGTTGTATTTTGAGAATGTCTATTTTATATGGGAGATTTTGTAAAAAAATTTGGATAACTTCAAAAACAAAAACAAAAATGAATTTATGACTATGCTAAATGAATTTGTTCCATGTTCAAATGTATTATGAGAAGTAATTCTTTTAATGTAGATTCTAATTTGATTTTTTTCTTATGCCAGTTATTTAACTTAATAAATTATGGATCAATAGCAAAATACAAAGAAGATGGAAATTATTGCAATTTTAGTTTTGTATTTAGAAATAAATAAATTTATCGTAGTGTTGATATCAATTTACACATAAATCATAATTGATTATTTTAGACAACGTAAAAATATGACTTAGGATTCATATAGTCAACATCTAGTGAGGGAAGTTAATTTTGATAGAGTGATGTCTTTTTCATATTTAACTTGTGTAGAAAACATTAGGATAGATAGAAGGAGCTTCTATTCCTTATGCCATATGTTGAGAGTGGTAGATCAATTAGAGCCATCTAAGAATATGGGAGTGGAAGAGATGGCGGCAATCTTTTTATATATAATCTCTCGTGATGTTAAAAATATAATAATTAAAAAATAATTCATGAAGAGTTGTGAGACCATTAGTAAGAGATTTAGTTATGTTTTGCATGGATCTTAAGATGCTACAAAAAAACTCCTTAAAGAATCTGAGCCAATTCAAGAAAATTGTATTGATGAGATATGGAAATGGTTTAAATTAATTTTTTGCAATTTTTTCTTTGAAACATAAATAGGATATTTTTTTATTTTTTTGAACTTCAGTGATTGTGCATTTTTTTTGTTCTCAATGTAGAATTACTTAAGATCATTATATGGAATTTATATAAAGGTTAATGTATTAGAAGTTAATAAATCTAAATACATAACAAGAAAGGGAGAACTGGCAACTAGTGTCTTGAAAGTTTGTTCTTAAGACATACAATTTATTTATGTATTGGTTGGATATGAGGGCTCAGCTACAGACTCTAGAAGCTTAAGAGATGCTATTTCTCGTAGAAATGGCTTAAAAGTCTTTCAAGATATTTTATGTATTTATATGATATTACATAATTCATGTTGATTGTCTCTGAATTATTTTAATCTAAATTTGTATATTTTACAATAGATTATTATTACTTATGTGATGTTGGATATATGAACAGTAAAGAGTTTTTAATCCCTTATAAAGGACAAAAATATTCTTTAAATGAGTGGAGGAATGGAACACAGTCTACAACCCCACAAGAATATTTTAATATGAAATATTCTTCTACTAGAAATGTAATTGAGAGATACTTTGAATTGCTAAAAGAACGGTGAAAAATTTTAAGGAATAAGTCATTTTACCCAATTAAAACTCAAGTGAAGATAATTACATTATGTTGCTTATTGTATAATCATATTCGATGAGAGATGTCTGTGGATCCATTGGAAAGGAAAATAATAGAGATGAAAGTTGACAACAATGAGGATGTCATGTTTGGATAAATAATTAGACATGTTGAGGCAAGTAATACTTGGAGTCTATAAAGAGATAACTTTGTAACAAAATGTTCAATGCTTGGAGAGGAGGACATCACTAAAATAAAAATAAATTTTGTACTTTTATTTAATTTAATTGTCTATGAATCTTTGTAATGAACTAGAGTTGATTTATTCTTCTTTGACATTACTTACTTATTTAATGTAATGGATATTCATTTTTAAAATGAACTTTTACTTTTATTTATTTTTGTATCACTATTGACAATTTTTATCCTGTATATACTTGCATTTTTTTCATCATTTGTATGTCATAAAAGAACATGAAAAAATCAAACCAATCAACTTTGATAGATAAAAAGTATCAATGTACAAGAGATGAAGATACAAAACTTGTGGAGTGTTTGTTGGAACTTGTGGCATGTAGAAAGTGAACTGAAGACAACAGCACATTCAGACCTAGATATCTAAAGCAATTAGAACAGTGGCTCCACAAAAAATGCTGGGTTGTGAGTTGAAAGCCAATCCACAGATTGAATCAAGAGTAAAGCAGTTAAAGAAATAATATTGTGCTATACCTGAAATGTTAAGGGCAAGTTGATTTGGGTGGAACGACTAAGAGAAATGATAGTGGTGAAAAATAATTTATTCAAAGATTGGATAAAGGTAATGATATAATTATTTAACTTATCTTATAAGTATCATTTGCATTTATATGATAGTAACTTTTGTTCTTTTGAAATACAAGCACATCTAAATGCTCAAAATTTGTTCAAGAAGTCATTTCTTCATTTTTTTTTACTTGACATTGGTGTTTGGAAAGGATAGAGCCATTGGAATAGATGTTGAAGATCCTGCTGATGCAGCTGAGGCAATAGACAAAGAGATGCAAGAAAATGCTTTATTTATAGGCGATGATGTGGATATAGATGAGGCTCCTATTGATTCTGTGGTTGAGACTCAGCTTCCACACTCTTTAGATCATTATTCCATTCACACTGAAATTGAAGTTTCAAAAGGTCAAGATTCTACATCTAGTGCTAGAGGAAAGAGAAAGAGAATCATTAGGAATGATTCTGTTATTGCTAAACTTGCAAAGACCATACAAGCTTTAAAAAAAAGTGTATGAGAGCACCAATGGCAACATTTATGACCTTATTGGGTGTTTCAAGCATGAAAAGGAAAGAGCAGAAAGAAGGATGCGAGTATTTGAGAAATTGAAGAAGGTAAAACAGTTAACTGATATAAAAAGAGTAAAGGTTATGTTTATAATCACAAATGATCAAGGTGTAATAGATTTATTCTTTACTATTGATCCTGAGTTGAAATCTCTTTACGTGTAACAAATTTTAGCAGCAAACATCCATTAATTGTATTATATTATTAATTAAGTTTGCTTTAAACTTTTTAACTATAGCATTATAATAGTATTTTGTAGTTTTTTGGAGTTAATATTTTGCACCATTGTCTAATAACAATTGTTTGTTGTATTTATGACTAGTAGAAGAGACAATAGGTAAACTTCTAACTATAGCACAATGGTTTGACGTAATAGTCAATACAATATATATTAAATGCTTGTTATTGAGAAATCATATATTGATGTCTTGGCTAGAAACTCAATAGATATAATGTTTTTTTTTTTTGTTTTGGATGTTGTGCTTGTTTTCATGGCATATGTTAAAAGTTTATTTACCAAGGACATTATGGAGAAATCATGTTTCACCATTCCTTTTTTTTTTTGTCAAGCAGAAATCTTATTGTTTATTTACTCTCTTTTTTTTCTTCTAATTATCTAATATCATTTTTTTGAAAGTTTTTTTAAGAGAATTTATAAAAAAATAAATTATATTTCTGAGAATATTTTGTATCAACTAAACATGAAAATAAAATTTTGATTGGAATTCAGTTAAATATTTTTTAAAAAGTGAGTGATAATTAAATATATCTATTTTAGTTTTTTGAAAATAATTTTTTTTTGAACCAAAAGTTACCTAAACTCACTATTTTTGTTTTGTGACTAGTCTAAATTCACGATGAAAATCCATCTTTCTTTCTTTTTTGGGTCATAAGTCCAATCTTTTGATACGCAGAGTTTAAGGAAGAGAGTATCCATCACGTTTAAAGCCCAATAAAAATCATAAGATGATCTCTCGGCCCACTTTTTTTTTTTCCTCTTTTGTCCAATAATTTTTTTCAGGTTTTCTTTCTATGTCATAAAAAAAAAAAATTGAGTAGCTAATGAATCTATAACCCACGTAACAAAGGATTTACTTGAATAAACTAATAATGCAGTTTTTAAATTTATATTTTTTTAAAATATATAAATTAATGTTTAAAAATATTATGATTGAAATATTTGGGGCGTTTTCATCATAGGATATCCCCATGTGATGATTAATTTGCTTCACCCTTATCAATTGCTTGGATCACTAAGTTCACTAATAATTGAATCGGTTGATATTGTTGTATAAGGTGTTGGCGGTGTTTTCATGCCTTGGGATGGCTGGCACGTGCTGAGTCTCGTCGTTTGAGATAAAACGCAGATTCCCCAGGGCATCCGATCTCCGTCTTTTATTGGTTAATGTGTTGGCATGTTGGTCATCTTCAATTTTTATCATTAAAGAAAAGGAAAGCTTTGTTTATTCCTGCATTTCCATAATAACCGTTGTTTAATGCTAATCATGCATTGATTCTGTATGATTAAGTTAAAGTTCCTATAAAAGCAACCATGGATGAAATCTCTCCTTTTCACTTTTTTTTTACTATTAACTATAGCAATTTTGCATACTTCTTATAATTTTTTTAATATTTTATTTAATATTCATAAGTTATAAGAAATTCAAATCAAACAATTACAAAAATTAATAAAATTTAAATTTTAAAGATGTGAAATAATTATAATATTTTTATGATATCAAATATTATTTAAGAAATGTTATATTATATCTTCTCTCATCTTGAATAACATTAAATATTTTAAATACTGCTCTATAATATTAAATTATCTTTAATTCAAACCATTAATAATATCCATTACAATTCTCTTTTATCTCTATTTACAAAACTAATCCTATAATTACTTTTTTTTTATAACGATGGAATCACAAGTTTATACCTTTTTATATCTTTTGAGGCAAATATGTGCCAATATTTTTTTTTATTAGTACTTTTAATAAGAAAACTAATAGAAAATTATACACAACACAAAATTGAAGGGGTATATATATATATATATATCTTAAATTTTACATAATTCACGTAAATCTTACACATTGTATTTATAAAAAGCACTATTTCAAAGTAAATTAAATAATTCAAAAGTTAACTATAACCAATTAAATATAGAATTTTTGAATATTGTAACCGATATCATGTAATTACATGATTAATATATTAATGATTTTTTAACCAATACCTTAAGCACAAATTGACAAAAACCTTAATACAAAATTGTGTTGGCAGAGAGGAGGGTAGGGAGCTCAAAGAGAACAGAGAAGGAAGAGGAGGTGCCAACAGCGGTATCCAGTTGTCAAATCCAAGAACTTTCATATAGTAATGACCAATCAAGATGCTCACGTTCTTACATGTAATCCACGGACCCCACCTCCATTCTCTCCCTTCAACCTTTGCTAGGCTTTCGGTCCCACATTTCTCAATAAAATTTTCTCCATTATTGTGCTTACAATGTCCATAATACCCTTGTCGGTTCTGCAATATCTCCTACTATTCATAGTTTTTTTATTCAAGTATTTTTAGTTTTTACCGATTTAATTTTATTTAAAATATTGAATTTTTTTATTTTAAAAATTTTTTAATATCATAAAAAATTTTCAGTCATTAAATAAAAACTCTAAAAATAATAAATTTTCTTAGCAAGATAAGATGTATAGAACATAAGGCCACATTTTTTTATATTTATTATTTAATCTGCGCATGTTAGCTGGCAATGCATGAATGGGTAAATGTGTAAATTTGACACATGCCAATAATTAATTAAACGAGTAAATGCCAGCTTCCGTCCAAAAAGAGAAGGGGAACAATGGCATATGATATTCCAACTGGATGCTCTAAATCATTTTCAAATTCTGATCATTTAATGAACATCCCCATCCCTCCGTTTCAGAGATCCAGCTGAGAAGAATCCGAACCCCCTCTTCCATTCTCTATCACTCCAAATTTTCTCTAACCCACCATGGATTCAGGGGTTTCTTCAGCACCCGTGATTCTTCTCATTGCAGCTCTCATGGCAGCTTCTTGTTTTTCTTCCGAAGCAGCTGCTTCCAAAGGTTCCTTTGATGACAACTTCAGCATAATGTGGTCTGAGGATCATTTCACTACCTCCGAAGATGGGCAGATCTGGTATCTCTCGCTGGACAAAGATACAGGTATTTGATTAATAGACAACATTTGAGCATGACATTTCTGAAGGTTGAGACTATTTATGAAGGTTAACTGTTTGATAGGATGTGGCTTCCAAACAAAACAGCGCTACAGATTTGGATGGTTCAGCATGAGGCTGAAGTTAGTAGGAGGTGACTCTGCTGGTGTAGTAACGGCTTATTATGTAAGTGTTTGTCTCTCTTTGATGTGCTCTTGCATATCTTTGTTTGAAATTGCTGGGAAATGAGGGAGAGTGGGAAATTGTTGCAGATGTGCACTGAAAATGGAGCAGGGCCAGAAAGAGATGAGCTTGATTTTGAGTTCTTGGGGAACAGGACAGGGGAGCCTTACTTAATTCAGACAAACGTGTACAAAAATGGGACTGGTGGGCGTGAGATGAGACACACGCTGTGGTTTGACCCCACTGAGGACTACCACACTTACTCCGTTCTCTGGAACGACCACCAGATAGTGTAAGTTCTTCTCTAACTCAGATTTTCTTTTTTTAAAATCATTCAAGTCTTATAAAAGTTATAGATCAGGAAAGTGTTTTTACAGTGTCCTTGAACTGAATTTGTATCTACCTTTTTCACCTTCGTCTCTAAAGCTTTTTTTCATTTGTCAAAAGCTGTTTGGGACATGTTTCATAGGCAGAAGAAATGAATATTACCCGCAGGGCCTTGTGTTAATAGTGCTACTCCTGCTCATATGATATCATCTATTTTAGGCCTAACCAAAGAAAACAGCTCTCTCTTAAAATGGCAATCAGTTTCGTGGGTCAGATCAATATATAGCATTTAAAATGAAATTAGAGACTACATCAATTATTAATAGATATGAAATTAACAATTTGATGAAAAGTATATTTCACATACTTACGTGTTTATGTGATCGGTTTGACTTTCATCTTTAGTAAACTAAATTTACTTAAGAATTCCTCTCTATTTCTTTAACCATTTACAGCTCAATTGAGCCAAAGCAATTTTGGAGGTTCTGTTATCATTCCAAGGAAAAGAGGCAATATATTTATTTATATAATCCGGTTCCTTTATTAGATGAACTTGTTCAAGTTTTCACTCAACTGTGGAAATTGCAAACAGGTTTTTTGTGGACAGAGTTCCCATGAGGGTGTACAAGAACAATGGGAAACCAAATAACTTCTTCCCAAATGAGAAACCCATGTACCTGTTCTCCAGCATATGGAATGCAGATGAGTGGGCCACAAGAGGGGGACTTGAGAAGACCAACTGGAAACTAGCTCCATTTGTGTCATCCTACAAGGACTTCAGTGTGGATGCTTGCCAATGGGAAGACCCATATCCTGCCTGTGTCTCAACCACAACCAAAAATTGGTGGGATCAGTATAACGCTTGGCACCTCTCAGATGATCAGAAAAATGATTATGCTTGGGTTCAGAGAAACCTTGTCATTTATGATTATTGCAAGGATTCTGAACGCTATCCATCCTTGCCAGAAGAGTGTTCTTTGAGTCCGTGGGATTAAATTACCAATATTGAAGAAAACTCATTCTTCAACGTATCCCCTTTTTGTCTCATAATAATGTACCGTGAGTATAATGAGCAGTTAGTTTGCCATTAATTATTTTTTGGCAATTTATTTAAAACCTATTGAATTTATTCAATTCAATCGTTTTGCCCAATATAATGCACATTTCTTCTTAGATTTCATACCAAATATTACTACTTGGTATATTTTTTTTAAATAATCGAAAATTTAAAATTAAAATATTATACAAAATTTCAAATCTTGCACTATTAAACCATATCTAATGGTTTGTTAGGTACCTTTTGTTTTATATATGATGAAGCAGAAGTTTGAATCTAAAAAACCAAAATTTGCTAATTTATCAGAAATATTAAATTTATGATATAAAAGTCATAATTTTTTATGCAAATATCAAAATGAGAAATTAAAGCAAAATGCAAGAAGTATATCATACTATACGGAACTCACAAGACAAAAGAAATTCAAGATTTCATTAATAACTCTTAAGTAACATTTTTTTAGGCTTTAGTGAAGAATCTTCACTGAAGATAGGTTTATTTTGTTACAATCCACTTACAATAGTAATATGAGAATAGTTACAACAAGAAAATTTAATAGCAAGCAATATATTATTTAATATTTTATATAAATGTTGTTCAAGTAACTACACTTCCATTTTTTTTTTCATATAGGACTTCAGCAATTTATACATAAAATTTGACGAAAATTATATAAGTTAGATTACCCTCATTAAACTATTTTTATTTAACATAAAGTGATATTACTTTTCGTGATTATTTTTGAAAAAAAAAATTCAATCGCTACAAATTTTACTTTATTTATTTTTTGGTTTACAACGAAAACAAAAGAAAAGAAACCCAAAAAATCCAACAACTAACCTCTAATCAAAATATTAAATTTCGTTTTAAAATACTGATTTGGTGACTCTAAAAATAAAAATATTTTGAAACGTTTTAAAAATTTTGAGAAAATCGAAGATTTTTTAAAAAACGTTTCAAATAATTTTAAATAATATTTTTTTAAATTTTAAAAGATTTTAACATAATATTAATAATATAAATATATAAAATTATATTAAAATTATTTTAAATTAATATCTATAATTAAATAGTAAGTAAACATGTCACTACAGTAGTGACTGCAAGTTAAATCTTAATAGCATTCAACAACAATCTCTCTCTTACATCTATCTCTTTATCTTCTTCTTAATTCTTTCGTGACATTTATATTTAAATCTTTCTCTCGACCATAATTTTGTTTCTATCGTCAAGTATTTTCCTCTCTCTTTGTCTTTCAATATCTTTTTTTACCATTTTTGTAGTTTTCTCTTTAAAATGAAGATAATGAAAGAAAAAATGTCATAAGCACAAATAGAAAGAATAAAAAATTAATAAAAATGTTGTGATTTGTAAGAGAAAATAATTTGATGTTGGATGTGATATAATACTACTTTTAAATTGTTAATTTTTTTATTTTTTAAATTAGTTTTGTACTTTTTCATCGAAATAACTCGAAACAAGAGTATTTTCACTGAAATAAAAATATTTTCATCAAAATTTTTACTGAAATAAGAATATTTTTATTATAATATTTTAAAATATTTCAAAATATAATAATTTTAATCAAAATAATATAATTTCTTAATAAACACTTTATTTTATTTCGATAATTCTATTTTATATCAATGACTCAAAAAATAAAAATATTTCGATGGTTTAAATAAATAAAAAATTTAATTCTTTGTCTATAATGAAACACACAGCAACCATACGAGGGTAATTTTGTCAATTCGTTTCGTTTATAGGCGGTTAACTTCTAATGGGATTTGGAACCTGTCGTTCAGAGTGCCGTAAAAACTCACATAGCTATCATAAAACGACACCATTCAGCTGAAGGGACGGTAGGGTTCTGGTTAGAGATCCGATTATTTGAGACGAGAAATTTATAATCGGGAATCAAAGCCATTAACGACAGCGATGGTTTGCGAGAAGTGTAAGTTCATTGTCCTTCTTTATAATTTGTAGTTCCCGCTGGATTTTGCCGGGAGAATTTCTGATAATCTGCGTGGTGAAAAGAGCAACTTTGGTGCCGTTTTCCGTTTTCTAATTACTTTATTTTCGGTTGCAGGTGAGAAGAAATTATCCAAGGTGATAGTTCCAGACAAGTGGAAAGAAGGTGCCAGCAATACTACCGAGGGTGGTGGCCGCAAGATCAATGAGAACAAACTCCTCTCTAAGAAGAACAGGTTGATTCAATTTTTTATATTCTTTCTTTTCTTTTATGGATTTAAGAAGCATGCATTGACTCCATGACCAATATAATTTCCACGAGTAGGAGATAAATCTACCTGATATATACGCTAAAGTAATTTTTTATTAGTTCCTTGGGGGGTTGTTGCTATGCAATATTGTCCCCCGGCTAGGTTTTGTACATGTGATACGTTGGAACTCTTCTTAACCAAATTTTTTTTATTAATTATGCCCCGTTAGACTAGCGTTGAATGTTACTTGTTAGTTTGTATATTTCAATTACGCTTTATTTTTAGTACCAATATTCCATATATTGCAATTGTGACTTCTAGTGAGGGAACGATCTCCTGAGGTGTGGACAGAATTGAACTTGTAACTCCTGCTTCTTTATTCCCTCATTTTCTTTTGGGATGATGTGATTTTACATATGCCCTTCCAATGGCTCCAAAGCACAAATTGATAGGGGGCCATAACAATTTCTGACAAGTTAGTGGTTCAACTTTGAAGGACTAGTTCGCTGTTTCATTTAAAATTAGTGACTTAATTGTTATTTACCACTATGATCGTGATTTTGTGAATTCACCTATGTTTCACCTAATAAATTTGATCTATGCTGATGAAGTTGTGTCTGTTACAATAAAGCTTCATTTCGCCTTTTTTTTTTCTTGGGGGTGGGGGTGAATATCAGTGTTTCTCCCTTACGCCCCCTCCCCCCTGAGTGGTCACTCTCTCTTTCCAGTTAAAACTGGATTTTTGGTTTATGAATAATTTTGATGTGGTCTTAGGAACTATTTTGAGTATAGCTTAGTGGTTCAAAGTATTTAGGACTTTCCCATGCCTATATTTCATCTTGTGTTTCAAAGTCAATATTTACCGGTTGTATTAAATGTTGACGGTAATTATAAGCATAGTTTTTGTCTGAAAAGCATATACAGGACATGGAGCCTGACACAAACAAAATGACATGACAAAACTGAAGTGTTCAAGTGCTACTTGAATTGTTTTGTTATATCTGATACAAGTGTTCGATGTGTTTCAGACATGAATACATCTTTTATGAAGTGTCTACTTCATAGGTTCTTGTTTATTCCAGGTTTATCATATGTTGAAAACTTGAAAGATTATCAAGGTTTTGGGCATAGAAGGAGACGAAAGACATTAGCAAATACACGTGAAAGAGGGCAGTGTAGTTCGTTTTTGCTAATCTGTTTGCATTAAGTATTGCTCAATTAGAAAATTCCTCAATGCCATTGACAATATTTAGCATCTTCAATTTTCTTTAAGAATTCCAATTATCTATTGCACCTTCACATGATCTTCACACCTGTGACATTCTATCCTTTTGTTGTTGTGTTATTTGAGCATGCGTGTTTTGGTCATGAATCTTCTGTGAACTTATTTTCATATTGATTGCTTGCAGATGGACACCTTATGGCAACACAAAATGCACCATTTGCAAGCAGCAGGTGCACCAGGATGCCAAGTATTGTCACACCTGTGCTTACTCTAAAGGTACTATTTTATGTTGTTGAGATGTTCTGCAACTCTACATTCTGCAATCTAGTAACAACAGTTGCATTGCAGGAGTTTGTGCAATGTGTGGGAAGCAAGTTATTGACACCAAGTTTTATAAACAAAGCAATGTATAGAGGACTCTTGAGTGTGTGCTAGACCCTGCATCGTCTTTTAGGCGCACAACAGTATTGTCTTTCTAGATAATTGTCTACTTGATACTATGGTATCTCTGTAACTGAAGCTGTAAAGATTGTAATTTACTTGTTCCATGTTTTCTGACCCATGAGGCTATGACATATAGCCTTTGTAGGCCAACACTTTCATTGGAGATTTGACGTGTTTTCCTTTTGCTGTTTGTTCTGTGGCTTCATAGATTGGAAATCTTTGGAATACCGTAGGGTTTGATCATGTGAGATTTTTAGAAAAAACTCGAAGTTCATCGATTCATATCAGATTCAGAATATTTTGACTCAATATAATTCAACCCGGAAATATCTTAAATAAAAGTTTTTTAAGTAACTTCACATTGTGAGAGGGGCTTAATGATGAGAAATTAGCTTGGTAACAACGAAGATGTGGGTTCCAATCCTTGCAAGCAACAACTTTAGTTCTTATTTCTTGTGCAAAAAAAAAAAAAATACTGAAACGATGTCGTTTTGCTCCAACTTCATATTTCACTCACAAACCCTTGGCCTCTCTTGATCCTTGTTTGGTTTCTCGTTGCCTCCTCAAACTTCAAGTTCCAGATATTTTCAGTTCTTCGCAGGCTCATCTCCTCAGAGTTAGATATCAAGTTCTAGAGATGCAAAGATATCATTTTTTGTTAGACAGAAATAGCTTCTGCCACCATTTGAAGAAGACAAATTCTTCCTCTTCTCCAATATCTTTGACATTTTTCATCTCCAGTAACAAAATACTAATCGCGGTATGTTTTCTTTTTTTGTTCAAATGTTCTTTCTCATCTCCACATTTGTGCATTTTATTCTTGGTTTTTGTCTTCTCCATCTCTTCTTTGTGCATAGAATGTCTCTATGCTACCAATTTTTTATTTGTTCTATAGGTAGTAATAATTGTATAACTTATGTTGAGTATTTGGAAAGCAATAAAAAATACATTAGCTATTTTTTGAATCAATTTTATCCTCTCTTTTTTTATTTTTTTTATACATCAAAATGTTGTTTATATTTATTTTTGGTGACCTGTCTTAACTCACCCAAAATATATTAAATTCAATTATTTCAGGTTACCCTAATTCACGGTCGGGTTCTAATAAATTTTTTGCAACCTGACTATTATTTAGTCAAGTTGAGTTTATGTCTAAATCTGATAAAATTCGACGTGTGCTCACTCTTAATGTGAAGTAGTGGGCACAATTGTGTTTGGGAGTCATCTTTGGCGCGAAAAAAAGGAGGAGGATAGTTCTTGTATTAAATGATCTCAGTGAAATTAAGTAAAACGTATTTCGTAGCCAAATTAACATTTAACTTAAAAGATACAGCACCACATTACAGTTAGCTTATTAGTAATTTTTTTTTTCAAGCATTGAATTAGTTAAACCATTCATTTCACACTGAAAAACAGTACACCACGTCCGTGAGTACAAACAAGCGAACCAGTTAATTTATAAACATAACTGTCTCTTGGCTAAGTGGAACAGGTAATATTATCCTCTGCTTTAGTGATTGAGACAGTGACAAGTTCTGGAGTTTCCTAGCTTTTCGTCTATTGTAGTCTCCCATCGTCTCGGCAGGAGAATAAACGTTAATAGGGAATGTTTTGGAGATTATGGTCACATGAAGTGCATCTTCTACAACATAGATCGCACACAAGGGTTTACTTCAAACTACCGAACACACGAAGTTCAAATCAGGTCATGAAGTCCACTAGCAAGAATAGCAGGATAAGAAAACAATGGACACGAAACACTTACAAAATAAAATATGAATTATTTTTGTATAATTTGCAAACTCATATCAGGTTTGATACAGGACACAACTCATTTTTTAAACTGCTGGTACATCTCAGGCACAGTTCTAAAGTAAGTTAATCTAGAAAGACAGTTCGCTTTCTTTTCTTAGATAATCCTAAAGTACTGGAAGTGGAAGGACGATTTGCAGGTAACCAACTATACTCTATGAAGTTCCGCCATTGTTGAATATGAGCACATTAACATTTTGTTCTTCTCATTCACTTGTTGAATATCTAGAGGTCCAGTACTTTTCGATCTCTTCAGCTGTTCTTCCAGGGATCCTCCCAGCTATCAAACCCCACCTGGTGGTAACAACAGATTTTAAAGTAACTGGGAAAAAAAAAATAGAAAGATGATATACGGATGAAATTTTGAAGTAACCTACCTTTCACCAACTAGATTATACATTCTGATAATCAATTCTTCCTCTTCGTTGGAGAATTCTAGCTTTGATTCTTCTCTGATCTCCTCTGAAAAGGAACAACCTTGAATTAGCGAGAGGAAAAAATAGTTCACTATATGCTACCCAACAGCTGAGCTGCATATGTTAGAAGAAAGCTATAATCACTCTTGGCATGAAAAGTTTTGTGGGTTAAGCAATTGATCCTCATAACTTTCCCTTCTCTCATCTAAACCAAGCACAGCCTTCAGATACAATACCACAAAAACCCGAAAGGGTCATTAAAGATTGGTTAAGTTGATGATAGAAAGCACCTCTAGTCTCAAATAGTGATGCTCGTGTAACAAAGAAAAGCATTAAATTGTGATCTTCAACGAGTACCTGGAAAGTTCTCCAAGGCTTCATCCGTGGAAGAATGTTCTGAGGCAGCCATTTGAGATAAGAACTCAAGTACCAGTGAAGAGCAAAGGGGAAAGTGAGATGGAACAATTGACGCGCTTGGTACTAGTATCAGTGAAAGAATAGAGGAAGCAACAGTTGAAAATGAAAAAAATACGATAATGTAAGTTTGATACGACTTCTCTTGATAGTAATTATTTTTTTTGTCTAAATTTTGATTGAGTTGTATCATACATATATATATTTTGTTGTCTGTGTGAGTTGGATATGATAGGTACTTAATTTTGATTAGTTAACAGAGAATTCTAATTGTGGCATCGAAAAATAATCATTTTTTTTTAAATTTTTATCAAGTCGTATTATATATATATATATATATATATTATTATATTACAGTATGAATTTAATATGAGAGATAATTGATTTTATTTAATTAAAAGAAAACTATAACATTATCGTTGATAATAATTTTTTTTAAAATTTTCATTGAGTTGTATTATATACATATTTTTTCATATGGTGTCAATATCAAATTACGTTTATTTAATTTATTTACTCCTCAACTTTAAAATTATGATAAAAAAAATTCATTGCCTTTTAACTCTCCATCAATATCAATATAGTTAGTGTTAAATATTCGTTGTGCATTAAATCCATTCCCTCCAAATTTAAAATTACTTTTTTTTTTTCTTTATTATCTTTTTAATAATGAAAGCCTCTTGAGATTATTTATAATAATTTTAATATACCTATTTTAGTTAAAAAAATTACTAAATATTATCTTCTTGTTTTCCACAGAGTATATTAAAATGCATTGTGTATGTGCTCTAATTTTTATCAAATAGTAGTATAACCTAAATTGAAGGGAATATAAATCTAAAAAAAATTGAATTAATTTATTGTATATGTATATATTTGACTAAGTATAAATAACATGATGTATTTTATATTATGAAATATAAAACAAACTGAATTAATTTGTGGGCTTTCATGCCATGCAATTTTGTTTTATGTACTAATTTGAATAATTTATATTCATTTGAATACAATAATAAAAAATTGTATGACATACAAAATTATAAATTAATTCAATTTATAACAATAAAAAAACATATTTTTGAAGTTTGGAGAAAAGCGATTTGATGTACAGTAAAAATTTAATATTAACTCTATTGATAAAAAAAAATTAACTATAAAAATGTTTCTGTATTATAATTTTAAAATATAAGAGATTAATTATTAATTTTTAAATAAGAACCGAACATCATGACTCCTTAAACGTCTTGTAGCTAATGTTAAATATACAAGCTTTTATCTGTACGAAACTAGTGCCAATTTATGAACATGATTTCTGTTTGGAATATGATCCGTGAATTTCCTTTGTTGGTTAGTTGGAACGGAGGGCCCGGAAATATTTCCCAAGCAATGTTGCTGAATTCATCTTCTGTCAAATGAACAGAAGCAGATCGCAGTTCCCTTCATTTCTCATCAAGAACAGTGAAAAAGGAAACGGGGTTGTCCCACTTGAAAGTTTCAGTCATCTTTAGTTGTAAAAGATTCAAGAACAGACAGTTGATAAAAACCGTGTAAGTTGAGAAAGAAGCGAGACATAACAAGGATGACTGTTGAAAATTATTACAGACAAACCAACAACAACGTTACTGTTTTACACTAAAATTCCTCTCCTAGGCATTTATTTTATTGCCTATACATTTTATTTCGTGAAATATTCTGTAGCAATGACAAATTCCAACACTCTGCTGTGTCAGAAATTTGACAAGTTTACTTGAGTTAATGCTGCATGAGAAATTCCGCATGTCTTGTGTTCCAAGGTTGTCCCACTGTAGCAGCATAGGGCATCATAGCTGTTTAAACAAAAGTTGCAAATGGAGGGCCAAATAAAAGTGCAGATGGAGGAGAGTCAAGAATTGCCTATAGGAAGGTAGAATTTTACAGATAGAAGGAAATTTGCGTTTGTATTCTTCCTACATTTTATAAAGTTTATCACTTGGACGTTTTATAGCAACAGGTGCAATCACTCTTTTTCTGTTCTTATTGCAGCTAAATAACTACATATTGATCTGTTTGTCTTTCACAGTGCCAGGCCGTTTGATGCATTTTTCTGCCGATTGTGTTGGAGCTTAATCACCTTTGCCTATCAGAATATCAACCCCACAACTGCTGTAATGCAAGAGAAGGACGGGTACTAGATAATATGTTACATTAGATAGCATGTGACAATCTGACCAATTCAGGGGCCAGAGCTATAGCACCATTCTATCCCGAAGGTAATATAGCAAAAAGGAGAATTATGGGAAATTTTTTAATTTATTTATACAACTTTTCACATCTTCGTATTAATTAGAAACAAACAACCATATTCAAGCTTAGGAAATCAGTTTTGATTGAGAAAAAAAGGTCATAGCCATATTATGGTTTCTTGTTCTGAGGGTATGAGTTCATGAATATATTCAATTGGAAGTGTGGTTGTGAATAGAGAAAATTAAACATAATAATCACATTTTGTATGTAAAAAAATCCTGCTAAGCAGTGCAACCGTTGCTTAAGATTCTTACGAAATATGCCATAGAATTCGCAATTTCAAGTCTTTTTCTTTCCATAAAAATTGTACTAGAATGGCCAGAAACCTATTTTTGAACATGTTGTAAGTAAACAACGGAAGCAGAATCTGTCTTAAAGTAGAAGAGTAATACCAGCAGGAGCTATAGAAGAATTAGAAGAGGGTTTAGTAACCTATTGAATGTTACAATCTTTTATGTACCCAACTCACCGAAGTCTGCCTAAACGAATCTAAGCAAAGCACAGTTGAGAAGACGCTAAATTATTTACAACAATAACAATAATCAAATTTTTCTTAATTAGAAAGAGCATGTTACATAAATTAAATATTGTCACAGTAATTTATTATAAATAAATTTAACAGACAGATTATTAATTGTTAATTTTTTTTAATAATTTTACCAATTATTTTTTTAATCTTTTTTTACCTCTAATTATCGAATTACTCTTTATTTGATTTACTCTCTTCAATAAAGTTTCTGTTGATCTTTTTTCTATATGGCCAAACTATCTTAAACGAGATTTCACCATCTTCTAATGCACTTATTTCTAATCATATCCCTTCTAGTGTGTCCACACATTCATCGTAATATTCTTATCTCTACGACATTGAATTTATTTTCATATTATTTTTTAATCGCTCAACATTCAGTACTATACAATATAACAGATCTTCTAACTATAAGATATATTTTTTCTTTAACTTTAAGAGGTACTTTTCTATCACAAATGACACCCAAAACTTTCATTCATTTCATTTATTTTGCTTAAATTCTATAATTTATGTCTCCCTTTATTTCGCTATCATTCTATATAATTGACCTAAAATATTTAAAACTTATGACTTGTTTTAATATATGTTCTTTAAATTTTATTTCTAAATTCGTATTTGTTCGTTTTTTTATTAAAGTTACATTCCATATATTCTGTTTTATTTCTACTTATATAAAAGTCATGTGTTTTTAAAACTTATCTTTACGACTCTAACTTTCTATTTATTTTCTTTTTTGATTCACCAATTAAGATTATATTATTTGCAAAAAACATACATCAAGACCTCAAATTTTGTATATGTTTAGTAACTGCATCCAAAATTAAGTTAAAAATATATGGACTCAAATAACCCTTGATGTAGCCCGATAATTGTAGAAAAATTCTTCGTATCTCTATTTTATATTCTCACACAAATTGTAATCTTATCATACATATCTTTCATTGCTCGAATATATACAATATGTACTCTTTTCTTTTTTAAAACTTTTCATAAAACCTCTCTCAACACTATATTATATGCCTTTTCCAAATCAATAAAAATCATATATAAATTTTTTTGCTTCTTTTGATATCTTTCTATCAATCTCCGCAATAAGTAAATAGCATCCATGGTTGATCTTTCTGGCATAAAACTAAATTAATTCTCTGTGATTTGAATCTCTTGTCTTAATCTCTATTCAATGACCTTCTCCCATAACTTCGTAGTGTAGCACATGAGTTTAATTCTCCTATAATTAATATAATTCTATATGTCCCCCTTATTTTTGTAGATAGATATTAATGTACTACTCCTCCATTCATCTAGTATTTTCTTATATCTCATTATTATATTAAACAATTTAGTGAGTTAATTTATAACTTTTCTACCTAAATCTTTTTATACAGCAATAAGTATATTATCAAATCTTATTGTTTTACCATTTTTTATTCTCTTTAAAATTTTCTCTACTTTAAACTCTTGAATTCTACGATAAAAAATATAATTGCAGTCCTACTCTGCAATATTTAATATATCAAAATAACAAACGAACTCATGTCTTTAGTTAAAAAACTCTTAAAAATAACTCTTTTATCTTTCTTATTGCTCTCTTATCAAAATATTACTTTTTTCATATTTAATATATTTCACTTAATTTAAGTCTCGTCTTTATTTCTCTACCCTTTGCAAACTTGAAATTTTTTTTCTTAACTTTAGTTTCTAAAAATTGATAGTCATTCAAAAACTTTAAACATTACTTCACTCTCAGCATTCTTAACATTTTTCTTAACAATTTTATATTTTCTTCAATTTTTAATATTTTGCACATTTGATCCAATACCTAAAAATCTCTTTTACTATTTTTTGATTCCTTTGGTCACCTTGTTCCACATATCGTTAGTATTTATCTAAATCTCTAAAAATCCCTTTTCCTGGACTTATATTTAAAAGCTCCTTTATTGTTTTCTTCAAATACTATTACTTAATTTTCAAAACCGTTTTTTTACAACTCTTCTCTTAATCTATACGTCTAAAACTAATACTATTGAATAACCAAAATTTTTTTAAGTATTGACTTTACAATCCGTATAAAATTTTTTATTTAATTTTTGTACAAAAAAAAATTTATTTAAAAACTTATTTCACTCTTATATATGATAAAATATTCGATCCACTTCTTAAAATAAATAATTGTTATAGTAAAATTAAAAATTAAAAAAAAATTAAAATAATTTTATGATCTTTATTTACTTTTCTTAACTTCAAATTTTTTATATATACTCTCATATCTTTTCAATTTATTCTCTACATGTCTATCTGTTATCACTTACTGCTCACAATCTCCTTCCAACTCTTCCTTTAGATTCATTCCCTACTACGTGTCCTCAAAGTCTTCCAGCAGTGTCTCTGTTACCACTTATTGCTCACAATCTCCTTCCCCCTCTCCACTCCTATACCTCAAATTGGAAACGAGTTGAGGACATCTTTTTGTCAAGTATGATAACTAAAAACCATACTTGGAACTCGCATTTCTGAGTTATTTGATCAAAAATAGCAAAGATGAATCATGGTACAGATCGCAGTTCCCTTCATTTCTCATCAAGAACAGTGAAAAAGGAAACGGGGTTGTCCCACTTGAAAGTTTCAGTCATCTTTAGTTGTAAAAGATTCAAGAACAGACAGTTGATAAAAACCGTGTAAGTTGAGAAAGAAGCGAGACATAACAAGGATGACTGTTGAAAATTATTACAGACAAACCAACAACAACGTTACTGTTTTACACTAAAATTCCTCTCCTAGGCATTTATTTTATTGCCTATACATTTTGTTTCGTGAAATATTCTGTAGCAATGACAAATTCCTGACAAATTCCAACACTGCTGTGTCAGAAATTTGACAATTTGACTTGAGTTAATGTTGCATGAGAAATTCCGCATGTCTTGTGTTCAAGGTTGTCCCACTGTAGCTGCATAGGGCATCATAGCTGTTTAAATAAAAATGCACATGGAGAGTCAAGAATTGCCTGTAGGAAGGTAGAATTTTACAGATAGAAGGAAACTCGCGTTTGTATTCTTCCTACATTTTATAAAGTTTATCACTTGGACGTTTTATAGCAACAGGTGCAATCACTCTTTTTCTGTTCTTATTGCAGCTAAATACCTACATATGGATCTGTTTTTCTTCCACAGTGCCAGGCTGTTTGATGCATTTTTCTGCCGATTGTGTTGGAGCTTAATCACCTTTGCCTATCAGAATATTAACCCCACAACTGCTGTAATGCAAGAGAAGGACGGGTACTGCAGAATACGTTACATTAGATAGCATGTGACAATCTGACCAATTCAGGGGCCTGAGTTATAGCACCATTCTATCCCGAAGGAAATAAAATATAGCAAAAAGGAGAATTATGGGAAATTTTTTAATTTATTTATACAACTCTTCACATCTTCGTATTAATTAGAAACGAACAACCATATTCAAGCTTAGGAAATCAGTTTTGATTGAGAAAAAAAGGTCATAGCCATATTATGGTTTCTTGTTGTGAGGGTACGAGTTCATGAATATATTCAATTGGAAGTGTGGTTGTGAATAGAGTAAATTAAACATAATAATCACATTTTGTATGTAAAATAATCCTGCTAAGCAGTGCAACCGTTGCTTAAGATTCTTACGAAATATGCCATAGAATTCGCAATTTCTAGGCTTTTTCTTCCGATAAAAATTGTACTAAAATGGCCAGAAACCTATTTTTGAACATGTAAGTAAACAACGGAAGCAGAATCTGTCTTAAAGTAGAAGAGTAATACCAGCAGGAGCTATAGAAGAATTAGAAGAGGGTTTAATAACCCTATTGAATGTTACAATCTTTTATGTACCCAACTCACCGAAATCTGCCTAAACGAATCCAAGCAGCGCACAGTTGAGAAGATGCTAAGTTATTGTAAAACGTTAAAATCATCCTATACAACTCCTCCGCTCTCCAGCGCTCCATGACATATCCTCAAAGCCTTCCAACTCTTCCAGCAATATCTCCGCTACCACTTACTGCTCACAATCTCCTTCCCCCCTCCACTCCTATACCTCAAATTGGTAACGAGTTGAGGACATTTTTTGTCAAGAGACTCGAGTATCATAACTAAAAACCATACTTGAACTCGCATTTCTTAGTTATTTGATCAAAAATAGCAAGATGAATCATGGTACAGATATCTGAATCTAAACTTCTAAACCGAAAATCCTGATTTCAGAAATGGCCACCCCACCTCTCTAAATCCATTCACTCCTACAAGTCTCCTAACATAATTGCATTGATTAATCCATCACCGTTTCAACATCGCATTGAAAACATTAGAAAAACAAACAGGAGACCATTCACTGCAATCTCATTTGGAACCACAGTATGGGGAGACATAAATTTATATTATATAAGTTCATTAAAACGGTAGAAATTCAAGTACTTAGACGATAACAGTAGAAAATACGTAACTTCTAAAACATCAAAGCAAATTTATTTAAAGGGCCACAGTGGACCCATATATCAACTAGATCTTCAAATGGACACTTAGCAACAAATCATTGAAGGAGACCGAAGGTACTTCCACCGCTCAGAATCCACCACGAAGACGCAGCACAAGGTGAAGGGTGGACTCCTTCTGAATGTTGTAGTCAGCAAGGGTTCTTCCATCCTCCAACTGCTTCCCCGCAAAGATCAACCTCTGCTGGTCTGGTGGGATTCCTTCCTTGTCCTGAATTTTTGCCTTGACATTGTCAATGGTGTCCGAACTCTCAACCTCCAGAGTAATGGTTTTCCCTGTCAAGGTCTTCACAAAGATCTGCATACCTCCCCTGAGACGAAGCACAAGGTGCAGGGTGGACTCCTTCTGAATGTTGTAGTCTGCCAGGGTACGTCCATCTTCAAGCTGCTTTCCAGCAAAAATCAACCTCTGCTGGTCTGGGGGTATGCCCTCCTTATCCTGAATCTTAGCCTTGACGTTGTCAATCGTGTCTGAGCTTTCCACCTCCAAAGTAATGGTTTTGCCCGTCAAGGTCTTCACGAAGATCTGCATACCTCCCCTGAGACGCAGCACAAGGTGAAGGGTGGACTCCTTCTGAATGTTGTAGTCTGCCAGGGTACGTCCATCTTCAAGCTGCTTGCCAGCGAAAATCAACCTCTGCTGATCGGGGGGTATGCCTTCCTTATCCTGAATCTTAGCCTTCACGTTGTCAATTGTGTCCGAGCTCTCCACCTCCAGAGTGATTGTCTTGCCCGTAAGGGTCTTAACAAAAATTTGCATTCCACCACGAAGACGCAATACAAGGTGTAGGGTCGATTCCTTCTGGATGTTATAGTCCGCCAAGGTTCGGCCATCCTCAAGCTGCTTGCCTGCGAAGATGAGTCTCTGCTGGTCTGGTGGGATGCCCTCTTTATCTTGGATCTTGGCCTTTACGTTGTCAATAGTATCGGAGCTCTCCACCTCGAGGGTGATGGTCTTCCCGGTGAGGGTCTTAACGAAGATTTGCATACCTCCACGGAGACGGAGCACAAGGTGGAGCGTTGACTCCTTCTGGATGTTGTAATCGGCCAAGGTACGACCATCCTCAAGCTGCTTTCCAGCGAATATCAGCCTCTGCTGGTCCGGTGGGATGCCCTCCTTGTCTTGGATCTTAGCCTTCACGTTGTCAATGGTGTCGGAGCTCTCCACCTCAAGGGTGATAGTCTTGCCCGTGAGGGTCTTGACAAAGATCTGCATACCACCGCGAAGACGGAGGACGAGGTGGAGGGTCGATTCCTTTTGGATGTTATAATCGGCAAGGGTGCGACCGTCCTCAAGTTGCTTACCGGCGAAGATGAGACGCTGCTGGTCCGGTGGGATCCCTTCCTTGTCTTGAATCTTTGCCTTGACGTTGTCTATGGTGTCCGAACTCTCGACTTCGAGAGTGATGGTCTTGCCAGTGAGGGTTTTGACGAAGATTTGCATCTACAGAACCCCAAACAGATAAAATCAGACCACAATTATAGATCCAAAAAAAAAAAAAATACCATTCCATATTTACGAATCCCAATAGCAAGACCTCGATAAACAACTTTCAAACAACAACCACCAGATCCAAATTAAAAGCTTTCCAAGATCACATCTGAAGATCTAAAGATTTTTCTCAACAAAATTTCACGAGACTCAGTCTACTACGTTTATTCAGAAGGAAAACACAACGACGACTAGATGATACAAACAGCTTCCACGAAGACAAATAATAACATACCAGGTCAAAAACAACGGATCGAAAAACAATTCTGACCATCGTTTTCATTCAAAACAAACACAAACCTATTATCAAATTAATATTCTCAACTAAATTTCATACCGATCTGATCAAAATCTAGCAGATCTATTACTTTTGAGCCAAACAAAGAAAACAAAAAATTCACCACAATCCTCGACGGAAATCAAAATAAAGACCTTAAATTGAATAATCACGGCAAAGAACAAATCGAGAGAGAAAGATACCTTGAAAGAGTTTGATTTGCTAGGGCTTTCTAATCTCTGAAACAAAACGAGAAGAATCAAATTGTGATGAAAAGTGAGGCCAGGGGGGGCTTATCTTATAACAAAACGAGGTGACCGACTCGGTTACGTCAAGAACGGGCCAGGGAATTCTTACCAATCACAATGTGACGCGTGTACAAATGAGATGTTGTTAGACGGAGTTGACACGGCAACGTATGGTATTGGGAAGCGATAAAAACGAAGCAATGACGTCAAGTTTGGAATCTATTAATTAGGGGTTGGTGGGGGGTGGCCGACTCATGAACCATCGTTTTGACGGAGCGGTCGTTAACAGGACGAATAAGGTTTCACTCTCTGGTCATCGTTATGACGGCGTTAGCAATTAAAGAGTGGTATTTTATTGTTGGGCCCCAGTCAGAAGTTCCTTTTTTTCATTGCAAGTGGGCTTTTCTAGGTTTCCACATTGTTTCCTCCGCCCCACTATCTATTATTTAAAATTTAAAAAATAATAATAAATTTAGTTAGAGCTTTTCGAAGTATACAATCTTATCTTCAATCACATAAATAAATAAAAATTTATTTTAAAGAAATCTGCTGAATTAAAAAAAAAATTACATGTTATACAGAAACTTTTTTAAAAGCTAGAGAAATTATAAATACTCTTCACTTTATTTTCTTTTACTTTTTTTTATCTTTATTATTATTGTTCAATATATATATATATTGTATATTTTCTCATAAAGTACACATATCCTACTCTCTACTCAATATTAAAAAGAGAAACATTCTTAAATCACCTTTTAAGAATTATAAAATCCCCATTAAATTTATTTTCTTGCACATAGATTATAAGCTTTCTTGAGAGATAATTAGCTCTTGTCTGATAATGGAGATTTGTATCTTTTAAAAGAGAGGAGAAATTGGTAAAAAAAAAAAAAAAAAAAAAAAGGTCCAAGAATTGTTTTGTACGTACTAAAATGGTAGTCTTCTTTCTTACTTCTTTCCCCAGAAATCTATTAAATGGTATTGAGCTTCTGACATTGATTCCTCGAAAAACTCATGCAAATTGTCCCCCGTACGTCACTTCCATCTTTTTAAAAAAAAAAAAATTGATAATAAGAATATATTATCATCAAAGTACGAGTGAGATGTCTGTTTAGTCACCTACTCCAATTGGTGTCAAAATTTTTTATTATTTTTTGCAAGTTGAATCAATTCCGTGTTGATTATAAATTATTAAATTTTTATGATGAAGAAAAAAAAACGAAGAAATAGAGGTAGTGAGAGATTTATTTATTTATTTAATAATTATTCATGATCCGCCACCGGTAACGCTTCCATTGAAGATTTCAATGGTATCACCCTGTCCAACTTGGTGCCACCTGAAGGACCTATCATCATCCATTACAATCTGCTTGTAGATGAAGAAATAACCCTCCGATGGAAGTTGAAACTGAAACCTCTGATGCATCTTCTGCAATTCCTTCCTCAACTCTCCCACGCTATCACACGCATTCACCTCCACCGGTATCTTCTTCGTCCCGCACTTTGGCAACACCATCACCTTCAACTTCTTCGACCCTCCACCGCCACCCCCACTTGCCGTGCCCGAAGAGGTGGGCGATGGTTTCAAACTGACGTCGATCTCAGAGCTCTCTGGAATTTCACAGTCTCGAAGCGTCTGATGGTCGTGCAATTCGGTTCCAGCCAAATGTAACACCATCCTATTAGCTGGTACGGCTTCCATGTCTTGGATCCTCTCCTTCAACTTCAAGACGGTGTCGTTTACGTCCATTTCCACAGGAACGAGCATTTTCGACGAAGGGGTTTTCACGTTGAGCTGCAATTTCTTGGCCGGCGACGACGACAGCTCCTCTGTCTTGACGGAATCCGGGGCGGCAATAAGGAGCTGAATGCGGGAGTTATGAAGGATTTCGCATTTTTCAATGTCGCCATCGTCTCGGAGAGGTTGGCCATTGAAGATTAGAGTCTGCTTGGAAATGGGTATGCCCTGGTATTTCTGAATCTTCTCTTTTATCTCTAGAACTGTATCGAAGAAACCCAGTTCAATGGAGAATGGCCGTCCTCTCTGGGGCTCAAAGATCACATCCATGTTCTGAAACTTAACAGTGATGAGTGAAATGGGAGTTATAAGTTTGTTGTAACAGTATCCGATATTGTCTAACTGAGAGCCGAAATGGGTGGTGATTCTCATTTAATTCCATTAAAATTTGATACGGGGTAATCAGATTTTCAGGAAAGTTTGAATCTTTGGGTCTGCAATGGTCAAAATGGCATGTCATTTGATGGGTATCTGCTTACAGATTTGGTGTTGTGTAACTCGTGCTAAATGTGGATCTATAATGAATGATCCACAGGATGAGCCGAAGGCACGTCTTCACCCACAATTAATGTGGTGAATCCAAATGGGCACTGTCTCTTTAGTGACCAAAACCTGTGGTTGTAGATGAGTATAAATACAGAAATTACACTTTTTTTCTTTCATGTATATCTATATTATGGTTAGCACTTTGTAGTATCAAGTTCTTTAAAAAAAAAAAGACTTAATTCATTTAAGATTTTGTTAAATTAATTAACAATTTTGATGCACAATTAATTAACTTTCAGTGTCATGCACTTTCGAACTGCTCTATTAATTATCTTGTGTGAATAAATCACATCCAGTGTCATCCATAAATCTCATCATGGCCATCTCAGCACTAACATTGGACAATAAGGGGAATGCGATGAGGTATCTTCTCCACTAGTAAGACACGAGCGTGCCGCAGAAATGTTTGTTCCATAATGGATCCTGAGTCCGATTCTAGAAGCATATGATATGAGGGAGAGGATCATCGAATCGAAATTTCCCATTTTCGTTTACCATAGTTTTCCGCAGTATCCATTCTAAAGAGAGCATTGCGATTCGGATGCAAAATATTATATATTATCTGCCACTATATGATGTATCTTATGGTTGATCTGGCATCGTCGTGACCAAGTTCTCTTTAAGGAAGGTTTGGTTTTGCTGCTCGAAACAGTTATTCAGAAGACACGGGCACTAATCTTTCTTCATAAGGCATATGCCGAGGAGGGTGGAATTTCACATAGAAGAGTTCTGTGGTCGAATTCCAACACATATGGGTAGTATTCTTAAATAGTATAGTTGTCTTATCATGGCGGAGTCATGGGATAAGAGATTTTTGGTTTCTGCGAATGAGAAAGCTCCAATATGTTAGTGGCCGTCAGTTGGAAAGCAATTCTTAAATAGTTATAAAAAAAATTAAGTTTAAAATTAATTGTGAATAAATATATGATTACACTGCATATCACTGAAAAATATATCTCACATGTTACAGATCAAGGATAAAATGCAATTCTTGAAAGCCAGCCACTACTGAAAGGGGGAGGAAGCAATGAATATATAGACTGATGTAATCGATCTTCGGATGCATATAGTTAAACATGCTGCGGCCAAACTTGGCCATAGACATCTTTCTTACTATAACGTCTGTCCCAAGACCAGGGCACATCTGGAGGAAAAAAAAAAAAAGTAACTATAAGAGAGGTAACAACAGTAACAGATGGGGAGTGGCTGAGGTATCGAGCATGACCTTGGGAAGAGTAAGGCTGAGGAGGAAGCTCGTAAGGCACAGGTAATGGAATCACCTCCAACGATGAATGTGTGCTCTCCCTTGTCAGCCCTGCCAGAGTTACTAGTTTTGTTCTCTGCATTTGGGAAGTTTCTTGTTCTCCGCGTTTATCCTGTCATTTTTGAAGAGTCAGAGTTCTTCACCTTCATTGCCCTTCTCAAGTTTTCCCTTCTCTATCAACATTTGAAATGTAATTATCTAGATATGAAACAACAATAGAAAGCAAGGACGTGTTTACTACCTCTGTTAGGCTAACATGATTTGTACAGGAAAAATCACAACCATGTCTTTTGATTAAAGATGGCACAAACAGCACCCCAAGCTGAAGAAATATGTATTGAAATGCTGTTTTAGTACTGCTATAAAAGGAATGAAGTATAGAAGGTAGTTTCACTAATGTCAATCTAGCCAATTCATAGCTGTGAAGAAAACTGACAAATATACCTCATACGAACGGATCATCAGCTGAGAATTATTTTTCTGAAGAGCTCCCCAGGCTGCTTTGCTGAGATTTGCTGAAGTTAACAATAGCCAACTGTTTGGGAAGAGGATAATTTCATGGTCATCTATCTATATAGGATGGTCTAGCAATGCAGTAACTGACCAAAAATTTCCACAAGCATAAAAACAGTGTGATGGAATTCTTACGCATGCTTCTGGCCAGAATAACGAGTGTAAGTCTTTATATGTGGCATGGCACGACTGAAACAGAGAAAGCACAAGAATAAATATTAGGGGAGAAAAAACAAGAAAAGCTTCAATAATGCTATCCTATTCCCTTATAAGTTGATCCTCAAGTTGTATGTTGTTGTTTGCAGAAACTAGAGCAACTCCGAGTTAGCAAAGAAAGGAAGATAAGATTAGCATTAATTCCAATGATAATTGATTGGCACGTGGCCTATTTCAAACTTGTCAATTTGTTTCATTTGTTACTAAGCCTCCTCGTGATTTTGCAACAATATATACGTCACACTCTCAAGCTGCAAGCACACCATATGGATAATTTTTTCCCAGTGCCCAGCAACTGCCAATGGGAGAGGGAGAGGGTTCAAAGTGATAGCTTCCACATAATGGATGTAAGGCAGGCTATACCACAAGGGATAAAGTAAATGCTACTCATACAAGTAATCAACTTCACTCTAGCATGTAAAATTTGTAACAAAGAGACTTAATCACAATTACTAAGAATAGATGAAATTTATTTATTTTTGGCCAATAAGAATGGATGGAAATTGACTATAAGAAGTTTCAATTAAATCTGAATGCTAAGGGAATCTCCATTGGAAAGGGAACAGTTAAGGTATAAATTATGTGGCTCATAAACATATGCTCACCTGCGGCCTGTATGATCTGCTTTCCATTTTGCCCAGTAATTTTTCAAGAAATCTTTCTCTACATTCTTCATAGGACTTGGGATTGCACTTCCAGCTGCATAACCCTAGGGAATAAATAGAAACAATTTAAACAATGTCAAGTAAGCACACTTAAAAATTCAATTATGAATGTTCAACAAAAAAAAAAACAACTGTCCGGTAATAATGACATAGTTTATCCTTTCCAATCAAATCAAGACGGTTCAAGTTTTATAAACAAATGAAACAAAGCAAGATGAATAGTATAAATAAGTTGGCAAATTATCAATTTCTGAAAATTAAGAATGCTGGACGTGGTTTGCTGTTGTTATATAACACTTGTACTGATCCAGAAGTAAAAGCTTTGTTATCTATCTAGGATCCACTGCATCTAAATCTAACTTTAATAGTTCGCTGAAAATTTTGTTGTCATATTCTGAGTATTTCAGCATAGCTCTAATGCATGCAAACAAGTATAGCATCTATAGCAAAAGCAAGGCAGATATACTATGCTGCCTTCCAGGTTAGTTTACTCTAACTTCAGGATTTCCACCAAATTAATTGGGCATAGTTTGAGAAAATTTAGTGCCCCAACTTTGTGGCTATAAAAAATGTAAGTGTTGTTTACTTTTACTCCTGTAAACTATTTTGTCGTATTATTCATCAAGTAAAAAAATGGACTCTATTGAAAGTGAAACAAAAAGAAATTCAGACAGTAGTAAGGGGAGGGTCATGCTTCCATCAACCATCACAAAGGAACTTGAACAGCACCACGAAGGATAGGCATGCCAACCAAATATATGACTACAGTCTATAAATAACTTTCAGATTTAACCTTGCATTTGAAAATAAAAAATGCATATCACCAAATAATGAAAGTGAAGTTAAAATAAAAAGAGGAAGAGTTCCATCCTCAAGATCCTGATTCTTGCCTCCAAAGAGCATCTAACATCTTCCACAGTAGGCCATATTATTTGAGGCTCCCCAATGCCAAGTGGTGTTTTATCTTCTGAAAGGCCTGCTGACATAGAGGATGCCAGCTCAGCCATCCACTTTTCATCTAGAGAGCCAAGAGAGGAAAACTGCAGTGAGAAAAGTTAACATTTTAAAAAGAGAAAATTATACCATGGTTAAAAATCTGCTACAAAAAATACACTCCAGAGCACTTTATAAATTGAAATAGAACCATGATAAAAAAAAATTTGACAAATGGCAGTCTATATGTTCGTAAAATCAACAGGTTAAGATAAATTCTAAGAAAATTTCAAAATGCCATAAGCCGAAGGCAATCCTATGGAAGAAAATAACAAAATATTATGGAATCTTATCATTGACTTCTGCATCTAAACACAGAAAGAACTTCTGGGTTCAGATTGACACCCACTGCCAACTACCCCTTGAAAAGCAGACAACTCAGGATATAGTATGACAGTACCTGGTAAACAAGAGGAGAATTCTTGAACTCTTTATCAAAAGTACACTCCTGGAGAAGACAACGCAGTTTCATATGCCCCCACCTTTTCAAGCTGGTACCAGAATGATATCCAGGTACAGATGCAATTAATCTGACCTGAAGACATGCAAGGAGTGTTAGATGTGCCCAAGTACATTAATATGTAACGACATGAAGAGTATTACAAAAATTCTTCAAATGCCAATGAAAGAAATTTCTGAAAAGTAATTTAAATACATACCATTGCATTACTATAATCAAACTTCTTGAAGAAAGAAGGACTTATAGTGAAATTTCCAAGGGATGGTAGTTTAACTGAGAATTCAGGCCACTGCATCACAATAAACCATAATGTGTGCAATCCAAATAGCATCATAGTCGCAACAAAATACTGATGGCCCCACCCACCTAATAGATCAACAAGATCTATGTTGCATTCTCTTGAACAACATCAACTAAACATTTTCCTATTAGGTGAAGTCGGTTACATGGATCAAACGATGCCACAGTAACTTAGTATGAATGAGATCAATAGATAGATTATTAACTACTAAATCTTTTTTAATAATTTCACTTATTTTTTTCTTTGGCTTCCCTCTACCATTCTCTTGAAAACTATTTAAATTTAAAAGCCATGCCAGAACTAAGGTAGGTAACAAGTTTTCCACAAAACCTAAGTTGAAATCATTAAAAAGTGATATCTTAGAAAAAAGAAATACAAGAAGTTAAAGTGCTCAAGCAAAAAGCTTTGTCCAGAGAAAGGCTCCATATGGCATGATGGATTCCCAGAATAGGATACAGAATTAAAAAGGAAATACATCCAACCAGTTAAGATTTACTAGGGTCTTTAAACATAAAACTATTGATTTGCTCACATCAATCTGATTACACCATCTTAGGGTATTGTATCCTATTGTAGAAGAAATAAATCATTTATGTCACTCCTCAATACCTTCAACATATTGAGATACTCAATCAAGTCATTTTCAAATCCAGATCCTTTGCTTGGACTATTTTGATCTTTCCATGGAAAATCTTGCATCCATAAACCTTGGCTCTTATTATTCCAGTCTACATTAATTAAATTTGCCGTATGTACAATAACTCTCACTCCACGAGGATAGACAAGAAGCATGGCCTTTGAGTGGTGCGTGCCAAATGAAATTGGCAATGGTGGTTTGTGCAGAATCCAGCTTGCAGGTTTGTTTCTCTGATAAAAATTGCAGTAACAGATTAGTGGTCATTTAGCCATTCAAAAACATTAAATTTAACAAATGAGTGGTAGGGTCAATAAAATGAGAAAAACCTTCATATAATCCACCCTGCCATCACTCTCTCCATGAATAACTAGCACACGGGGAATTTTTGAAAGTGCTGGACATGCTACACCCAAAAGATACAGTAAAGAGGACAGTGAAGCTCACTGGAATGAGATTAACAATAAAAGCTTCAATCGAAATGAGATCACGACAAAAATGACTACAACTGACAACTGAGGTGTACAGATAAGTGCACAAATTTTGGAACATTATACCTGTCACTAGAAAAGCAATGAAAGCATCATACTGATGCTATAATGGAGAGATTGATCATGATGTTACCCTTTTCGGGGTTTATAAGGTATAAACTTCTTCTCTGGTCAATATGAATTCAAAGATGTAAATACAAATGCCCAATAAGGAGAAAATACAGTTATAGGCTATGTACATATTATTGTGAGTTTATTAACAGAGTGCTAAACTTAGCTGCTGCACAACCAAAAGAGATATGGAAATGGGTTTTCTTAGAATACAACTACCCTAATTATAGATTCAAAGGAATTCAACACAGCATATAAACAGGTAAAAACAGTACCAGTAAAAGGAAAATGAGAAAGAAAAGTAAAGAAAATATTCCCAGCACTTCAAGGGACTAGGACCTCCCACAAGAATTTGCAATTTTTACTACCCTCCCTCTCAGCCTCCCTCCCTTTCATTTCCAATTTCCTAACAAACTCCCTCTAGAATTTTCCTTGAAAAAGCTTCCAAATGTCTCACCCATCTAGATTATTCTTGAGGTAGTTATCCAGCTATGTCATGCTTGCTTCTATCTTTTAACTCAGGACGTTTATCAGCTTTCAATATTTGTTATGATAGGAAGAAAGAGAGGAGAGGGAGAGAAATAGAATGAATGACCCATGCTGGACCTTCAAACTAAACATGCTAGCATCTCGGAACAATATCAAGGACAAGAATTGAAGTCAAACTAAAATTAAGGGAAATTAGAGGAAGAAAGAGAAAGGAAAAACCAAAGAGCAAACAGGACAATCTAAAAGAATAGCTCACCAGGTATCAACCAGTCAATATCCACCATGTAATTTGAAAGGATAGCAACAAGTATATCCCCCTGAGCATAGAAAAACAACACAATTAGTCAAGCAGTTTCGATTTTAAAATAAGTTTAACAGATCAAACTGAACATAATGTGTCTTATCTTGCCCAATTATTCTTGAACAATTAAAAGAATTTAAAGTTCCTGCTGTAGCATGACAATAGTGGATTTATCACTTAGAAATTAAACCAGCAAGGTTTCATTTCAAAAGAGTACACCAAGGACAGAATAACTTAAAATAAAAAATCATTGTCATTACCTGAATAACATCACCTATTGAAACACATGATGTATTGGCCCAATGTGGTAGCCCTCGCACACGTAAAAGTCGAAAAGTCAAAGGTATTTCATAATCAGGGACATGGAAATGGCGAATAGCCTCTGCACTAGTGTCTTCACTGGATTGGGACCGACTAGATTTATGTGTCACTACATTTTTTCCTCGTTCTTGGTCGCATGTTTCAATCTTACCCAGCAGATTTTACAAAAAAAGTTAAAAAGGGGCAGAACAGAAGAACTTGCTTTTAATTTTTTTGGTTAGAATAAATCACATTTATCAAACAAACACCAAAGCATGGAGATGATGCGATAAGCAACACATTCACATATATGAACAAAGCAATAATAACCTCGGAATTCCTGCCTGAAGCTTTATTTCTAAATGATACTCCAGTACCCTCCCTTCCATCACTGGAAGATCTTTTACGGCTATTAACTGAAGACACATTTTTCTCCCCAACCAACGCTTCATATTTAAACAGATGGTGCCCGGGAATGAGCTCTATTATATCACCATAATAAATGGTAGCTTTTTGTTGAGAATTCAACTTCTTTCTTTTATTCCCCGAATTAACAACGATCGGATTCGTTCCCTCCTACATTTTCAGCCAGAAGTCATACTATTAACAAAGCCAAAATCATTAAAAAAAAAATGCAAGAACTAATGGGGAAAACATTCGTCTAAGAAGCAGGGTTAATAACTGAATTACTACCACAACCAAATTAGCAGACCCATCAGCAGAAGCAGTTAAAGTCAAGTGCTTGCGGCTAAGTCTCTTGTCCAATACAGGAACATTGTTCCGGCCGATAATGTTTGTCCCATCAGTGACAGGTAACTTTGGGACTGAAGCCTCCTCCTCCAAATTTTGATTCAGTGGAACTAAATATCCAACCTTCATCCAAACTAATCAAAGGTTACTCATTGAAAAGAAAAAGCCACCATAACCCAAAAAGAAAAAAAAAATACAAGAAGATCAATACACGAGGTAATAAATATAGACATCATGTAAAAAGGACCTGTAACGCAGACATGAATGAAGCTCTGGTTGCATGAGACGATACCGCACAGCAGAGTCCGAGACACACTGAGAAGAGGCAGAAGGGGTTTTGCCGGGAACGCTTCCGAAAAATTCCTATTCAGTTGCTTCCGCGGATTTTAATCATGATACGTATTGTCGTTTTGACTCAGGTGAAACGACGCTCCCGCCACCCTTCTGCATTTGTCGTCCTTCGTTAGCGTTGCCGTTTCCGGAAATAACAGGAACTTACAAATAATTCGTTTCAACAATTTTTTTTTTTTTGGCACAGACAAATTTAAGCAGAACACTCCATTTCAGAGTCACAACAAATTTTCAAATTCAAGTACTTACATAGGAAACTTCAAATAATCTATCATTGAAAGACAATTATAGAATTAATGGTTTCAAATTTTAACTATATATAAATGATTTGAAAATTCTTTTTTATAAGTAAACAATTCAAAATTTCAACATTTTATAAGTAATCCTTACATTTAATTTTCTGCAATAAAAAAAATTGAAAACAATCTATTTACATTTTTTGTCAAAATCAAATTTCATTAAATTTTTAATTCGAACTTTGTTAGTTTTCTTTATTTCTCATTTGTTGGAATAGAATATTTGCTTTCCAATTACAAAATATAAAATCATATGAAATCAAATGTTTGCTAAAAGGATAAAATAAAAAAAAATATTACAGCTATCCAAAAAAAACAAATATTCATTTGCTGCAAGACCAGGTGTAAAGGGTACTAGATGAAAGATTTGAATAATTTCCATGTCTTAAATTCAAATCTCTATAATATTATACACTTCAAAAATATTGTGTCAAATTAATGGACGCCGAAACTAAATGAATTGCTGCAAGACAGAAGCTTAATAACCAAAAATCATTTCATTAACTTAAAACGTAAGTAATAAGTAAAGGACAAATGAACTTCCGTGTTAATACAATGCTTGCCATATGGTCATCCGTTTTAAATGGCAAGTGTAAGACTTGGTATATCAAGTTTATGAATCCACTATTTCGTGGTTGACAAGAAATCTACTCTCCGTCCCCCCCAAACCCCAAAAAGGCCGCCAAAAAGCAAATCATTTAGCAGAATTCCAAATTTTACTAGCATGTTGTTAAATTTCAGAAGTAAAATATTAGTACTTCAAGGCAAAAGCATCGGATGAAGCAATAAAAAGTAGCTATCTTCTACGCTTAGATTCTTTCCGCATCTCTGCTATGTAGGCCTCCATGTTTGATTTCTCCCATAACCGCCTTAGCACAAGGTCTTCCTTTCTTGCTTCATCTATCAAACACAGGAACCTCATCAGTAAAAAAATCTGTATGTCCGAAGCCATGAGAGGTAAGCTGGTGGGATAAGCCATGCATGTAGAGTCCAGAAATAGTTACTGAAACTTAACAAACAATAATACTTTTTTTTTGGTAGAAATAACAAGAAAAGATGATATTACTGATGGAACAAAATAACTTCTCTACTTGCTTGGTGCCTAAGAGAAGAAAGCTCATACAAATTAAATTGTAGTCACCTATGTTTCTCCATGCATCGTGAGGAACCCCAAGGGAATTTCGTGTCAGATAAGAAGCATCTTCCCATGTATAGGGGTATTGTTTAACCTTGTATCTCCAAAACCAACAGCCAGACCACAACAAGAGCTGGATGGAGTTCAACACTAATTAGTACTTGAACATAGGGACCGTTGTTAAATTTAAAGGATCAACACTAGTTACGGGAAGAAATTGCAGTTACATAAAATTGTAATTAAACTAGAGTTGTGAGAGTTTTTAAGTAAGTTCTACTTCAAATTTCAGTTTTCAAATACAAGATTTGAGGTCAACCTTGCCTAAAGTATAAGGTAAGAGCACAAAGCGGACACCGAGAAGTTCCCATACAGTAGGCTTTTCAGCCCCCTTTATCTGCAATTCAAGCTCTTTGCTAAGGTCTTCCACCATGTTCCTGCATACAGCCATACACATATTCCCCTCATATTGCGTTATAGTATCAAAAGTTAAAATATAATGGTCAGAAAAGCCCAATCTTATACATTAAAAATAAGAGTAAATTACTCTTTTTATTGCACAATCCTCTTTATTTTAAAAATATACACATTTTTTTAAAAATTGAAAATATAGAATAAAATACTCTTTCCTCTCTTGATTAATACCCTTATTACACTATCATCTCTTCTATTATGAAAAATATATACACAAATCTCCTTAAAAATAAAAAATATGCTGCAATTTAATTCAAATGTCTCCAATACCTTTTATAAAATAGAAACAAATAATAACAAAATAAAAGAACACTACCTCAAATTTTCTTTCTAAATTCTAATCCATTGTTCTCTAATACTATTTATTCATTCTCAAAATAATTGTGAAGTGGTCCGAACTATCACAATACCAATTTCCTTTAGAAAATTGGTTGAAAATTGAGAAGAAGAAAATTTTGAGTGTGATTTTTTTTGTTAAGGAAGATTAATATATATTTTCATAATAGAGGGAAGAGCTATGTAATAATGACAATAATCAAAGAAGAAAAAAGTATTTTACTCTTATAAGGGATGTTCATGAAGTTTTTTTTTAAATAGAAAAGATGTCAATATAATAAAAGTATTAATTAGAAGAAGAACGAGTATTTTACTCTTTCTTTTAAAAGAGGTTTGTATATATTTTTATAATAAAAGGGAGAGCTGTCTAATAAGAGTATTATTCAAAAGAAGAGAGAGTGATTTACTCTAAAAATAAAAGAAAGTACATTTTGGTTGAAATAAAGATATTACATACAAGAACTATTCTAATTATTCACAGAATCAGGATGACAACCATACTTATCCATATTCTTCTGAGTCTTCTTCTTATTTGTAATTCCTCCACTGCGTTCAAGTTCCAATGCCTTCAATCTATTTTTGTATGCAGGTGTCTTCTTGACCATCTCTATAGCCTTAAACACATAGAAATGGTTGTGCTATGAATTGAATGTTTTAATCTTTAGAAATATTTTTTACACAAACAAATACAGCTATTTTCCCTAAATGGATGCTGCAGATATCTTTAAAACTATATAGATACATGTGCATGTCTCGGACCTATTTCAGACCTTTATTGTGCATTTAAAACCATGAATTCATAATAATTTTAATTGGAATTGACACTTGGATTTCCTGGACATGCATGATACAGGAACTCCCTATGTGAGATTCAGGTTGTTGAGACAACACAACCCAACTTCAAGACCTAGAGAGAGGGGTCCACAAACAGACATTTGATTCTTTCTTAGCCCATGAATCCACATGCATTCTTTCATGACAATTCCAAAAATGATGCCTTACAATAATGTGGTCAGAATAAATAGGTTTTATACAATATAAAGCATCATTGGCATAACTCTGAGCCTTTAGCTGGTAGAATAGAGCATAGAGTAGGATAAATGAATAATTTTATGAATGCAAAATGCAAGTTCCTTGGCAAATATAGTTGTACTAATATTTAGCAGACCAGAACGCATTCACAACAGGAAATGTTATAGTAGTTTGAATGATAATTAATATATCATGGTACCTGATTATACCTTGTCCACCGATTTAGATATTGGAAACCTGAAAGAATAAGAAGAAGACCAACCAACACAGCACGAGGATCCTATCAAGTAAAAGTAGACAATATTACAAAGTCAGAAACAAGTGCAGAGATTAATCACTCAACAACCCAAATTAATTTTAAATCAGAATTTGTTATTGGTCACCATTGAAAATGAAAGAAATCAATCTCACCGTTTTGTGACCATAGTATGCACGATAGTATTGTGCAGTATTGTAAAACACCTGTAATAAAAGAAAAATGAAATTTTGATTCAAATTTCATAAATATTTAAGAACCAGTGAATCTGAAAAAGCAATTATTGCTAACGACCCAACTGTATTGTGACTATGGCATTATCTCTAATAAGTGAATTTCCTTTTTCTTCTTACAGCGTGTTCGTACACATGACAGACACAAGGAGCAAAATAAAATGTAAAAAGTGCCAGGGTGCCCACAGCAGGAGAGGGAGGATGCACATGTTCCAACTCAATATCTAACTAATCACATTTAGCATCAAAATTGTAGATAATTTGAGCCTCAATTGCATTTGAAAAACCAGGTGAACAGAATAATAAGCAGAGCACTTGATGAATATGTAGAACATAATCTTCTGTTCTAGTGTTTTCTGTGCATGCCATCACTCAAAGTTGTTATCACAGACACACAGCTCATATCCAATCAAAAGTTCAAGGTTGTTTAAGATGGTAAAGGATTTACATGTGGATAAGTTATTATCACATTAATTCAAATATTCATTTCATTTCATATGAATGAGTCAAATACAAATCAATCAGTCAAAAGCTTCCTTAGTCATATAAAGATCTTCCTATAAAGCACAGTGCAAGTCAGCGCCTTGAAACCTTTGAGATACAATGTTTCTGTCTTACCTTAGAATCAAAAGATAACCGTGCAAGAAAAGACAGATAGCAGCAAAGCATACGTGCTAATGAACCAGTACTTCTCAAACCAGATCAAAATACATAATGAAGCATGCCATTACCCTATGTACACACTATATAGACATGAGAAATCTAGGTAATCTTAATTTAAATACCTCCTCTGGATGTGCAATTGCATAATCATATTGTTCTCGTGTGGCCTCATCCTTCAAAATCTGCAAAGAAGTTCCATGTCCATCATTTAAGGTACCATTTCTCCAGAAAAATGTGGTTAGATTAGCATTAAGTCATTGACTATTTTACTCATTAAGGAGGCACTTCTCTATTTCTTGAAGGCATGGAGATAACAGTCTACACAGATAATTCATTGGCATATTTGGATTTCCAAAATTGACGACTATAAAATATCTAGAACAAGAAGAACGAACGCACCTCATAAGCATTAGCAATTTTGACAAATAACTTTCTTGATTCTGGATCAGGATTCTTATCTGGGTGACTGAAATAAAGATAAAAAAATAAAAACACACCCAGTTAGAAAACGTTAAGAAGAAAGTAAGCATGATATTATCGGAAAACCGCTAAGGCAGCAAAATAACTCACTATTTCAAAGAGAGTTTATAATATGCCTTCTTGATTTCTGAAGCATTAGCATTCTGAGAAACCCTGCATTAAAACGGCGGGTCAAAGCAAATCAACTAGATTAATAAAAAAATTATTAATATATAATTGGGGAAGCAGAGGAGCGGACCCTAGTAAATCATAGCAATCATCTTCATCGCAGTAGATCGCCACTGAAGGAGAGATAAGAACTGAAAGCACCACAATTAATAAAATTGCCGGCCACCGAATCGGTGCCGGTGGCGCGTTCATCTTCGACGCTCTCTGTCTCACCAGAAGATGGCGTCTTGGCGATTTTTGCTTCTCTTCGTTGGATGACTGAAAAATGGTCCTTTGACCACACAATACGGATGCAAAGCTTCAGATCTTTGATTCCTAGCTAACCCAAACGACACCGTTTGACCCTCTTTCCTAAAATAACTGCCTTGGGTTGTTGTTACCTTAAATACCTTTGGACTTTGGATTGCAAATTTTCCTCCCTAAACATGATTTCAACTCCTTAGCTTACATTACTCTTTCTAAAATAGTAATTATTAGGTGTGTTACAGCAATCTGATTTTGAATTTTATTTTTATTTAATCATAAAATCAAAGAAATTGTGTTATAAAATTTTAATTATTGTACTAAATATATATTTTCTATAATACTTGATTAAAAAGAGTGCATTAATTAGACAAAGGAATGAAAAATGAAAAGAAAGTAAGCTTGGTAACTATCTTGATGAAGACACAATCAAATAATAATTAAAGAGTAATCAAGTTTATATGAAAATGAACTAATATAGTTTCTCAATAAATATGGTTTCTACTACATTGAAATCGACTATAATGAACATTTTGAAAGAAAGTGTAAAAAACGAGATGCAAGAATTTATGAGAGCTAAAAATAAAAGAAAAAGTGAAAATCTTCGTATGGCGTTGCATTCATGGATGACTTACGCTCAAAAAATTGCCATGCAAAGGTGCGAGGATGGAAGACACAAAATGCCCAAAGTGTGATGGAAATTAAGGGACATTTTTTCACCTTCTGGTCTTGTGTCCTTATGCTAAAGAAATATGTATATATAACAGAGTTGCAGAAGCTATTAGTTTATACTCTAGTAACACCTTTGTTTTGTGGTGACTTTCAATTAAGAAGCTAAAGAGGTACACTGACTAAAAAATTAGAGATTATATGCTACATTATTGGAATTTTATAAAAACAAACAAAATTTCAATAATATTAACTAGAATGCCATGCAAGTTATTCAAAAGATTAGGGCAACAAGTAATAAAATATGTAATTTAATATAAGTCATTTTTTTTTTGTACAAGAGAAGAGCAACGAATCGAACTTAAAATCATTTGCTAAACTACTCACTCTCTCACTACTAGATCACACCTAGTGACTTAGTATAAGTCATTTGATCTACTGTAAATGTGTTCAAGTTAAATTCAATAATTATTAATTTATTATTTGAATATTATGATATCATCTTTTTATGTATTTAAAAACTCCCTCTTTTATTGAGAAATAGACCACTTTCTTTTGATAAAAAAATAATAATAATTAGACTAAGTCGGGTGATTGTGTTTGTGTGTACGCTTTTTTTTTAGAAGTTAGTTTCTAAATAGATTCTTTAATACTTTATCACATATATATAATTCAAATATGTAATAAAATAATAGTATTTATACTACATCTGTTTAGAAAATCAATCAGCATATATATTCTTATTTGTGTGACTCCAATTGAATTAACATTAATATTATAAAACTATTTTAACCATCGCAAATAATTAATGTACTTAGATTTATTTGGAAGGGGTTATAAATGTATTATATATATATATTGACTTTTTTTTTTGTCAAAATTATTCTATATATGTTCTTGTTAATGTCAATTTTTCTTAACCCAAAATGGCAACCTGAAAAGAATTGTTAGATAATGATAATAGCTTCAAAAGGTAATATCTTATAAATAATTTTAAACTGGAATTTATTTAGTTGCTTCTATAATTTGAATTGGATTAAGAGCCTCTCCAACAGGGGGATCTTATTTTTATTGAGAGGAGCTTAAGTGGAGCCCAGCTTACATGGCAACAAAATACAATCTCTCTTTTAACTAAATTTAAGTACCGTTGCTTGTATAAGTAACGGTGCTTAAAATAAAATAATATATTTTATTTAATATTGATGAAATGATAATAATGGATCCCACTTAAACAATTTAAGTGAGTTGCAAGATTGGAGATGCTCTAAAAGAATCATCATCTTCAATGGAACTACTGACAATGCTTAAACTCATAATGATGCATATTTTAAATTCAAAAGAAAGCAAAGAAAAAGAGTAATAAAATCATTATATAACGAGACGGACAATAGTAAACCACTAAACGAGATTACAAGGGTATGAGGGAGGGATATTGAATGTATAATGTCACCTCTAAATGAGATTAATTATCATTTATTATAGGACAAAGTTTTATTTTATTCCTTAAAATTTTGAGTAAAATTTTATTTAATCTCTATTTTTTTTTTGAATATGTCTATAAAGATTTATTTTTAAAATTTTTAAGACTCGCTCTGCAAAAAAAAAAAAAAAGCAAACCTAACTCAATTATTATCAAAAGTTATTGACAAAACTTACATTATATTAAATATTTCTACATAAAAAAATAAGCAGCATGTTAACCATAAATAGAGATTGCACACAAAGTACGCCAAAGAAATGTTATGAAATGTTGGTTCATCATTTTTTGTTAATTATTTTTATAAAATTAGTCACAAAACTTTTAAGAATTAAATCAAATTTTAATATAAAATTAACATTTACTCTTTATTTTATGCTCCGTAGTTCTTTCGAGGACACTAGTGGCCTTGCCCAATTTCTTTTTTTTTTTGGACAGCCTGCCTTACCCAATTTGACATTAGATCAAAATGAGACCCATTCTTTTTATGTAAGTGTTATTTTTGGTCCAAGAGTTTTGTTTCGGAGTTCTATTGAGACACGAAGCTTGGGTTTGAGATTAATAATGCTGGACCTGTCTAGATTCTTCGACAAGATAGAAAAAACAAAAATAAAATTTCAGTGAAAGGCCCACTTGAGTTTTGGATTGAAAATGGAACTTGCTTCCACGCCATATCTATAACTTGCCTCACAGCCTTTTTGGAAGAGTAGCAAGGCCCATATTATGGTTAAATTTTCCAAAAATTGCCTTTCATAAGACAGGAGGCAAATGTCTGTAAAATGCTTGACTGCCTTTTTTTCTGTATATCCTCGCTGGAATAAATAATATTGAGGTTTATACGGAGTATTTCTTTAGAAACAAAACAGAAATGAAATAAATTAAAGTAAGAGAAATTAACATAAAATTGTACAAAAAAAGTTTCTCTTTTATTAGTTGGATGTCACAAAATATGAGAGATGGAGATGAAAGTAAAGAGAAAATGTTATAATTATATATTTATTTATAACTTTTTGGACATGGTGCCTTAAGAAAGACTAACTTAATTTAAAATATTATTATCATCACATATTATATATATTTCTTTTGTCTTTTGAAAAAAATTTAAGTTGCAAAAAATTTATAAATATTTTTATTTTATTTTTATTTCACCCATTTATTTATTTTTCGATATCATAGAAATGAGAATAATAAAAAAATATTAAATTTACTTTATATCTGTATTATAGTTATACTTTAAGAAGAATAACTTTGTAATTAATAATGTAATCAATATATACACTAAATTTTTCTTTATTTTTTGTAATTATAATTTTTTAAATTTTGTTGAACTATGTTTCTCATTTTCATTCATCTAATTTTCTCTTAAGCAATATAAAAATAACTTTTACCAATAATTTTGATTCCTTCAAAATTCTTTTCTTTACTTTTATCCTTTCCAATCAAAGTGTCGAGTCAATATTCTTGGAATTTAAAAAAAAAACCCAAAAATGGGGAAAATATCACATTAAAAATATCAAATTCATTGAAGTGACTGATTAAAAGAATCCTATACTATTGGAATGATTAAGGAAATTCAATCTTAAATATAAAAAGGAAAGATTTTCCAGCAGTGCACATGAAAAAAAATAGCAGATGGGAATGGGGCTGGCGAAATGCCACGTGTCTGCACGTTTACGCTGCATATTAAATGAGGAAAGCAAGAATCTTTTTAGGACCTCATAATGATTGAGCTGCCGCCAAAGGCCCCATGTTCGCGACTATACCTCGACAGGTCCCTTCACTCTCCACTCTCTCTCTCTCTCTCTCTCTCCCCTGTTCTTCAACAATCCTCCCCACCATAATTTAATGTGCCTCTACCTCTATCTTCGTCACCAGAGAACATCCGCAATTATAACTAACCTGTTTGCAGTTATAACTAACCTGTTTGATTATGTAAGAATTTTGTTCTCCATTACACAATAATTTAGCTTACTAAATAAGACGAAGCTAGTGAAAAAATAACTATCATTATAATTCTAATGGAAAACTTTTCAACAACGAATTTAAAAGTCATTATTGAAAATATAATTTTAGTGGTGATTTTTTTTGAAATTGTCACCAAAAAAACATATTTTATGTTATTTTTTTAAGGAATATATATTTGGAATATTATAATATAAAATATTATTGTATGTAAAACTGTTACATTTAGTATAATAATATCAAAAAATATCAAATACTAATATTCTAGAATGTCAAGGATGAAAATCATATCATATCATAAAATTTAAATTTTTTATATACATATAACAATTGAAAGCATTTTAGATATTGAACTAAAAAATTCCAAAAATACACAAATATCTTAGATATTTAAATGAAAAATAACATGACGTGGAGGGTAGAGAATAGAGATGGAAAAGAGAGGTGGCTAATAGGTATGGTAGTGGGTGATGGAGGTTAGACAAGAAAACATCATAGGCCCATTTACAACTAGGAAGTGCTGCCTGTGTGGAAGGGCATCACATGCTGTAAAATTCTACGGAGTTCGCGAAACTCTCAATTTTTTAATTTTCCGGGGCCAATTTGCTGATAAAATATGTATGTTCGTATAGTCTCTGAAGAAAGCCTTTTTGGTTTGATTCAACGAATGAACTTGTGTAGGCCCCCCCGGCAACTACCACTCCCACAGAGATTAGCACTCAGAAAATGTCAATTCTGCAGCAACCTCATCACCATCATCTTTCTCCATTCATTTCCTTATGTCATTTCACATGACAAAGCTTCTTAATGGACTAATATATAAATGAATAGTTTTCAAATAAATTCAAGTCAAGCATGTTCTTGAATTTACTTCTCTTGATGAATTTGTGTGGTTTTGGAATATATCAGACACAGTTCTTTGTAGTGTAGATTTACTACCTCCTTATTGATTTCTTGTCCCCTCATCTGTCTCTTTGATTGAGAAAGATTAGCAATATAATCATGCACCATTATTAGGCTACTGATTTTAATAATCATTGCCAAGACACCCTCTTTGTCTTACCGAGAAAAGTAAAGTACGTTAACGGTTCATCCCATTTCATTATTCCGATGAAAAATCAAAAGAAATTACGGTGTGCAATGATTCAAAGTGTTTAGGTAATTTACACCTACCCTTTGGAAGATGGGGCCCGGAGCTGAAATGTATAATTTATGCGATTGTTATTTTACTTTCCCGAGAAAGCAGCAAGCTAGCCACGATGGCTACCAATGGGGAAAGTTTTGGTTTTTCCAGAGAAATTAAACATGCTCAGTCACTGTCGAGATAAAGTGATGAGGGACCGGTGGCATTAAAGAAATGCCTCATTTGTGTATAGATTTGCCTCGATGGATATTTTCACACCCCTATGTTCGGAGGAAACCAAGCCATGAATCCTCCACTCTCGATTCTCATGTCCTTACTTAAGTAAAGCACATGCCCTGAGGCCTCAATTTCTCCTCCTTGGCCAATTGGAAATTTTGACGTGCAAATGTTGACGTGCATGTGACCCTAGGAGGAGCCACGTTTGGGTGCCGACATGGATTCAGAGATTACGGGTTAGTCTAGTGTTTTACAGTGTACTAATTTTCTACATATCTAGTTCCCCATGTGATTTTTCTTTTTCTGAATATTGCTGGGTTAACTGACTAAAAAAATTGAACCAAAGTCAATTCCATTGAAATTAATATTGCTCCAATATAAGGACCATGGAGTATGGTTCTTATTCCTCCAAGTCTCTCTTTTTCCATCTCTTCCTTTGTCGAGCTTTTTCTCACTCTCCTGTAATTACTAAACCAAAAAAGAGGCACATAATTTAGATATAATTGGGGCTTAGAAAAGAAAAAAAAGGTTAAATCACTGGAGAATAAATAAATAAAAATAAAAATAAAGCTACACATTTTCTCTGATAGCACCATGAGCCGCGTGGTCTTCTCTTCAGCATAAATTTTCAATCCTCAAATGTCCTTTGGTACATCGATCAGTGGTGACAATAATTGATGGGCTTGCTTGCTGCTGCCTATAAATTATTATTCCCCCAATCTTCCTAGATTATACTCTTTCTTATTGGCTCAAGTCCAACCACATTGTTCTTCGGCTAACTAGCTAGCTATTCTGCTACTATACGTGAGTGCCACATTTTCTTCCACTAACACCTGCTGGTTTTCTCATTAGAGTTACAACTATTCCGCATTAAGATGACCCTCTTTCTTATATTTTTCTGTTATTCTTCTATATATATCCATTTCTCCCTTAACCATAATTACTTATGAAAAGTACAAGCATGTAAACATATAAATACATAAGTAGCATTAAAATGCACGTAGATCATTTCTCTTCTAGTACTTTGTCAAAGGGTTTGAGTACATTTTTTATACAGTAATGGTGCTTAGTTTCTCAGCAGGTGGTGTGTAAGGTCATCTGTTTCAACATGCAAGTTAAAGGAAGCACAATGGAGTCTGATAGCTCGTTGAAGATCCTCAACCAGAACCAGGTAATTAATTAATTATAGCATGGACATTAATTTAGTGATATGCTAATTCACCTTGTCCCTACATTTTTAGATTAAAAAGTCAACAGATCGAGTCACTAGTTTTGACTATCTGATCCAATTCTAGATGTGACCATGTGAATGTCAGCCACGGATTTAAAAATAACTTCATCAATGGTTGCTATACTAATCATTCTCAAGTTCCAACAAACGTTGTTTGCTACCACATGATCTTCCTTGAAAAAATAATAATTTTTTATTTATTCATTTATTTATCATTCGCAAGTTATACTCTTTGACTAAGAATCTATTACTTATCGTCCTAGCTATTATATAATAACTGCTTTGGTTAGAGAGATGAAGACTAATTAATGATCCACCGTTGTGAAGGGTATATTTTGGTCTTCATGATCAATATTTTGGTGTGGATTTAGATGATCAAATAGGGTTTATTTAGGGAATAAAATACATTAAAATTATGATCTAGACTATTCCAAGCGGCCACATATTTTGAGAAGTTAAGATAGAAATATCCGAATTCCTCCAGCCTCCTCTGACCACATTCTTAAAGCACAAAGATAGCTTTAATGTTACCGTGTCTTGTCAAGTTTCTTCGTTAACGTTTGCAACTATGTGGAAACAAATCGATGTCCTCTTCCTACATATATTTACGTACTTTGCTGATCATATTGCAAGCTAGCATACTCAATTTGTCTCTTGTAACTACCTTGTGGAATTGGGATTCATACAAATCATTCCATAAGCTTTAGATCACTAATTAAGTTATTATATATACAGAAAGTGGTTACTTTTTCCTTCTAATTAATTTTTTTGATTTGGGAAATTTTCATTTGTCAATGAGAACCGACCTATAGAGTATATATATAGACTAGATAGGGTCGCCAGCCCCAAATGGGCATCATTATAAGATTAGGTAATATTCTTGTTGAATAGAATACTAAATGTTCTTCTTTTAGCAAAAAGATTAAGGCCCTGCAGTTGTTAATCGTTCTTCTAATGCACAAGTCTTATAGCTGGGCTCCACTTTTGCCTTTTGTGGAGCTAACCCCGAGTATGATCCCATATCAACTAATCCGTAGAAGTTATCAATATTAAAGAAAACAAATTTTTATGGGCTCCAATCTACATGTTTTGGAATTTCTCTGCACTTTTTTCATTTTTGATCTGTGAATTACTAGGTTTTATCTGACAAAGAAGATTTGGGATATCTAAAATAAATGGGTTTATGTTATTTAAAAGAAGTTCTTGTATGATACTAATTATTTAAAATCATAATTTTAATGATCTAATTCATTTACGACTTATACTATATATGTAATATTTAATAATTTGTAAGTCTACTACTTTTATATATTTGTTATAAATTGTCTTCCAAATTCAAGCTAGGTGTTCATGAATTCTCTTCTTTTGGGTGATGGAGTAATGTTTGTGAGTGTTATGCAAATTAAAGTGTGTGGCACTAAAAACAGTTAGATATAACTAAGAACTTTGCAAGAAAGATAACAAAAATGATAAGAGGTGAACAATAACATCTTTGTCTGAACAAAAAGACATGTAAACTACCTTAGTCTCCAAAGTCTAAAACGTTTTCATCAAAGACGAAATAAACAGAAGAAACAAAGCAACCAAAACTTGTTGTCCTTATCTGTCTTTGTCTCCATAGTTCTTGAAGAAAAAACCCAACTTTTAGTTCACATTATTTATTTAACATTCCCTCCATCCATCCTCACCCTTCTCTCTGCAGCTGCTAACAAGCATGGACTCGAATTCGGACCCACCCTTTCACGAGGCCTACAAGATCCTCTTCAACAAGACCCCAAACAAGAGGGACAAGATTAATAATGATCATGAGCTGGCTGTGGTTGAGGAATGGGAGCTGCCGGTGATCGATTTGAGCCGTTTAGAGAACAGGGATGAGAGAGAGAGGGAGGAGTGCAAGTCAGAGATAGCTAGGGCATCACAGGAGTGGGGTTTCTTTCAGGTTGTGAAGCATGGGATTTCCAGTGAGATTCTGAAGAACCTGAGGTTTGAGCAGGAGAAGTTGTTCAAGCAACCCTTTTATAAGAAGACCAAAGAGGACAAATTCTTGAACTTCTCGGCGGGTACTTACCGTTGGGGAACACCCTCTGCTACATGCATTCGACAGTTATCTTGGTCAGAAGCATTTCATATTCCTCTCACCGATATACTTTGTTCCACTGGATCCAACAGTCTTAGGTAATCTAATTCGCTGCTATAATATTCACTCTTTTCCGTTTCTTTTCAGATATATGCATGCTTTAAGATTCCCTTTTTCCAAAAGCCGTTACTTTGTTAGCTATAATATCGTTTGTGTTTCTGTGCAATAGTTATTAGCCTCTTTTTTTTTTTTTTTGTAATTCTTTCTCTGTAGAGAAAGATTTCATAACACAAGATGCAGAATTTGGCATGTGGTTTCCCCAAAGTCGTGCAGTAGACAATGGTTTTAAATTCTTTGATGGGAGCCAAAATCATTTTGCTATTTATTATTGAATTTAATGCCTAAGGGAGTTTAATTGATAAGAGTGAATGATATTCTTATTTATTAATATGGGTTTGATTCCTCTAAAGCTACTGGGCCGATTTAGGAAAATGCCCATTAAGAACATCAGGTGCTAAAGCTTAAAGATACCCTTAAACTATTACCCAAAAAAAGTAGTAATAAGTTGAATTTGTTATATTTTATTAATATTTATTATGATATTAATGTATGGCATCCTTTCGCCAACTCGTCTGGGTGGTGTAGTTGGTTATCACGCTAGTCTCACACACTAGAGGTCCCCGGTTCGAACCCGGGCTCAGACATAACCTTCGACATGTTTGCTTTTTGGGTCTTATAATTGGCTCAAGTGAAGTGTAATTGTAGACACTGGGAAACAACCTTATCCTTCTGCACTTTTTGTTTGGATTTTCTTACATTAGCTCAAGTGTCATTTTCTCAAGACAAGAGAGGATGCGACTCTTTCTGCTTTCACAGGCCCATGTCCCCGGGTACTCGAGAAAGGTCGAATCTATGTTTAGTCAACTTCTTCTGCCACCGCCATCACAGGATTCAACATTGCATCAGACTTTTTGCATTTTATTAGCTTTAAGTTTTGCTTCTTAATTAACTACTCACACTCCAAATCCACATGACAGAAACATTTACTTTTCTTTAGCCTTAACCCTTTTCACACAAATCCTGAAAGCACATGGCTTACAATTTGCATTATTGCTCTTACCTCAATTCCTTGTATCCCTTAGTTTCTCACGTGAACGTTGCAAGCCAGCTGCTGAAGCTGAAAATTCAGGCAGAAGCATGACAGAGTAACAGCTCGCATTCATTCCTTTGCAGAAAATATTTCTTTAGATGATTCATTAGTCCAATATGTGATTACTTCAAACTACCCATGCTTCAAAACTAGAGCCGTATGTGTATTACATGTATATGACATTTGTATTGAACATAATATTTCAAACTACACTTAAAAAGCATTATGTATTATGTTGTGCCACAGTTTTATTACTGTATTATGTCCGTGTAAGTACATATGTGTTTCTTAGATTCGAGCCCTCAAGGCACCTGATCAGTAATATTATTTTTAGTCGTATATATGAACCAGAAATCAAATGAAATCTTTTTTTGTTTTTTGGGTGTATATTTGCAGCTCTGTCATAGAACAGTTTGCTAGCACAGTGTCTAGTCTAGCAGAAACATTAGCTGAAATCCTGGCCGAGAAAATGGATCACAAATCGAGTTTCTTTGAGAAAAACTGTTTGCCAAGCACTTGTTATCTTCGACTTAATCGATATCCTCCATGCCCCATGGCTTCGGAGGTTTATGGGCTGATGCCACATACTGATAGCGATTTCCTCACCATATTACACCAAGATCAGATTGGAGGCTTGCAGTTGGTCAAAGATGGGAAATGGATTGCTGTTAAACCAAACCCTGATGCTCTTATCATCAACATCGGTGACTTATTCCAGGTACTCCTTCTAGTCTCCTAGACAAGATCTTAGTATGAAATTCTCTTGTTTTCTTCTGTATTGGTACTTTTTGTCGGCATTTAATATTTGTAACATTTTAAATTGTACTTGAATACTATATGTTATATTATTACATTTGTGGTTCTTATTAACCTTAGACATTACAATGCTATGTTGCTATATATGCAGGCATGGAGCAATGGGGTTTACAAGAGTGTTGAGCATCGAGTTATGACGAACCCAAGAGTGGAGAGGTTCTCTACAGCTTATTTCTTTTGTCCTTCGAATGAAACAGTGATAGAGAGTTGTAGAGAGCCTGCGGTGTACAGGAAATTCAGCTTCATGGAATACCGGCAACAAGTTCGGGATGATGTTCAGAAGTTGGGTTCTAAAATAGGGCTACCAAGATTTCTCATAGATGCTGTATAGGGCTTAGCTAGTGACTAGGTTATGTCATATTAATTTGGGTTAATTAGTAAAAAATGAGAGAGACGGTATGGGAGCTGGTTTCAACCTGCATTTTTTATGCTGTCTCATTTTGTCTGCTGTTAAGCTGCAAACTGCAATATAGCAGAGAAACAGTTTCTGATCATAGAGTATGATATATATATATATATATATATATATATATATATATATATATATTGCAGTTTGCATTAAATTGGAGCTATTACACAGACTATCATATAATGGAGAATAATTGCATGGATAGATTCGGTTTCTGTGTATTAAAACTGAAAAATACTAATAGAACATTGGTAAAATAATTTTTTCCCCCATGTCATATGTATGCAGTGATATAGCGAGGAGAGAAGACATCAAAAGCAGGAAAGTTACGGAATCATATAAGAACAGAATAAATGCAGCGTAAGGAAACCTAAGCTGACAATAAAATAAAAATAATTAAAAAGAGTTAATATTTAATTTATCGTTAGTGAATAAATTTTTATTTATTTATAATATATACACGTGATAAATATAATTTTAAAATATTATTTTAATTATATATTATGATTTAAATATTATTAATAAATAAAAAATTATTTATTAATGATATATTAAATTATTTTTTAAATAAGAAACATATCTGCATAGAGACTAGAGGTTTGTCGGGCCATATGGATATAGATCCATTTTCAATGGACTTTTTTTTTTGGGTCAAAATTTCATTCTCTTTGCTGAGAAAATCTCGTGTACAATAAAACAATTGGACTAGGGATTCAGAGAGGTCTGAGACCAACTCCCTAACTGCAGTTAACTTTTGCTGAGAAGGCTGCAACTGGGAACACCCTTGTGCGGGGCTCTTATCCCACATCAAGCAACTCATGAAGAAGGAATGGAACATAACGATACAACACTAGTTCAGAGAAGGGAACCAAGCAGCCGATTGACTTGCTAGAAGAGCCCACAAAATGGGTCTAGGAGTGCACAGGCTGAAAAGGCCACCAAACGGTTGGGGCTTCTTGCTGATGGAGGCAATATCCTCGGGCTTGTAGATTTCAGTTTTTGACTCTTGACTTGTACCGAGAACAATTGGACCATACTGGATCGTTGTAGCCTAGCCCAATTATGAAAAAGGAAATTGATAACTCAGAATTTGCTAAGTGAATTTTTGTTGGCTAGGCTTTATGTGAAAATGTCGAATATTAAAAAGAAAACATATTTTAATAGATTATTACATTTATTGAATAATATTGTGAGTTTTTATTTATTTATTAAAATAGCTGTATAGTTTTTTTTTTCAAGTAGAGGGGCTAAATTTTTTCTATTTTAATAGATAAAGTTAGGTTTATCAATGAATAAAAAATAAAAAAAATATTTGGTTCATATTAAATTTTATACAAACAAGATATTAAAAATTTATTATATATATTTATTTTAATTAAAATATTTATTTTAATTATTTAAATAAATATATAACATATTTTTAATATTCTATGTAAAATTTGGTCCACTGTCTATTAATCAAATACTTACTCTTAAAAATAATATTTGTATCTACAATTTTTAAAAGCAGATTTGTAGTACATGATACAGTAAGTAGAATAATATCAAAGTAGATAAGATATGGTTAGCTTCGCCTTGATATCCTGGGAAGAGCAGCCATGCTGATTGCGCAATTACGTCCAAAGATCGATGCCGTACCTGAAATTAGAGGGTGTACCCGCAACAATCAAACCCAACCGGAAGCAGCATCAGAGACACCGAGTCGGAGACTAAAAGGTAGCCCTCAGCTGAACCGTTGGTCCAGGGCTCGCGCCATACGGTCCGGTCGCAAATTGGACCGCTCAACTCCCTCAACTCAGACGCTTCAGCCCAATCCTACACTGCCTCCGCTTTCTCTCTCGCCTGACCCAGATGCCGCCGAAACCGATATTGTCGAAGGCGTGGAGGTCAGAGTGGTCAAGTCTATTTATATGGTCTCCGATGGAACCGGTTGGACCGCCGAGCACTGCGTTAACGCTGCCTTGGGTCAGTTCGATTACTGCTTGGTCGATCATGGCTGCCCTGTCAATACCCATTTGTTTTCTGGGGTAACATGTCTTCTTACTTACCCTTTTATCTTTCTTTCTAATAATCTGGATGACTTCAAACAAGGATAATTTCTTTTCTTGGGAATGCTGTACATTTCATAGACCGTATGTGAACTGTGAAGTAAGCAATTAATATAAGTCTTCCACTTTGTTCAACAAATACACACAAATCTTTCACATGGTGAGGGTAAGAGCCAAATTGAAGCAAATTATAACATTCAATGTCAACATTTGAAAATGATTAAAAATAGAGGGAGCAGGACAAAATTAAAGATACCTTATCTTTCAAATTTATCATTTGTGTTGATATTCTTTTTTGGTTGGAATTTATATTGATGCCTGGTGATTATCATTCATTGTTGATCAGATTGATGATGCAGAGAAACTGTTGGAGATCGTAAAGCAAGCAGCCAAGGAAGGTGCTCTGCTTGTGTATACTTTAGCTGACCCTTCAATGGCTGCATCTGCTATGCGGGCGTGCAAGTTATGGGGCGTTCCATCCACTGATGTATTAGGCCCAATTACAGAGGCCATTGCTTCTCATCTCGGAGTTTCCCCATCTGGCCTTCCCCGTGGGGCTCCTGGCCGTAACTTTCCTCTCTCTGATGAATATTTTCGTCGTGTTGAAGCTGTTGAATTCACCATTAAGCAAGATGATGGGGCATCTCCCAAGAATTTGGCCAAGGCTGACATTGTTCTTACTGGTGTTTCGCGTACTGGCAAGACACCATTATCAATTTATCTTGCACAAAAGGGTTACAAGGTGGCAAATGTACCCATTGTGATGGGTGTGGAAATGCCAAGGACTCTCTTTGAGGTAGATTCGAAGAAGGTTTTTGGCTTGACTATAAATCCTGTAGTTCTACAGAACATTAGAAAAGCTAGGGCTAGAACTATGGGATTCAGCCCAGAATCGAGGAGTAATTACTCTGAGATGGATTATGTTAGAGAGGAACTCGAATTTGCCGGCAGGCTCTTTGCTGAAAACCCTGTGTGGCCAGTGATTGGTAAGAACTCTATTATGTTTACGTTTCTTTGTCTTTTGACATTTGCTGGATTTGGCAAGAAGTTTTTATCTTTCAACTATTTGCTTATGGAACCTTATTTTGTCACTCCAACTTCAGATGTGACTGGAAAAGCAATAGAAGAAACTGCAGCTGTTGTATTGAGGCTGTACCATGACAGGAAGCAGAAGTGCACAATGCCAAGTATCTCAAAACGCTATTAGAGGTGGCAAATTTACCCCATTGTAAACCACAAGTCGCAAAGTACCAAGTAGTATAGTACTATAATACAGAGCCTACAGTTGCTTACTTTTTACCACTCCTTGTGGAGGTAGATTTTAGCTAACTTGTATGCCTTTTTAATTTCATATCACTCTCCATTGGAGGGTAAAATGTTACTGTCAATTTTTCACCAAAATAAAAATAAAAATGTTACAATCAATTTTAAGACTTTGATTAATAAATGCTTCCTCTGACAGTCTGACAAAAGAACGCTTATTAATCTACCACGTCAACAGTTGAATAGTACCTTAATAGGTCCAGATACCGCCCATTGCAAAAAAGGTGTTTGCTTTGATGAATCTAGTCCCGATTGTGACACTGCAAATCTATACATTTTGTGAATGTTGGTGGCATTTCTCTATCAGTGAAAATTCTCTTGGTGTGTAATCGATAAGCGGAATTGCGCCTTCATTTCCCTTCAATCAAAAGGAAGTACTATTTTCTCAAACTAATGAAAGATTGCTCCATGCTTTCGCATTCCAATTATTGAAACATCGGCTTCAACAACCTTTCAAGTAAAGGAAATTTTGGTCCTTAGTACGTCTTTATTATTGCCCTTCTTGTTGGCTATAATTTATCCTGTTAGGTATTACAGAAAGATTTATGTATATGTCATGACTTTTCAATTCTTGATCCTACATTTGACATTGGAATTTCTTGATATTTCGTCATAATATGTCATGGTATTCTTGATCAGTAACGAAGACTGCACGCGGAGTTGCTAATAGCCTAATATTTAGTTCTTAACACTTGCTTCTGAAATTGGCCAAAGTGACCTTAACCTTTCATACCTAGTCTATTCCGAAAAGCTTCCAAATACAGATGAACATTCTTTGTCCTCGAAAAGGCATTCGTGGACTGCACTATTTCTTACAAAAAGCAAAAAACTTTCAAGCGCACACGCATTTATGCCTACTGCCTACGCAAACACTTTATATCCTGGAGCTCTGACAACTTTGGCTTTATTTTCCCCTTCCCTTTTGCCTCCTCACGTTAAAGTCACATAAACAAAAAAGGTTCTCTTCGTATTAAGATTACATATAAGAGCAAAACAGAGCAGAAGGATATAGGAAGAATGATAAGGCTAAACTAAGGAGCTAGAAAGAGCAAAAAGTGACTTTCTGATCCTCCACCGAGCCCTGCAAATAAAAAACACTGTTCCATGTCATCTGTTGTTGTTTTCCATTCCTGTAAGAGAAATATTTCTTCCCTCTGTCATAATGCAGTATGTCTTTCTATTAATCTCTTGAAGTTCCCAAAGAGCAGAGTATAACTGATTCTGACGTCAAGGTGGTTGTAGAAATGTAATTGGCTTCTGAAACTCCTGTAGTTTTTGTCTTCTTTGATCTAATTCTTGTTTGAGTTTTGCTGTGCTTGTTTGGTTTCTAACTTATATTTATTCCAGAGTGCATATTCCTTATCTCAAAAGTGTCCCTTTAAGTCAATAGCGTCTGTCACTGCTGCCAATCACCCCCATATTCATCAGCATTTTGCTTGCTGATTGTAAGGGTGAAGTATATCAGCAACATTGTTCCCATACTTGACCTATTTTTGAGGAGGAAATTAAGAAGACAAAAAAGCATTAGGTGAAGGGTTGAAGAGGAGTGAAGAATAGAAGCCTATTCTATTAATGGAACTATATAATATGACTTGCGGAATCTTACAAAGTGGCAAAGAAAAGAAGAACCCGTTTAGGATCAAGGACCCAGAAAGAAGGCCTCCTGAAACTGTTTCTCCGAGACACACATTTGCTTTCGGGGGTGGTAGTGCTGCTGCTGATATTGCTGGCCGTGATAGTAATCTGATGATGGACCTGTGAATTGAAGGAATGATCGGTGGACCCTACTGCCACCACCCCGGGCTTTTCAGGCGTGCAAGACCCTACCTGAGTAGCTGCAGTTCAATGATACCATACCCAGAATGAATACAACACTACTTATGAGCTCACAGTCACAAGTTTGTTCAAATTTCTGATAATGCCAATGCTAGTGGCCCCTATTAAGGATTCCTAAAAGCCACACATATACCCTTATAATCTGTACTTGTACCAAACTGATATTTCACTTCCCCACGTCAATTTTCATTATTGTCAACCTAGAATGGTTTTTTTCTACTGAATTTTTTCTTGTGTAGAGTGAGTTCACAATAAAAGTTAACTTCAATATCGTAGAGCCTCTCTGAATTCCAATTTATATAACCTCTTTGCTATTTCACTCTAAGCTTACTTGGCCACCAACAATGATAGGTTCACATACTAGGTTTCCCTTACAAATAGGGATATAGAAGATTATAATTTTTTGGTTGAAACAAGTTAAATTAAAAAATAAGGTCTTTTTTTTTGAATCCCTAACTAATCTTCAACCACCAAGCTTAACATTTCTTCTACTTCTACTTACCTTCCTGACATTTTCAATATCCCAGTTGATTACCAACTACGTTTGAATGTCATTCCTAAAAACTAGAGTGGATCTGTGATGATGATAGTGACAATTATACAAATAACATAAAATCATTATCCAGCAAGGTGAGACCTAACACTCAGGTGACACCCACCTTGGCCTGACAGTGTTACAGGTTGGTCATGAAATCTTAATATATTGTATAACGCCATTTATGGGCATAAAACCTACGGTATGGCCATATTTTAATATTATATATATATAGACACACACACGTGTAAGTAAATCAATGAACAATAGAAACAAACAAATCTGTATATAAAATATATTAAACATTTCATCTAAAAAGAGAGAGAGAAAAGAAAAGAAAAAGGTTCTAATTAGGTGAGTTTGTATTTTTGTAAGGGTACTGGTACCTTTAGGTGAGCATGTAGTAGGGACAGTATCCCTATCACGGAGAGTAGTGTTGCCATTAGTCTTCTTGTCGCCCCCACGCTGAGATCCTTTCCTGGAAAGGCTCCTCTGCAACTATTTTGTTTTGAAAAAATAAAAATAAAAATAAAACAAAAACAAAAAAGTGTAAAATTCCAAGTTCCAACCTAATTAATATCCACTTCACACAAATTTAGAAATCAAACTAAAATAAATTAAGGGTTCTGAAGCAAGCTAAATTTTATGATAAAATAATGAAACTAAATAGGGATAGAGTTCAAGTTAATTGCTTTAAGTGTAGCCAAAGGAGAACTGAAGAAGGCAATTAGGTGGGGTTAAGTAAGAGTTACACAAAGTTAAGATGGTTTTTAATTGAAAGGCTGCTCTAATTTCAACGTATCATTAATTTAAAATAATGGGAAAGGCGAAATAGTGGGGAAGATAATAATGTTTGGGAAAGACATTCGATTCCAATGGCCGAAAAGTTTAATGGAAGAAATTGATAACGTGTTATCTCAGCCAAGCTTCATTTCAATAATGATATTATTTATTGTGAAAATTAACCATTTTTTTAATTAAAAAAAAATATAACTTTCAAGGCTTTAAATTAGAAAATAAATTCCAATGAAGCAGAGCACTGACCCAGTTTTGCCTGTGATTCGGGCAAAAATATTAAATTATCAAAATTTTGGAAAAAGAAGAGAAAGAAAGAAACTCACCGTAATTCTTGAATTGGAATTGCTGTCTTTATTGATGGCGGAAGAGAAGGTGTCCATGTCTATCACAAAGCTATCTGATTTCTCCGCCGTGTACTGAAATGCGTTTATGTGATCTGAAACTGATATTTTCTGGGTCCCCATGTTTTCTTCTGATTCGAAGGCCTCACATGAAGAAGATGAAACCTGGAAAAACAGAGAGAGATGTAGAGTTACGAAGTGTCTGAAGAGACCCAGAATTCAATGGAACAGTTAATATAAGAGAAGTAAGAGAGAACCCAGAAAACGAATTCTCACCAACTTTGGAATTTCCGCCATTGCCATCACTTTCAAGGAGAAGAAAAAACAGAGGGAAAAGAAAAGGAGGGATGGAGGAGGAGTGTTTTCAGGATTCAGCGCCAAAAGAATGGGGCTCACCACCTGATTGGATTCAGATAAGTCAAAACTGAGGAAAAATTGACACCGAATAAATAAATACCAAAAGAAAACAGAGTCCCGTGAACGGTAAGCTAGAAATCTCCTCCTTCTTCCTCTTTTAAAGTCACCCAATTGGTCAGACCAACCAAACACCCACCCAAAGTAAACCCACTTACAGAAGATAAAGTCTCGTTCTTCAAAATTTAGCCTCGCAGAAGCTGCTTTGAAAAGGGAATCGTGAACAAAGGGTCAAGAGGAGTTAGACGAAGAAACCCAGTGTGGAAGTCATTTGTTTGTGGAGAAAATAATATAATTGTAGATGAACTGACATATAACTACTCTGTGTTTTGTCTGATTAAGAGGCTGATTTTCTTGGAGGAAAGAACAAGGACACGGAGAATTGATGAGGACATGGATTTAAGAAAAGACAGAGTGGGAGGAATAGTAGAAGGGTTGGAATTTTCAGAGCATCTTTCTCTTATGCACTTCCCTGTAACGTTTAGCAGATGACCGAGTCTCAGCAATCTTTTAAACTGATTAGGATTACAAGGGTCCCCTCCCACTGTAATTATCCAAAACCCCCTCTTTCCATCCCTATTATTACAACACCACCGTTAAATGGGGGGAATTGAGGAATTAAGTTATTATTATTCGTATAAAAAATACCATTTTCAAATAAAATTAATCTTATACTTAAAAATAAAATATAAATTAAAAATAATAATTATTAACTCGCAAATTTTCATAACATAAATAGAGTGGGCTTTATGAAAGAGAAATTATTTATTTCATAATAAAGCCAAAAATATAAAAAATAATTAATTAATAGTGTAGTTAATTATGTTATAAGATTTTCTAAATACATAATTAATTATATTAATGATTTTTTTTTTTACAAAATTGGAGCTCCTTTTTCGAAAACATATATAATGTAATGGAAAAATTGAGAATTGAATATTGTGCCTAATAATTCTAGGATAATATGGTAACATCTGGCGAGATTGACAGAGAAGCAAGTATTGGAGAGCGACTTGACGGCAGACGAATTATCCATTTTGTTTAATCATTAATTAGTTTAAATTTCAATGTATATATATATATATATATATATATATATATATATATATATATATATATATAATTCTATCCAATCCCTGTACATGAATCGATCTCCTTCCATAATTCTACATCAAAAATAGAAAATAAACAAAATAGTATTTCAGTTTTATTTTTTGGGAAAACATTCTAGGGGACATAACACCTCCTCAATTTTGGCAAAACAGAATACACGGTAAAATATGATTAGTCAAGACGTCAAGTATTCCAAGGACCTACATTTTTTTTTTTTCCAACCAAATCCTAATCCTTACAACTTATCAATCTTATCTCAATTTGCCTTTATCCCTCTTTTTGAATATAAATTTGAATCTTTATAAGGAAATGAGTAAAAGCAATACCAATGATAAATATTAGTGGCATCATTTTGGATAATAAAATATACTGAAGTTTTTATTTTATAATAAAATTTTAAAAAAGCATTTCTTTACTCTAAAAAACTACGTATATGATCATAAAGTTTATTCTTTTCTTGCTGTTCATGGTTTAAATAAGTATTTTGAACATCTTTGGGAGCGATTTCTTAGAAAAGACAAGTAAGAGACATTGGATATGCAGCATAGGAGAATTCATGAATTGTCTATTTGTTGAATGATGACACAAAGTTGTGTCTTTCATATATAAAAATAATACCTGAGATTCACATACTTTTTGTTTGTATACGACAGCATTTGGGAGGTGGAATGAATGGGCGGGAGATAAAGTGCATAATGTGCGTGAAAGCTTCATGCTTTTCAGAAACCACAGATTCCATCACCTTCTCAAAATTGAATCTTTACTGATATAATAATAATAATCAAATAGTGGGTTATGAAGATCATAGTAGGAGTTATATTATTTTTTAAGGGGCAGTGTTAAGAAGAAATGAAAGGCACATGCTATAGAGGGTAGTGCGGTGCATGTCAATGAGCTACCTAACTTTGAATCCCTCTTCCTTTTCGTGAAATTACTTGGCTTGCTTCCCCACAAATTAATATTTCATAAGAGTTTTGCATTACTATTCTTGGATTTAAATTTCCTGAGTACCAAAAATTTACAATGATGATTGACCTTTTTTAGAAATATCCCATGTCACCTATTTTAGATTAGTTCATTTGATAAAAAAAAATTGTATTCATTTATGTTTTATGATTACGAATATAAGTCTGTTAATTTTTCGAATTAATCTCTGTTTATCTCTTAATAAATTTTGCTAATTATGATTCTTATGGTAAAGTGTCCTTGTATTCTTTCAGATTAATCACAATTACAATAATAACTTAAATTAATATGAATGCAAAGTACTCGTTATTTGTATATGATGACGCGTAGTGGTACTACTTTTGTGAGTATAGCTATAGATATGCTTGTAGCTATCTTTGAATATTATTATTTGGTTTTCTCGTGATACAACAGTATAGATCTGTTCACCTTCTAATTATTTTAATCAGAAAGTGCTGAATTATATAATTAAGTAAGCAATAAGTTTGATTACAACTAATTAAGACCTTTTTTAAACTTTTTTTTTATTGGCTTCACAATCTAGCTAGCTTATTTTATTATCATATCCTTAAGTTTATAAAATAAACAATAAAAAAATAATTCGATTTATTATAGATAAATAATTTTTTATTTATTAATAGTGTGTTTAAATCTTGATATTTAATAAAATTAATATTTTTAAAATTATTTTTTTTACGTGATTTGAATATTATTTTTATCTATCGATGATGAATCAAATATTAACTCTAAAATATAAGATTTTTTTGACAAAAAAAAAAAATCAATGGGAATTATTATATATGGATAGATGTCTGATGAGGCAAAACGTTAATTTGCCAGAGAGGTTGGTCCCTAGTTATGGTAACCTTATGTGCAGTCCTATGGAGCTTTAATTGCATATTTTGTCTGCTGAATATGAATTCCTTTAATTTATATGCCAACTTGCAACGGTGAATATTAGAAAGACAGAATTACACAACTTCCATTCCAGACCAAGAGAAATATATTATTATAGGGCACGTGATGGAGAAAGAGACGACGTTTCCATCTCTTTTGTTTTGTGCTTCAGGTCGCTCCATTTTTTATCTCAAAATTGAAAATAAAAAATCACTGGTAGAAAGTATAATAAAAAATATTTAGAAACTTTTACTTAATAATTTAAATTAATAAATTAATATGAGCTTATAATGCTTTGTGCCCTGGATATATCATTGGAGCCCTGCACAGAAACCTATCAATATTCTTTTCAGTTTGTGCAATTTTCTTCCAATTAAGGTTTGTTTGATAAGCCTCCAGGATTCTTTCAGCTTCCAATGTCTGTTCATATTTGCTTTTTCCTCATTCGTAGATCCCTTTAATTTGTGTTTTGGAACAGCTGTTTTGCAGTGACTACGTATTTTATACGATAATCGTAATAAAATTATTAAAACTTTTTATTGAATAGTTTAAAATTTTGAGTTAAATAAATTTTTAACATATCAAAATTTCTGTGATTAAAAAGTTAAAAATTTAAATTTTATCGAGTTTAATTCTTTTAAATAAAAAAAAATTAATTTTAATACAAAGTATAATAAATACATTTATACTTTAAATTTATATAAAGAGACGTACAATAAAACTAACACTTAAAATTGAAATAGTTTTTAACAGTTTGTGCACGCCGCCACTTCTCACCTCTTTTTTCTTATTCTCGTTAATCAAAACAACTCAATTTTGTTTGTTCGTCTTTAAATCAAACAAACACCTTCCCTGGGGCCAATACTTTAATCTCCATTTTGGGGGGGTCAAGTTTAATTAGCTTCATTAATTTTTTCTTTAATAAATATGGATCTTTTTGAAAGGCCTTAATATTATAATAGAATGGAAATAAAAAGTGGAAAAGTACAATAAAGTAATATGCGTATGATGTTTTACACAATCATCCACTTGCTTTTGTTTTGTAGTCCACATCCACAAGCTTCCATATACACAGTTCTCAGCCTGACATGCTTTCAAATATAAACAATATCGTTTTCCCTTTTGTTCATTCATTGAACCTATGGAGGCAATAACATCCCCAATTTGGCCGGTTCAAATTCTACCACAAAAAATTCACATTATGTCCATTCTTGCGGCTAGCTACCCATTTTTCTTTCTACTTTCAAGTTATTTGTAGACTAGAAATCGTATTGTACATTTTGCATACCCACCTATCTTGGGATCTAGTGATTAATGGGTCGTCAAATGGCCAGACACACACATCAAACTTATTCTAGATGATAGTTTCAGCAAAATAAAGCAATTAAGTGGGTGGGCGTAATGATAACATCCCAACTTTCAAAGTTATAGACGGATTCGCCATCCCACTATACCAAGAACATGGGGATTATTTGTTGGATAGGTCATATAATGAAGAAGGTACCATTTAGATGTGGGGCACAATGAAGTGTCAAGTTACCAAACAAACCCGTTTCTTATATATTGATTTCATTATCGTTTTTGCTGAACATAATTTATGCTTGCTCAAACTCATACAGTAAGCAAAGTTCTATGCTCCATGATGAAGACGGTCGCTAAGATTTGACACAAGGTTCGACATCATTGGACATATATATGAGGATATTCCTCTCTTTATAATGTGGAGAGCTTCAATACTTAATAATCATTATGGGTCAGCATCAAATTGACTTAATCGAACTTTTTAATTTAATTAAAAAAATTAATATTTGAATTTGATTAAAATTTTAAACTATTTAAATTTTTTTTAATTATTTTAAATTAGATTGGTTGGATCAATGCGTGTCTAAGAAAGTTCTAAAAAGAAATACACCTTACAAACTCATTTAAACTTGAAATTTTGAAAAGTATGAACTTACAAATGTGATTCCATCTGTTCAAAATGATTTCTTTTATGGAGTTTGGTCAAATCTTCGAGTTATACACAATTGATGGTTGGATGATGAAAACAAAGAACTTGCATGTTTAGACATCTTTCTGATTTTTTTATTTATAATAATTTTGGGATTAATTAAACATAGGTGTGTATTTATAGTGGCGTTTGCTCAAAGAGGAAAGAATTAAGATTTACTGAAGAGTGGGGACTTCAAATTATGTGTTTGCTAATTTTTTTTTTACAAAATCTTATCGTCACTCTCAACATAAACTGTGACAAAAAGTCAAACTAAATATCTGCAGAGAACAAGTACAAAATACAAATTGAGAATAGAAACTTCGTCCTTACCTCCAATATTTGAGCCAACCACTCGTTTGCTTATACTCAACAAAATCATCATGGGTTGCCCAAAAAATCAAACCCATATTAGTTGGAAAGAGAAATGTAAAAATAATATATTCAATAATGTATGAATAACATTACTCGAGCACTTGAGTACAGACAAATATACAGAATCATTGGTGATATATATGAGGATATTCGTCTCATTATAATGTGGAGAGCTTCAATACTTAATAATCATTACGGGTCAGCATCAAATTGAGTTGATCGAATTTTTTAATTTGATTAAATAATATTTAAATTAAAAAATTAACATTTAAATTTGATTAAAATTTTAAATTATTTAAAAATTTTAAATTATTTTAAATTAGATTAGTTGAATCGATGCGAGTTCAAAAAAAATTCTAAAAAAAAAATATACCTCACACACTCATTTAAATTCAAAATAAAAAAAAAATTCCTATAAACTTACAAATATAATTTCATCAGTTCAAAATGATTTTTTTTATTCATTTTTATCATACCTTTTGAGTTATACACAATTGAGGGTTGGATGATGAAAACAAAGGAACTTGCATGATTAGACATCTTTCTGTTTTTTTTTTAAATAATTTTGGGATTAATTAAACATGGGTGTGTATTTATAGTGGCATTTGATCAAAGAGGAAAGAATTAAGATTTACTGAAGAGTGGGGACTTCAAATTACGTGTTTGCTAAAAAAAATTTATTTTATTTTTACAAAATCTTACCATCACTGTCAACCTAAACTGTGACAAAAAGTCAAACTAAATATCTGCAGAGAACAAGTACAAAATACAAATTGAGAATAGAAACTTCGTCCTTACCTCCAATATCGAGCCAACCACTCGTTTGCTTATACTCAACAAAATCATCATGGGTTGCCTGAAAAATCAAACTCATATTAGTTGGAAAGAAAATGTAAAAATAATATATTCAATAATGTATGAATAAAATTACTCCAGCATTTGAGTTCAGACAAATATGCAGAATCAAGTATAGTATCCATGTATGACAAATGTCCAGTACATTGTGAAGGTGAAAATATAGAAAATGGGCACTTCGCATTTGCACTTAAGGGAAGTAGCTGATTCAAGTACGAAGGTATATAAAATGATTCGTACGTATTCTTATGCAATGCTAAATTCCACCCCAAAATACAGATTTTTTTTTTAATGGGTGGGTCACAATTTTCTGTGTATACTATTGAGTACTCGCAGATAAATATATATATGTTAGGTCGATCGGTGGCTATAAATTAAGATTTTATTTTGAATATTGTGGCGATAGAGAATGTATAATGTTTTATAGAAACGACTTATTTTATGTACTTTGTTACTTTAGATAGTGTCTTTAAGGATGACCTAAGAACCAATATTGGATAGTAATTTTATAAATAATAACTAAATAAACTAAAATTTCTTTTTATAATTATCAATAATCATATATAACTGATTTTATTTCTATATTAAATTTTATATAAAAATGTATTTTGAAATTAAAATTCGGCTCTCATTAAAATTTATAAGAATTTTAGTAATATTAACTGATGATCAAAACTTTTAATTTATTAAACACAAAACCATATATAAAGTTTTAACCGTTTGATAATTATTTTAGTTTTCACTATAAATCAAATAATGATCAATAAATCAACTGCGTAATAACTTAATATTAAAGGTTTTCTTATCCTGCATGAGTTAATCATTAATATGCAATCTGATGAATAACTTGCCCCATGGTTATGTAACTTCTTTGCTGAGACTCCACCTGGATAGTTTAATATGACCTAACACTATATGTCTACGTTACTCTTGGCAAGCGCTAACCAAAATCTTATAGAAAATTAATCCGCACAAAACTACCGGTTTAATATATAAGTGAATGTTTCAGTGGATTATATAACCTGAAACACCAACTTTAATAAGTTCAGTGGATCATATTGTTTGTCTCAAATTTCAGGACACATGGCTCTTGCATGTCTCTTTGGGGAGGGGGCAGGGAAGTAGCTAGTAGCGGCTTTAAATTTAAGTTGTTCAATTCCCTTCAGTTTGGCAGGCATGCATCGATCACCCTGCTTCATTAATTGATTGCACTTGCTGGTTGCAGGACTTGTTTTATGGCTTTTTCCTGCGATAAAAATAAGTTAGCTCAGTTGAATAACTGACGCAGGTTGAGTTTTGGTAGACACAACCAATATATAGAGTAGGTGTTGAGGGTTTGGATGGACACTTGGAAGGATGAATAGTTGAATATACTGATCTTTCTGATGAAGGGCGGATCGAGATGGACACGTTTCAGGCACTTTAATTTGGTGAGGTTGGAACTTGAGATTGTTAGAAATTTGAAGGCCATTATTAGTAGAAAATTTTAATATAATGATAAAGTAATAATTTCGTTAGGTAATATAGTATCAGTTATAGTGTTAGCCGTTATTGTTAGTTAAGTTGATGTGCTCAGGTGTCATTAATTACTTGAGTTGATTAGTTAGGTTACTGTCAACAGAGTAGTTAGCCAGCTTCATGAAGCAGCTTCTATAATATTTGTGATGACGTACAGATTAGTTATGAAATAAGATTTTCTACTTTCAGTGTCATTCTCTCTTTATCTTTTCTATTATATTATTCTTGCATGGTATCATAGTCGCCATTATTGGAGCTTTCACCACCACCTTCAAGCAGTGCAACAGCGGTGCAGAAGTGTGATCTTCTTACCTTTAATCATTTGATTTCAATGAATTAAGCTAGACGAACAGATATTTTTGTTGTGAAAAGAACAAGTTCTGCCTGCAATATATAATCATAATCTTGAAAAGTTTCTTGAGGATCCAAAAAACGAACCACAGAAATTCAGATTAGATGAAGATGCAGCTATAAGAAAAATCCACTCAGATTTTCTTGATTAGAAGTGACATGACAAACTCCTGATTTCTTGGCCTATTATCGTGGATTAGTGAAGGCATTCTCACTCGATTAATTGGCCATAAAAGCTCCTTTCAAATATGGAGTAAGCTTGAGATCTTCTTTTCTTCTCTAGAGCAGCACGAATTCGGCAACTCTAATTATGTAATATCTCTAAAATTGTAAATAATAATATTTTGTTTAAAATAATTATATATAACTTTAAATAATTTTTTGTTTTATTTTTATAAATTTTTTTTTTAATATACATGAATATATTTTATATAGTTATTTGTTTTATTAAAAGTTTTATCAAGAAAAATCATGACATAAGAATTCAACTAAAGTTTTACAAAAATATAAATTTTTAAAAAAATTGGGATACTTTAAGATAAAAAATAATATTATTATGTATATATAAAAAATAATAATAAATTTTAACTATTCAATAATTAAATAATATTAAAAAAAGGGAGAGATGAAAATGTGTGAAATCCTGTAATCGATAAATAGTATTTTCTCTCTCCTCATTTTTTTTCTCTAGATCTAGATTACCTCCGAGTCTTCGATTACAAAACTAAAGATACCACTGGATTTAGGACAAAGAGTACTACGATATTGGCCGAATGATTTTTTAAATTAGTTGCAGAATTACAGTAGATTAGAAGTAAAATTTTTTAAAAATAGGTAAAATCTGAAACTTTTATTTAGAGTTCTCAAATTAAAAATCTGACGCTGTAGATAAATTTAGAAAATAGATAAATCTTAACATATAAAATTTTTCAGCTATTTAATAACTTTTTATCCGTTCTGAACAGTAAATTCGGTCGGCATGAATAGTAATTTCAGCCTGTGAATAATAATTTTAACCGTGAATAGAACTTGATCAGTTGATCAGTGTTGACCAAGTTTTTGAAGGCCAAATTTTACGATTTTGAAGTCATTTCTTAGATTTTTGAAACCTTCGAATTCATTTTTGAAGTCCATTTATTCAAATTTGACTTGAAAAAAAAAATACATTTGGGGTTATCCAATCTGGAGTTTTGATTTTGTGAGTAGATAATTCTTTCTATGACTTACCCCATACTCTTCTTGAACTTAAAATATATAATTGATTATGTTTACAAATTATTTATACTATCATAAGTTTCTGAAATGTGTTAAAATATCTGTTTTATTTACGAACTGTCACATAGTTCAAGAAAAATATAGTTTTACAAATAGATTTTAAAACTCATTGAATATGTGATTTTAAATGTATTTATCATTATTTGGTAAAGTGAATATTATGTGTACGAAAGCATTGATTTGTAAGCTATAAAGTTTCTAATTATGATTGAATGGAAAGCATAAAACTCATGGCGAGTTGCTTGATAATTATACATTGCATTTGATGAATATGTATATATATATATATATATATATATATATATATATATGAATTAATATCGACGGGTTGTATGGTTTGAGACGGTACCGAATAGGGGATGCTCTATTAACCTAAGTGAATCAATGGTAGGCTGCTCCAACTAAGTGATAGTGGTAATGTGAGGAGATAGATGTGTAAAGAACTCATATTCTCTTATCACTTATTGTGACTGTAGTCGATCGGTTATTATGCGTATAGCAAATGAGTGAATTTAGTGTATGGAGAGCTGTAACATGCTTGAGTATTATGTAAAAAGAGTAAATTTTTAGTACATATATAGTATGTTAATTATGCATTAACGAAATTTATGACTTTATCTCAAAAGTTTAATATTTTACTATAACTTATACAGCTGAACATAACATCATACCTTGCTGTGTGCTTGAGAATATTTTATGGTTCTGATATGGGTTCCTCCTAATGTTTTTATGAGAAATTTTTTCACGTATAACAACATTTGTTTAATAATTATACCGTGCTGAATATGATTTTAGATATATAAATATCCTTTAATTTGAGAATATTTGAAATACAGATCCTATATGAATGGACTTCTGAATTATATTTTTTATGTGACAAATTTTAAAATATGAGTATATCCATATGTTGACTTAAAATGTCATAGGAGGTATTATCTGCTCATTGAGTTATCAAATTCACTACACAATATTTCTATATTTTTCAGATAAAAATACAGAGTTTGATTTTGTAGATAGGCGATCAGTTAGGTGGCATATTTTTTGGGTGAATTTACGTTGTTTCCAAAACTCACAGTTTTTGAATTATAATGTGTTTATATTTTAGAGTGTGCTCTGAACACTACAGGTAGGATCTCTGCTTTTGTTGTTACTTTAACATTTATAACTTGGTCTGTATAATGTGTATACATGAAAGAACATATATGAATATATTTTTATGACAAAGAATAGTGCTATACATATTATGGTAAATATCTGATTGCAGAAAAAAATATTTGTTTCACGTGCCCGTAAGTTTGGGGTGTTACAAGTTGGTATCAGAGTATTAAATTTCCCTGTGGCTATTAGAGCAAAGAATTCATTAGTAAAACCTTTAGTATGGATATGAGTCAGACATATTTATACTTCAGGTGTTGCTGAGGGATTCTATAAGGTTTCAATTTCTTTTCTATTTCAAGTTTGCTAAGTTTTTTAGTATAAGATTGATCGAATATTGTGGTATTTTAAAAAGTATCTATGGATTAATTTCTGTATGAAATTGAAAAGGATAGACGTGCCAAAGAATTTAAAGAATTGAGACAGATACCAAATATGACGGTGTCTGAATATTATATCCATTTTACCCCATTGTCTAAATATGGTAGACTTTGATGTGATGCTGAGAATGGATTAATTGGTATCATACCATACCATTTTGGACTGTCACTTTAAGGTGATTAATCTGAAAACAACTTTCAAGATTCGGTATGAGCACTACGAGTTCTTAGTTATGTCATTTGATTTGACAAATGCCCTAATTGCATTTATGGACTTAATAAATAGTAATTAAGCAATTTCTGGATCAATTTATTTTTGTATCCATTGACGATATACTAATATGTTTTGAGAGTTCACTGGATCATAAGTAACATTTAAGGACAGTTTTACAAACTCTAAGGAAATATCAACTATATGCTAAGTTTTCAAAATACGAATTCTAATTTAGTAGTGTTACTTTCTTAGAGCATTTGGCTAGTAAGATAGTATCCAAGTTGACCTTGAGACAGTAGAAGTAGTACATCAATGTCTACGTCTTATTACAGTTACAGATGAAGATTCAAGTTTAATTTACGCTTTTCGCTGTTGTCTGTCTTCCAATCTACTTGAGATGTAATTGGATTAGGTACATGAATATATACTTGTAAAGTATCAATCAACTCTTCAACATTTGAAGCCGAGATACAAATTTGTCGTGCTGAGTGTGAGATAAACTTTTATTCCATAGTTTGATCAAGGAAAGACAACAAACCATCAAAGAAATGGTTAACATTTAACAAACCTATCGATTTGTGATGGATATTCAGTTGTGCCTAGGAGATCACTTAAAAAATTTGTTCCAAAGTACTAAAACTCCTTGGTAAGGCAATGAAAATATCAGTATTGTTCATTATTCTAGCCATGCGCTCATGCATGGAAGCTACCTTAAATTCTTTCACAACTATTTTTTTCTATGATGTTTGATTTAGCTAGAGTGGTAGGAATAATACCTAAAACTTAACATCTTCCTACATGTGCAGCTGTAGACACGCACCCCATTAACCCACGGTTACTTTCACCATAGACTAAATGAATTTTTCTTCTGACCAGCACCATACCTAGGTTTTGTGTAGTTTTCACATACTCTCCATCTTTTTCAGGACTAAAACCATAAAAGACACAAATATTTCAAAAATGACGGAATGCGGTTCCCTCCATAACTGTACTCACCCTAACTTTGAGTATGAAGATAAATATATTAACGTGTGCATTTATAGAACTTAGAGAATGGCATACTTATGATAACTATGCAAATCGGTCAAGTATAATTAGAACATTTATGTGAGTGATTAGTGGATATCAACTAAATTGAAGGTAAAAATTTTAAAAATGACGACACGCATATATATTTACAATAGTTGTGATTATGATTCATATTAAGCACATAAAGAGAATAAAATTAAGATATCACTAGAAATTTTCTTTTTCTTTGTTATCCTTGATAATGTATTGATGTCTTGATTCTTGTAGGAGATAGGCGTCATTGTAAAAAACGAAAAGAAAAGAAAGAGTGAAAATACAAATCAGTTAATTGTTGAAAAGAAACAATTAAATAATTTATATTGTTTTCCCAATGTTATTGCCAATCGACTAGTTATTTTGATATTTTTAATTTGAACTGATTTATTTTACAATTTATTGATTACATCTGTTTTGAAATAACTAACTGCATCCTACTAGTTAACTACATGCTTTGTGTTTTTTACAAATTTTTATAAGCTCAGAAACACTTCTTTTCCATGTGCTACTTTTTTTCATCGAATAACAGTAATTTTGAATTAGATCACATATATTCAAAACTTGTGGTCACCAATTTTTGTCGAAATAGCAACTAGGTTTTGTTTACATATTTTCAAAAATTATAGCCACCAATTTTAATTCTCTCCAATGCTTTGTCCAAAATTTTGACTTTCTATTTTAGCACCATTCTCTATTATAATTTTCGTCTATTCTACTGCATTCTCCCTCATTAATGTTTGACATTAAATGTAAGGTTCTTTTCTCTTATTACAAGGAAAGTTAATTTCTTTTATTTGAAACTCAATTATTATAGTGTCCAAGTGGTTAGTAGAATAAAATAATAGAGAATATTTTGAGAATCATGTCCGAAAATAATATAAAGTGATCAAGGTATTTGTATTAAGGTTTATATCATACAAAGTTGAGTCTAATATCTAAGATGTGAATTATATTGAAATTATAAATTCACGTGTGAATAATTGTTGATGAAGGAGATTTCAGTAGAAATCATAGATTGTGAATATAGATAACTCAAGGCAATAAGGCTATATTAAGATTTGAAAGAATTGTACTAGTATAATGGTAAAAAGAAAATACAAGTGATATATTTTTCATTGTTTAGTGAGTCAATAAGTAAGAATTAAATATATTATTTTAGGAGAGCTATTCAAGAAGCCTTGGGATCTTAGTTAGATTATAGTATAGTTGATAATAAATTTAAATGATGTGTTTACGTATTGAAATTTATGCTTCAGGTATCTTTATATAATTTTGATAAAAGTTGGGAGAAATTAGTTATCCGTAGTTGAACTTGTTCATATAAATAGTTATGAGGTCAATATACAAATGGTACTATTTGAAGATTTACAAAAAACATCGTAAGTCTCTTAATAGATAGATGAGTTGAATTAAGTTAAACTTTTAAAATTTAATTTAGAATAATGTGCAATAGATAGAATATGATTAACCTAAATTGATGATGCTAGTTTGGAGAGCATACTTCAAACATATGTATTCGAGTTTGGTAGGAGACTGCTTAGCAGAATTCATATATAATAAAATAATATTGGATGACTTAAAACCTTATGTAAGAGGTGTTACAAATTTTCTATTAAATGATTCGGTGGGGTCGAACTTATTATAAGATGTCATTGATAAGGTAAAATTGATTAGAAAAAAAATACAAAAAACTTAATACAGGTCAAAAGTTTATAGAGATCAAGAATGTTGAACACTAAAAATTATCAGCTAGTGACCAAATATTCCTAAAGGATTCACCCATGAAAGAGGTAATGAAATTTGAAAAAAAGGAAAAAATAAAACTCTAGTATATAAATTCTTCTGAAATCTTAGACAAAGTATGCATAGTATATATCGCTTAACTTTTCCATCAGAATTAAGTGATGTTAGTACTGTCTTTCTTGCATCAATGTTAAAGAATTATCTAATAGATTCTTCTTATGTTACCTAATTCTAAAAAATTCAATTGGATAAGAATTTTGTTTAGTTATGAGAAAAAAATTTATGTCTATTGTTGATTGATAAGTGAAGAGCATATGGTTGAAGGAAAACCTTATAGGTAAGGTTATATGGCAAAATCATTCAAGTAAAAAGGCTCCTTAGAAAGTAAAAATGATATACAAAAGAGATATTCCAATTACTTGAGTAATGAGGTTAATAACTGTAATTTATGCATTGACTTCATTTTTTACTTGTGATAGGATGATTTGAAATTCAAAGATCGAATTTTTTAAGGAGAGAAGAATGTAATATCCTGTAAATTTTAAATAATAATGTTTTGCTTAAAATAATTATATTTGACTTCAAATAATTTTTTGTTTTAATTTTATAATTTTCTTTCTTTTAATATACATGAAGATATTTTATATTATGCTTTGTTTTATTAAAAGTTTTATCAAGAAAAGTCAAGATTTAAAAGTTCAATTAAAATTTTGCAAGATTATAAATTTTTAAAAATTTTTGAGATACTTTAGAATGAAAAATAATATTATTATGTATATAAAAAATAGTAATAAATTTTAACTATTCATTAATTAAATAATGTTTATAAAAAAGAAAAGAAAAAAAGGGGGAGATGAAGCGTGAATGTGCGAAATTCTATAATCGATGAATAATAATGAATATTATTTTCTCTCTTCTTATTTTTTTTCTCTAAATCTAGAGTATCTTCAAGTCTCTGATTACAAAATTAAGGGTATCACTGGATTTAGGATAAAGAGTACTATGATATTGGCTGAATGATTTTTTAAATCAGCCGTAGAATCGCGGTAGATCGGAAGTAGAAAATTTTAAAAAAAAGATAAACTCTAAAACTTTTATTTGCAATTTTCAAATTAAAAATCTGATGACGTAGATAGATTTAGAAGATAGATAAATCTTAGGATATAAAATTTTTCAACCATCTAACAATTTTTTATCCGTTGTGAATAGTAAACCCAATCGACATGAATAGTGATTTTCGAGTGGTGAATAGTAATTTCGACTGTGAATAGTATTCTCATTAATTGATTAGTGTTGACCAAATTTTTGGAGGTCAAATTTTGCGATTTTGTAGTCATTTTTAAAATTTTTGGACTCTCCAAATTTATTTTTTAGGTCCATTTGTTCAGATTTGACTTGAAAAAAATACATTTGAGGTTGTTCAACCTAGAGCCCTGACCCTGTGAGTAGATAATTTTTTCTATGACTTACCCCATACTCTTCTTGAATTTAAAATGTATAATTGATTCTATTTATAAATTATTTATGCTATCATAAGTTTCTGAAATGTATTAAAATATCTGTTTTGTTTATAAACTGGCACATAGTTTAAGAAGATTATGGTTTTACAAATAGATTTTAAAACTCATTGAATATGTGATTTTAAATGTATTTATCATTATTTGATAAAGTGAATATTATGAGCACGAAGTATTAATTTGTAAGCTATAAAATTGCTTATTATAATTGAATGACGAGCGTAAAGCTCATGGCGAGTTACTTGATAATTATATATTACATTTGATAAATATGCACACATATATATCTTTATATGTATGGATGAATATCGACACGTTGTATGGCTTGAGACAGTACCAAGTAGGGAATGCCCTATTAGCCTAAGTGAGTCAAGGGAGGGTTGCTCCAACCGAGTAACAGTGGTAATGTGAGGAGGCAGATGTGTTATAAACTCACATTCTCTAATCACTTATTGTAAGTATAGTCAATCGGTCACTATGTATATAGCAAATGAGTGAATTGAGTGTATGTAAAGCTGTAACATGCTTAAATATTATGTAAAAAGAGTGAATTTTTAATGCATATATAGTTTTTTAATTATGCATTAACAAAAGTTATAACTTTATCTCAAAAGTTTAATATTTTACTGTAATTTATACAGCTGAACATAACATCATCCCTTACTGTGTGTTTAGGAATATTTTATGGTTCTGATATGGGTTCCTTCTAATATTTTTATGTAAAATATTTTAATAGATAACAACATTTGTTTAATGATCATATCGTGCTAAATATGATTTTGGATATCTGAATATCTTTTAATTTGAGAATATTTAAAATACAGGTTCCATATGAATGTACTTCTGAACTGTATTTTTTATGTGACAAATTTTAAAACATGATCCATATGTTGACCTAAAAGGTCATAGAATGTATTATTTGCTCATTGAGTTGTCAAATTCACTACACAATATTTCTATATTTTTCAGATAAGAATACTAAATCTGATTCTGTAGATAGGTGACTAATTAGGTGACATATTCTCTGGGTGAGTCTACATTGCTTTAAAGATTCACAGTTTTTGAATTATATTATATTTGTATTTTATAGTGTGTTCTGAACACCACAGATAAGATAATTATTTTTATTGTTTCTTTGATATTTATTATTTGATCTGTATAATGCGTATACATGAAATAACTTATATGAATCTATTTTCATGACAAAGAATAGTGCTATGCATGTTATGGTAAATATTTGATTGCAAAAAAATATATATTTGTTTCACGTGCCCGTAAGTTTGGGGTGTTACAAATTCCAACTTTGATTGATTAGAAAAGGTACAATGCCAATTATCCAATTTATGCTCAAGATAATTTATTATTATTATTATTCTTTAGAAGCTGTTGATAAAATTGAGGTATTCAAAAAGAGCATGTTGATTAAGCCGAAAGGAGTTAGATTTTGAAATTTTACAAGTGAATTCAGCAATACCAAATAGAATGATCTTTTGATAATTTTATCTTTAACTATTGACAACTAACAAGTCCATCAAAGAAGTAACATACAGAAACATATATTGTTTTGGACATGAAGGCACCTGGTTAATTATAGACGTGCGTGCATTGATCAATGTTGCATATACTTTTATGACATCCTACGAAACCTTCAAATCTATGTTTTGTTCATCTATACATCTTTCTTCTCTCTCTCTCTCTCTCTCTCTCTTTTATTTTTAAATTTTCATAATCGTTGCTATAAATTAAACTCACATAATAGAACTCTTTTTTTTTTCTCTTTCATTAATATAGTTTGATGAGGTGTTGTATACATTAACTTCATAATGCAGATAAATTAATCCATTTTTTGAATCTGGTTAAGATAGATAACTAATATGAAAAAAATTGTTACTACGTAACAAAAAATTAAACAAACTTAATACTAAAACATGCTGTGATACTATACTTGAATAGATGAATGTGAATGTCCAGCGAAATTGCTAACGAAAACACTTGACATAATATTTTGTTCATTATACAAGGATAAAGCAGTCTGAATAAAAATTATTTGATACACTCAAAAACACAAATTTTAATATTCACAAAAGTAACATCTATATGGACAATGAAAAATTATGAGGTTGTATGAAGAGAAAGCTTGAAGTGCAAGACAGACGCCAACTGAATATTTCCATGTTACTGCATGCAGAAAGATTATTCTTTTCTTTCTGCATGCATCATCCTCAAAGTTCTCAAACCTTAGCTGCCACCTTCTTCTTCCATCTTCACTGCATATAAATCACCTCCCCAACAAAATGCCTCTGTTTCTATTCCTACTCAAAATTAATCTAGCTCAACATGCACAGTAACGATCACATTCCTATCCAGTTCACTCCACGTCCGAAACCCATCAAGCGCCACCACACCGCACGCTACTACGTCCATCGGGTTCGTGATAGCTTCACCACCCGGATCTCCAAACTCATATGCGCCACTTTCTTGGGTCTTCTTGCCATACTTGGTCTCATCACGTTCATCCTTTGGCTCAGTCTCCACCCCCACCGACCCAGGTTCTATATCCATGGTTTCTCCATCCCGGCTCTCAACCAGGAATCCGGGTTCGAGAATGCCCAGATAAACTTCAACGTTACCGCCCGGAACTCGAACCAGTATATCGGGATTCATTACGAGGACATGAACGGGTCGGTTTATTATAAAGACCAGAGTATCGGGTCGACGCCGTTACTGTTTCCGTTTTACCAGGAGCCGAAGAATACGACGGTGGTGGAGGGCGTTCTGAGTGGGGCCACGTTAACGGTGAGTAGTGAGCGTTGGACGGAGTTCATGAGCGATAGGGCGGAAGGGAGCGTGGCGTTCCGTTTAGAAATAACGTCAATGATTAGATTCAAAATATCCACGTGGGACAGTAAGCTCCATCGGATGCACGCCAACTGCGATGTGGGTGTGGGCCCTGATGGCAACATCTTAACACCTTACGAAAACAAGAGATGCCCCGTCTATTTTTCTTAACGTAGACGATGGGTTGCGTTGCTCGTGAGAAGGGCATGCTCTGATTTCTTCGTCTCATTATCATTTTCTAACTTTCTCTAATTTAAATTCTTTTGTAAATTATTTACTTTTTATGTTATTAATTTTTTTTTAATTCTTAACATGAGTATTTTAATACTAAATTAATTTTATTCAGAATATCAAGACAGTCTCTTTTAGAAAAATTATTTTATTATGTTCACTTAGTTAGTAAATTTTTAATAATTACATTTATAATATGGTATCATTTATCCTATTAAAAAATAATATGATGTCATTTATAAATCAATGTGATAGGTTCTCCGTCTAAATGCTATGTTGTTCTAATACACAAATCAAAAGTGAGCAATAAGTTTTTAATGCAAAAGATAAAAAATATATATTACTCGCATTATATGGCAAACTTTGATTGGGAAAAAGTGATAGGATCATAAAAGTAAATGGAATTTAACCAGCAATTACAAAACTCTTAATGCGAGGATCATGTTTTCATCATTTCAATATTTGTGGAACCATATGAAGAAAATGCTATGACATTTTTTTCTGGTTTAGATGAGAATCAAATTTATATTTTCTACCTTAATTATATGACACTATCTCCATTTAAAACTATATCAATGCTATGTTTTTTTGGTGAACTCAATGTTATGTTTTAAATCAACATATATGGGTTGACTCTATCTAAGGAATTCAAGTTAGGATTTTGTATCTTTTATGTGTAAAATTTAAGTATTTCTTTCAATTAACAATCCTGCTTGATGATCAACCCTCCATAGAAATATAACTAGTCGCCTTAGAATTAGTTGAATAGCTTGTTGTTTACCACTGGGACAATGGAGGTAGAATGAAGCTTCCTTTCTGTGCCAAAGTGTAAGGCCTCTAATCCCCCTCATGTAACTCACAAAGCGAATGGCTTGCCCACAAGAAAAAGCACATATTCTTACCCCTCTTTCATACCTAGGCAACAACTCATATTCCTCTTATTGCATCAATCTCACACTACATAATATACTAATATATACTAATCAATCCTCTCAAATCCACCTCACCGATGCACCCTAAAAATTGAGCATAAAAAAATGTGCGAACCCAAGAACTTTTACCTTTGGCTACTCCAATTTATAGGTTTCTTGGGTCTTCTTGTTCTCTGCCTATGGCTGGCCTTAAGACCCAAACCACCCTCCTACTCCATTGTGTTTATCTCCATACCACAGTCCTCTGGCCAAAACGGAAGCATCATTTATAACCTTGAGATTGAAAACCCAAACAAGGACTCCAGCATTTACTACGATGACATAATGTTGAGTTTCATGTATGGGCAGGATAACGTGGGAGATTCAACCGTTAGTTCATTTCATCAAGGAACTGGTAAAACCCGTAGTGTATTTCAAAGTGTTGACGCTAACCAACGAGCATTGAAAACCATCTCCAATGCAATTTCAAATGCCACTGCTGAGTTGAGGGCGGCATTGTTGACAAGGTTTCGATACAAGACATTGGGAATTAAGAGCAAGTTTCATGGTGTAAATGTGCAAGGTACTCTACCAATTGGTTCTGATGGGAAGCTTTCAGGTAAGAAGAAAAAGTATCGCCTTAACCATCACTCCAACTCCAAGAAACATCTAAGGTCCAAAGCAAAGCATTAATCCCATCTCTCTTTCTCTCTGTTTTTCTCATTCTGTTCTTATAACAAATGCAGCAATCCATTATGTGTGTGCATAGGCTCTTGTTCATAGTATTTATGGAAGGCAAGCACAATTTATAGTAATGTATTTTTCTTTTACTATACCACCCTTTTATTTTACCTTTACCCAAATTTAGGGCTTTTAAATTCATATATAAGATTTTACTATTATTATTGACCCCCCAAAAAGTTGTTTTGCTACTATTATTATTCAATTGTTGCAACGTCAATAAGCTCAAAAAGTACATATGAAACTTGCAAAACCCTGAAAATATCAAGCATTTCAAAGAACCATTAGCCTTTTAGAAGTCAGACGAAGAACGAAGCAAATACTAAATGAAAGTTGACGAGCACCTAACAGGGATAACACATTTAAAAACAACACCACAAACCAGGAAGAGCTTTCACAAACCTTGATGGTTTTTTTTTTCCCCTTTTTATAGTTCTCTACTGCAAGACTATCTATAAGAAATTACTGCACCAATGTTGCCTCCTCAGGAAAAAAATGCTTGGACTTTAATAACTAGTGTATACCATAATATACTTTGTTGACTTTAAGGATTTCTTTTTCCTGGAGTCCTACAACTGCTAACAACTTGCCTCCGCCATTTGTGAATGGAAACCTGCAAAGCAGCATAAAGGGGCCTTATGTATCTATCTAACAGAAGTACATGCGACAACGTGAATGTCCAATAATCAGCTTGGATCAAGGTGTGCTGATGCATTTTAAGAAAACAAGCATAGGGATAAAATTTGTTACAGCTGGGAAGCCACCATAGTCCCCAGGCTTTTTGATGTCCTTGGTGACACAACTAGTTGCAGCAAGCCGAACCTGCAAATGTCAGGTGATTACTGATCAAATATGTTCTCCTCAACCCCAAGCTCCAATTTTCTAAAAATGTAAAAGCAGTACAATACCAAAGAACATTTACAATTCAAACAGTGTTCACTATCTAAATATAGTTAATTTGGCAAGTAAAAAATTTTAAGTTGTACGGAGACAATTAGGCTGCAAACAAATCCCCATTAAATTCTCTGGCGGGACAACACACATATATGAAAGAATTTGAAACTTCAGATTAACCAATATCTGTGTATTTCTATTGTCTTTCAAGCCTTTACTTTTGTACCATTAACAAATGCACCCTCTCTAAAGCATTTGAGTAGAGTGTTATTTGTCTCATAACATGTCTTGAAAATCCGTTTATTATTCATTCACTGGCCAGTGGCCATCCTCATTGGCACCACAGCAACAAGAGGCTAACTTTGTAAGATCAGGGAAACAAATAAATACCTTTGACACAATAGAGACATGATCTCGCACTGCTACCCTTCCCCCCATAGTCACATAATCACCTATGCTGAAGGATAACATACCAGAAAAAGTTGTAACTCTTTCGAAATTCAAAAGCTTCAGTAAGAAATTTGTTTAATATAAATTTGACCAGATAGTTTAATCTAAATTTCAAAATACAATCTAGAAAAAGAAATGAGTGAAGATAACATACGTTGCCGAACCTGCAATCCCAACTTGCCCACAAATCATACAATTTTTCCCAATAACTACATTATGACCAATCTGAGAAACAAATAGAACAGAAAGAATAAATTTCAATAAAATTTGTATTAATTATGCAAAAAGCTAAACATTAACCTGAACTAAATTATCTATCTTCGCATAGTCCCCAATGACTGTATCTCTCCAACTGCATAATTAAAAAGTCAGTAGCGTTAATATAAAGTCTATTAAAGCTCACATAAATCAAATAAAAATAAACTGGAAGACATAATAACACACTAGTGCCTTTACATGAACTCTGTGCATGTCAAGTCTCACGTCAAAGATATAAGGGAGAAGTTTTGGATATTCAAATAATTACACAATATCTACCAGCTACAACACGTTATTTTCAAGGTTAAAACACCAAAATATCCCAGAGCCTTATCTGTGTATGTTGAAAACATGGGAAAAAGAAAGCAATCAAATCCCTTACCTGCCCCGATCAATGCATGTATTTGCACCAATCTCCACATGGTCCCCTATTGTTACATTCAACATCTGATAGATTTAAGCAAGAAATACAATTATGGTTATACAAAACAAAGTAATGTGAAAAGTATATATGCCATTATAATGTTGACAAAATGGCACCTGACAACAACATGCAAAGCTCCTTGAGATGCTCTATGCATTTATCCACAATAACTAAGCACTTTTCTTCATAATTCTATATATTTTTACATACACATGTGATTTTGCATGCACACAATTGTCAGGGGAAAAAATCCATTGGAAGACTCGGATCTACATAAAAGCTCAAGGATATGAAATTTGATGGAGAGCTAGCTATCAGAATGAAGACCAATATGAAAGTTCTATATCATGTTTAAGAGCAGAAACTGAACTCTTCAACGTTAAGGTCTAGAGTCTAGACTCTAGAAGTAAAACAATCTTCAAATTAGAAAATTGGTAACTCTATATGTTAAAGAAGACAAGTGCATATGTTAAAGAAGAAAGTTGAAAGAAGACAGCAAAAAGTAGAGTTTGAAATCAAATTAATAAGAAACTATACCAACCTGAGGCTTCTTCATCATATTACCATCACCATCCACATAAAATCCAAACCCTGCAGTAAATTACATTAAGTTAATCAAGAAAACAAATTCTACAAAAGATGTCAAACTAGTTTATTCAGATGTGCACATATAAACTATTCAATAATAACCATGTTCTGGTGCAAAAGGTTAACTTCTCTGCCTTCAAATATTGTAATTGTTTCAGGCTATAAAGTAAGATTCATAATAAGAATTCCATTCTCACTAAAAAGCATACACTACTCTATGAAACAACTAAGTACAGATGTCCAGCTTTACCATCTTGACCAATGCAGACTCCATTGTGGATTACACACGAGTCACCTACACGGCAATTACTGAGTGCAACATTATACCTGGAAAAGAACAGTAGCTGAATTTAAACTGCATGAGCATAAATCCAAAAGTTTTGACATTAGGCATAAGCATAAGTTTAATTTAATAAGCTGTACATTTAAATTTTAAACATAGCATATAACTCTAAGCATGAGCGAGACCTTTCATACTTGTGCTAAAAGAGCAAGAAAACACCAATAGCAACTTAAATTACTTCCTAACAGTCTGTAGCCAATAGCTACAAGGTTAGCCAGTAAGTGCAAACAATTCATTACCAGTCATCGCCAAACAAGTCATTACCAGTCACCACCAAATATTTCCAATACAGAGCAAACTTGACATCAAGTCCCATGCTCTTGGAATCATTGAAAGGCCATACCTCGAATTTGCCTCATAAATAACCTACAACTATATATATTCCAAATTATCATGGTGTAAGTTACAAAATAATATGTAATATTTACTTACTACAAAATAATATATGTTTTTAAAGTCAGTTCCTACTTTCTATATATTATCAACATATATCTCTTGTCCAAAACTTCATAAGTAAATCTCTTAGGCCCCATTTGGTGTGCCATATAAAGGGGGGAAAGATAATATAAACTTATACAATCCACACTTACAGATTGTTTGATGTGACACTGTATTGTATAATACTATCTAATCAAAATAATTTTATAAATAGATGAATGTATAACTCAATATATTAGGAGGGTAAGAGAAGGGCTGATTCACAAAAGTCTATATTTTCTCTCAGGCCTAGGCACCCTTCCAAACATTAAAAACCCAAAACCAAAGTTCTAAACTTCAAACTCCAAATATCAAAACTTCAAAACTTTAAACTTCAAATATCAAAATTCTAAGTCCCTAAACTCCAAAATCTTATACTCCGAAACCTCAGACTCTAAATTCTAAATTTCAAATCTCAAACGTTAAAATAACAAAAGCTCAAACTCTAAAATGACAAACTCTAAACCCTAGACATAAAATCCCAAGTCTCCAAACACAACCTGAAAATTCAAAAATCCAAAATTTCAAACTCTAAAACTCAAACCCTAACTCAAAACCCAAACGCTAAAATCTCGAGTTCTCAACTTCAAACTTCAAACTATAAACCCTAATTTGTCAAAATTTTATTCAAAAAATAATTATTACTTAATTTAGTATTTTTTTAAGGGTGTTTTTGTCAAAATAATATTATTTTTATCCTATCCATTGCTTACCAAAAGCATAATATGATTATACAATACAATATATTATACATTCACCCAACAAACATGTAATAGTATATCGGGTGATAACTTATCTATTCAATAATCCTTATCCTATCCAACTGTGTAAAAAATGGGACCTTACTGTACTAAAAATTTTGTAGTCCTATATCAGAACGTGCGCCCGTTGTCTGTTACAAATTAATGGCTGGAAGCGTTGACTACTTAAGCATAGCATCTAAGTTGAGAGTTTAACAGCAATTTGAAACCTTTCTCATACTAGGATAAAACAAAGCAGCAAAAGTTATTAGAGAAAGAGAAAAGTAAATGGCACCCTATTTTTGTTGAATGGCCAATTGTAACCGAAGGTCCAACAATCGTTCCAGACCCAATATGAACATTGGCACCAACAACAGATTTTGAATGAACTGTAGCGCCAATCTCTACGAGTGCTGAAGAATCTATGAAAGCTGACTCGTGAAAAGTACCACCTCCATTGTGCCATTTATAAAATTTGTCACGACAAGGTCCAGAACCATCCTCTAATCTTGAAAAGCAAAACAATCGAAGATGGGAATTAATAAAGAGATGCCAACCAAGTGATGCACGCTTAATAATATACAAACTGAATAAAAAAAACGCCTGAAAATACAGTAAACTCTACCTGGAACGATAATTCACAAATATCCTTAGCTATTTCTTTTACTTCTGCTTTTTTCTTTTTTAAGAAACAAGCGAATTGGGGCGATGAAAAATTACCTGACTCAAAAAGCCTTGTTTGTTCAGGCGAAGAAACGGAGAAATTACGTTGACTAGCAGAATGCCATAGAGGGAAAGCACGAATATCTTGAAAGTGCACTTTTTTACTTGGATTGAGATAAAAAATTGAAGCAGAAGAAGCAAAAGCAACTACCCTTCTAGCCGTGGCTGCCACAGCCATCGGATACAACAAAATCGAAGTTGGAAATGCACTGTGGACTCTGCTACTGAAAAATGTAACAAATTTAGAAGCAACCTTGGGTGAAACGGTGGAAGGGGCGGACCAGTCACCGCAATGGTGAAGCGGGTCTCTGATTTTTTTTTGGACGTAGTGAAGCGGGTCTCTCATAAAGCTTGGTTCTGAAATGAATTGGGCTGTCACCACTTTTTCTCTTTGGAGGCCCATATCAGCTTGGTAAAATTTTTTTGTCGAAGCCCACATCTTTTAAGCATCTGTATTATATGTGAGGAGTTTATGACAAAAATGTGTTTGTGTAGACTTAAAATTTGACACATTAAATTAATGAAGATTGGCAATGTAAATTTTTGATGGACTTTGTCTCTAACATACATAAATAATTATTTTTATTAATTTAATATATTAATTTTTGATAAACTATGTTCATATGAATTCTAGACCTAAATATATAGTTGAAAAAATAATTTAAGGTAGCTACAATCAATTGAAGTGAAACTTTCACATGTTTTATCTTTTTCTTCTCTTTATTTTCAAGTAAAAGACTAATCATGATAATGATCTAACATGTTTTATTACAATATATATTAATAGTATATATATTAGCCAGAGAATATCTTATATTTATTAATTCATACCACTATATATACTATTAATATCTTATATTAATAGTATAGATATTAATAGTCATGATAATTACATTTTTTGAAGTTTTTTTAAAGATAAATTGTGATGGAAACCCTATTTAGAAGGTGTACGAGAGGAAGGATAAGGCTAGCAACAGAGGAAAAAAAGGAATGGAAGGTGAGAATTATGTAATTGATGTCTTAGAAGGCAGTTATGGAGTAATTAATAGACACCTATGAGGTAATAGATAACTATGGGATAATAGTTAGTTATTGGGTAATAGCATTTATGACATAATAAGAGGAGGGAAGAAGAGAGGGAAAGAGGAAGATAATTTGGGTGGTGTTGTATGATAGTTCGTATTGTGTTGTTAAAAGTTATCTTTTTTTGAGTTTTTTTTTTTTTTACTATTGTTTTATAGTTCTGAATTAAGAAAGTGCAGTATACTGTTCAGAGGAACTATTTTAGTTTTATTTTATACTTATGCTATTTGTTATTTTAGTTGAATTCTTTGAGTATATTTATATCATTTTCATATTTTTTTTTAGTTTTAATTTATTATTAAAATTTGTTTAAGTTTATAAAATTTACGCGCGCTTTTTACACTTTTAATTTTAAAAATTTACACTAGTATTTTTTATTTAAAATTTTTATAAGTATTAATTTAATTGTTTTAATAGTTATTAAATTATATTTTATATAGCAAGCTTTATTAATAAATTATTAATAAACAAAATTTTCATATAAATTAAATCTAAAGCAATTTTAAACGTACATTGCAAAATTTTGAAAAGAATTGAATATAATTAACATGTTGTTAGTCAAATTTTGGAATACATGCTTGTCAATTGCACACTGACCCATTTTACACTGCGGGAATGATCATGGTAAGGACCTTCCTAGAAAATTACTCCCAACCCAGTCCAAAAAAAAAAAGAAAATTACTCCCAACACGATCATCCCCGCCATGTACTCTCTCTCTCGTGACTCCACCGTCCATTCATAGGTTGTCATGACTTATCAATCTTGACCCATACTCCTCTGTCTCTTTAAGGTCTGCGTCAACGGCCATAGTAGCGACCGTGATAACTCCAGACTCAACTTGTCCAATTCACAATTTCTCGTCTTACATTATTAACTCTCCTAGTTTTCACACTTCATGGACCTAAGAACCCGCGTCAACGCTCAACCTCCTCCCACTTATTCCAAACCAATCCTTAGATTTTTCACATCCTTATCTTCTTCTTTACATGGATATTTCTTAAATGCTAGGACTTGGAATATGTTAAAACAATAGCACCTTCAGTTTGTATATAACTTTAACCAAGAGCAAAAGATAGAACGTCAAAGACAAAAAAAAAAAAAAAATGTTGCTCTTCAAATTTTCTGGTGTTATCATCTGCTTGATCACGAGCGTTACGCTAATAAGGATTACCAGAGCAGTACCCACTGATCAGGTTCATTACTGTCCAAACACAACCACTTTCTCTCCCAATAGTACCTACCAAACCAATCTCAAGGAGCTTCTTTCTTTTCTTTCCTCAAATGCCACCCACCAAAATGGTTTCTACAACACCACCGTCCTCGACGTCAACAACCCCGACACCACCGTCTACGGCGCCTTTCTCTGCCGCGGAGACCTCGCTGCTGACTGCCAAGATTGCGTTTCCACCGCAGCTAAAGAAGTACTTCAAAAGTGTCCGGTAGAGAAGGAATCCGTCATTTGGTATGCAGAGTGTATGTTACGTTACTCTGACCAGTCCTTCTTCTCCACAGCTGAAGAAGTGCCAATGATTAGTATGATAAACACTGCCAGTATCTCAGACCAGAGTCACTTTATGCAGCTGCTTGGCGAAACCATGAACGCGGTGGCGGAGCAGGCGGCGAACGGGGCTGCCGACAAGAAGTTTGGTACCAAAGAAGAAAACTTTTCCAGCTTTCAAACGCTGTACGCGCTTGCACAGTGCACGCCGGATTTGTCAGAGACGACCTGTATCAAAATAACTTCAGAGAAACTCAAGGAGATATGAAAAATATCATCTCAGCTTTATTATCAGAATAATAGTCTCATACAAAGAACTGAACATCATCTATATATAGGAAGATACCAGAAGATGACGTGGACTAAAAACTCCACCTAAAAGTGTCGTTTTACACTATAGTAAAATAAACTCTAATACCCCCCTCAAGCTGGAGCATACAAATTGTGGATGCCCAGCTTGGAAATAAAAGAATGAAAAGAAGATGATGGTAACGGTTTAGTAAAACAATCTGCAAGTTGAGCAGCAGAAGCAATAGGAAGCAGATGGATAAGGCCAGACTGCAGCTTTTCCCGAACAAGGTGGCAATCAATCTCGATATGTTTAGTACGCTCGTGAAAAACAGGATTCTGGGCTATATGAATTGCAGATTGGCTATCACAATACACGGAGACAGGAGATTCATAATGAAGATGTAAGTCATGAAACAAATACTGAATCCACTGAACCTCACAAGTGACAGTAGCCAAGGCACGATATTCGGCCTCAGAGGAAGACCGAGATACAGTGTTCTGTTTCTTGGATTTCCAGGAGATCAAACTGGAACCAAGGAACAAGCAGAAACCAGTAATGGATTTGCGAGTAGCAGGGCAAGAAGCCCAGTCAGAATCTGAGTAAGCAGAAGGTTGTAATGTAGTAGAAGCAGAATAAAACAAGCCTTGGCCCGGGCTGGATTTGAGATAACGTAAGACCCGATGAAGAGCCTGCAGATGCGCAGAGGTTGGTTGATCAAGAAACTGAGATAATTGTTGAACAGAAAAAGTAATATCAGGCCGGGTGTTACAGAGATACAAAAGTCTGCCCACTAAGCGCCTATAAGCTGAAACATCAGGAAGAACAGGCAACTGAGATGGCGATGTCGAAGAAGTGACAACCATGGGAGTAGAGACCGCTTTACAATCCAAAAAACCAGTATCCTGGAGTAAGTCAAGACAGTACTTGCGCTGATGAAGATGAATACCATCAGAGGAGCGCACTACTTCAAAGCCCAGAAAATATGTCAAGGGACCGAGATCTTTAATTTTAAAGGTGTTATGGAGAAAAGCTTTAATGTTATTGATCAAGATAATATCATTGCTGGCCATAATCACGTCATCCACATAAATCAATAAAGCAATGAAAGAGGAAGCTTCACACTTGGTAAACAGAGATGGATCAGAAACAGCAGGAGCAAAACCTTGAGAAATCAAAGCTGCAGTTAGTTTTGCATGCCATTGCCGGCTGGCCTGCTTGAGCCCATAAAGGGATTTATTCAGCTTGCAAACCTTAGTAGAATCAGAGGTCTGAAAACCATGGGGGAGTTGCATATACACATCCTCATGTAAGTCACCATGGAGAAAAGCATTGTTTATGTCAAGCTGATGAAGATGCCAATTTTTGACTGCAGCAGAGGCAAGAAGAAACCGAATAGTGGTAACCTTGGCAACTGGGGAGAAAGTGTGCAAATAATCTAGGCCATGTTGTTGAGTATACCCTTTAGCAACCAACCTGGCCTTGTGACGCTTTATACTCCCATTAGCTTTGAATTTGGTCTTGAAAACCCATTTACATCCTATGGGTCGCTTACCAGGAGGCAAATCAGTGAGTTCCCAGGTCTGATTTTGTTCCAAGGCAGCAATCTCAAGGGCCATAGCATCTTTCCAGCATTGGTGTGTAATAGCTTCATTGTAGGAAGAAGGTTCTGGATTCTGGGTAAGATGATTAAGAAAAACTCGATGGTCTGAAGGAAGATGCAGAGAAGAATCATATAAAGAAATGGGATGGGGGGTGGTGAGGTGAATAGAAGAGGCTGAAGGAGAAGAAGGAAGCTGACAGACAAAATCTTAAAGGTGAGAGGGCAGTTTATGTGGCCGAGAAGAACACCTAGGAGGGGGGAAGTCAGAAGAAGAAGCAGAAGGAGAAAGAGAAGACGGAAGAGAAAAATCAGAAGCTAGAAGAGAAGAAGATGGATCAGCCAAAGGCATGGAAAAAGAAGTTGGAAGCACAAAATCAGAAGAAGAAGAAAAAGGCTGATGTTTAAAAGGAAAAATGTGTTCATAAAATTGAACATTTCTAGAAACAGAAACATGACCAGTATGTAGATTATAAATCCTGAAACCTTTAGTGGCAGAAGGAAATCCAAGAAAAACAGCGGCATGGGCACGACTATCAAATTTAGTTCGGGTATGTGATAAAGTGGAGACATAACAGAGGCAACCAAAAGTTTTAAGATGGAGAAAAGAAGGAGGCTGACCGTAAAGTAGTTGAAAAGGAGTAAGATTAGAAATAATAGGAGAAGGGATGCGGTTAATTAAGTAAACAGCATGGGAAACATAATCACTCCAGAATTCAGAAGGTACTCCTGCGTGAAACTTTAAAGATCTTGCTACATTCATGATATGCTGATGTTTTCTTTCTACTAAAGAATTTTGTTGAGGTGTATAAATGCAAGAAGTTTGATGAATGATGCCTTTAGTAGAATAGAAATCAGCCATATTAAATTCAGGAGCATTATCTGAACGGATGCACTTAATTTTAGCACCAAATTGTGTATCAACAAAGAAGCAGAAATTCTGCAATAATTTGCGGGCCTCAGATTTGGATGACATTAGAAAAATCCAACAAAAACTGCTTTTGTCATCTACTATAGTCAAAAAGTAACGATGGCCATGAATAGAAAAGACAGGAGAGGGACCCCATACATCAACATGCACTAAATCAAAACAAGCATGTGAAACAGAAATACTAACAGGAAAAGACAATTTCTTCTGTTTAGCATAATGACATGTATCACAGTGATCAAATGTAGGAATAGTGATAGAACTATCTAATTCTTTTAGCACCCGAAGCCTAGATGTAGAAAGGTGTCCCAAACAAAAATGCCATACATCAGTAGAATTAACAACATTAACAGAAGGAAATTTACTGACAATAATAGAATCAGAAGAGAATTGAGCTGATGAAGAAAAATCAAGCTGATAAAGACCATGATGTTGTCTAGCTATGCCAATCGTCTTCCCATGCTGAAGATCCTGGATGAAACATAGATGATTATGAAAGGTAATACAGCAGGGATAGGCTTGAGTGAGTTTATTGATGGAGATGAGATTAAAACTAAAAGCAGGTACATAGAGAACATTATGTAAAATAATGCTAGATGTAAGATGAATGGTGCCAATGTGAGTCACAGGCACCTTTTGATTATTTGGAAGAGTGACAGAAATGTTGGATACTGATTTAAAAGATGAAAAGGATTTGAAATTGCAAGTAATGTGATCTGTGGCCCCTGTATCTAGAATCCAACGTGATGAAGATATATCAGCACCAACACAGGAAAGAGAAATAATACCTTCAATATTGGCCAATGGAACAAAATTTGAGGTAAGATGATTAACTTGTGGGGAAATTGTGGAAGGCTTCTCAGAGACTGATGATTTCTATAGTAGATTCAGTAAATGCTGATACTGTTCTTGAGTGATCGGAACTTCTGATGAAGCATGATGAGTGTCAACAGCAGAAGAAGGCTGAGGTATATGCTTATCCTGATTAGGAGATCCAGAGTCTGAAAGAAAATTCTCGGTCACACAATGCTCATCTGTACATTCATCAAGGAACACTTGATTGGCTCGTGTAGTAATGCCTCTGCCTCTACCTCTAAAGCCAATAGGGTATCCATGCTTCCTGTAGCATGTGTCTACTGTATGACCTAAGTTATTGCAAAAACTACAAGTAGGTCTGTTTCCAAAATTACCATAAAATCGCCTTTGTGAACCACCTCTTTGAAAATGATATGGAGTAGAATTACCAAAACCAGTACCACTATTTCTTCTGACATGTGAATTATCAAATTGTCCTTGCATTGCAAAAACAGACGGTTCTTCCATGGATCCAATAAATCCAGATTGTTGTCTCTCATGTTGAATAACTAGCGAAAACAATTTATTAATGTTTGACAGAGTCTCCATAATCAATCTGTGATCTAATTGTTGCAAAACCTTCGTTAAGACCTTTCAGAAATCTTATACAATAATCATCCTGTTGCTGCTTCTTCATCCTTTTAAATGCATCACAATGACACTGTGGATCACAACTACACACTGGTATCGGCCTCAAATTGCAAAATTCATCCCAAAGAATCTTAAGCTGTGTAAAATAATCCGTGACATTCAACGTATTTTGTTTGAAAGAATAGATTTCTTCCTGTAAATCTGCAACTCTGATCGCATCACCTTGAGAAAATCGATCTGAGAGATCCTTCCATACATCTGCTGCGTTATCCAACCATAGAATGCTTTTAGCTATTGACGGTGAAATTGACCTAACTATCCAAGAGTAGACCATAGTGTTGCATCTCTCCCAGGATGAATAAATCGGATTGTTCTTGTCAGGTACCTCTATACTTCCATCGACAAATTGAAGTTTATTCTTCGAAAGCAGAGCCATACGCATTGATCTGTACCAGGAATGATAATTTTGTCCAGAGAGCAATGGAGAAACCAGAACTAACGAAGGATTTTCGTTTGGATGCAAGTAATAAGGACTTAAAGGATTATCTTCATGCCTCGCTGCAATTGGTTGAACCTGGTGTCTCTGGTTGTTCACTGCGTCGGAGTAAGACATCGCAGAAATTTGAAAGCAAAGAAAAACTGTTTGTTTGCTAAGAAAATCGAAAGAAAGTGATGATGAATATACGCTCTGATACCATATCAAAATAACTTCAGAGAAACTCAAGGAGATATGAAAAATATCATCTCAGCTTTATTATCAGAATAATAGTCTCATACAAAGAACTGAACATCATCTATATATAGGAAGATACCAGAAGATGACGTGGACTAAAAACTCCACCTAAGAGTGTCGTTTTACACTATAGTAAAATAAACTCTAATAACCTGCGAAAAATGCCTGAAAGGAGCAATTGCGTACCTACCCACTTGCTGTGATGGAAAGCAAGGGGCTAGAGTGCTTCTTCCTAGTTGTAATATTAGATATGAACTCTACCCATTTTACCATCCATCGGCGATGCTTACCCCAGAAGAACCCGTGCCAAAAGGAAAAGGTAATGTGAAATGTTCAAACTTGGATCTATTGCTTTTATAGAATATTTTTTCTCCCTTTTACAGATTAATGGAATTTGAGTATGTACTCACTTGAAAGTTTCCGTTTTTACCAATTCTCCATTTTGGTTTACAAAGTATAATTGTTTATTGTAAGTTGTAAATTGTCACTCTAAGAATTTATTGCACATATGAATATGATGCTGAGGTGATAATCTATTGGAGATTGATTCAATTCATGCAGGAAAAACCCGGATCCCTTTAGCCATAATCGTCGCAATTGTGGCTCCAATTGTGTCTTTGTTACTTTTATTCTTCGTTGCCTACTGGTTCATAACTAGAAGAGAAAGAAAGAACTACAATTCAGTGCCAGAAGAAACCGGTATGGTTTAAAAGTCAGCTGCATTTATTTATTTATTACTGCCACCGTTTGCAAGTTCAGCCGCTATAAGGGCTAAGGAAGAACACCAAGTTTCTAAAATTAGTATGCTTGTAGCATCAGTAATCCAGTTTATTATAAAATGCTTTAATTCAACAATGCGAAATTCAAAAGATCTTCAGCATTGAGTTTGAAGATGTTGGCTATGTTTATGTGCAGTTGAAATTTCCAGTCTAGAAAACTTGCAATTTGATCTGGAAACAATCAAAGTGGCCACAAACAACTTCCGCGTTGACAATAAATTAGGCGAAGGAGGATTTGGTGAGGTTTACAAGGTACTATGGCATTTTTTATTTTAGAACAAGTGATTCAAGAATTTGGTTTTGGGTCAAGGGCATCTGAAAGTAAGATATTTTCAGGGTTCACTTCCTAATGGGCAAGATATTGCAGTGAAGAGGCTATCAAGAAGCTCTAGGCAAGGTGCAGAAGAGTTCAAGAATGAGGTGGTTCTGGTAGCCAAACTTCAACACAGAAATCTTGTTAGGCTTTTGGGGTTTTGCTTGGATGGGGAAGAGAAGATCCTCATCTACGAGTTCGTCCCCAACAAAAGCTTGGACCATTTTCTTTTTGGTATGTCCATCAAAATATGTTTGGTGCTATCTTTGTGATGCAATGCACTTGACTATTTTATTTTGATATTGCAGACACTGAAAAACGGCACCAATTGAATTGGTCAAGAAGATACAAGATAATAGAAGGAATTGCTAGAGGGATGCTTTATCTTCACGAAGATTCTAGATTAAGAATCATACACCGTGATCTTAAAGCTAGTAATATATTATTAGATGAAGATTTGAATCCAAAAATTTCAGATTTTGGTATGGCAAGGATTTTTGGTGGTGATCAAACTCAAGGGAACACGAGCAGAATTGTGGGGACACAGTGAGTTCAGTTTTTATTTCACTTTCTTAGCTTCAATATTCTCTATTTTGCTTGAACGGACCAATAGAAGGGATCCATTTAAAAGCTTGACATCTGGATGAAGTATAGGAATGCCTATGCACTTATAAAATATTTATCTGTAAAACTCTTCTTTGAATTATTATGCCATATTTTGCATACTGAACTGGCTCTACTTGTAGTGGTTACATGTCTCCAGAGTATGCAATGCATGGACACTTTTCTGTGAAATTGGATGTGTACAGCTTTGGCGTCTTGGTTCTAGAGATAGTAAGTGGAAAAAAGAACACTTCCTTCCGTGAATCAAACTATGCTGAGGACCTCTTGAACTATGTGAGTTTGGACCAACACTTCTTCTTTTTTTTGTTAATATTACAGTCAGTTTGTCCTCTAATTTTGCGGGTAATATTTTTCCGGCAGTCATATAACAAGAAAAGATACATGGGGATAGGAGAGAAAATTTCTGTATCTGGTTTAATACTTGCATATATATACTGTTTTGTAGGCCTGGAAAAAATGGAGAGATGGGACTCCATTGGAGTTGTTGGATACGAGCACGAGTGACTCTTATAGGATAGATGAAGTGACTAGATGCATCCATATTGGGTTATTATGTGTTCAGGAAGATCATGCACAGAGGCCGACAATGCAGACAATAGTTCTGATGCTTAACAGTCACTCTGTAACTGCAGCAACACCTGAAAGGCCTGCATCTTATCTTCTTAGCAGAGCTGAGCCAAGTTTCCCAACAAAGGAGCTGGAGTCAGACAAGTCTACTGCAAGCAAATCAGTCTCAGACTCTGTTGATGAAGCATCCATCACTGATGTGTACCCTCGCTAGCTTCTCTGATGAGCATACAATAATACAATGACGATCTGCAACTTGAGTTTGTGTCATATTGAGAGCTATATGTTTATTGTACGCTCGAATGATGACTATTTGGTGCTTGAGAAAGATAACTGGCACTCTTAAGAAAACCAACATTTTTTCTTTTTCATTTTCCTTTTGAGTTACAGAGTATTTCCTGATTTTCAATATTATATCCACATGTAGAATTCATTTGGATTAATTCTTCTATAAAATCAAAAGGAAATTATCTACTTCTTTGTTTTTACTAATTAAAAGAGTTGCCATTTGTCTTTCTTAACACACGACATTAGAAAAATAAAGAGACATGAGTTTTCTAAAACTTTTGTAGTTTAAAGGGATGAAACTCATGTCTTCTTTTTTTTAAAAAAAAAAAAAAATCTTTGTACACATTTCAATTAATCTATTGGTTAAATCAAAGATAAACTATTTATATAAAAACTAGAAAATGTTTTTAAAAAAGTTAAAATACACTTTTAATCTGTTATAAATATTTCAATTAAATATCTAAAAATAAAAAGTATTATTCTTTTATTTTTTTAAGAAGTTACGATTAAATTTCATTCACAATTTTTTTATTATTTTAATAAAAAGATGAATGTGGATGTCGAAACGCGAATTTAGAATTAACACGACCTTTTTTATTTTTTAAATGTACTATTTGGATAAAACCCAAACAATTAGGGTCGTGTCTTTCTAGTTGACTAAAATGATGTAATAAAACTACATCATATGAACAAAACATGATTTAGTAAGGTGTCGTTCAAATATTCCACTTAAAAATAAAAACAGGCAATATTAATTGATTCAGTCCACATTAATATTTTCTCTTAAAATAATGATGAAACAATGAATAAAATTTAATTACAATTTTTTATTAAAAAAATAGAAAGGTATCATCTTTTGAACAAGAAACACCATTTACAAAAACAGAAAAATAAAAAAATACATATATTTATGCTAAAAAAATGAAAAAATATTCAATGACTTCTATTATAGTGTTGAGATATGTTTTGCGAGCTAGGTCACGCCACGAGAAAAGAAAATAGAAATTTGAAGAATGAATAATGAATATTGTCATTCAAGAAACCTACGCAACCTTTTTTCGCTTGAAGAATTTCCTGAAAAATTTTCTACTTTCGTTCTCATGTGAATGTGATTTGTTTTGACTAAAGAAATTCATAAGAACCAAGAAAAAAAAAACCAAGAGAAAATATAATTACAATTGACTGATTTGGTTTCCTCCACAGAATAGTCCACGTCTAACGTATCCTTTTATTCTTTTTTCTCTAAAACGTTCAAGCTTATCAAATAGGAATTTCAGAGAAGTCGCAAAACTTTTGGCGAGAATACAAAAAACTGGTTTTAAACTGATGAAATGCAAAATTTTCTATGACTTGTCCCCTCTTGTCCACATCATAAATGGCTTCTCTTTTTAATAGACCGACTTGGAATTTTATTACCTTTTGGAACTATTCAAAGTCTTGTTTGATAAGAATATAATTAAATTTTTGAATTATATATATTAATAAAGAATGTTATAAAAATTTATAGTAAAACTTTTATGAGGACACAAATTTACAAAAACAGATATCTTAAATGAATACAATTTAAATAAAGCAAACAATAATATTAGCATTTGATAAAAGATGATTTTTTATTTATTTCATGTTATTGATCTGGTACAACAGTTTTGAGAGTCTTTTATAAAACATGTACAACAACGGTCAAAAATAAATTTTGTACAACAACGGTCAAAACTAAATTTTGTACAACAACGGTCAAAAATAAATTTGGTACAACAACTGTATAAAAAAGGGTTCACTTGACTCTCACACAATTAATTTGAAGCTTTGAACATTTCATAAGATATTTTTTTCAAAAATTTGAAATCATATATTAAATTCTACATGTATTTATGCACAAAATTTACTTATCATTTGAACTGGTATAGATGAGATTGTTTTAAAAAATAATTACATTTTGACTAAATAATATTATGGATCTTCTTTTTCCCAATAGTATATAAGATCATCTAAGACACAGTGAATTTTGAAAATTCTTACCATTACCATTACCAAACTGAGATGTTATGTTTTCCACTTCCTTGGAAATCAAGCTCTGCTCTTAAAAAACGTTCGTTATTTTGAATGTTGAAGGAAGAAAAGTCTTCAAAAGAAGAATTTAAAGAGAAGGGCTATAAAAGAAAGGAGAATGGGATGGTAATTATCTTGAGCAAGAGAAAGTGATTTATCATTAAGAAAATGTTGTGCATGAAATTTTCAGCTAGAATCTCTTTTTTTCTATGCTTAATTGCAAGAGTAATGATCACCACTAAAGCAGACGAAGATCTAGAGTCGTATTATTGTCCAAACACAACCACTTTCTCTCCCAATACTACTTACCAAACCAATCTCAATGAACTCCTCTCTTCGCTTTCTTCAAATTCCCACCGTGACAACGGCTTCTACAACACCACCTCTGGCGTCACCGACCCCGCCGCCAACACCGTCTACGGAGCCTTCCTCTGCCGCGGAGACCTCACCGCGGATGAATGCGGAGATTGTGTTTCCACCGCAGCTAAAGAAGTGCTTCAACTATGTCCTGTAGAAAAGGACACAGTCATTTGGTACGAAAATTGTATGTTACGCTACGCGGACCGTTCTTTCTTCTCTACCATTGAACAATATCCCACCCGTGTTACGGTTAATATGTATAATGTCCCCGAGTCGGAGCGGAACCGGTTTACGCAGGAGTTGCGTGACACCATGAAGGCAACGGCGACGGAAGCATCAAATGGTGGAGCTGACAAGAAATTTGCTACCAGAGAAGCAAACTTCCCCGGCTTCCAAAATCTGTACACGCTTGCACAGTGCACCCCAGACTTGTCTGTCGTAGATTGCGATCACTGCCTGGCAGAAGCAATTGCAAAGTTACCCGATGGAAGACCAGGAGTAAGGATCAATAACCCCAGTTGTCGTATTAGGTACGAAATTTTCCAGTTTTACAACCAGCCAGCAGTGCCTACACCAGAACAACCAGGTCCAAAAGGTATTGCCAAGAACATCCACTCCGTCACGTAATAAAATTTGAAAAAAATAAAAGGTGTATTTGATGTCCGAAAATATTTTTTTTATTTTTTATTTTTTAAAAATTTTAAAAATAACTTTTGATTTGTATTTTTATTTTATTTTCACTATTCAAACAGTTTGCCAGATTTGAGCTCTCTGTTCCTTCACTTTTACTCTGTCTCTTCATTATCTTCATCAGACAGTTTTTTTTTTCTTTTCATAAGAGTGCAAAAATTGTAAAACTGTTTATTTCTTATAACAAAAATAAAATTTTTCAACATAATATTATTATAAAGTATCAGTATGCTTATTACTAATTTAGTATCAAATAAATCTTTAACAAGATAATTAATTTCCATTTAACTGAATAGATTTTGGGTGTTAAAACGACTTTGGACTTTATAAATTACACATCTTTCGAAAATACCTCTTCCTCCTCATCAATGTACGTGAGTGACACAGATGTACGCATGCTCATTTTTTGCAGGAAGACAAAAAGGCCAAGACTCAAGGACTATTGTGGTGGTTGTTGTGGTTTCTGTTGTCGTTGCGGGGATACTTTTTTGTTTCGCCTACTGTTTCTTATGGACTAAAATGAAGAAGAGTTACAAGGCTGTTCTCCAAGAAAATTGTAAGTAATGCATAAAAGCGTAAAAAAAGAAATGATATTTTTCACATTATTAACTCAACTATAATTTTTTATTTTATTTTGAGTCATTATAAATAATAATTGATGAATGTATTTTTTGTAATAAAATATTTTATGTAAGAAGATATATTGAAGTAAAATGAGTTTAATGATATGAAATCAAAATAAAAATTCTATCAATTCTAAGTTATGAAAAGAAATTACTTTTTTATCTTGCTTACTTAAAAATTTGCATATTGATGTAGTTGGAACTGAAAGCACCGCATTAGAGTCCTTGCAATTCAGTTTGGCCACAATTGAAGCTGCTACAAATAAGTTTTCACATGAAAACAAAATAGGAAAAGGTGGATTTGGAGAAGTTTACAAGGTGACAAATGCGATCAAACGAATATATTATGATATATTTTTCCTTACTTATCTAATAAATTATATTTTCAGGGCATTCTTTTTGATGGACGACAAGTAGCTATAAAAAGACTCTCAAGAAGTTCTGGACAAGGTGCAGTAGAATTCAAGAATGAGATTTTAGTAATAGCCAAGCTTCAACACAGAAATTTGGTGACGTTGTTAGGATTTTGCCTAGAAGGGGAAGAGAAAATTCTTGTTTATGAATATGTTCCTAACAACAGCCTGGATTACTTTCTATTTGGTTGGTCTCCTTTAAACATTTTTATTTGTAAGGTGCATCTTATTATTTTGGTGTCTTATGATTTACTTTAACTAATTATCTCAAAGAATATTGTATACTCTTGAATTATTTTTTCTGTTTGAATATTCACTCTTGACATATTTGTATAGGTACTCAAAAGAGAAGTGTATTAAATTGGTCAGAGTGTTATCAAATTATAGGAGGAATTGCTCAAGGAATTCTTTATCTTCACAAGTATTCTCGTCTTAAAATAATACACCGAGATCTCAAACCTAGCAACATTTTATTAGATGACAACATGAATCCAAAAATATCTGATTTTGGCATGGCCAAAATAGTTGGTATTGATGAAGACCAAGGAAGCACGAATAGAGTTGTTGGAACATTGTATGTTATGAACTTTTATTTTATTCATTTCCTTGCTTGTACATTTAACTTCACATGAATAAGGAAAAAAATTTGTGACCTGACGCCATATAAATTATGCTTAATCTAGGCATATATAGAATAACGTAGAGATTGGCTTAGTGGTTTAGTTAGTGGACTGTCACAATTTTGAATCCTACATTTGTTCATTTATTGGGGTTAAACTGTATTGAACTTCTCTATGAATCTCCCAATAATATCTCAATATGAATAATATGTCTTTGACTAGACAAAAAAAGTGAATAAATTAAGACATACATTAATTGATTAGGAAAGCATATGATTGATTATACAAAAAATAAATATAATAATGATTTCTTTATCTAATGACTCTTAAATGTTCAAAATGTTCTTAGTACATTTTGGTAAGATTCAACTTTAATTTTTTTTTTTTTATAGTGGTTATATGTCTCCAGAATATACAATACTTGGACAATATTCTGAAAAGTCAGATGTATTTAGTTTTGGAGTTATAGTTATGGAAATTATTTCTGGAAAGAAGAATGCCAGCCGTTATGATTCACAATATGTTGATGGCCTCTTGAGTTATGTAAGTTGTGATAATTAGTTTCTTTTGTTCATTAGCTCTTATGATTTCAATATTTAATTTGACATATAATTGTTGCAGGTTTGGAAGCAATGGAGGGATGAAAAATGGTTAGAAATATTGGATCCAAATCTGAGTACCGAAGTTGGTTTGCAAAGTGAAGTGATTAAATGCATACAGATTGGTCTATTATGTGTTCAAGAAAACCCAGATGCTAGGCCTTCGATGGTTACAGTTGTTTCATATCTTACTAATGATTCAATTCAATTGCCATTTCCTCAAGAACCAGCATTCTTCATGCACGGTCGAATGGAGCCACCAATCATTGGAGAAAAGAAATCAGGAGCCAACAGCAATTTCAAACCATGCTCAGTTAATGAAATGTCTATGAGTATATTCTGCCCTCGCTAGTACATATGAGTTTTACATTTTGTTTTTCGTTTTCCTTTGGATACGAGAGGTTAAGGTTTCATTAGAAATTTATATATCAATTATAGTTCTATTGTTTGAAGTATTTATCTATCACCTTAAGCCATATAGAGAAGGCATCTATGAGTTTCTTCTTGCTCCTTTCTCCTTTTCTGTTCATTGATGCTCTGATGATTATTTTCTGCTTTATTGAAATTTAAGCATTTTCCGCTCAGAAACGTAGACCCAAAAAATGGTCTGTGTAATGGCCAAGACTCATCTCCTGATTCCGTGACAGAAAATTCTTCGATGATGATGATACAGTCACTAAAGCACTTTATTTTGACTCAATATTCATATTATGCATTCCACAAAAAACCTCTAGAAAATTTGAAATTGTCATTGAAGCTAACCGAGATACATGTATGTCTAAGATTTGCATTGACAATGAATAAAGTACATTGCCAAAAAATTTCTGATGTAGGAATTTCTATTTTTCAGTCATGCTATACTAATTCATGGCGTAAAAAAAATTCCTGGAGTTGTCTGTGAAGGATTCCATATTCACAAGTAATTAACGCAATTCTATCTTTTGTGGAAGGATCAAACCCAATTTGAATTGTTGAGGTTATCTCCAAGGAACACACGAGTGCCAGATGTACATTGTCTGTCATCAGTGTCACTCACCCAATCAGCATCATTGAACCCCCCTAAGCTGCAAATTGGTAGATCTAGTAAATGTGAGATCATAGGACAAAGTGCCACTTAGATAACCAAGGAACCTTTTGGTTGCTTTCCAATGCTCAACCATTGCGTGATGCATAAACTAACAGAATCTATTCACTACAAAATTATTCTCAAGCCTCGTAATCGTTATATACTGTAATGTACCGACAACACTTCTGTACAAGGAAGGATTGTCAAAAGGCTTAGTGCCTGTAGCAGCATTCAATCCAGTAGATTGCTAATCAAACTATTCAAGACCAAAAAAATAACTATCAAAGAAATTGTTGGATCATAAACTTGATCCATTATGGGAGCCCAAACTCAAACCCAATCAAATTGGAGTCAAAGCTCATAATGAAGGTGCACAACTACAAGTCTTCTACCTAGAATCTTCTAAGGAGAACTAGTTGTGCATGTGAATCATATGGTAGTTTAAAATATTATTAGAAGGTTGGAGAAAAATGAGGTGTATGGTTATTATAATTTTGGATTAATTTATTTGTGTGGTGTAAGATTATTTGTAACTAGTATAAATACCCTCTTCCCCTTTTGGTTCAGGCATCAAGAAGAACTTCTAAGTGTGTGAAGAAGCAAATCTTGAGTGAGTTGTAGTATCTTGTTTTGAGTGAGAGTGCTTTTATAATATTTTTCTTGAGTTTGAGTAAAAAGTTGTTTGTGAGAGTGTTTTATTTCCAACAAAGTGGTATCAGAGTCAGGTTGGAAAGTATACATTATAGCATATAAAATCGAAGGTCTCACCGAGAGGAATCCAACGCCACCAAAATCGCCTCAATCAGAGTTTAGATGCCTAACCAAGAGCCGCTGGAATATTGCTGTTAGAAAATTGAGTTGACACAACCTAGTTGAATCGAGTTGACTCACTGAGTTGACACAGCCTAATTGAGCCGAGTTAATCGAGCCATAAGTCGTTGACCGAGCTGATTGATCGAGTCGTCCAAACTGAGTTGACTAAGCCATAAGCCCATTGACCGAGATGCTTGACTGAGCCATCAAAGTCTTTGACCATTGGCCAGGTTAGGGTTAACTTTGACCGTTGATCAATAGTTGAAAATTTTGACCAAGTCCTTCCCAAAGAGTTTCAACGTTCCAGATTCATCCGCGCAATCAAAATTTTCAAATTCTCGATATATTAAGCGATATGGCAAACGGTGTGGCATCATTCCAAGTCCCGACATTGAACAACAACAATTATGACAACTGGAGTATTAAGATGAAGGCTCTTCTTGGCACGCATGATGTTTGGAATATCGTAGAAAAAAGTTCTAGCGAGCCAGATAATGAAGTTGCACTAACTACAGCCCAAAAGGATAGTCTAAAAGACACAAGAAAGAGAGATAAGAAAACTCTCTATCTCATCTATCAAGCATTAGATGATGATGGTTTTGAAAAGATTTCAAGTGCAAGCTCTTCCAAGGAAGTGTGGGAAAAACTGCAAACCTCTTATAAATGATTCGAGCAAGTGAAGAAGGTCCGTCTCCAAACATTAAGAGGTGAATTCAAATCCTTACACATGAATGTATCTGAGTCTATTTCGGATTATTTCTCAAAAGTAGTAGCTATTTCTAATCAATTAAAAAGAAATGGTGAAAAGTTATAAGATGTGAGGATAATAAAGAAGATACTCCGTTCGTTGGATCTCAAATTTGAGCACATCGTTGTAACAATTGAAGAAACTAAAGATATACAAGAAATGACGATCGAGCAACTTCAAGGATCATTGCAAGCATATGAAGAGAAGCATAAGAAGAAGCAAGGGATCACTGATCAACTCCTCAAGCTGCAACTCAAGGATATACATGAAAGCCAAGGCAATGATAGAAATCAACATGGCCGAGGTAGAGGTAGAGGCCGTGAACGAGGTTGGAATTACAACAACAACAATTTCAACAACAACTATGAGAAAGGAGAAAGCTCAACCCGAGGTCATGGAAAAGGCAATCCAACTTTGAGGTATGATAAATCTCAAGTTTGATGCTATAATTGTCAAAAATTTGGACATTATGCTTCAGAATGTAGAGCTCCCAATAATAGAATTGAGGAGAAGGCCAACTATGTGGAGGAAAAAATAGATGACAAAGAAACTCTTTTTCTAACACGAAAAGAGACTAATGGTGTCCAAGCAAATTCTTGGTACCTTAACAATGGTGCAAGCAATCACATGTATGGAAGGAAAGACATGTTCGTGGAGCTAGACAAGTCAATAAGTGGAAATGTCTCATTTGGAGATGATCTCACAATAGCAGTAAAAGGAAGAGGTAACATTCTTATCCATTTGAAAGATGGGAGACATCAGTTTATTTCCAATGTCTACTATGTGTCCAATATAAAAAGTAACATATTGAGTTTAGGACAACTGTTAGAGAAAGGTTATGATATTCGTATGAAGGATCATAATCTTTCTATAAAAGATTATAAGAATAATTTCATTGCTAAAGTACCAATGTCAAAGAATAGAATGTTCTTGATCAACATAGAAAATAATGTTGCAATGTGCCTGAAAGCTTGCTACAAAGATGCATCATGGCTATGGCATCTTTGCTTTGGACATCTCAATTTTGAAAGTCTAGAGTTGCTATCCAAGAAGGAGATGGTGAAGGGACTACCTCACATCAACCATCTTGACCAACTTTGTGAACGGTGTCTAGTCAGGAAGTAATTCAGGAAAAACTTTCCAAAGGAGTTAGACTCAAGAGCCCAAAAGCCACTTGAACTCATCCATACCGATAAATACAGTCCAATCAAACCAAGCTCTCTTGGTAACAATAACTATTTTTTCTCTTCATTGATGATTTTTTAAGAAAAACCTGGCTATATTTCTTGAAACATAAATCAAAAGTTTTCGAAGTCTTCAAGAAGTTCAAAGCTGCAGTAGAGAGAGAAAGTGGTAGAAAGATCAAAGCTATGAGATTTGACTGAAGAGAAGAATTTACCTCTAAAGAGTTTTAAGAATTTTGCAAAGCAAATGGAATTCGTCGACCAATGATAGTTCCTAGATCCCCCCAACAAAACAGCGTGGCAGAAAGAAAGAATCGAACTATCCTCAACATAGCTCGAAGTATGCTCAAAAGCAAGAAACTACCCAAGGAGTTTTGGGCTAAAGCAGTAGTATGTGCAGTTTACTTATCTAACTTATCTCCAACAAGAAGTATTTGGGGAAAGACACCATAAGAAGCATGGAGTGGAAGAAATCCTGGCATCTCCCATATGAGATTTTTTGGAAGCATAGCCTATATTCATGTTCCAGATGAGAAAAGAACAAAGCTTGATGATAAAAGTGAGAGTTTCATCTTCATTAGCTATGATGCAAATTCGAAAGGCTACAAGCTGTACAATCCGAACAATAAGAAGGTTGTGATCAGCTGAGATGTAGTGTTTGACGAAGAAGGACTATGGGATTTTGGATCTCATATAGATGACTTCAATTTCTCTCCTTCATTGGAAGATGAGCTGACACCAATGGAACAATCTAGAGAAACCCAACAAGAACCAACAACTCCACCTACTTCACCAACATTAACTACCCAGGGAGACGAGTCACCCTTGTCATCTTCAAGTGGGAGTCGAAGTGAAAGAGCTGTACAACGTACAGGAAGCCTTCAAGATCTCTATGAAGTGACTGAACAACAAGAAAATCTTACATTACTCTATCTATTTGCTGATTGTGAACCAATGAGCTATCAAGAAGCTGCAAAAGAAAAGAAGTGAAGAAACGCGATGGATGAAGAAATCAAGGCCATCAAAAAGAATGACAGATGAGAATTCATTTCACTTCCAGAAGGACACAAGGCGCTAGGTGTCAAATAGGTCTACAAAACAAAGTGAAATGTTAAGGAAAAGATTGAAAGACACAAGGCAAGGCTTGTTGTGAAAGGCTACAGTTAAAAGGCTGGAATCGGCTATGATGAGGTATTTTCCCCTGTTGCTCGATTTGAGACTGCTAGACTAATTATTTCTTTGGCGGCTCAAAACAAGTGGAAGATACAACAGATGGATGTAAAGTCTGCTTTCCTAAATGGAGTTCTTGAAGAAGAAGTCTATATTCAGCAACCATCGAGCTACGAAGTCAAAGGCCATGAAGACAAGGTATTGAAATTGAAGAAGGCTCTTTACGGGTTAAAACATGTACCAAGGTCATGGAATAGCCGAATCGACAAGTACTTTCAAGAGAATAGCTTCAACAAATGTCCCTATGAGCACGCTCTATATATTAAGATCAAAGATGGAGATATTTTAATCGTGTACTCTATGTGGATGATTTAATTTTCACTAGAAGCAACCCAAGCATGTTCAGTGAATTCAAGGAAGTGATGACAAAAGAATTTGAGATGACAGACATGGGGCTCATGACGTATTACCTTGGCATTGAAGTTAAGCAACAAAAGGATGAAATTTTCATTTCACAAGAAAGTTATACAAAGGAGATCTTAAAGAAGTTCAAGATAAAAAACTGTAAGTCAATAAGCACACCGATGGAATACAGAGTTAAGATATATTCAACATTTGCCTGTTTTGTAACTTCTGTGTGGTATAAGTATTTTTATTTGCTTTTATATCAGTGTGACAAAGATAAACACGATTGTTAACAAATATATGGTCTTTATTTATTTATTACTTATTAAGGGTAGCATAGTCTTTTCATAATTTAGTTAGCCTATATATTGTTTCTTTGTGTTTAGATTATTAATTCAATTGTATTCTTTTAGCATCAATGAAACTCTAGTTTTCTCCTTTCTTGTATTTCTCTAAATTATTTAACAACGATTACCTCTCTTTAACCAATTATAATTTATATCAACTTTTATTTCTCTCTTGGTCCTCTTAACATAAGGAGAAATAACATGGAAAGAAGAGAGGAAGAAGAAAAACAGAAAGGGCGTCTCTGATAAACTATCAGATGCATGCACCATTCACGTGATTGTATGTGATGTTAAAAAAACAAAGGAAAAATTATTAATCTATGCACTTTCGAAATTCTTGGATTGGGATGCTTATTCTTTAAAATTCATTCATTGATTTAGTTGGAAATGAACGTATACTTTGGGGTCACTGCAATTCGATTTGGCTACAACTACGATTGAAGCTGCAACAGGTGTTTCCATAAATAAACGTTATGAGCATATGCTAATTTTCTATACTTAATTTGTAAATCAAGCTTTTAGGGAACTCTTAATGATAGACAAGTAATAGCTGTCAAGGGACTCTCTTTGAGTTTTAAGTAAGGTGCACTAACTTCAAGAAGGAGATTTTACTCATAGCCAACATTTTAAGTTGCAGTTCGGGTTGCGGTCATTGCTATCGTGATTTTTTTAAAGTTGCACAAAATTAACGTAATAAATAAATATATATATATATATATATATATATATATGTATATATATATATATGTATATATATATGTATGTATATATACATGTATGTATATATATGTATATATATATACATGTATGTATACATACATATATATACATACATGTATGTATATATACATATATATACATACATGTATATATATATAGATATATATATATATATATATATATATATATATATATATATATATATATATATATATATATATATATATATATATATATATCATATATATATATATATCTATATATATATATATATGTATATATATATAATAATTTTCTCTATATCCTAATTTTTACTTTTTCTAATGACCGATTTAATTAAATTTTGTATAATATCACATTAGATACATTCATTTATAATTTAATTAGTCGTAAATTAAAAGCAACATAGTGTATGTTTTAATTGTACCCATGAATAATATATAACTATAACGTCGCCTAAGAAAAATGAAAAGAAGTAAATAATCAAAAAAATTATTGAAATATATTAAAAAGTCAAAGATAATGTACAAAGTTGAAAACATTATTGTTTCAACTTTTAGCTACATATTTTTCAAAATGCCAACCGATAGCAATGCTAAGATCACCCCTCAATCTTTTTATTGGAAAAAAAATTTCTCGGTGGCATTATTTATAGTACATTTTTCATAAAAATAAGTATTAAAAAATTATTAAATTAAATGCAACACACAATATACAATCAATAAAAAATATTCATATATATTATAAATACAGGCCTCTTATGTCGAGGGCTGTTTCATATTTGAGTAATCTTTCGGCAGAATTACTATTTCCCGGAGAACCTGCACTTATATAAATGATTGGATGGAGCCAAATATGGTAGTATTTTTTTTTTTTTTGGTTTATTTGGCTTTGAACAAAATTGGAACTCAAGATCCTCACCATTAGGTATGTTTTGATGGAGAGAATGGAAGGAAAGAAGAGAGAGAGAGATTTTTGAAACTTTTCTTTTGTTTGGAAGCCTATATGGAGGAGAACAGAGGATTTTCAACTAACCTATCAAAATCTTCCAAAACTACTCTCTCCTTCGATTTTAGAGATTTTGGAGGACAAATCAATCCAAGTATTATATTACTCATTCTTTCATGAAAGTACGTATCAATAAACCAAAGTATTATAGTTAATCATTTCAAAAATGATAAATATGTAAAAATATATTATAATAAAATATTTTTAATTGAATTTTTTTCAATAATAATTAAATATTTTTTCATCAGGTGGGGACTTTGTTAATTTTAGACATTAAAAAAAATTATTTAACCATTCATTCTAAAGTGAATTTGATATATTTTAAAAAATATTATTTAATCAATCAACCCATATAAAAAAATTAAGAGTAGTTAAATATTTGAGTTGAAAACTTGAACTATTTGCCTGTACTATAAGAAAATAGGTTTTTAGTAATAATTAAAAGTTTAAAATTAAAGTCACTACTAAAAATTTTCAATAGTGATTTTAGCTTCTACCACATTGTTGGTAATAATCTTATTGCTAAAAAAATTTGGTGACAACTTTTATCACCACTAAAAATAATAAAAGTTTTCACTGAAACTAAAAAAATCGCTGCTGATTTTGCTTTTCCATGCAAATTTTTGTGGTCACCGCTAAAAGTAGATTTTGAGTGACAACCGAAAACTTAAAATATGTTCATTTATTTGGTCACCATTAAAAGTTTAATGTGTAATTTTTTTATATTAAATTTTTATTTTAAAAAATTGTACATATTGCTATAGAGGTAATAATTTAAAAATAAAAAAATGTAATTGATAAATTAACTATATTGCTGAAATCATAAGTAAAAGGAATAGTATAATTATTTAAACATATATTCATTTACAATTAATTCAAATATAAATATTTAATATAATATGACTAATTATATTTGAACAAAAAAGGAGAGTAAGTAGTTACAAATTAAACAACTTATGTAATTCTAATACAATAAAAATCTACCATAAGATCTTCTTTATTGTACTATATAGAACTGCCATATGTATACATCAAAAAATATTTGTATTAGTTCCATGTCAAAAAAAGAGCCTATAAAAATATATAAATTCTTATATTAAAATCAAAGTACCTGCAGTAGCAAAAACTGCATCAAACAACCTTCATCTCTGTTATTTATTTATTTATTTGGTAAATACAAACCAGTTATTTTAAACAATTTCCTGTGCACAATGAAAGATTACAGCACAAACCTCATCAAGCATAGAGACATGCTGAAGTAGATAATCAGATGCATTTGGAAAAATCCTGATTTAAAATTAAAAATTCATTATTTAAAATTTCCTTCTTTTTAAACAGAAAAATTCTTTTAATGATTTTCTATGCTAAAAAAGCTGATTTAATGAGACAGACACGATGGTTAAATAATTCAACCAGCCTTTGATCAATGGTATAGAGCATGATTTCAGACAATCTTAAATAGCCAAAATAAATAAATGAAAGCAAAACAGCGTATACAAATGAAAAATTAACGAACAAATAGAAATAAATAATCAAATTGAAATCAACAAAGCCATACTACTTCAGTCTAAAGAAGTTACATTTCACGCGTCAAAATCTTCTGTTCTGTGTTAAACTCTGATAGCCAATCCTCATCTTCATTGTTCAAGTCATATTTAACAAACTCTCCAAGCTCAGCCCTCGCTGCAGGAATTGGGAAAACTTTCAGTACAAAAGTTGGAATTTTTAGAAGAACCTTACAAAATTGTTGCAGTAACATTGAATAGTATAAACAGTGGCAGTACCTCCTCTTGCCGCAGTAAAAAGTTGTTAGAGTGAAAGTGCAAGAATAATCCCTTTCATATGTATCCACAACAACAAAATGAGGAGTAGGTATTTCAGCAGCTACTTTCTTGCTGGGAACTTGATGAACCTACAATAAATATATTCTTGGATAAGATAAACAGAAGTTACTGAAAAAATCCTAAATCTCAGACAGTTGCAGCTTTTAATCAAAGGATATAATGAATTAACTGATTACGAGCAACAAGCAAATACTGCTTCTACAAGGACAACATACCTATAAATAACACAAATAGCTATTAGCTAGTTTCAGCTTTTGACAGGGGAGCAAGTTACCCATTATCAATTTCTTATTATTTCAAATTTTAACCATTTAGACTTTTGCATAATATGTATCACTAATTTATTATAGATTCTACCACTACAAGAAAAAAAGAACTTTGTGACGACTAAAGTCGTTGCAAAAATTTAAAAAGTCATCACAGAAAACATTCAGTAATGATTTTTCATTGTCACCCAGTCACTGCAAATAACCTGGTCGTGAAAGGTTTTTAGTGACGATTTTTGAAGTCATCACTAAAACTTCAATTTTAGGGACGACTAAAATTGTCACTGAAACAAAAAAACATCGTCACAGAATAACCATAAAATAAAAATTTCAAGGGCTTTTATGACAACTAAGGTCGTCACTAAATCTACCTTTAGTGACGACAATTTAGGTCGTCACTAATAGTATAGCAAATATTCAGCTTCTGTGATGATAAAAGTCGTCATTGAAAGTATTTTCAGTGACGAATTTCATAAGTATAACTGAAAATCTCGTCACTGAAAATTTTGTTCGTTAAGAGTTTTAGTGACGATGGAAGTGGTCACTGAAAGTCTTGTACTATGAAAGTATTCAAGCACTTCTGCCTGGGAACTGAGGCGAAGGAGAGATAAGGATTAAGAGGCTAATTCAGGCTTTGCAAGGTGAAACGATAACACAAGGCTTCACGAGAAAGTAGAATGCTGGTTTAGTTTAAGCGACATAGAATTTTGGTGCCTACGTTTTGTTTGAATTTTCCCCTGTATGGAGATAATTTTTTTTTCTTTTTTTTTCTTGCATTTTGCAGCGTGAGAAAGCATACTTCATTTTTTCTTTTCTTTTTGTATTATATTTTTAAATTTTATTTTTTCTAACTCATTATTTAAAACATTATTTCCTATTCAAAATTAATCTCATGTTTAATTTTTCAACAAAAATATTATGGACAAACAATTATTTTCAACTAATTCTTATATTTTTCTTTAATTTTTAAAAAGAAAAAATAATTTAAAATAACTTGTTAACAATTTAAGCTATAAAAATATATTAAAAAATAGTTTAAAATAAATTGTCACCTCCTAGAGCCAAAGTATAATCTTAGGTATATTTTCAACTTCTGTCGTCACTAGAAGTGTGTAGGAGAAAAATTTTATTTTTTAACTTTCAGTGAGGATTTAGTCATAATTGAAAGTAAGTTTTTTGTGACAATTTCAAAAAGTTGTCACGAAAACTCATTCTTTTTGTAACGTCATCTAAAAGTTGTCACTGAAAGGTTGTGTTTTTGTGGCTACTTTAAAAAGTTGTTACTGAAAATTTAAATTTCAGTGACGGTCCCTCTAGGTCGTCACTGAAAATATACCTTTCAGTCTCTAGGTCATCACTAAAAGTCTTTTTCAATGACGACTTTTTTAGTCGTAACAGATTGTCAATTTTCTTGCAGTATACTGAGATAACCATAACTTAGAACTTTCAAATAACAGTTCACACAAGTTAACATGATAAAATATTTTCTCATTTATAAATATATAAAAATCACAAGTGTTTGTGAGTTATAGTATGACAGCCATCCTCTTAATGCTAACAACAACTTAACATATAGATGGAAAACAAACCAAATAGTGGAATACGTAAAAACTAACCAAAGTGATTTGAAAGAAGGGCTCAAAGAGGCAAATTAATGATAGGATTATACTGTCTGGGTATAATAGACATATCTATATTAGAACTACATAAGTGAGAACAATAAAAATATCAAGGTAAACAAAAACTAGAAAATTTGAAACTAGAAATTAAGGACCACCATAACTCTGGTCTCACTAGAATAGTATCTATTTCCTATACAAGGCCTGAAAAAGTTCTAATAACAGAATTAGAAGGCCTTGAACCTATATATGTGGACTAGGCTAGGAATACCTAGCATCCCAAATCCTACAAGTTCCATCATCAAACAACTTGCAAAATAAAAGGAGAAATTATACAAACTTGATTTATACACAAAAAACTTGAAGGCCAAAAACTAGGAAAGAAATGTACTTTTTTAAAAGGAAAAAAGAAAGAAAGAAAGAGGATCTAAACCACGGCGTTATATCAAACCAATACTAGAGTCCTCACTGGCAAATACTAAAATTTTTCAACTTGTTTGTTAAATGTCCAAGTAAGTCAATAGCATACAAATAAATTATTCTACACTTCTAATATTCCTAAATTTCCTTTTAACAACTGAGCAGAGACTTGAACTTATTATCAGATTCCTACGCGGTTCACCAAGGTTGATTTTCCAAGATTTACAATCGATGATGTAAACGGATGAATTTCAAAGTGTGAGCGATTCTTTGTGTTGGACACAACACCTGAAGAAAACAAGGTGATTATAGCTAGCCTATCACTCCACAATGCTACTTACAGATGGTTCCAAAATTTTAAGAAGAGCAAGAATGGGAGAGTAACGTGGGAGAGTCTGGTTGAAGCAATCAAGATTAGATTTGGATCCATTTACGATGATCCAATGGAAGAACTTATACAGTTGAAACAGAAGGGAAGTTTGATGGATTATCGAGAATCCTTTGATCAACTTATATGTAGAGTGGAGTTAACAGAAACGCATAAATTGAGTTGTTACCTAGCGGGTCTCAAACCATAATTAGCCAGTAGAGTCAAATTGTTTCATCCATAAACATTATTGGATGCCACAAGATTAGCCAAACTAAAAGAACTCAAGATTAAACTAATGTAGAGGAAGATAGGTGGTCATAATGTAATGGGTGGAATCAAGAGAGGAATCAATTCATCCAAGAAGGACGTTAACTGGACGAATAAGTAGCAAAGATTTGATAATTAGGTGGGAAGAGGAATGAGAGATAGAACAAATGGAGGAGGGGATCAGAAAGGTATATTGGGCAAACCTACATTATGTTTACAGCAAAAGTTAACACCTAAAGAAGTGGAAGAGCATCGAATCAAGAACCTTTGTTACTTATGCCATGAGAGATATACTCCTAGCCATAACTGCCCTCAGAAGAAGAAAATACAGATATTCTTAATGACAGTGGATGAAGATACAGCAGAACATGAGGTAATTGGGGTGTTAGAAGATAAAGAATATGGTAATGCAAACACCGAGGAAGAGGAAGACAACCCTCTAATCAAGCTCAATGCCTTAAATGGTAACAAGAATTTAGTTTACCCCACCATCAGACTGACTAGCACGGTAGGTAAGAGGATACTACACATCTTAGTAGATACAAGCAGTACTCACAGTTTCCTTGATGAGAGTTTTGATAAGGATTTATAAGGTAGAATTGATATAATAAAACCCATAAATATCATTGTAGCTAATGGAGTAAAAATATAGGCTCGAAAAAGATGTGAAGGATTTAGATGGACTACACAGGGAAGGGAGTTCTAGACCAATGTAATTCTCATTCCTTTGGCTGGATGTGACATGGTTTTAGGAATGCAATAGCTCTGAACATTGGGAATTATCAAACTTGACTTCATGAACCTCTTTTTAGAATTTCAAATGAAGGCGCAAACAATAAGACTATCAGCTGTTAAGGAGCATAGCACTAAAGTGGTCAAGGAGGCAAAATTACAAAAACTAGTACAATCTAATCCAAATGCTCTCATGCTACAAATCGCTCCTTGGAGTGAAGAAATAAACTATTATGCTATACATGTAGCAGATAACAGAGCATTACCAGAAGAGTTCAAGGCATTGTTAGAAGAATTCAAATATGTGTTTGAAGAGCCAAAATCCTTACCACCACATAAGGAAAACCATGATCACTCAATCATGTTAAAAGAATGAGCCAATCCAGTGAACATACACACTTATATATACCCAGTCATGCAAAAAGATGTAATTAAGAAGATGGTAGAGGAAATGCTAAAAGATGGAATAATAAAAAGGAGCTCATCTCCTTTTGCTTCACCAGTGGTATTGGTCAAGAAGAAGGTTGAAAGCTGAAAAATGTGTATTGACTATAGAGCTCTCAACAAGTAAACTGTAAGGAGTAGATTTCTCATACCATTGGTAGAAGATTTGCTAGACGAACTGGGAAGAGCGACCATCTATTCTAAATTGGATCTCAGGGTAGGATACCATCAAATATGGATGAGAGATGAAGATGTACATAAGACGGCATTTCAAACGCATTTTGGGCAGTTTGAATTCTTGATTATACCTTTTGGGCTAACCAACACCCTCTCCACATTTCAAGGCACCATGAACTCTATATTTGTAGCACAATTACATAAATATGTTCTTATTTTTTTTTTTTGATGATATCTTAGTCTATAGCAACATTAGAGAAGAGAACCTTTCTCATCTCAGGATTGTATTTTTTATACTTAAAGCTCATAACTACTACGTGAAGAAAAGTAAATGTGCTTTTGTAGTAGAACTTATTGAATACCTAGGACATTTTATTTCACCAGAAAAGGTTTCAACGGATCCCCAAAAGGTCCAAGTAGTGTTAGATTGGCCAATCCTAGCCTCAGTCAAGTAGTTAAGAATCTTCTAGGGTTTAGTAGGTTATTATAGAAGGTTTATAAGAAACTTCAACATCGATATACTTAAAAATGAGGCTTTTGTGTGGAAACTAGAGGCAAAAACAGCTTTTCATAAGCTCAAATAGGCCTTGACAACCACCCTAGTACTGGATCTACCTAGCTTATCCAAGCCTTTTCAAGTGGAGACCGATGCCTCTAACAGGGGTATTGGTGTTGTGCTCACACAAGAGAAACATCCTATTGCCTTCATCAGTAAGGTTCTATCCCCAAGAAACATAATGTTATCCGTATAATAGGGAGTTATTAACTCTGGTTTATGCAGTAGATAAATGGCAAAATTATCTTAATATTCTATCATTTATCATATTGACGGATCAATAGAACCTAAAATACCTCTTGGAATAGAGGTTATCTACTCCGACACAATATAACTAGATGACGAAACTCATGGGCATGCAATATGATATTTACTATAAAAAGGGAAAAGAAAACATGGTAGTCAATGGATTATCTCGTGCGCAGCATGGAGAATTGTTACAACTTATTGTTTCATCAATTTCTATTGAAGTATGGGCAAAAATTTAGCAGCAATAGGAGCATGATCCAACTCTGAATAATATAATACAGATGATTCAAAACAATCATTCCTATTTTCCTAAGCTTAAATGGAATGGGGAAGTATTGAAAAGGAAGAATAAAATAGTTATAGGCAATCAAGGGGTCTTTAGAAATGCTATTTTGCAATGGTTACACTCTTCCCCTCAAGGGGGTCATTCAGGAATCAAGGTGACATGGAAGAGAATCAAAGTTGTGTTCTACTGAAAAGGTATGCTCAATGACATTAAAGAATTCATCAAGAGATGTGAAACTAGTTTGAGATGTAAGTATGAAACCATCTCGTATCCAGGTCTTCTACAACCTCTACCAATTCCGGGAGGGGTGTGGCAGAGTATAGCAATAGACTTCATCGAAAACTACCTAAGTCAGAAGGAAAAGATACCATTTGGGTAATAGTTGACCGCTTTAGTAAGTATGCTCATTTTTTGCCTTTAGCTCATCCATTCTCAGCATGCCACCTAACTCAAACTTTCGTGGACAACATTTATAAACTACACAGAGCTCCCTCTAACATTGTTAGCGACTGAGACTCACTATTTGCTAGCAAATTTTGGCATGAGTTTATGAAAAAACTGGGAGTCACTTAATGCTTATCCTCTGCCTAACATCCCCAATCTAATGGACAAAGTGAAGTTTTGAATAGATGCCTTGAGAATTATCTAAGAAGCCTGGCATGGCAGGCTTCACATGAATAGAAACGTTGGTTTCCTTTAGCTAAATAGTGGCATAACACCTCTTTTCACTTAGCTATTGGTATTGCCCCATGTGAAGTATTGTATGGACAACCGACCCCAATTCATGTCCCGTATATTCCTCAAAGCTTGACAATGGACGTCGTAGATAGAAGTTTTAATGCCCGAGAGATTATGCTCCAGAAGTTGCAGCAGAACCTAACTTCTATGGTGTAGAGGATGAAACAACAAGCAGATAAGAGGAGATCCGAAAGAGAGTTCCAAGAAAGGGACTGGGTTTTTCTGAAACTCCAGCCCTTTAAATAGCATTCGGTGGAGAGAAGAACAAATGAAAAATTATCACCACGATATTTTGGGCCATATCAGATTGTGACTAAGGTGGAACCTATAGCCTATACATTAAACTTGCCTCCCACATCCAAAATTCACCCAACTTTTCAAGTCTCGCTTTTAAAGAAGTGCCCAGATTCATCCGTCAACCTGTAGCCACTCCCTGATGTATGGGGTTCTATATCCACAAAAAGGGAACCATAAGCTATTATGGACAAGCGTCTAGTGTAGAAGAAGAATTGAGCTGTGACTGAAGTACTTGTGAAGTGGAAGGAAAAGATGTCGGAGGAAACTACTTGGGAGCTTTGGTTTAACATTCAGAAACAATACTTGACTTTTGCTAAGGTAACTCACCCTTGGAGACAAGGGTGATACTATTGGGGGGGGGGATATTGATACTTAAACAAATTATAGGAGGGAGTTAATAGTAAAAGCCAATGAATAAGTGAGGACATTATTGTATTTCCATTACTAGGCTGGTACAATAAAAGTCGATCCATACCTGTAATAATGGTATGATTAAACAAAATAAATGTTCTCCTCTCTTCTCCTTTCCATTTTCCTCTTAATCCCCTTTTCTTTCACATGGTTACCCTTTGAAAGTTTCCAACCCTATCATATTTTCACTGTTATTGATGTAGACCAACCCATTGCAAATACCCACCGTAGAAAAATCACATTCAAAGCCTCTGGGTAAATCCAGTATTGACAATTCACTAGGTCCATCATCATTGTGTCGCAAGGAGTAGCGCAGAAGTACACAAACCCATATTCAAATCATTGTTCTACTGAGTTGATTCATGATCAGCTGTGACGATTACTCATTTTGCAATTTGTGGCTGCTCTTGAACAAACCCTAAATCATCAAATTCATACACAAGCCTTAATTTGTTACTAGGACTGGGAGGAGAGAATGAAAGCTCACCATCACAACTCTCTTTGTTCCGAAATTTAGTTTGTTCTTTTTTTAAAACATCTAACAACAATTGGTGTGGTGCAGACCGCATTTTCAGGAACAATTCATGAAGTTGTCACTAAACAGTAACTTTTTAACAGCGACCAGTTGTGTTTAATGAAATTTTCAATAATGACTTTTTTAGTTATAAAAAAAATTCATTGCTTAAAGTTAATTTTTCTTACAATGAGATACTAAAAAATTTGCAATGAACGAAGCAAAAGTTTAATGGGACAAAAAAGTTGTATGCTGTTGCACAGTGCACGTCAGATCTGTTAAGCGAAGATTGTAATATGCATTTGCATGATGAGACGGACACGGATCCCCTCCTGTGCCCAAGGCATAGCAGGGGGTGCGGTATCCCCAAAATGCAGCCAAATGGCTACGTTTTGGATTTTTTTTAATTTTTAAATTATAATTTTTCTCAATAAAGTACACAACAGAGTGTTGTGCCTCCAAAATGTACCTATTTGACTACGTTTTATTTATTTATTTTTAATTTAATTTTTTAATAAATTATTTTAAATAAATTAAAAATAAAATAAAATATAAAAATTTGTTAAAAAAATTTTTTTGTTGAAAAACTTTAAAAATTTGTTAAAAAATTAAATATAAGAATACTTTTAAATATAAAATATTTTTTAAATAATTAGTTAAAAAAATTAAACTTTAAAAATATAAAATGCAAGAAATCATAGCACTTTTTTTATTCATATATTTGATTTTTAATACATTTTTAAATATTTTTATTGTTAAAAAATCAAATATAAGAATATTTTTATAAATAAATTTATTTATTAAATAATTAGTTAAAAAATTAAATTTTAAAATAAAAAATGCAAGGAATCATAGCACCTTCTTAATCATATATTTGATTTTTCAATAAATTTTTAAAATTTTTCAACAAAAAAATTTTCAAGAAATTCTTATTTTTTAAAAATTTATTTTCACTTTAATTTTTTTATAAATTTTTTTTGATAATCTCTTGAAAAAAATAAATTTAAAAAATAAAACATTCTTATATTTTTTAAATTTTATTTTTATTGAATTTTCTAAAGAAAAAATAAATTTTAAAATAATTTATTGAGAAAAATTATAATTTAAAAATTAAAAAAAATCCAAAACACAGCCATTTGGCTGCGTTTCTAAGCACAGCAGGAGATTCGTGTCCATGATGAGACGAGATATTTCTGTGGGATTGTCTGGAGAAGGTAGATGGAAGAGTTATATATCAATACTTCAAATTGAGTATTGAATTATACCCTTTTTATCACCTCGCCTTGCCGAGTTAGCTCTCCATTTCCACACACTGTCCGTTTGGTACGTTGGAATAAATTTCAGTGGAATGAAAAGAAGAAAGGAAGAGGGAATGGAAAAGAGAATAGAATGTTATTACCTTGTTTGGTATGCAATGGAAAGAATTAGGTAATGTAATATTTTATTGTTTGATTAATAGAAATTAAAAGAATAGAAAGATAAGATAAACAAAATGATTAAATTAATTTTAATATAAAATAATTAAATTAATTTTTTTAAATAAAAAATTTTAAAAAAAAAATAAATTTTCTTTAAAAAAATATTCTTACAAATTAATTTTTACAAAATATAATCAAATTAATTTTTTTAATAATTAAATTAAATTATTTTAATACAAAAAATTTGAACTTAACATTATTTTATGATAGAATCATAAATTCCATCCATTATTGGAAGGAGTCAATTTTCCATCATATGATGGAATGGAGCTCCATTCCATCCATTCCATCATACCAAACAATAAAATTCTACTTTTCATCTCAGATTCCTTTCCATTCCAGCGTACCAAACGGGCCCCAACTTCTTCCAAAGCTAAAGTAATCACTTTATTATTGTTATTATTATTAATATTTTATTTAAATTTTTGGATTAAAATAATCATTCATGACATAATAGTAGTTTTTATTTGATATAATCAAATCAAGTCGTCAAAACCTCAATCTTTGGGACTCTTATTTTATTCATTAAATTATTGAATAAATTATATTAACTTTTCTTAAGATTTATTATAAGAAAAAAATGTTTTAACAACAGTTTTTTAATTATTTTAGACCTTTTCTAAACTACTTAGCAATAGTTGCATAAACCATTACTGAATTATTGTATTAGTGACTATTTTGGAAATTGTATGAACTCTATCGCTAAATCAAGGCTTAATGATAGTTTTGGAACTATAGCTAAATCGTGATTTAACGATAGTTTTAAAATCGTAGCTAAGCCCATTTTATATTTTATATTTTTATATTTTTATATTTTATATTTTATATTTTTTAAAAGTATTTCAAAATAGCATATATCTAATCGCAAGTTCCAAAATGAAAATGTGTTTAAGTATAATTAAATATCATTTATTGAGAGTAAAGTAGTATTCACAAAATCACAAATAACTATTGCAAAAATAGACCAAATTTTTTTGATGTATTGGATGCATAATGACTAAAATCTTTAACTCCTTAGTCATTACAAAAAATCTCTTTTATTTTCATATCCAAATCTTTTTACTACAAGGTTTCATTTGCTAAATTTTTAATCCCATTCAAATGCAAAATTTTGAAACTCTATTGCTATTGCAAACATAGGAAGAACCTGGATATGTACAAAAATTACTAGAAAAAAAAAGAACAAAAATGAATTGCAGAAACATACTAAAATGTAATAAAGAAACTCACTAATTCACATGGAAATGATGAGTAAAAGTAAATCACTTCAATTGATAATAAATATCGACAAAAGAAACAACTTGATCAGTGGAGAAACTAGAAGACTAAGGGAAAAAGAAAATGAAAAAAGAAGGTGGAGAAAATTGGCAGAAGAAACAAAAAAAAGGAAGCAGAACCACATGGGAAATAATGATATTTAGTTTCAAAAATGGATTTGAAGTAACAATATGAAGGGAAGGGTTTTTGAAAAAACCGTATTTAAATGGCGATAATTTACAAAAAATAATCGCTAAATTGTTATTTAGCTAAGTAACCATGGCCAACTAAATTGTTGTTATTTTGTATTTTAGCGACAAATTTTTTAATCGTCACTTGAATTTCCTAACTAAACCACTATCTTTTTGTAGTGATTTATGAAAGTTATCTACACTATTTTTAATTTTAAAATATATATAAAAATATCTTTTACTTACAAAATTATTGATGAAACTTATACTTTAATTTACATATTTGTTTCTTTTAAAAATTAGTCTAATTCAATAAAGGAAAAAAAGTATTAATAGGTCAAATTAATGTTAATAAAAGCTCAAAATAAAAAATGATAGCATAATTTTTTTTAAAAAAATTGAGAGGGTATATATATATATATATATATATATATATATATATATATATATATATATATATATATATTAAGTGTTTTTAATCTCAAATAGATTTGAAAATTTTAAGAGGGTAATATAATTTACTCAATATTGTTCATTATTTCATGAGCTAGAGTTTTGATAGATCTGAACATTAATAAAATAATTCATGAACATTTTTAAATATTAAAATTTCTTAAAAGCTATTAAATTATGTTTTTTAAAATTTAAAAATAAATGAGATATAGGCAAAATGAGACTATGCTTACATTTTTCTGATTTCATGTTTGCTTAAAAGTGTCTCTATTTTATTATTTTACATTGCATGATTTCTTTGAATTTTCTTTAACAAATCATCTTATATATCATCCCCTATTTTCTCACATGAGTATATATCATGATGAATTTATAGGTTCCCAGAAGAGAAGAATGTTGAACTGGTGATAGCACTATAAAATGATAGATAGAATTGTTCAGGAATTCTTTATATTCATGAGTATTCTTGTCTTAAAATAATACATCATGATCTTAAATCTAATAATATATTGTCGGTTGATAATATGAATCCAAAAATATCAGATTTTAAAATCCAAGGACAGACAAGAAGAATTCTTGGAACATAATAACTTATGAAGTTTGTCTCTATTGTCCAAAATATTCTTCTTAGTATCTTCTAATATTTTTCTTGTAATAGTTATAAGTCTTCAAAATATGCAAATGCTAATTTTTTTTTGCTATGAATCACAATCTGACGATGGCCTCACGAGTTATGTAAGTAAGTTTCTCTCTAATTAGTGTTGCTGGAACCATCATCTCTGTATTTTTGGATCAACATTAACAATGGATGTAAATCTAAGAAGGGAAATGATTTGAAGACATAATTGTTACAGGTGTGGAAGAAATTGAGAGACAAAAAAACTTTGGAAACAATGGATTCAAATCTGATAGAAGTTGGTTCACATATTGAAGTGATTAAATGGATCCAGATTGGTTTATTGTGTGTTCAAGAAAACTCATATACTAGACCTTCCATGGCTACAGTTGTTTCATACCTTAGTGATGATTCAATTCAATTGCCAATTCCTGAAGAACCAGCATTCTTCATACAGGATCAATTGGAAGCAACCATTGGAGCAAAGGAATTAGGGTCAGGTCAATATGCCAACAATTCTAAACCATGGTCTATCAATGAAATGTCTATAACTACATCCCTGCCTCGCTAGTATGACGTTTACATTAAGATAATATAATTAATATTTTTATATATATTCCTTTCCCTAATGCAATAGAATAGAAGTTATGTTTTAATTTTTCTTGGGCAAAGTTGAATTTTGGGAGACTTGAGTTGTATAAGAGGTCAAGCAATGCAGTTTCCACAATTCTATTTGGGCCGGTCCACAGTCCACTTCACTTGACTAGGAAAAGGGAAAGGGAAAGGGAGTTTATGTGCTATCTTTCTCTTAGAAGCACAATTTTAGAAGGAGAAGAAAATGAGATATTTTGGATTACTCGATTTGACTTTCTCACTTCTATTTTTTATTAAATCCCAAAATTCAGAAATTTTGATGCAATATAACATTATGAGCAAATTATGGATATGAAAGTGATTGTGATGAACAAATTTCTTTTTAAAAATCTCATCTAAATGAGGCAATGAGCAAAGATAATGTTGTCAATAACAAGGATAAGAACACAATTTAAAAAATGACTTAGCTACATGATTATGCTTTTGTGGAGAAAGCAATAATAAACTCTAACAATGCATTTGGTAATGTAAGCACGTATTCTTTCATTTTCTCCCCCAGTTTCATGTCTTAGATTTCTTAAAATTTTCTCACTTCGGCAAGCAAAATCAGATTGGAAAGTATCCAAGGAACATAATTAATGGATTGGTCCTTCTATTAGATGAAAGAAAACCAAGTAAATTTCAATACAAGATGAGCTAGCTAAGGTTAAACATGTTCTTATTCTGCAAGAAAACTTTTTTGCTTATCTTTAACTAGATTCATTCTGCTTTGGTGTTAATTTGCAGACATCAGCCTATGTGAAAAGAAACCGAATGGTGACAAATATCAATCATCAGTACAAAACAAGAGGATATTATCTGAAAGAAAAAAAGAAAGCCTTATTTTGGACTTTTGTATTTTGCAACATGCACAACTAAAATTTGAATCTAGGGACTTACTACAAGAAAAATAAGATATAGCAGCACTTTATTTGGTAACAAAATATAAAAAATGTTGGTAAAAGGATAATATTTCATTAATTACTTTGATTGTCATCATAATAGTAAAAAAAAAAAAGAATTAGTTATATTATTATTTATTAAAATATTCTGTTTAAAAGTTGTTTTTTAATTTTTTTTTTAGAATCTTCTTTAGAAATGTTTTATAAAAATTTTATTATTATTAAAAGTATGAATTATTCACAGAAACATTGATTATTTTAAAAAAAACTAATTGTTCTTTTTTAAAATTTAAAGATATTAATATAGTTTGACAGAATATAATTAATTCTTAAGTTTAAATACTTAAATTTGTTTTATCACAGTATCTAAATTCATAATAATTTGTTACATATAAATTAAAATAAAACACAATATTATCAAATCCACATGCATCACGATGAGCAAGCCAAACTTGACTCTTGTGCTTCCAAAAACCTTAATTCAAGAAGCTTCGGACGATGTGCTACATAATTTTTTTTTTCTTTTTCTTCCTTTTTTTCCAGTAAGATCCTATGAAAATTTAACTGTAGTCAGTTAAATCTAAGACTTTGATTATAATTCAATCAATTCATATTTAATTTCTAAGTTCTATGCAATAAATTTGTGGATAGTCTATCAAATTGATCACTTGATCGAGCCATAAAATGCATGAGATTCTAAAATTTTGACCGTACTTATATCTTATGTGTGTGTTTTTTTCATATTCTGTATATACATTTTTATACCAATTTTTTTAGAAGCATTTTTATACCAATTAAACTCAAAAGCAAAATGACCACCGTAAGAAGTTTTAAATGAAAGAATCAAATGAAGAATATACTTTTTCGTCAAAAATACCTCCTTAAAGCAAAAAAATTTAAATGAAGAAGAGTGGGTGGGTGGCTTTAATTTATTTGACTTTATTTGATTCTCCCTATTAATTTCCGGTCATGTTGGTTGTGGCTTTATTCTCCGTTTGTCATTAAGAAGCATCCTGATCTACTTCTTCTATATGACATGTGAATATATAACACATGCATATATACCTGCTCCTCCTTATGCAGGAAAAAGAAAAGCTCAATCACCAACCATTATTACTATAGTTGTTTCCGTGACGCTTTTTTGTTTCGCCTACGACTTCTTACGCAGAAAAAGAGCAAGAGCTGTAAGACTATTCTCATAGAAAACTGTACGTAATGCTCCAAAAAAAAGAAGAAGAAAAAAAGAAGCAATTACGTTACAGTTGTTTATCATTAAGATTGCGCTGCAAACGCAACCAATGAAGTAGCCTCATAGTCTCCTACAACCAAGAAGGCATAACATGGCATGATTCAATTATTACTATTTTATTTTGTGCAAAATAGAAAACTTGAAGAGAGTTTTAGTAGGAAGTAGTACCTCAACAACACAACCACCTAATTACGAGGAGTTTTTTTATTTATTAACTCAGTAAAATAACGAAGTTAAGAAAAAGATGTGAACGCATTTTCAAGCGTCAAATAAAATTGAACACAAATTTTGGAACAAGTTGGAATTGTTTATTGGGGTGGGGACGGCATCCTCGGATGACTTTGGTTAGTCTTCCTTTATATTTTATATTTTGATGTTTTTTATATTTTAAGAGATAATCTTCGAAAAGAAAAATGTAAAGATTCTTGCTTGCCACTGCTTCTACATCAATCCCTTCTCCGCCATCAGTCCATTACACTACCTACTCCCTCCAATACACTTCCCCACATTCCATTGAAACAGACCAAATAAAGAAATAACCTCCCCAAACTATAAAACCATTGGCTTCTCACAATGTCTATGCCTATGGTTTCCTACAAACTTGTGTTCCTCAATATTTCCGCTGCTGGAACAGTTGATGGGCCCTCCTTATCTTAACCACATTGCTTCACCGACAAAACCTTCCCTGCTAACAGTAACTATGAAATCCTTGCTGCAAAATTTTTGGTGATAAGTTTATACTAAAATCATTGCTATACTCTCATCCCCTTAGTCTTCTCTGACTCCAGCAGTAAAAATCTTTGCAGTCCCTGTTTAATGTGTTCGAAATTTCAACGTCGACTTGACATTATACACGAAATCTATAGAAGCCATTTATCTAGAGATTCCTGAACCGTCATACACTCCTGAATTAAGTACTGAATAAAAAAAAAACTCCCTCTTATTCAAGCTGCAAAACTCAAATTTATATTTTAATATCAGACGATCCTGTTGGTGGCGACAAGAAACCTTTTGCTCAGCCATCTTCTGTCGACCAAAAACTCCATAATTAATTTAATAATATTATGTTTCTGTTGCACTCCAATCCATATCTCTCTTGGTCACTAGCTTCTATATCTGCCACATATATTATATATAATTTTTGCACGTTATAATACTTGCGTCAACATCCACAGTTTGTGAAGCACACAAGCATTTCAAGCATCATCGACAAATTGCATTGTGTGTATATAGGCCTAACCCACGAAAGAAAAATGAAAAATCACAGGCCACATTACGTGCTGCGCTACTTGGAGTTATCCAAGCTGCAACTTGAGGGTTGCATTGTGCCCAGGCACATTAAATAATCATTGTAACAAACGCTAAATGGAAGAACCATGGAACCCACCCGTTTAATCAAATCAAGAATGTATATGAATTTCCGTCCAAATCCCTATGGTCACTAATCATAGGTCCTTCTTAAATATGGAGTCATGATTATTTATATTGGTAAAACATAGTCTTATGTTATAATTTCTATGATACAGGGTTTAAGTTTAAAATAAAAAATATAATTATTTATTTATTTTAAACAGAATTTCCGAAATTTTCAATCATTATATTCTTAATATAAAAATAAAACAGAACAATAAATAAATAAATCAAATCTATGAGGTGGGTAGGTACCCTAATATTCCCATTTTGTAGAATCTGTCTGCATAACGTAAGCATACTTTTCTACATACTACTATTGATATTTAATTGTTCTATTATCTTCTTTTTTTTGGGTATAATTGTTCTATTATCTTTAACCATAATCAGACAGCTTGAGCTTCACACCTTCTCACCAGGAAATGCAAATGACCATGTCTTCCCTCAAACTCGTATTCTACTTTTCCCTTCTTTCCTTCCTCAATTTTGCCGCCGCTGAAGCATATGGCCCTACATACCTTTACCACAATTGCACAACCAACAAAACTTTCACTCCCAACACCGCCTACCAATTCAACCTCAACACTCTTCTCTCTTCCTTATCTTCGTATGCCACCGCCAACAACGATTTCTACAACATTACCGCCGGCGCTACAAACACCAACGACGCCGTTTACGGCCTCTTCATGTGCAGAGGCGACGTGTCCCATCAGCTTTGTCAAGATTGCGTAGTAAACGCAACCAATCGGGTAGCCTCAGAATGTCCCTACAACAAAGAGGCCATTATTTGGTACGCTGAGTGCCTAGTTCGCTATTCCAACCGTTCTTTTTTCTCCACCGTCGACGAACGGCCTAGAGTAGGCTTGCTGAATACTGGGAATATATCAAACCAGGAAAACTTCAGTCGGTTATTAGCGAACACGTTGAATGATGTCGTGGTTGAGGCTGCCAACGCTGGGCCTGCAGGTACCAAGAATTTTGCGACAAAAGAAGCAAACTCCTCAGGGTTTGAAACGTTGTACAGTCTTGCACAGTGCACGCCCGATCTGTCAGGTGAAGACTGCAATAAGTGTCTACGTGACGTGATGGGAGATATTCCGTGGTGCTGTCTTGGAAGGCTAGGGGGAAGAGTTCTATATCCTAGCTGCAATTTGAGGTTCGAATTGTACCCTTTTTATCACAAAGACGTGCCAGAAGCTCCTCTCTCACCTCCCGTGGTTCATGGTTCAGGCGCTACTGGTAAACTCAACGTCCAAATTAATATTTCTTTTTTCTAAAAGATAGAAATTAATTTATAACTTACAAATAGGTAGCAATCATCTTTAATTTTGATTAGCAATTGCGGATCCTACACATACTGGGCTTCTATTTTGTCAATGCAGGAAAAGGGAAAGGCCAACCACAACAACGAACGATTATTATGGTTGTGGTCCCCATTGTTGCTTCCGTGATTCTTTTTTGTTTCGCCTACCATTTATTTCAGAGAAAAAAGAGGAACAGTTATAATACTATTCTACAAGAGAATTGTACGTACTAATGCCAACAAATAAAACTTCATCAATTTTTTTAAAATTAATTATAAATAAATATATAAATATGTTAAAAGTATATTTTATTAAAAATATGTTTTATATATATATATATATATTTGACTTACTTATAATTTCTATAGACCAAATTTATTTAACTTTTTAATTATTTTTTATTAAAACTAAGGGTAGCAAAGCAATTAACTTTAGTTTGCTTACTTAAAAATTTGTATATTGTCGTACGTAGTTGGAAATGAAGGCACCACTTTAGAGTCTTTGCAATTCAGTTTGACCACGATCGAAGCCGCAACAAATAAGTTTTCACAGGAGAACAAAATAGGAAAAGGTGGATTTGGGGAAGTTTATAAGGTGAGAAATAGGTTCGAAGATGTATAGATGTTAAGATTATTTTCTCTTGTTTATTAATGTCAATTGTTTTCTAAGGGCAATCTTCTTGATGGACGAGAAATAGCAGTAAAGAGACTTTCAAGAAGTTCTGGACAGGGTGCAAAAGAATTCAAGAATGAGATTTTACTAATAGCCAAACTTCAGCACCGAAATTTGGTGGCGCTACTAGGATTTTGCCTAGAAGAGCAGGAGAAAATACTTGTTTATGAATATGTTCCCAACAATAGTCTTGATTACTTTTTATTTGGTTTGTCACTTCTAAACTCATTTTAACTTTTAGTTGAAATTTATAACTCATGTTATAGATTTTATTAATTTGGTGTTTTCTATTTTACTTTAACTAATTATTTGACAATTTGCATTCGCTTATTTTCTCACTTGAGTCATTTGACAATTTCGTAGGTTCCCAAAAAAGAAGAGTATTAAATTGGCCAGAGCGTTATAAAATCATAGGAGGAATTGCTCGAGGAATTATTTATCTTCATGAGCATTCTCGTCTTAAAGTAATTCATCGTGATCTAAAGCCTAGTAATATTTTGTTGGACGACAACATGAATTCAAAAATATCAGATTTTGGCATGGCTAAAATGGTTGCTATTGATGAAAATGAAGGAAGTACTAATAGAATTGTTGGAACATAGTAAGTAATAAATTTTATGTTATTGCTTTTCTCATTTTTCATTTATATATTCTATTATATACCAATAAAAGAAGAAGAAGAAAATTTCATGACTTAATGCTACGTGTTGCTTGACCTATACGTAGAAAATTAAGTTTTTTCAGTTCTTGAACTTTAATGTTCTTTTAATTAGTATATCGGTTAAAATTCCATCATTCATATTAATGTTTTTTTTTTGCAGTGGTTATATGTCTCCCGAATATGCAATGTTTGGACAATTTTCTGAAAAATCAGATATATTTAGTTTTGGAGTTATGGTCTTAGAAATTATTAGTGGAAAGAAGAATGCTGCTTATTATAAATCACAGTATGTTGATGGCCTCTTGAGTTATGTAAGTATTGAGTACAGTTCTAATAATTTGTATCTTTTATTAGTATGGCTCAAATCATCATCTCAACCTTTGAAGCAAAATTAACAATGTAAAGGGCAATGATTTGAATATTAAATTTGACATAATTATTGTTGCAGGCTTGGAAGCAATGGAGGGATGAAAAATGGTTAGAAATATTGGATTCAAATATGACAGTTGGTTCAAATATTGGTGAAGTGATTAAATGCATACGGATTGGTTTATTATGTGTCCAAGAAAATCCAGATGCTAGGCCTTCCATGACTACGGTTATGTCTTATTTGAGTAATGATTCAATTCACTTGCCATTTCCTCAGGAACCAGTATTCTTCATGCACGGTCAAATGGAGCCACCAATCATTGGAGAAAGGGAATTAGGATGGACCAGCAATTCCAAACCATGCTCAGTCAATGAAATGTCTATGAGTAAATTCTTTCCTCGCTAGTATACGAGGCTTATATTTCTTTTTTTATTTTCCTTTGGGTGCTAGAGTTTAAGATTTCATTTAAAATATTATGTATCAATTGTAGTTCCATTGTTAGAGTTTATCTACTAAGAACTTCATCACCTTCAGCCATATTGAGAAGGGATATATGAGTTTTTTTCTCGCCCTCTTTCTCCTTTTCCTTTCATTAAGATGCTCTGATGATTTTTGTTGTTGTTGCATTTGTTTAAGCATTTACTGCTCAGAAACGTAGACCCGAAAAATGGTCTGTGTAATGGTTAGAACTCATCTCCAGATTTTGTGACAGAAACTTCGTTGATGATAACGACAATACAGTGACTAAAGCACCTTATTTGACTTAGAATATTCACGTTATGCGTTCCACAAAATAGCTCAAGAAAATTTCATCAACAATGTATTAGATGCTGTCTGTTTTTAAAAAAATTTAATTTAAATAAACAGATATAATAATATTTATTTTTAATTTTTTGTCCATCGATGCCAATTACTATTTCCATCAACTTTTCTTTCTTTCTTTCTTGTCCAATGTAACATGAGGGGAAGTTACATGGAAAGTAGAAGAGTAAGGAAAAAAAAAAGAAGGAAAGATCGTCGCTAGTATATTATCAGATGCATGCATCATTGACGTCATTGAACAGAGAATTGATAAGAAAAAAAAAACTGCTTCAAAAAATAGAAACATTTAAATTTACTTTTACTCTCACCCCTTCAGCCATCTCTGGCGCCGATTGTCAAAATCTCTGCTATCCCTATTGGATGTGTTTGAAACTTCAACTTGATTTTATAAAAGGAATTTATAGTGGCCATTTATCTACAGATTCCTTCGCCACCATACATTCCTGAGATTAGTATTGAATAAAAATAGGCTCCCTCTTTTACACGCCGTAGAATTCAGATGGATTTTTCTAATAACAGAGGATCATGCATGTTCGTGGTAACAAGAAACCTATTGCTTAACAACCAAAATTTGACCAAAACCTAGGTGTTATGTTTCACTCCAGTCCACATCTCTCTTTATTAATGGCTTCTTCTATATCTACCTCATATCAGCAACAATTTTTGCACATTATAATACTTGCGTCGACATCCACGCTTAGTGAAACAAACAAAAGTTTCAAGTATCAGCAACATAGACCCCTAAAATGGTCTGTGTAATGGCTAAAACTCATCTTCAGAGTTTGAGACAGAAACTTCGTTGATGATGATGATGCAGAGACTACAGCATCTTATTTTGACTTAGAATATTCATATTATGCGTTTCACAGAAAACCTTGAGAAAATTTAAGAATTTGTTTAAGTTGTCTGTTTCTTATTTTTTTTTAAAATAGAAAATATGATTAAAAATGTACTTGATATATAAAATTTAAGAGGAAGTGTTTTTTAAAAAAACATTTCTTAGAATAAGGTTAAAAAATGTCTAAAAGATGTGTTTACTATTTTTAAAATTTAACTGATGGCATTTTTATAATTAAAATAATATCATAATTACATGAGATTAAATTCAAAAATCAAGTTATATTTATGACCAATTAAATTTAAAAATACATATAAAAATTTTTTTAACTCCATAAAATAAATGTTTTTTAAAAGAATAAAAACTTGAAAATTAAAACATATTTTAAAAAATAAAAATAAAAATATTTTCACCAATCAAATTCATTTTAAAATTTGTCATTCAAGCTAACTAAGACACAGGTATGATTTGATTTGAATTGACGATGAATAAAGTACATGTAAACAAAAATTCCTGTCTGAAAGATTCCATATTCGAAAGTAACTATCATTGAGATGTCCGTGACTAAATTTTTCCCAAGCTCGATGTTGGCGCTTTACTTAACTACCGATAGAAAGCTATGAAAATTCTACACACGAGAAATATTCAGCATTTGCCTGTTCTGTAACTTCAACACGTAATTGGTATTTTCATTTGATTATATATATATATATATATATATATATATAAACATGATTACCTCTGTTTAAAGCAACCAATTATTATTTCCGTCAACTTTTCTTTCTCGCTTGTTCAATGTAACATAAGGGGAAGTGACATGGAAAGTAGAAGAGTAAGAAAAAGAAATAAATAAAAAAAGAGGAAAGAGCTGTACTAATATGTTATCAGATGCATGCACTTAGACGAACATTGAACGGAGAATCGATGAGGAAAAAACTGCATCAAAAAATACAACATTTGAACTTATTTTTTTTTATAAATAAAAGTAAGAAAAACTTATTTTTATTTTTTAAAAAAAATTACATATTTTTAAAACAGTTTATCAATTTTTTTATATTTTTGTTATACAGAATAATTTTTAAAAATAAAAAAAAAATTAAATAAATCTATGAATTTGTTTGATTTTATTTTTTTAAAATTATGTTTAAAAATTGTTTTACAAAATAAAAATAAAAATAAAATTGTTTGAGAAACTATTTTAAAAACATAAGGTTTCTTTAAAAACTGTTTTTAAAATAATTTTTTTTTATTTTAAAAAATAAAAAAATAATTTATCATCTGCTGCTCAGAACTATAGACGATAAAAATCATTTTGGAAGGATTATATTTTCTAAATTATATTTTTAGTCACGGTCTATGAGTTGACTGAAAGATTCCATATTCAAAAGTAACTACTGCTGCAGCACTACCTTAAAATCATTTTGAAAGGATCAAACCCAATTTGAATTGTTGGATCTGAGATTAGAAAAGATTGCCAGTCAAACTATTCATCAGCAATAAATAACTATGATTGAGACGTCCGTGACTAGGTTTTTCCCAAGGTTGATGTTGATGCTTTACTGGACTACCTTCTGATAGAAAGCTATGAAAATTGTGCGGAGAAGAATTACTAACATTTGTATGTTCTATAACTTCCGCGCGTTATAGGTATTTTCATTTGATTTTATATCTAATGTCATAGATAAACATGATTACCTCTCTTTTAAAGCAACCAATTATTATTTCCATCAACTTTCCTTTCTTTCTTTCTTGTCCAATGTAACATAAGGGGAAGTTACATGGAAAGTAGAAGAATAAGGAAAAAAGAAGAAGGAAAGATCGTCACTAGTATATTATCATATGCATGCACCATTGACGTCATTGAACAGAGAATTGATGAGAAAAAAAAACTGCTTCAAAAAATAGAAACATTTAATTTTTCTTTTACTCTCAGCCATCTCTGGCACCAATTGTCAAAATCTCTGCCCATTGGATGTGTTTGAAACTTCAACTTTAACTTTATTTTATAAAAGGAATTTATAGTAGCCATTTAGCTACAGATTCCTTCGCCACCGTACATTCCTGAGATAAGTATTGAATGAAAATAGGCTCCCTCTTTTTCATGCTGTAGAATTCAAATGGATTTTTCTAATAACGGAGGATCATGTTCGTGGCAACAAGAAACCTATTGCTTAACAACCAAAAGTTGACCAAAAACTAGGTATTTTAATAGTATTATGTTTCACTCCTGTCCACATCTCTCTTTATTAGTGGCTTCCTCTATATCGGCCACATATCACCATCAATTTTTGCACATTATAATACTTGCGTCGAAATCCGCACTTAGTGAAATAAACAGAAGTTTCAAGCAATCCCAACGCATTATGCAAATATAAGCCTAACCCACAAAAGATTACCAAGTGCTTTTTGAGGAGGAGGAGAAAAACCAGTTCCTCATTTTATTATACCCAGTTCATGAAATAGCATTGATCATAAGAAAATGTTTTGCTTCTTGAGTTCTATTAAGGCCTTTCTGCTTCTCTGCTTCTCTATAAGCCTTTTGACTGGGGGAACCCAAGCAGATCCTACTTTCATCTATAACTTCTGCCCAAACACAACCACTTTTGCCTCGAATAGCACCTACCAAACCAATCTTAATCAGTTACTTTCTTCCCTCTCGTCAAACGCCAATCAAAGTGATGGGTTTTACAATGCCACCGTCGGTCAAAACAACCCCAGCAACACCGTCTACGGCCTCTTCCTCTGCCGCGGGGACGTCACTATTCCAACATGTGAAGACTGTGTTTCCACGGCAACCAAACAGGTCCTTCAAAAATGCCCCAATGAGAAAGAAGCTGTCATTTGGTACGACGAGTGCTTGTTACGATACTCCAACAAGTCTTTCTTCTCCACAGCGCAAGAAAGCCCCTTTATTGCTTTGTTGAACACCGGTAATGTCTCTGAGCAGAGTCGTTTTATGCAATTGTTGGCTGATACGATGCGTGCCGTGGCGGAAGAAGCAGCAAATGGTGGTGGTGGGAAGAAATTTGCTACCAAAGAAGCCAATTTTAGTTCTTTTCAAAATCTCTACACTCTTGGGCAGTGCACGCCGGATTTATCAGCGAAGGATTGCAATACGTGTCTGCAAATAGCAATTGCAGACCTACCCAATTGCTGTGATGGGAAGCAGGGAGGAAGAGTTCTCACTCCCAGTTGTTACGTGAGGTACGAACTGTACCCATTTTACCAAGACGTGCCTTTGTCATCAGCTCCTTCGCCAGAATTGACTTCCAAAAGTAAGGAATTCCAACGGTATCTCCACTTCCAATAGAGCTGTTATATAACGCTTCAAATTGTAATTGGATACTATATATTTTGCGGTGTAATAGTATCTATATCAGTGTCAGTTTTATTATATGTGTATCTCAGAGAAAAATTGATTAGTTTGGCGAAATAATTAGTGATGGATGTGGTGTACGCCTGATTTATCAAAGAAAATATATATTCCTTTGAAGCATATGGTTGTTTGTTCAGGTAAAAGCAAGATCTCAGCTGGGATAATTATTGCCATAGTTGTTCCAGTTGTGTTATTCATATTGCTTGTCTCGCTCAGCTGCTGGTACCTAAATAGGAGAGCAAGGAAGAAGAAGCATAGTTCAGTTCCTGAACACAATGGTATGATAAATATTGGTGTTCATGTTTTGATACAATTGCAGTTTTAAGAATCCATGAAAGTGAGGAAGTTGCCTTTGTTGAGTAGGATCCCAATGGACTAATAGTTTTCTATTTACGTTTCAAAAGTGAACTGTGAACTAAGCATAAGCAACTTTTTGTGTTCCACTGTTTTTTAACTATTTATTTGTGTAGCTGATTAACTATTTGTTTTTGGTCATATAGTTGAGATTTCAACTGCAGAGTCCCTGCAATTTGATTTGGATACTATCAAATCAGTCACAGACAACTTTTGCTCTGACAATAAATTGGGTGCAGGAGGATTTGGTGAGGTTTACAAGGTATACAAATCGATCTTGATATCAGAAAATGGAATCACAATCAGAATTTCAAACTTATTGGTTTTGGTAAATGGTTTCCTATAGTGGTTATTTTTATGGTCAGGGTACACTTCCTGGTGGACAAGATATAGCTGTGAAGAGGCTATCCAGCAGCTCTAGACAAGGTGCAGAACAGTTTAAGAATGAGGTTGTTACGATGGCACGACTTCAACACAGAAATCTTGTAAGGCTACTGGGATTTTGCTTGGATGAACAAGAAAAGATACTCATCTATGAATTTGTGCAAAACAAAAGCCTTGACCATTTTCTGTTTGGTAAGTTTTTCAAAAGTATTTTTCTCCATTTATGTGCATTTGAATGAGGTTACTTCAATATGGATCTGAATCTAATTTCTTGTCCTTATAATTAACATCTGTTTCTTGTTAATTGTAGAGCCTGAGAAAAGAGGTAAATTAGATTGGTCAAAACGTTACAAGATTATTGGAGGAATTGCACGTGGAATCCTTTATCTTCATGAAGATTCTCGGCTTAAAATTATACACCGCGATCTCAAAGCTAGCAATGTATTGTTGGATGAAGATTTCAATCCCAAAATTTCTGATTTTGGCATGGCCAGGATTTTTGGAGTCGATCAAACTCGGGCAAACACAAATAGAGTTGTTGGTACCTAGTAAGTAGTTGAATTTTCGTTTAGTCACTGAATAAAGTTACTAGTGCTTCAACGAAGTTTGTGGGGAAAGATTAGGGCACTAGACATTAATTAATTTATCATATAATGTACGGTGTTTTGCAGTGGCTACATGTCTCCAGAATATGCAATGCATGGACATATTTCAGTTAAATCTGATGTGTATAGTTTTGGTATCTTAATTCTGGAAATCATTAGTGGCAAGAAGAATACATCTTCTGTATCAGGTTACGCTGAGAACCTGTTAAGTTATGTAAGTTTGAAAATACAAAAATTATTTTATATATACGATGGAAGAAAGTTTTAAATCTTGAAGTGATTGGTTATATGATTGAATTGCAGGCTTGGAAGCTCTGGAGGGAGGGGAAACCAGTGGAACTGTTGGATCCTGTTCAAAGGGATTCTTATTCAAGATATGAAGTTATTAGATGCATTCATATAAGCTTGTTGTGTATTCAAGAAAACCCAGCTCAGAGACCTACTATACAGTCCATCATTGTCATGCTGAATAGTAACTCTATCACCCTGGCTGACCCTGAGAAGCCAGCACTTTTGGATTATACCAGTACAGATTCATGCAAGCCAACCATGGAGCAGTCTGATCAATCTACAAGCAAGTCAGTGCAGTGGTCCATTGACGAAGATACGATTTCTGACTTATACCCTCGATAGTTCTCTTTTCTGAACAAGTAAATGTTGTGGTGGTACCAATAGCTTTTGCAAGACAGAATTTTTGTTCAATTTTTAGCAGTATGCACGAAGAGAGATGAATTTTTAATACTCTCTTTGAAGGATGTCTTCGGAAGTGAAAATGTAATGGCTACTAGGAACTTTTTTCCAGAAATTTTTTTTCCCAATAGAAGAAAAAGACAAATACAAAAGCTTGACTTACTTAATTGACTTGAGTCTTGAGACAAGCATTAGCACAAACTGAATAACAACACTCTAGCTCTGGCTTCCCAACATGACATAATAAGAACAAAGTTTCTTTGCTTTGTAGTAAAATCTGGGTTGACGATGGAACTAACTTATAATCTTCTAATACTAGCAACTTTAACGATTGAATTGAGTTTAAACTTGGTGGCAGCATGAAACAAATTATAGATTCATTGTCCCTTTGAGATTATTATTATTTTTCCTCCCATGCTGACAGTGCTGTTCTGATGGCTTTGGTTTGTAGTTTGTTACATGTCTCCTGACTGAGTAAGCAATGCTTCAAAGTTACTCCGTTACTCTGCCAGCGCCTAGGCAGCCTGCATTTTTCCTGTACAATTGAGCTTTAGCGCAATTGGGGTTATATTTTATTATTTTATCTCCCATTTTTTGATATTTTAAATATTATGATATAAAATAATAGAATACAATATATTATGGTATTTAAAATTTCTATGTTTAATATAATTATTAAAAATTATGATAAAAATAACCAAGTAAATATTTTATAAAAAAATAATAAAATTAAAAGTATAAATTATTATAATTTTACAGTGCTATCCCATACCATTTAAAGTAGTGACACCCAATACGTTGTCATATCTTAAATAAAAATAATCATCTGAATTACCATCCTACTAAAATAAATATTTGTAGTTTCAATATTCTAACACAATTGAAAAATATACTTCAGAGCTAATCCCCACAAAAAGAGAAAAAAAGAAGAAGAAAAAAAAGAAGAAGAAGTAAAACTTGACTTGCTTGCTTTAGTTTCAGTGACTTGCGGCAAGTTGTCCATTAATCCCGTCAGCTGGTAGGGCAAACCATGACGTGAATATTTTGTTCAATATATGTAGACCCTGAAAAGCAAAGAGCATTGGTTTGTTTGGATCAGACAAGACGTTACAAGGTTATTTGGAGGATTGGTCAAGGCATTCTTTGTCTTCGCGAAAGTTTAAGGTTCAGAATAATATACCGTGATCTCAAGGCTAACAACGTATTATTAAATGGAGATATAAATCCGAAAATTTTAAATTTTGACGTGGCAAAATTAACCGGAGTTGATCAATCTCAAGCAAAAACCTTTAGGATCATTGGGACATGGTAACTACAAAGTTTCTTTTCTTTCTAGTAAAATCTGGATTCATGACAGAACTAACTTATAATCTTCTAATACTAACAGCTTCAACAATTGCATGGAGTTCAAATATGTTGGCAGCATGAAACAAATTATAGATTCGTTGTCACACTAAGATTTTTGTGTGTGTTTTTTTCCTCCCTCGCTGACAGTACTGTATTGATGGCATTGGTTTTTTGTGTGTTATATATCTCTTGAGTATGCAATGTAAGAAGAATTCTGTGTGAATTATGATGTATACAATTTCGGAATCCTCATTATGGAGAGTATAAGTGGCAAGAATAGGTCTTCCTATCAAACAGATGATGCTGAGGAGCTTGTGAGCTTTGCGAGTAGAGCAAGTATAATAATTTTGTCCTCCTCGGGATAATTCATACGCTTGATCATCTGCTTTTAGTGAAAAAGGAAAAAAGTGCAGATCACATGATAACAAATACTTGATGAAATTCTGATACAGGCTTGGAAACTATACTCCAAATGAAGTTATCAGGTGCATCCACACTGGCTTACTGTGTGTTCAAGAAGACCCAGCAGATAGACTTACAATGGCGTCAATAGTTCTCATGCTTGATAGTTATTCTGCCAACACCAAAGCAGCCTGCATTTTCCTGTACGGTTTGGTCAAATCCATCGAACCAAACACTCGGGCTTAGCGCAAAATGAAATTATGGAACGGATATTTTTTTTTTAATGGTATTTTAGATATTATAGTACACTAACAATAATTTAATATTTTTTTATTAAGTAAAATTAATTATATAAATTAAATAATGTTATAATGATATATTATAAATAAAATTAATAAAAATATTATTAATATCTATTTTTTTTTTATTTTTTTTGACTTTTTCTTATTTATAAATATCAAGCTGTTATTTACCTAATTTACTTTTCGTATAAAATTTTTTATAAGTATTTTTTACACATAATTAAATTATTTTAAATATAATTTCACTATTTTTATTATATCTCTTTTAGTGTTTATATATTTAATTTAATATTTTTATTTTTTTAATATTAAATTTATTTTTATATTATTTTAAAATAATTTAATATTTAAAATTATATAATATTATTAATTTTATAACTATACGATAATTTTTTTTTAATATTAGAGTATATTATATTATAATATTTAAAATTTTTATGTTTGATATAATTATTAAAAATTATTATAAAAATAATATAATTAATATTTAAATATTATTTTATTTAGTATCATCTTAAGTCTTATAATATTTTTATTTTTGAATGACGAACCTCATTTTAAAGGGAACGAATTTTTTATTATAAAGCACAACACAACATTGCATATTATGTCTCGTAACTGAGAGGGACTAAACGACTGATCTTTGAACCAATCGTCTGGTCACGAGACAGTCACAGTCAGGCGACTGGTCCATTGATCTGTGAGTGGGAGAGAGAGAGAGTGTAGAGGATCCGGATCCCATTTTAAATACCCATCTGCCTAAAACAAGCTATAGCAGTCATATATTATACTGAAATTAAGATATTAAATGCCCCTGTCGTTGGTACTCCAACCTGACTGATTGATCTACGCTTACGCAGAAAAAAACAAAATTCCAGCGTTGGCATTAAATGCACCATTTTTTTTATACCCATATTTCTTGTACGATACATTTTGGACTGGCAATCATTTTATATAATCTGGTTGATAGAGGTAAAACTTGAAAGAAGGATTAGAAATAAAAGTGAAAATTGAAATATATTTAAACATAATCAGTAATTATTGAAATTGTAGAAACAAGACATGTTTCTCCAAGAAGAACAAGGAGAGAGAGAGGAGCGACTTTTTTTTTTATCACAAAATTATTATAATTTTTTATTGTTGAAATTATGTATTTTAATATACGGCTAATATTTAGGATAAAATATTAAATTTTATTTCGAAATACTGTTTTAATAATTTTAAAAATAAAAATATTTTAAAATGTTTCAAAAATTTTAAAAAAATTTTAAATAATATTTTTTAAAATTTTAAAAGATTTTAACATAATATAAATATATAAAATTTGAAAGAAAGATTAAAAATAAAAGTGAAAATTGAAATATATTTAAACATAATCAGTAATTATTGAAATTGTAGAAACATGACATGCTTCTCCAATAGGAACAAGGAGACGGAGGAGCGACTTTTTTTTTTTAATCACAAAATTATTATATTTTGTTGTTGTTGAAATTATGTATTTTAGGATATATAAGAATAGGCATTATTTGTTGGGTTCATACGATAGTGATCCGTACGGAATGTCATGTCATTTTCGTGCCGACCCAATCTTAGGACGACTTTTGGTTCGCCTTTCTTTATTTTCCACAACCAAAACTCACGGTTTTCCATCTGACATTTTGACCGTTTTATTATTATTTTTTTTTAACATCCATTTTCCGACGGATAATTAACCAATATTTTTCACAACTAATCTCCGAAAAAGAAAAAAAACTGGGAATAAAAAAGTAAAAATTGACTTGCTTTCCTCAGTTTCGTTGACTTCAGTTAATCTCAGCTTCGCCATTAATCGCCTCTCTGGCGGGGCAAACCACGTGCAAATATTTACCTCCTCAGATAATGCTCTGCCCCGCTCGCCATTACAAAACACGGGGAAAACTCCACGTACTATAAAACCATTGGCTTCTCAGGCCCATTTCCATGTTCATGGCTATACGGCACATTTTGACATTTTCATTATTTTTAAAAAAATTAAACATACAAATAGTTATTAAAATAACACTGTACGAAAATTTTAATTTCAAAAAAATATACTATTTTAAATGGATTAATTTTTGAAAAATATAAAATTTTGACAAGTTAATCTTATTGTTAAATTTTTCACATTTTTAATTAAAAAAATTTGACTTGAAATGATATAAAAGTCGCTTAATTCTATTTACATTTATTTAAATATAATATAATATTTTAAAAGTTTTTAAGACAATTTTTTAAAAATTTTTAAGATTACCTATTTTGAAAATTTTAAGTCTTTTCTTATATAAAATAAAAATAAAATTAATTGATAAACTATTTTAAAAAAAGTTTGATTTTTGATTTTTTGAGTGTTTTTAGAATAAAAATAAGAAAAAAAATTCTTTTTATTTTAAAAATAAAAAAATATTTTTAAAAACAATTACAAAGGGCCGTGAATCTCTGCTTGTGAGGAGGCCTTGCAGCATTTATATCAACTTTTTTTAAAAAAAAGAAAAAAAATATAAAGGAGGTAATAACAAAATCAATTTGTAATAACTTTATATTATTTAAAAAAAATATTTGGTACACCAATAATAGATAATTTTTTGTCTATTAGCGATGTCTAAATTACGACACGTGGTAAGAATAATAGTTTTTAAAATTATTTTTATCATATGTCATAATTTAAATATCGCTGATGGACAAAATATTATTCACCGTTGGTATACTAAATACTATCTCATTTATTTATTTTAAACTAACTCGATAATTTCCGAACCTGAAAGCTCAACCTATGATTCTAAATTATGCGAGGACTTGACTTGTCTGCCTCAGTCTCGACTTACGTCAAGCTTTTCCATAGATCCCTCTTTAGCAGGCAAGCCATGGGCAAATATCTACCTCCTCTTATGCACCCAACTGGCCATTTTGAAAATCACCATCTTAGCACAAATTGAATTCCCCACCATGGCCGTGCTCTCAACGAGTAACAGAGCCATTACTACAACCATGTTTTCCTTCAAACTTGTCCTCCTCTTTGTGCTTCTTAGCTTCCTCACTTTTACAACTGAAGCAGCAGATGGCCCGACTTTCCTTTATGAGAACTGCACGAGCAATGAAACTTTCAGTGCAAACAGCGTCTTCCAATCAAACCTCAGGACCCTCTTCTCTTCCTTAACTTCCAACGCCACCGACAACTCCGGATTCTACAACACCACCATCGCCGCCGGAAACCACTCCGATGCAGTCTATGGACTCTTTATGTGCCGAGGTGACGTCACCCCTGATGTCTGTAGAGGATGCGTTTTGAACGCAACCCGAAAACTGGGGGGTCAAGGCTCAGACCCTTGCCGGTTTTCTAAGGTAGCTATAATATGGTATGATGAATGCATGGTTCGCTATTCCAACCGGAATTTCTTCTCCACCGTGGCTACAAGACCTAGATTGGGTCTGTTGAACACCGGGAATATCTCCGATTCAATGAAAGAAAGCTTCATGCGTTTACTGTACGTCACCTTGAACGAAACGGCAGATAAGGCAGCGAATACTCCTATAGGGGTTAAGAAATATGCGACAAGGTCAGCGAACCTGTCTGCGTTTCAGACACTATACACTCTAACACAGTGCACACCGGACCTGTCGCCCCAAGATTGCAGGAGGTGTTTGAGTACAGTGATTGGGGATCTTCGGTGGTGTTGTTTAGACAAGATTGGAGGAAGAGTTCTATATCCCAGCTGCAACTTCAGGTATGAATTATACCCCTTCTATAGAACGGCTTCCCTGGCACCAACCCCTACACCAGCAGGACTTGTTCCTCCTACAACTTCTGCAAGACAGAAAGGTAAATTTTAAGAGGAGTCTTTCTAGTATTTTGCTTTTATGGGTTGGAATTAGAATTCGGCAAGGGAAAATTGCAGGGGAAGACCCAAAAAACAGAGGCGGGGAAAAAAGGGGAGAGGGAGAATTGAAAAAATGGATCACAAGCAGTAAATATCTTGAGAAAACGAGACTTAAACTTGAATATGATGAAATCATTTTCAATATCTAGAACGGAAGTATTCTTGGCTTAAACATTTCAGTGAAATGAAGTTCTCCACAAGTCACTGCCAAAAAATTACCTTTATAAATATATGATACCAGCTAATTTAAGCTTTTTTTTTTCCTTTCTGATTTTTCGATGATGCAGGAAAAAGTGGGATCTCATCGGGGACAATTGTTGCCATTGTGATTCCAATTACAGTGGCTGTGCTTCTGTTCATCGTGGGCATTTGTTTCTTAAGTAAAAGAGCAACGAAGAAGCGTGGGTCTGTCCAGGAAGGGAAAAGTAAAGATCCTTTCAGCTATTTGAAACGATCTTACATTTTATTATGGGTTATATTTGGTTGCTCTTCTGTTGTCATTTTATCTCATGCACATACCATTTTGGCGCCTAGGTGCAAATGACATCACCACTCTGGAGTCTTTGCAATTTGATTTCAGTACAATTGAAGCGGCCACAAACAAGTTCTCTGCAGATAATAAGCTAGGTGAAGGTGGATTTGGAGAGGTTTACAAGGTACGAAATTGGTATGCTTTTTTATTCTTTTATAGGAAAGAGATTATACTACTCTGTACTTGAGTTAATTTTATCTACGAAATTCAGGGCACTCTTCCAAGTGGACAAGAAATAGCAGTGAAGAGACTCTCCCAAAGCTCTGGACAAGGTGTAGAACAATTTAAGAACGAGGTAATGGTGGTTGCCAAACTTCAACACAGAAATTTAGCGAGGCTTCTGGGATTTTGTTTGGAAGGAGAAGAAAAGATACTTGTTTATGAATTCGTGCCCAACAAAAGTCTTGACTACATTCTTTTTGGTAGGTTCATCTTATCCCAATTTAAATTTTCCAAATTTTGCTTGATTCAGTATACATGAGACCAAAGTAGAGATAGCTAACCTTAACTGATATTGAAACGGCTGAGTATTTATTGACTAATAATGTAGACGCTGAAAAGCAAAGTGAGTTGGATTGGACAAGACGCTACAAGATTATAGGAGGGATTGCCCGAGGCATTCAATATCTTCACGAAGACTCTAGGCTTAGAATCATACATCGTGATCTCAAAGCTAGCAATGTATTATTAGACGGTGATATGAATCCAAAAATATCAGATTTTGGCATGGCAAGAATTTTTGAGCTCGATCAAACTCAAGGAAATACCAGTCGGATTGTTGGGACATAGTAAGTAAATATTTTCAAAGCTTTCTTGCAGAGCCCATGTTTGTTAAAGCATATATTTCTGTTCTTAACAATCTAACAACCAGAATTAGTTTAAATATCTTAACATTTTCACTTAAAACAACAAAGAATTGCCACTAGTACAGACTTGCATGTTTTTGCCAAATGCTGACAATGCTGTATTGATGGTTGTATTTTAGTGGTTACATGTCTCCTGAATATGCTATGCACGGCGAATTCTCTGTTAAGTCTGATGTTTATAGCTTTGGAGTCCTCCTTATGGAGATTATAAGTGGTAAGAAGAATAGCTCTTTCTATCAAACAGATGGTGCTGAGGATCTTCTGAGCTATGTGAGTATAGCGAATATTATACTACTTTTTTTTTTCAGCTAATCATGCTTCCAGTGAAAGGGAAAAATATGGTTTGACATCATAAACAATATTTTGATACAGGCTTGGAAACTAAGGAAGGATGGTGCACCCTTGGAAATGGTGGACCCGACATTAAGAGGATCGTATGCTCAAAATGAAGTCATCAGATGCATCCACATTGGTTTACTGTGTGTCCAAGAAGATCCAGCAGATAGACCAACAATGGCATCAATATTACTCATGCTTGATAGTTACACTGTTACTCTGCCAACACCTAAGCGGCCTGCATTTTTTCTCCACAGTGGAACCAATCCAAACATGCCAAAGCAGTTCCGATTTGGTCAATCTACAGACAGTTCAATACCAATGTCTGTCAATGAGATGTCAGTTAGTGAAGTAATTCCACGATAAGCTTGAAAGTTTGAGGTTTGATAACATAAGTATCTATGTCGGTTCTAGGTTTGAACGCATAAGTATCTATACCTAAGTGATCAGTTAAGAAACACAGCTTCTTTCGACCGAAGTTTAAACTCTTGTAATATTAAGTTTGTAGGTATTTACTTATCCGTATGAAAATAACATCTGCGGGTCATTTAGGCAATGTTGCATTTAGTGCAATGGGGTCTGTGGATGACTTCTTGCTTTCCCTACGCAAATTGTAAAACTGTTGTCCATGTTGAAATAGTGTAGATAGTGTTTTCAACATTTTAAATTCATAACAATGCATCTTTTTGAACTATGTTAGTTAATGTTATCAGTTCGTACTCAGCAACATTACGAAGACAGAACATCTGAAAGAAAATTCACATTATTTAGTCCTAAAGATCTGCAATTCTACAGGTAGCAGCAGCAACACCGCTTGCTATAGAATAATAAGGATTTCTGTAACTCATAATTACTGTAAGAATAAATAATATGAAGCACTTTGCCACTATATTTGTTCGATAGTACGGCTGTCGAAGGATTTGAAAAAAAAAATGTCATACATTCTTATGCACCCAAGAAAAACAACGAATCAAAGGGGGTTTGTCTTATGTGGGTGCTCCTACTTTGAAGATAAGATGACAGACAACTTTCCATGGTGAGCAGGAAATCCACAAATTTTCTAATGCAACCAGGGTCCCGCGATGGTGACATACAATCTTAAGCCATCAAAATTGACTTCAAATGCTATCCCATTAATCTCTAGCAAGCTTCAGTGAGATATTTCTTCACTTTTGGTAGGACTAGTTCCTAGTGGGGCAGGTCATAACTCAACCACTGCGTTCTTTTGTTATCTTCCTCACTCATCTAATAATTCTAATTCATCGCGAACTGGGACTTTTCCTCATAGTCGTTGTCCCCGCTGAATATGTTTGAGAAAATAGAATGGTGGAAAATTGTTTCAGTTATTGTCGCAGCCGCCTAACTCCACGTGATTGTTCCCTTTTGTATAATGTATCTTCACCCACGTTCTGGTTCTAGTGGTTGTCTGCATCTGATCCAAACTAGGCCTCAAACAAAAATTTAGGTTCTATTTAATAGATGACAACAGAGAATAAAAAAAGAATAGATTCAAATAAAAAAAAAAATGAATTCAAATAGAATAGAATAGAATGTTATGATTAAAATTATGTTCGATAAATTAATAGAATGAAATAAAATAAAAATTATCAAAAAGATAAAAATATTTTTAAAAAATAAAATTATTATAGTAATATTATTTTAACTTAAAAAATTATTTTAAATATTATAAATAAAAAATAAAATAAATTATTATTAATATAAAATTTTAAATTAAATTTTGTTAAACAATATTGAAAATTTTAATTTAAATATATATATTTTTAATTATAAAATTTTTTATAAATAAATAAAATAATAAAAGATATTTCAGTCTTTTTACTTTTTATTTCATCGCATTGGAGGAAATAATCAGCATTCTGTGAAACCTACAATTTTTATCACTTTTAACTATCAAACTAAAAAATAGAATATCCATTCTATTTTATTTTATTCTATGCTTTTATTTTTATCTATCAAACGAGCTTTAGGACACAATTTAAAAAACAGCCTACAGTAAACCTTTATCCAAACGGACACCACCAAAATGCCTACGTCCAAGTACTCTGTTTTTCCCACTCTGTTTAGCTTCCTAATCTTTCAAAGCGAAGCAGCTCCAATTTACAGTTCTCATTATTGTACAAGTTCCATTACTGACCAACAAACAGCACATTTCAAACCAACCTCAATCTCCTCCTCTCTTCTCTTTCTTCCAAGGCCAGTGACGGCAACCATTTCTGCTGAAGAACTGGCAACGACACCCCTAACGCGGTGAACGGCCTTTTGCTCTGCCGTGGCGACACCCTAACCGCCGCCTGCCACGAATGTGTCTCCACCGCAACCAGAGAGATAAAACGCCGATGCCCCGTTGAGAAAGAGGCCATAATCAGGTATGATGTGTGCATGTTGCGCTACTCCAACCAATCTTTCAACAATATAGTACCTTCGACGGATTTGTCGGATTCGACGAGCGGTAGCTGCGGCAGACATATACCGCTTCAATGAATTGGTGGCGGACATGTTAAATGCTCTGGCAACGAAAGCTTCGAATTCCCAGAACGAGAAGTTCGCAACGGAGGAACTAAACTTCACAAGCTCACAGAGCCTGTTTGGGTTAGTACAGTGCACGCCGGATTTGACTGTGTTTGAGTGTTATGTGTTTCAGAAGCGCCATTGCATCTGTTCCCAATTGCTGCGATGGAAATCGAGGAGCGAGGGTTTTGCTTCCTGGCTGCAACATCAGATATGAACTCTGCCCATTTTTCAATTCCACCCAAAATCTCTTCCTCCGGCCATACAACCTCATCCTTCAAGAAGAAGCCATGTTTCAGTAATTCTTGAATTTGTTATCCCAATTGTTGCTTCGCTGGTGCTTTTCATCTTTGGCTTCTGTTCTTTCGTGGGACGGCAAGCTAAAAATATGATAATATTGTGGAAGAAAACGGTAATAAGATTTATTCCTAGTCTCAGTTTTTACAAGTAATTATTTACTTCGCTTAAGCTTGGTTCTAGGCTGCTAACTCCTTTTCCATTAAAAATATACACAGAATTATTCTGAGGTATAGATGAGAGTGATCATGGGCTAGATTCAGAAGATAAGGATCTCACTGAGAATTTTCAGAAGTAGATTATTGGGACAAAGTTATTGTTGAAATTCAAGACTTGTGTTTATTTATAAGCTTAAATTTGAACGATGCAACAGCTTTGGAAGCGTAGGAATCCATAGTCATGTAATCTCTTTGAAGTCATTGCTCTGGGGTGTTGAGAAAGATCCTACACAACTCTCATCTTAAGCAATTCTTTTGGCCAAGGGTTGTTGCTAGCCTTTATGCCTTCTGAAACCATTAAGGAAGACTGCGGAGTCTGCCCATAAAAGAGCTACTTCCAGTAAGCATGTGACCCGTTTTTAGAAGTTTGAATTTGTAGTAGTTGTTTTGGATTGAATTCCGTAGGTTTGTTGAAGATAAACTTTGACCACGGGCAGATTTGGTTTATGACTTGCAATATACTAATAAATATCGGACCATCTCATTTGAGAAATCTGTATATCTTCTTTTGTTGAGTGTATAAACGTTCGTAGAAATACCGTATCTTTATATTATACAAGTATGTTCATCAGTTTCAGTACATACATGACACAATGTCAACTTAAAAAAAATGCCCCAAAAATGCTGCCACGTGCGGTGCGTGTCAGGTTGGTAGGACCACAATTTTGAATCATAAGATCATCCAACTCAACTCCTGGACCCTCGCCGCACAAATATCTGGCATTTGCTCCCAAATTTGTTTTATTTCACGAGCCGGAAAAGGATGTGAGTAATATAAATATCTAACATAGTACGATATTGTCTCAAATAATTGAAGCTAAAATATAAATACTGATCCCTAGTAGTCCGGTAAATTTAAAATGGTGTTTGCTCCCCAATTTGCATAAACCCACGAGCTATAGAGCAAGTGCCATCTCCCGAATGACATAATAAATTCCTGTCCGCTTTAGCCATCAAAATTGACTCGGGAGCCCTTGCCTCTTTAGTCATTTCACTTCTTTCTCCATCATGTATGACGTATTACTAATTTCCCATTCTTCCCTTGATTTTTATATGGCGTTCTGCTGACACTTCCAGCCTCCTCCTGCCCTGTGGAATCGGTTAAAAGTGTTGAAGTGAATATACAAATTGTTCTACAGAGGTGAAATATTGACTCTCACAGTGTTTGATTTAAAGTTTAGAATTTTAAATTTTTTTTTAACAAAAATGAAGTAAAAGTAAAAAAATAAATTATTTAATTTAATTTAATTTAATTTGAAAAGAGAAATTTTATTTATTTATTTAATTTATACAAAAAAATAACTGTTATGACTTTTAATTTAAATAAATATGTAATAAAATAAAATAGAATATTTTTTAAAAATATTTTTATTTTTTTTATTTATTTATACTTTTTTAAAAAAAATTAAGGGAAAAGAGAGATTTTACACCTTCCTCTCCAAATTATTGACACAGTTAAGAAAATCTCATTCTTCTCTTTCTCTCTCCTCCGTTCCCCACCAAGATTATCTTTACTTAAGCCATCTCCAATGAGGGTTGTTTAACTCTCATTAGGTTATTTAAATCTAACATATGTTCACGGTGGTAAAGAAAGAGGCAAAGATTTTAAGTACTGTAAGACCAATTTAAGCTCCTAAAACAAAGTTTTACGGTTGGAGATACTCTCTAGTGCTTGTTAGAAAAGTCACAGGTAGTGTATCACTGAATTCTCTCCCCCACCCCCCCTCTCTCTCTCTCTCACCTGCTATGTTACACTAATCTCCACCGTGATATGCTTGACCTTCTTCTCGTTAGTCACATCACCCCCGCTTAAGAATAGTCAAAAAATTGCTTTCTTGACTTGCGTCAACCATGGCTTTTCCCCCACAAACTCATTATCTCCCAGGGTTTAATGCAAAACTTGAAAGATTCAATCAATAATGAAAGGGGAGAATACATAGTTTTTAATATCATAGACTATCCTTTCTGCAACGGTGGAGAAAGAAAAATATTGTTCACAAACATGTCTATCTTCAGATCCTCTTCGACCCACTTCATACTTCTCTCTCTATATTATAGAGTAGCCTTATTCCAAGATGCTTATCTGCAAATGCTCTGTAACGCCACTTTTTCTTCTTTCTCTATTTTTGTTGCTTAGCCCTACAAGTGAAGCAGCTCCCATTTACAGCGCTTATTCTTGTACAAACGATGCCCTTTTCCTACCCAACAACACATTCCAATCCAATATGAATATGCTTCTATCTTCTTTTACCTCCAAAGCCTCCGTCCCCAATGGCTTTTACAGGACAATTGTAGCTAAGGACACTCCCGACGCTGTCGCTGGATATTTTCTCTGCCGAGGCAACGTCAACGCCACCGTCTGTCAAGGGTGCGTCACTGCTGAAGCGAAAGAGATAATATGCCGCTGCCCAAACCAAACAGAGTCAATAATTTGGTACGATGTGTGTATGTTGCATTACTTGGACATTTCCTTCAACCACCTAGTCCCTTCATTCAGCTTTGAGAATGACAAGAACTTCATTGCCTCAAACCTTGATTTGTTCATGGAAGAAGTCAGAGACCACAACCAAGAAAGACAGTTTTTTGAGCAATAGGAGAACTAACTATTTCGTTACACATTCAAATAAACCAGTCAGCAGTCTTCTTAAATTGTGTTGCAATAAACTAACTTTACCTAATAAGAAAGTGGCTAAATGGTCACAAATAAAATAAACATGCTGACTTTACCTAAAAACAAGCAACTAGTAGCAAAGTGGCCACAAATAAAATAAACATAAACATGCCGACTTTACCTAAAAACAAGCAACTGACAGGGAGTGGCTAAGTGGCCACAAATAAAATGAAAATACCACTGGAGAAGTGATTCTTAACAGATTTCATCCTAAAATCATGACCACATGTTCCTAAAAAACGGCAACTGATATTTTGAATCATTCATTCAACACAACCAAATATTGTCGAGCTTGTTAAATGAATTGGCAACGAAAACTTCAAATTCCCAGTCAGAGAAAAAGTGTGCTACTGGCGAAGCGAAATTCACGAGCTCCCAGACACGACACGACCTTGATCAGTGCGTAACCGATTTAGCTAATGATGAATGTGATGTGTGTTTCAAAAGCGCCATAGCTTCCCTTCCGCGCCGTGTTGTGGCGGAAGCCTAAGTGCAACGGTTCTGCTTCCAGCATGTACTCTTAGATATGAAATGTACCCATTTTACAGTGTAATCCCAACATCAGCTGAACCACTTGTTCCTCCTCCTTCTTTAGGTAATGCGCTGAACCCATTGTTCTAGATTGCAAATACCATTTTCTATGTCAGAAAGGAATCAGCTTTCATCCATTTCTTTGTAGTTTTGAATGTTATTTTGAGATTGATATGTATGGGTCTCTTAGTGGAGGTTAGGTGCTTGTCCTATTTCTGCTTCCGCATCCGTTTGAGGTCTCTCTTAATTCTTAATGAAGACGACCTTATTGTGCAGGAAAATGCAATGCCTCAATAGTTGTGGCCATATTGTTGTCTCAATTGCTGTTCTAGTTGGGCTTTTCATTCTGGGAGGTTGTTGCCTACAAAGGAGGCGAATAACGAACTATAACGCAGTTCTACAAGATAGCTGTAATATATATTTATTTTCTCTTTCAATGATTGTTCCACATGTTTCCATGCTTGAACATTGTGCGAGTATTTTTTTTTCTTTTGCTTACAAATTTTGCTCTTTCCTTTTAGTGCAGTCAGGAATGATTTCACATTTGCATATTCTTTGCAATTTGACTTGGCTACAGTTGAAGCTGCCACAAACGGGTTCTCCGATGAGAATAAAATGGGCCAAGGTGGATTTGGTGTAATCTATAAGGTAACAAAATAAAAAGTTTCTTAATGCAAAATGTTGTCCTACATTTCTCTGAGAAGTTAAGAAAATTGGTCTAATTTCAAGCATGCTTTCCGGGTACCCTGTATAATGGACAAGAGATAGCTGTGAAGAGGTTATCAAGGAACTCCTTGCGGGTGCAATAGAATTCAGGAACGAGGTTGCACTTGTGGCCCATCTTGCAACACATAAATTTAGTTAGGCTATTAGGATTTTGCTTGGGGGGATAAGAAAAGATACTTAACTATGAATACATTCCAAACACAAACCTTGATCACTTTCTATTTGGTTTGGATCATTAGAACTCCTCCGCTTCTCTCTATTGATCTTATTTATTAAGCAAAACTTGCTTTGAAGAGAGATGCGACAATCTCAGTGAGAATTATTTCAATGTCAAGGAAATTAATGTTTTAATATTTGAATTGAAGAAGCCAACTTATCGCTAAGTTAAACTTTTCAATTTGAAAAATTTGTAGATTCTAAAAAGCATAGACTGCTAGATTGGTAGATTAGGTATTGCTGGAGGAATGCAATATCTTCATGCAATTTAAAATAATACATCGAGATCAAAGGTAACAATATTCTATTAAATGACAATATGATCCCAAAGATTTCAAATTTGGCATGGCAAAGATTTTCTATGCGAATCAGGCTCAAGTAAATACAAGGAAGGATAGTTCAGACTTTGTAAGTTATAGCCCACATTCTACCCTATTGCAATATAGACTATTAGTTTATAGCAAAACTTCTACTAAATAAAAACATTTTTTTTTCTCATCATTCAACCTATATTTTGTACTTGAACTTGTGATTTGATTTTGCTAGATTATAGTGGCTACGTGTATCGAGAATATGTAATGTATAAAAATTATCTTAATTTTGGAGATTATTAGTTATAAAAGGAACTCTAACTTTTATCAATTAAATCAAGAGAACCACCGCTTGAGTTTTATGAGTATAAATTAACATATAATTTTTGGATGCAAATGCTTTGAGAAAATATTTTAGTGGTAGAGGAATGCCAAAAGCTCAAAAATTAAACCCTAACTTCTTGTTTTACTGCAGGCTTGGAAAAATTGGAGGAATCGAACACCTTTGGAGTTGTTGGATCCAACACTGAGAGGTTCTTAATTATCCTAGAAACGAAGTCATTAGATGCATCCATATTACTTTACTGTATGTTCAGGAAAATCCATCAGATAGACCCTCAATGGCATCTGTAGCACTTAAGTTGAACAGTTATTCTATTACTTTGTCATTACCTCGACAACCTGCATCTTTCCTACGTGGAAGGACAGCACCAGACAATTTCAAACATGAGCTTGATTCTGATCAGTTTACCAGACCTACAATCCCATTGTCCTTGAATGAGGCATCAATTACTGATTATACCTTTGATAAACTGTATAGTGTGTAATTCAATCATGTATAGTGGTGTAGTCGAACTTTACTCCAAAATTTCTGTAATTTTTTTTTCCGTTAACAAAATATGCTGGTGATAGTTTCTTTTTTAAAATGATACACCATGATATTAAACTTAACAATATTTTATTAGATCAAAATATGAATCTAAAAATATTAAATTTTAATTTGTTTAAGATGGTTGGTATTGATGAGAGCCAAGAAAGTACAAATAAAATTGTTGGGATATAGTAAGTTGTGAATTTTTATTTTTATTTTCCTTTCTCCACTTTTACATTTATCTTAACATGGAAGAATAAAGGAAAAAAAAATATTAAACAGTTGCGACCTACGTAACGATTAATCTACATTTATAGGAAAAAATTGTTTAGTTACCCTGCCCACACCAAAGCACCCTGCATTTTTCTTTACCGTTTGGTCAAATCCATCGAACCGAACATTTGAGCTTGGCGAAAAATCTGATTATGGAATTAGTACATTTTTATGTTTAATACAACGATATAATTTCTATTTTTAAATATTATTTCATATAATTTTAAATGGTATCATCTAATGCCTTAAAATATTTTTATTTTTGAATGATAACAGTCATTTTAAATATTCATCTACTTAAAACAGACTGTAGTTATAAGGGTCCATTTGATTTGAAAGAATGAAAAGAGAAAGAGAGTTAAAATTTGTTTTTCCATTATTTGATTTGATGGAACGTGCATTTCTCAATGTATGCAAGAGAATATGATATTCTATTGGGTTGAAGGCAATCATACCCCCAATTTAATACCCTCTCGGTGCGCGCCTTCTTTTTTTTTTTTTTTTCTCATCTTCTATTTTGGTTTTTCTTCATGAGTTTTGCTTCTGCGTCCTCTTTTTACTTCTGCTTCGGTCCATCTCAGCTCTATCTTCTTTTGCTCGTAGCTTCCATCTCAGCTTGTTATCTTCTTCTACTCGCAGCTTCTATCGTAGCTCGTGGTTATTCTCTTCTTCTATTTGCGGAGGAGAAAGCATCTGTGAGAATATATCTAATAATCGTCCTAAAGGTAAACTTCATCCTTCTTTGTTCTTCTTTGTTTGCATCTCTGAATACTCACGATGCTACTTCAAAGAACGTCGCTTTTCTTCTCTGCCACACTCACCGATTAATTGCTTCGCAGCCACAATCTTCGTTTGCTAGCCACCGCCTTGCCATAACCCCACCACCTCACCAACCCTATTACGCCTTTCAACCCCAATAACCTCCTCTGAGTTTACACCGTCCTTTACCTGCAGTAGAACTCGCCCAAGTCCAGACTCCACTCCAAGCTCCAATCTTGCAAGTTCATCTCACCCACGAGTTCTTCCTTCAGGTATACAACAATTTTCCTTATTCATGGTGACCCGTTTATAAATTTTTTCAGTACACCCAGAAATACCCACAATTTAGTCACACCTCTGTCTCTTTCAACAAGATGGTTGATGTTATTGGGAAGTTAAGGAACATCAAGCTTTTCTGAGAAATTTTGTAAGAGATGGGACGGCGTGACTTTGTAAAAGATAGAAATTTTTTGATTGCTTTGAGGACTTTGGGTGCTGCAAGAGAGCTAAAGAAGTGCGTGGAGTTCTTTCCCTTGATGAATTCCAGTTGTTATGAGTACAATTTGGAGACTCTGAATAAAATAGTTGAGAGTGTAAAGTGAATGTGGAGGTTAAGTTTGTTGTTTTCAAATTGAAAGAATGAATTAAATCCAATAAAAATATTTATAAACATTTGATTAAAGGGTAGTGTAATTCTGGGAATTTTATTAATGTTTGAAAGATTTGAAATTTGATGGTCGATGAAAATGTCAAAGTATGGTAAAAAATGTTTTCTTATTTTTTGACTTAAAAAATAAAAATTTTATTTTTAAAGATAATTTAGATATTCAATTGGCTTTTTTTTATTTCTTTTATTTTTTTTATTATACCAAATAAAATAAATAAATTTTCATTCTTTTATTCATTTTTTTATATTTTAACTCAAATTTATTCTATTAAATCAAACGTGCCCTAATATATTACGTAAGATGTCAAACGCCTCTGTTGTTGGTACTTCAACCAGACTGATTACATATGCAGAAATAAACAAATCCCAGCGTTGATATTTGTTTGAGGCATCATTTTTGAAAATTGAATGGTTTGTAAATTGGTTCGGACTGGCGAACATTATATATAACCTGGTTGGTAGAAGTGAAAATTGAAAGAAGGATTAGAAATAGAAGTGAAAATCGAAATATATTTAAACATAATCAGTAATTATTGAAATATATTTAAATCTTTTCTCCACTCTATAAATTCGAATCCTGCAACTAAATCTCTAAATATTAAATTCATCCATGAACTACTTGTGAGGAGGCCTTGCAGCATTTTACATTAACTTTTTTCTTTCAAAGAGAAAATATATAAAGGAGGTAATAACAAAATCAATTCGTAATAATTTTATATTTATTTTAAACTAACTCGATAATTTCCGAACCTGAAAGCTCAAGCAGGGGATTCTATATTAAGTGAAGACACGACTTGTTTGCCTTAGTTACGTTGACTTGCGTCAAGCTTTTCCATTGATCCCTCTTTAGCAGGGCAAACCATGGGCAAATATCTACCTACTCCTATACACCCAACTCGCCATTTTGAAAATCACCATCTTAGCACAAATTGAATTGCCACCATGGCCGTGCTCTCAGCGAGTAACAGAGCCATTACAATAACCATGTTTTCCTTCAAACTTGTCCTCCTCTTATTGCTTCTTAGCTTCCTCACTTTTACCACTGAAGCAGCAGATGGCCCTACTTTCCTTCGCGAGAACTGCACGAGCGATGAAAGCTTCAGTGCAAACAGCGTCTTCCAATCAAACCTCAGTACCCTCCTCTCTTCCTTAACTTCCAACGCCACCGGCAACTCCGGATTCTACAACACCACCGTCGCCGCCGGAAACCACTCCGATGCAGTCTATGGCCTCTTTATGTGCCGAGGTGACGTCCCCGTTGATCTCTGTCGAGAATGCGTTTTGAACGCAACCCAAAGACTTGGTAGTCAAGGCTCAGACACTTGTCCCTTTTCTAAAGGAGCTATAATATGGTATGATGAGTGCATGGTTCGCTATTCCAACCGGAATTTCTTCTCCACCATGGACACAAGACCTAGAATGCGTCTGAGGAACACCGGGAATGTCACCGACTCAATGAAACAAAGGTTCATGCGTTTACTGTACATCACGTTGAACGAAACGGCAGATGAGGCCGCGAAATTTCCTAGAGGAGTTAAGAAATATGCGACAAAGCAAGCGAACCTGTCTGCTTTTCAGACACTATACACTCTAGCACAGTGCACGCCGGACCTGTCGCCCCAAGATTGCCGGAGGTGTTTGAGTATTGTGATTGGGGATGTTCCATGGTGTTGTACATACAGGATTGGAGGAAGAGTTCTGTATCCCAGCTGCAACTTCAGGTATGAATTATACCCCTTCTATAGAGTGGCTTCCCTCGGACCAACCCCTACACCAGCAGGTCTTGGTCCTCCTACAGCTTCTGCAAAACACAAAGGTAAATTTTAAGATGAGTCTTTCAAGTATTTTGCTTTTAAGGTTTGGAATTATAAGTCGGCAAGGGAAAATTGAAGACCCACAAAACAGAGGCAAGGAAAGAGGGGGAGAGGGAGGGTTGAAAAAATGGATCACGAGCAGTAGATATCTTGAGAAAACGAGACTTAAACATAAGTATGATGAAATCATTTTCAATATCTAGAACAGCAGCAGTCTTGGCTAAAAACATTTCAGTGAAATGCAGTTCTCCACAAGTCACTGCCAAAAATTTACCTTTATAAATATATGATACCAGCTAATTTAAGCTGTTTTCCTTTTTTATTTTTGGATGATGCAGGAAAAAGTGGGATCTCATCGGGGACAATTGTTGCCATTGTGGTTCCAATTACAGTTGCTGTGCTGCTGTTCATCGTGGGCGTTTGTTTCTTAAGTAAAAGAGCAAGGAAGAAGCATGAGTCTGTCCAGGAAGGAAAAAGTAAGGATCCTTACCGTGATTTGATACGATGTTACTTTCTCTTATGGCTCATAGTTGCTTGCTCTTCTGTGGTCATTTTATCTCATATACATACCATTTTGGTGCGTAGGTACAAATGATATCACCACTCTGGAGTCATTGCAATTTGATTTCAGTACAATTGAAGCTGCCACAAACAAGTTCTCTGAAGATAACAAGCTGGGTGAAGGTGGATTTGGAGAGGTTTTCAAGGTACTAAATTGTTATGCTTTTTGATTCTTTTATAGGAAAGAGATTAGACCGCTCTGTGCATGAGTTAATTTTATCTACGAAACTCAGGGAACTCTTCCAAGTGGACAAGAAATAGCTGTGAAGAGACTCTCCCAAAGCTCTGGACAAGGTGTAGAACAATTTAAGAATGAGGTAGTGGTGGTTGCCAAGCTTCAACACAGAAATTTAGCAAGGCTTCTGGGATTTTGTTTGGAAGGAGAAGAAAAGATACTTGTTTATGAATTTGTGCCCAACAAAAGTCTTGACTACATTCTTTTTGGTAGGTTCATCTTATCCCAATTTAAATTTTCCAAATTTTGCGGGATTCAATATATATGAGACCAAAGTAGAGATAGCTAAGCTTAACTGATATTGAAACCGCTGAGTAATCATTAACTAATAATGTAGACCCTAACAAGCAAAGAGAGTTGGATTGGACAAGACGTTACAAGATTATCGGAGGAATTGCTCGAGGCATTCAATATCTTCATGAAGATTCTAGGCTTAGAATCATACATCGTGATCTTAAAGCTAGCAATATATTGTTGGATGGTGATATGAATCCGAAAATCTCAGATTTTGGCATGGCAAGAATTTTTGTTATTGATCAAACTCAAGGAAACACTAGTTGGATTGTTGGGACATAGTAAGTACAAATTTTCAAAGCTTTCCTGCAGAGCCTATGTTTGTGAAAGCACTTATTTCTATTCCTAACAATCTAACAACCAGAATTAGTTCAAATATCTTAACATTTTCACTTAGACAACAAAGAATTGCCACTAGTATAGACTTGCATGTTTTTCCCTATGCTGACAATACTATATTGATGGTTGTATTTCAGTGGTTATATGCCTCCTGAATATGCTATGCACGGCGAGTTTTCTGTTAAGTCTGATATTTACAGCTTTGGAGTCCTCCTTATAGAGATAATAAGTGGCAAAAAGAATAGCTCTTTCTATCACACAGATGGTGCTGAGGATCTTCTGAGCTATGTGAGTATAGCGAATATTATACTTATGTTTGTTTGGTTGTTTTTTTCAGCTAATCATCTGCTTCCAGTGAAAAGGAAAAATATGGTATGATATCATAAAAAATATTTTGATACAGGCTTGGAAACTATGGAAGGATGGTGCACCCTTGGAAATGGTGGACCCCACATTAAGAGGATCGTATACTCAAAATGAAGTCATCAGATGCATCCACATTGGTTTACTCTGTGTCCAAGAAGATCCAGCAGATAGACCAACAATGGCATCAATATTACTCATGCTTGATAGTTACTCTGTTACTCTGGCAACACCTAAGCAGCCTGCATTTTTTTTCCACAGTGGAACTGATACAAACATGCCAAAGCAGTTCGGATTTGGTCAATCTATAGACAATTTAATACCAATGTCTGTCAATGAGATGTCAGTTAGTGAAGTAATTCCACGATAAGCTTGAAAGTTTGAGGTTTGAATACACAAGTACCTATGTCGGTTCGAGGTTTGAACGCATAAGTATCTATATCTAAGTGGTCAGTTAAGAAACACAGCTTCTTGCGACCGAAGTTTAAACTCTTGGTAGTATTAAGTTTGTAGGTTCTTACTTTTCCGTGTGAAAATAACATTTGCGGATCATTTAGGCAACGTTGCATTTAGTGCAATGGGGTCTGTAGATGAATTGCTTTCCCTATGCAAATTGTAAAACTACTGTCAATGTTGAAATGGAGCAGACACTGTTTTCAACATTTTGAAGGCATAACAATGCATCCAACTTAAAACGTATTTTGAACTACGTTAATTTATGTTATCAGTTTGTACTCAGCAACATTACGAAGACAGAACATCGGAAAGAAAATCCAAATTATTTAAAGATCTGTAATTCTGCAATTAGCAGCAGCAAAACAGCTTGCTATAGAATAACAAGTATTCCAGTAACTCATGAATACTTATACTGGAACAACCAATAATACGAAGCACCTTGCCGCTATATTTGTTCGGTAGTACGACTGTCCAAGGATTTGAAAAAAATATGTCATACGTTGTTATCCACGCCAGAAAAAGAAAAGTAAAGGAGGCTCGTCTTATGTTGGTGCTCCTACCTTGAAGATAAGATGATAGACAACTTTCCACGGGGAGCAGGAAATCCACACATTGTCTACAATGCAACCAAAGTACCATCGTGCTATGGTGACATTCACTCGCAAGCCATCAAAATTGACTTCAAATGCCATCCAATTAATGTCTAGCTTCAGTGAGATATTTCTTCACTTTTGTTAGGACTAGTTCCTAGTGGACTAGTGGGGGAGGTCATAACTCACAACCACTGCGTTCTTTTGTTATCTTCCTCACTGATTTAATAATTCTAATTCATCGTTTTCCGCAAAAGCGATCTGGGACTTTCCTTCACAATCATCGTCCCCACGTAATATGATAGAGAAAATAGAATGGTTGAAAATTGTTTCGGTTATTATCACTGCCGCCTAACTCCACGTGACTGTTGCCTTTCGTATAATGTATCATCTTCACCCACCACATCCTGGTTCTAGTGGTTGTCTACATCTGATCAAAACAAGGCCCTCAAACAAAAACTCAGGAAGACACAAAATTTAAAAACAATAACAAACCTTTCTCCAAACGGACATCCCCAAAATGCCTCCTTCCAAGTACTATGTTCTTTTCTCTCTGTTTAGCTTCCTAGTTTTTCAAAGCGAAGCAGCTCCGATTTATGGTTCTCATTGCTGTACAAGTTCCATTACTTACCAATCTAACAGCACATTTCAAACCAACCTCAATCTCCTCCTCTCTTCTCTTTCTTCCAACGCTAGTGACGGCAACCATTTCTACCGAACAAGAACCGGCGACGAGACCCCTAACGCCGTCAACGGCCTCTTTCTCTGCCGTGGCGACACCCTCACCGCCGCCTGCCACGAATGTGTCTCCGCCGCAGCCAGAGAGATAAAACGCCGATGCCCAGTTGCGAAAGAGGCCATAATCTGGTACGATGTGTGCATGTTGCGCTACTCCAACCAATCTTTCAACAACATAGTACCTTCGACGGACTTGTCGGATTCGACGAAGATAGCTCCGCCAGACATGGACCGCTTCAATGAATTGCTGGCGGGCATGTTAAATGCTCTGGCAACGAAAGCTGCGAATTCCCAGAACGAGAAGTTCGCAACGGAGGAACTAAACTTCACAAGCTCAGAGACCCTGTTCGGGTTAGTACAGTGCACGCCGGAGTTGACGGTGTTTGAGTGTAATATGTGTTTCAGAAGCGCTATTGCATTTGTTCCCGATTGCTGCGATGGAAAACGAGGAGCGAGGGTGTTGCTTCCTGGTTGCAACATCAGATATGAACTCTACCCATTTTTCAATTCCACCCCAACATCTCCTCCTCCGGCTATTCAATCTCGTCCTTCAAGAAGAAGCCATGTTTCAGTAATTCTTGAATTTGTTATCCCAATTGTTGCTTCGATGGTGCTTTTCATCTTTGGCTTCTGTTCTTTCGTGGGACGGCAAGCTAAAAATATGATAATATTGTGGAAGAAAACGGTAATAATATTTATTCTTAGTCTCAAGTTCTTACAGGTAGTTATTTACTTCGCTTAAGCTGGTTCTAGGCTGCTAACTTTTTTTCCATTAAAAATTTATACAGAATTATTCCGAGGTATAGATGACAGTGATCATGGGCAAGATTCCAAGGTAAGGATCTCAATGAGAATTTTCAGATGTAGACTATTGGGACAAAGTTATTGCTGAAATTCAAGACTTCTATTTATTTACAAGCTTAAATTTGAACGTTGCAACAGCTTTGGAAACGTAAGAATCCAGAGTCATGTAATCTGCTTGTGAAGCCATTGCTTTGGGGTGTTGAGAAAGATCCTACACAACTCTCATCCTAAGCTATTCTCGTGCTTAAGGGTTGCTAGCCTCCATCCCTTACTGAAACCATAAAGGACCACTGCAAAGTCTGCCCATAAAAGAGCTGCTTCCATTAAGAGTAGCAGCTGCATGTGACCGATTTCTGGAAAATTGAATTTGTAGTATTAGTTTTGGATTGAATTCCGTAGGTTTATGGTTTTTTGGTTTGTTGAACGCGAACTTTGACCGCTGGCATATTTGGTTTATGACTTGCAATATGCTAAATGACTAAATGTCATTCACAAGTCGTAACGGCAGTCTCCATCAGATCATCTCATTCGATAAATCTTTATATCTTGTTTTGCTGAGTGTATAACGTTTGTAAAAATACCGTATCTTTATATTATACAAGTATGTTCTTCAGTTTCAGTACATACACGACAAAATTTTGATTCATAAGATCATCCAATTCAACTCCCGGACCCTCGCCGCACAAATATCTGACATTTGCTCCCAATTTTGTTTTATTTCATGAGCTGGAAAAGGATGTGAATAATATAAATATCTAACATAGTAGGTACGATATTGTCGCAAATAATTGAAGCTAAATATAAATATTTGTCTTTGGTACACGATTTATTTTTTTAAATTTTAATTTAAAAAATTAAAATTTTTATGTTTGGAATAAATTTTAAAAAATTTATTCATAAAAAAATTAGAATTTTCAAAAATATTTTTTAATAAATTTTTTATTAATTTTTTTTCATAAAAATAAATAATTTTTTTATAATATTAAAAAATAATTATACCTTTTATTAATAATATAATAATAATAATAATTTATTTTATCTTTTCACTTTTACTCTCTCATTTTTTATTTTTATTTTTATTTTCTCTCTCATAAAAATAAAAATTATTTTTTTAAAATATATCAAAATTTTTAAGAATAATAAAAAAATTTAAAACATTATTTAAAATTTTTCAATAATTTTAAAAATTAATTAAATATATTTTATACATTGTCTAAAATTATAATTTTTATCAAATATTATTTAATTTTTTTAATAATTTTAAAAATCAATCAAATATTTTATATATATATTTAATAATTATAATTTTTATTAATTATATTTATCAGAAAACCTGATTTCTGAAAATAAATATTTTTTTTACTGTTTATCAAACGCGGCATAACCGTCCGGTGAACCTAAAATGGAGTTTGGTCCCCAATTTGCGTAACCCACGAGCTATAGTGCTATCTCACGATGACATAATAAATTCCACTCCGCTTTAGCCACCGAAATTGACTCGGAGCTTTCGCCTCTTTTCACTTCTTTCTCCATCATGCATGACGTATCACACTAAGGTCTGATTTACAGAAACAAATTGAGGGGAAGATTTCTTTCAATCAGTTTATTATATTTATTTAATAGATTTAACTTGATTCTTACGGAATACAATTTTTTTTTTTTTTTTTACTTAACAGATGGCTTTATCTTTAAAAATTGATGTAAAAAAAAATTAAAAATTAAAATACTTTTCAACATCCTACGTTTATATCTCAATTTGGTGCTGTGTTATATTTTATTAATTATTAATAAATGATTACATATAAAAGAAATATACATTTTAACATTTCACTTATTAATTAATTATTAATTTTTAAGTTAATAAAAAATATAATAAAATAAATTTTTTCACATTATATTTAAATTAAAATTTTCAATACTTTATTAATATTATTAATAAAATTTAATTTTAATTTTTATATTACTAATTATTTATTTTATTTTTTTATTTATAATATTTTAAAATAATTTTTTAAGTTAAAATAATATTATTTTAATAATCTTATTATTTAAAATTATTTTTTTATCAATTTTTTTATTTAATTTTTATATTATTTATGACAACGTAACAAAAAATAATAAAGATATTATTTGTCACGACATTTCATTCATTCTATTTTATTTTTATTTTTTCTTTGTCAACAACCTAATTTCTCATTCTTCCCCAGAATTTTTTGTCCTACAGTGATGAAATATTAGCCTTTTGTCTGGGGTATGTTAGTAAAGTCACAGGCAGTTTAGCACTGCATTCCCCCCCTCTCTTACCTGCTATGTTATACTAATCTCAACCGTAACATACTTGACCTTCTTCTCATTAATCACATCCCCCTACTTAAGAATAGTCAAAAGAGTTGTTTTCTTGACTTATGTCAACCATGGCTTTTCCCCCACAATCTCATTATCTACCAGAGTTTAATGCAAAACCTGGAAGATTCAATTAATAATGAAAGAGGAGAATCCAGAGTTTTTAATATCATAGACTACCCCTTCTGCAACGGTGGAGAAAGAAAAATATTGTTCATAAACATGTCTATCTTCAAATCCTCTTCGACCCACTTCATACTTCTCTCTCTGTTCGGATTGCTGAGCTTTACAAGCGAAGCTGCTCCCATTTTCAGCGATTCTGTCTGTGCAAACGGAACCTTTTTCGAACCCCACAGCAGATTTGAAGCCAATTTGAATGTCCTTCTCTCTTCTCTTACCTCCAACGCCTCCCTCCACGACGGTTTCTACCGTACCACCGTGGCTCAGGGAACTCCAGACGTCGTCACCGGACTTTTTCTGTGCCGCGGCGACGCCACCCCAACTATATGTCAAGATTGTGTCGCCGCCGCAGCCAAAGAGATAAGACGCCTCTGCCCAAATCAAACAGAGTCAATAGTCTGGTATGATGTGTGTCTGCTTCGTTACTCGAACCAGTCCTTGAATAACATCGTCCCTTCTGTGGACTTGCAAGCTAACGCCAGTATAGCTAGTGCGGATCAGCGTCGGTTCAATGATTTGTTGTCGACCATGATGAATGATTTGACTGCAAAAGCTAATACCCAGACAGGAAAGAAGTTCGCAACGGAAGAAGAGAAATTCACCTCTTCACAAACGTTGTATGGCCTCGCGCAGTGTACTCCCGACTTGACGACTTTTGACTGTAATATGTGTTTAAGAAGCGCCATTGGAGATCTGCCAACCTGCTGTAGTGGGGAAACGGGTGCAAGGGTTCTGCTTCCGGCATGTAATATAAGATATGAACTTTACCCATTTTACAATGTAACCGAAACACCCTCTGCACCAGTATTTCCTCCTCGTTCAGGTAATGACATTATATTAGCTTGTTCGTACCATATGGTCGGAGGATTAGTTTCAAAAAAAAAAAAATAAGAAGAAGAAGAAGAAGAAAATCATAATTGTGAATCCTATTTTGTTTTAAGAAGTTTAGAGAATCAAGTTCATCAGTTTGTTTGGAGAATGTTTTTCCTTCTCCTTTTAGTTTTTTGAAATCTCTTAAGAAATTTGAAAAGTAGTTTTATATGCCACATAATGAGCAAGACGGACAGTGTATTGGGGCGTATTTAAAATTACCATACTTCGTGCAGGCAGAAGCAATATCTCAATAATTGTTGCGATTGTTGTCCCGATTATTGTTTCCGTGGCACTTTTTGTTCTGGCATGCTGTTTCCTGCGTAAGAGAGCAAGCAAGAAGTCTAATACAGTCACAGAGGATGGAAGTAATATATCCTTTCCCCTCTTAATGATGATTATTTGCTTCCAAGCTTTTGATTTTGAATAAGGTGCCAGTGATTTGGTGGCTCACAGGTTCCTTTATTTTTCTTTATAATGTAGTTGGGAATGATCTTACAGCTATAGAGTCTTTGCAATTTGAATTGGCTACAATAGAAGCTGCCACTAACAGGTTCTCAGATGAGAAGAAGATTGGCCAAGGTGGATTTGGTACAGTTTATAAGGTAGGTAACTTCTTAATGCTAATTGCTTTCATATTTCTCTGCTAAATTAAGCAAATTGGTCTAATCTCCAGCCTGTTTTCAGGGTATCCTCCCTAATGGACTGGAGATAGCTGTGAAGAGGTTGTCGGTGACCTCTTTGCAGGGAGCTTTGGAGTTCAGGAACGAAGCATCCCTTGTAGCCAAGCTTGAACATAGAAATTTAGTGAGGCTTTTGGGGTTTTGCTTGGAGGGGCAGGAGAAGATACTTGTCTACGAATATATCCCAAACAAAAGCCTTGATCACTTTCTTTTTGGTTTGAACCTCCTCATAACTCTTCTTGTTCTTAGCATCGCTATAAATCTAGTCTTTTACAGAACTAATTGATTGCAGCGACCCTATTATTACAAACCTGATAAATTTCATTTTGAAAAATTCTGTAGATCCTGAAAAGAAAAGAGTGTTAGATTGGTCAAGACGCTACAAGATCATATTAGGAATTGCTCGAGGAATTCTTTATCTACATGAAGATTCTCAACTTAGAATAATACATCGTGATCTTAAAGTTAGTAATGTTCTATTAGATGCCAATATGAACCCAAAGATTTCAGATTTTGGAATGGCGAAAATCTTCCAAGGGGATCAGACTGAAGTAAATACAGGAAGAATAGTTGGAACTTAGTAAGTTTTAGGCTATTTTCTCCTCCTAAATATAGGAGTGGCTTACTTTGAATATTTCTCTTGGCTGGATTTTTCATTATATTTCTCAGTCTATGTATTGATAATCCTGTTTGTAGTGGTTACATGTCTCCAGAGTACGCAATGCATGGACAGTTCTCCGTGAAATCAGATATGTTTAGCTTTGGTGTCTTAGTTTTGGAGATTGTCAGTGGCAAGAAGAACACTGATTTTTATCAATCACATCATGCTGATGACCTCCTAAGTTTTGTGAGTATAAAATAACCAACTGTAAAATATTTCTTTTAGTCTTTGAATGTCAAAGTCATAAGCTGCAAATGCGTAGGAAAAAAAAATTTTGAACACTGACTCCTTGTATAATGTATATATATACAGGCTTGGAAAAACTGGACAGAAGAAACACCTTTGGAGTTTTTGGATCCAACGCTGAGGGGTTCTTATTCAAGAAATGAAGTAATAAGATGCATCCATATTGGTTTATTGTGTGTTCAGGAGAATCCATCTGACAGACCTTCAATGGCAACTGTAGCACTTATGCTGAACAGTTATTCTGTTACTATGTCATTACCACGACAGCCTGCATCTTTTCTTCGTGGAAGAACACCAAACAGGCTAAAAATTGGCCTTGATTCTGATCAATCTACCTCCTCTTCAATTCCATGGTCTAAGAATGAAGTATCCATTACTGAAGTATACCCTAGATGAAGGGACTCATTAGGTATTTTTCCATCCAATGTTTCCTATTATAAACAGTGCGTCAGTTCATGTAGTTCTCAATCCTTACAAACTTCAGATTGGTTGCACTTGCAGAACAAATAATGCATGATGCCGTTGGAGAGACTAGAATAATATGCAATCTCAACCTTTGTTCTTCAAGAATGGGGCTAAGTGTTGCTAAATGCTAGTACCTAGTTCTCCGGCAGAGATCACTGCAAGTTATCATTCTGATGTAGCAGAGTCCACAAGCTATCCATGCAACCAAGTGCTATATCCCCAAGATGAGGACTAAGCCTCCCTCTTCCTGTTGTAATTGTCTCTATTTTTTCAAAGGGCTTTCTCTGAGAGAATTTCAGAACCCTTTTGTTCTTATATATTAGAATAGAACTCAGCTTTTAGAATAGCAGAGTTGCTTGGTTCACTTAATGGAGCTTGTTTTAGACATAATGCAAAAGAACTTACCTTTTCGTAATCGTTTGGATAGCAAGGCAAGATTTCAAAGAATAGAAATGCTATTGCCCTTGGTCTCACTCGAACAAAAGTAAATAGAAACAAATCTTGAACAAGAATATTTTCTGCATATGATTTTGTATAGCTTGATTAATAAAATAAAAATCAACATATAATCACTCGAACAAAGGACGCGTATGTTCAAAACTGTCATTATTGGCTTCGGGAGACGCCAAATGATAATGACTGCAGGTTCAAGCATTGCCCTAGAAAAGCCGGAAAAACCAGTAGAATCCATCAGAGGCAACCGCTAGTCCAAGAAAAAAAAAGAGAGTTGAAGTTGGGAATTCTGTGGACCAAGCCATCAATGGAAACCGTAGCATTTAGGCTGAATAGCCGCTGCCACTCTGTCCTTGCTGCGTGGGAGAACACCAAGTTCTGACATGAGATCCATTCTGATCTACATTTAGTTTTAAAAGCTTTTAACATTTCATGCTGGATGCTTCTACTGAACATCTATTGCACAAGGCCCTTGGAGAGAAGAATTGTTTGCAATCGTAAGCAATATACAACACAATCTCAACCATTTTGTATTTCAAACATATCCTTTCTTTTCTCTGATTTCCCCTCCTGAAAACCACGTTTTTCTTTGCCATTCGGCCCTGTTTATTTTTCCTGGCTGAATGGTGTTGATTCGTGAAAAAGATAAGTCTTCCCCATGTAACGGCCTGTGTAGTTTTATGCATTTTTCTTCCCCCACAAGCTATTCTAATTCATCATTTTCCTTGAATTTGAACTACTTCCTCGTTATCTACATACAAAAGAATAGTCGAAGACTTGTAGTCCTTCTTCTTCAGCAACCATTTCGTGGCCCACCTATGCATCAACTCTCCCACCGCAATCACCATCGCATTGTCGGCATTTCATCCATTACCTCTAAAACACCGCAAAATATCAACTTAGAAGATTGTTAAGTATTACTGTATCATAGAGTAGTCTTATTCCAAGATGCTTACCTGCAAATGTTCTGTAACGCCACTTTTGCTTCTTTCTCTATTTTTGTTGCTTAGCCCTGCAAGTGAAGCAGCTCCCATTTACAGCGCTCATTCCTGTACAAACTATGCCCTTTTCCTAACCAACAGCACATTCCAATCCAATCTGAATATGCTTCTATCTTCTTTTACCTCCAACGCCTCCCTCCCCAATGGCTTCTACAGGACAACCGTAGCTAAGGACACTATCGACGTCGTCACCGGATAATTTCTCTGCCGAGGTGACGTCAACGCCACCGTCTGTCAAGGGTGTATTGCTGCAGCAGCGAAAGATATAATACGGCACTGCCCCAACCAAACAGAGTCAATAATCTGGTACGATGCGTGTATGTTGCGTTACTCGGACATTTCCTTCAACTGCATAGTCCCTTCATTCAGCTTCGACAATGACAAGAACATCACTGCTTCAAATCTTGATTTGTTCAACCAAATATTGTCGAGCTTGTTAAATGATTTGGCAGCGAAAGCTGCAAATTACCAGTCAGAGAAAAAGTACGCTACCAGCAAAGCGAAATTCACGAGCTGTAACACTTGATTTCCCAATTCACACAGGTGTCCCAGCAATCTAAGGAAATATTAGAATCAAATAACTAACTCTAACTAACTTCTACTAACTAACAAAACTAATCTGAATAATTATTTTTCTGTTGTTAGCCTATTAACAAAACAGAGCATTTCTCATTTGCTTATTCAAGTGTAACAAAATTTCTCCCATGAGATGTTCCTAGTCGTCAAGGAACTCAAGATTTTTGTGCCTAGAAGAAGGAGGAAAATTGCTGCTGCCATTACTGTTCCTGGCAATAATGCTGGTGGCGTTACTGATTCAGACAATGTTGGCTCCTCTCCTCTTGCCTTCAGCATCCCGAGTTGGTCTTCCATGTCGGTCAAAGCTAGTGAGATGGCCTGCAGTTTTTCCTTAAATTTAGACTTCTTATTCACCAAGTATTTATACATCTCTTGCACTGGAACCAAGGAACCATCGCTTTTGTCTTTCATTTTCCTCTCTCAGATTCTGCTGCATTATGGAATTTCGTTGATTTAAGAACTCCTCCATTGGTTCCAGAATCTTTTGAATGCTCTGTTTCAACCTTCGGATGTCCTCTCCCATGCTATCTACTTTCTCATCTATACCTTCAATCCTTTTCTCCAACTCAGTCGTCTTTTGATGCACATCCAAGGTCACCTTCTCGCCTATTTCTGATCGATCACCAGCTCTGATACCACTGTAACACTTGATTTCCAATTCACAAACCCAGGGAATATCATAATCAAATTCCTCTTATTGCTAAAAGGAAACCCGAAAGGTTCCCAAGATTACAATTACAAGAATGATTTCCAGAATGAATTCCTCAATTTTTCTCCCCTCATTTTATACTCACACTTCTGAACTCTTTATCTAACTCTAACTAACTTGTACTAACTAACAACAGCTGTTTTCCTGTTGCTAGCCTATTAACAAAATAAAGCATTTCTCATTTGCTTATTCTAGTGTAACACGAGCTCCCTGACACTGCACGGCCTTGCGCATTGTGTGACCAACTTAGCGAGTGATCTATGTGATGTGTGTTTCAAAAGCACCATAGCTTCCCTTCCTCCGTGTTGCGGCGGAAGCATAAGCGCAACGGTTTTTCTTCCATCATGTACTCTTAGATATGAACTGCACCCATTTTATAGTGTAATTCCAACATCAGCTGAACCACTTGTTCTCCTTGTTCTTCAGGTAATGCGCTGAACCCATTGCTCTAGATTGCAAATACCATCTTCTATGACAGAAAGGAATCAACTTTCATCCATTTCTATATATTGTTTAATGTTATTTTGAGATTGATATGCATGGGTATCTGAATGGAAGTTAGGTGCTTGCTCTATTTCTGCTTACGCATCCGTTTGAGATCTCTTTAATTCTTAATGAAGACGACCTTGTTGTGCAGGAAAAGGCAATGTCTCAGTAGTTGTGGCTATTTTTGTCCCAATTGCTGTTCTGTTTGGGCTTTTCATTCTGGGAGGTTGTTGCCTACAGATGAGGCGAAGAAAGAACTATAACACAGTTCTACAAAGTAGCTGTAATATATATATATATATATATATATATTTTCTCTTTCAATGATTGTTCCACATGTTTCCACGCTTGAACAATGTGCTAGTAATTTTGTTTTCTTTTGCTTACAAATTTTGCTCTTTCCTTTTACTGTAGTTAGAAATGATTTCACATTTGCAGATTCTTTGCAATTTGACTTGGCTACAGTTGAAGCTGCCACAAACGGGTTTTCCGATGAGAATAAAATAGGCCAAGGTGGATTTGGTGTAGTCTATAAGGTAACAAAATAAGAAATTTCTTAATGCAAAATGCGTCAAATATTTCCCTTCAAAGTTAAGCAAATTGTTCTAATTTCAAATATGCTTTCAGGGTACCCTTTATAATGGACAAGAGATAGCTGTGAAGAGGTTATCGAGGAGGTCCTTGAAGGCTGCAATAGAATTCAGGAACGAGGCTACACTTGTGGCCCATCTTCAGCACAGAAATTTAGTTAGGCTATTAGGATTTTGCTTGCGGGGACAAGAAAAGATACTTGTCTATGAATACATTCCAAACACAAGCCTTGATCACTTTCTATTTGATTTGGACCATTAGAACTCCTCTGCTTCTCTCTATTGATCTTGTTTATTTAGCAATGCTTGCCTTGAAGATAGATATGACAAATTCAATGAGCATTATTTCACCATCAAGGGAATTAATATTTTTATATTTGAACTGAGGAAGTTGATTTATCATTAAGTTGAACATTTTAATTTGAAAAATTTGTAAATCTTGAAAAGAAAAAATTGTTAGATTGGTTAAAACGTCGTAAGATTATAGTAAGTATTGTTCAAAGAATGCAATATTTGGTAAAGATTTCTAACTTTAGCATAATACATCGAGATTTCAAGAATAGCAATATTCTATTAGATAACAATATGAACCCAAAGATTTCACATTTTGGCATGGTAAAGATTTTTCATGCAAATCAGACTATAGTAAATAGAAGGAAGGATAGTTGGGACTTTGTAAGTCATAGCCCACATTCTATCCGATTTCAATATAAACTAGTAGTTTATAGCAAAACTTCTACATGATAAATACATTTTTTTTTCTCATCATCGAACCTATATTTTCCCTTTGTTGTACTTGAACTTTGGGTTTGATATTGTTAGTTTACAGTGGCTACGAGAATATACAAGGCGTGAAAAATTCTTTATGTATTCAAATTTGGTATCTTAGTTTTGGAGATTGTTAGTGATAAAAAAATTTCTATTTTTTATCAATTAAATGAAGAGAACGACCGCTTGAGTTTTGTGAGTATAAATTAACATAAAGTTTTTTGATCCAAATGCCTTGAGAAAAGATTTTGGTGGTAGAGGTATGCCAGAGCTCAAAAATTAAACCCTAACTTCTTGTTTTACTGCAGGCTTGGAAAAATTGGAGGAATGGAAAACCTTTGGAGTTGTTGGATCCAACACTGAGAGAGGTTCTTATCCTAGAAACGAAGTCATTAGATGCATCCATATTGCTTTACTGTGTGTTCAGGAAAATCCATCAGATAGACCCTCAATGGCATCTGTAGCACTTATGTTGAACAGTTATTCTATTACTTTGTATACCTCGATAACCTGCATCTTTCCTACGTGGAAGGACAACACCAAACAATTTCAGACATGAACTTGATTCTGATCAGTTTACCCGCCCTACAATCCCACTGTCCATGAATGATGCATCAATTACTGAAGTATACCCCCGATAAACAGTACTGTGTGCAATTCAATCATGTATAGTGGGGTAGTCGGACTTTACTCCAAAATTAATTCTCTTCTGACATTTTTAGAGTTCACTCTCCTACATAAGGACATTTAGAATTTTACTGTGTTTTACAGGAGAATTAAACCCAAGTTGATATATAAGAGATATCATCTCTTCTTACCAAACGAGCTAATTGTCAACGGTTAATCCTTTACATTGGTTAAGCTAATCAAACATTGATGTGATAGGAAATTAGTTGATGAATTGTAAATGCTTTAGTTGTAACCTATGAGTGTGAAATTCTTAGCTCTAAAGCCTTGTAAATTTCATGCAGAAAGCACTAGCTGAATACATAACGCATGACACCATATTTGACTAGATACAGCCTTATCTCAATCAATTTGTTTCCTAAACACAGTGCCAATCTCTTGCCTAAGCTATAAAGGTTATTAATAGAAATTTATATTTGTATCTTCAAAAGTTCTTCTTTGCAGTAAAAATTTTCTGCAGTTTTGGTACAGCAAGGATGGTTGCTAGAGATCAGGATCAGGAAAATATACATAGAATTTATGGGACATAGTAAGTCTTGAATCCTGATTTCTATTATCATCCCCTCCTGTCCCACTGCTTCTTGCTTGAACCTAAGATCTTGAAGGATATGACTTAGTTTTGTAAAGCATGGCATAGCAGAGCCAAAACATAGTTGCTTGCTACAGAATTGGGTTCAGGTCAAGCTTCTCACAGTTTCATGCCATCCTCTGTCAATGATTGCTTGGCATTTTGTATTATTTCCTTTCATTCGTTGATGAAAGTTCATAACAAGAAACTCTCACCATCAGTAATATGGAATTAATAATATTTTCTTTTCCCTTTATATTTGTATAATCAATCCTAAATGCGTTCAGTTTATAAGCTAAGTATTTATTATTTATTTAATAATCACATGCACGAGCAAAACGAGACAGGCAATTATTCATAATAGTATATTAAGGAAATTCTTCAATTTCCATCTCCGTCAAGCATCGCTATTACAAAGTAGTGCCTGATAACTTGATAAGCATCCCTTACCCACTAAGTAGCAAGTACCTCTCACAATATCTTAGCACCACATTTAAGAGCTGGTAGAGGCACCTAAAAAATTTGTTGTTATTAGCATCACACTGTCTAGTTATGTTGGGAAAATTAAAGAGCTTCGGCCCTTAAAGAATTCCTAGCGGAAAAAAAGTGGCATTTTGACTCGGACAGCTCTTCATTCCATTATTTATATTTGAAAGTTTAGATAAAGATGGTCTAATTCAGGACAAAAAAACAAAAAAAGGATTTATTATGTTTTGCAAAACTGACGACCTTTCGAAGATGGTGAGGACAAGAACGTGGCTAACAGGAGTTGAAATCTTAAACGGCTGCGCTGTAACTATGCAAAGGTTGCGTTTATACTGCTGACTTCTGAACTCTTCTTCCCTTAATAAATATTTTCATGTAGCTAGCAACCTTGGAGATCAGAGCATGCATGAAATTAATAGCGATTATTGTTATTAAAATTGTGTTTTACTTCAATTGATTTTTATTTAGAATTTACTGTATAATTATAGTCAAAATATCATCCAACGTAAAATTGATTAGATTGTAGTTATAAAGAAAATTTACGCAAAGAATTTGTCAACAAGAATATATAATATAGGCCCTGTGAAAATGACATTGAACTGCACTCCGGTTGTGAAAGGAATAAAATCTATAATAATTAACTAATTAAGAAATAAATAATTTTTTTATATCTTTACATTAACTGACAAATTAAGAGAAATTATTGTATTGAGCAATAAGATAGAGAGAGAAAGTGATATGTTACTATTATTATTATTATTATTATTTTCATAAAATGACATAATTTCATTCAAAACCGAAAGTGATAATATTGAGTTACTATAATGTGAGATTTGAATTATAGTAATACTGATATCATAATCTTATATACTAGCTTGGAGATATATATAAAAAAAAGACATAATATAAAGATAGAAAAAGAACTACGATTCTTTTATTTTTAACAAATTTTTGCAGGCGTAAGTGATGAGATCCCAATGAAAGAATATTGAATCCAAATAAAAAAGAACCTTATCAAGCTAATTAATTTCATGAACTACAATCTGATTTTATTATTATGTGTAAAAAAAACCAGATAATGTATACATTGACAAGAGTTGTTTAATATTTTAGTAATATTTCATTCAAATAAGTAATAACCTTTGTTCAAATTTTTTTTTTCGGATCATGGCCGCCATCTTTATTTATTTATTTATAAATATAATCATTTTTTCAAAGATTAAATTTATCTTTAATGCAGTTAACAAGAGGTGAAAATAATAAGTGACAAACCTCATTCGTTTATTTAATTTCTACCTTTCCTACTACACGTCTTGTATATAGTAGAGAATTTTCTTTTAGTATTATGCAAGGGGTTTCTTTAATTTTTTTTTTTAATAATTTTAAAAGCCAACGATCTCCACTTTAACTTGTTTGCAATTTTATTTCTAAAATACTCCTTAAAATATTCCTCCCAGAGAATTTTAATCCTTTTTTATCTCTATTCAATGTGAGATTTGATTATTTTTTTTAAATTTAATTTGTTTTAATTTAGTTATATTTTCCTTCGTAGGAGTTTTAAAAGATAAGTGGAAAGCATTAGCTAGAATTAGTTGTCGGATCCAATATACAATAAAGGATCATAATCAGTTTAGGATTGCAACCATGAGATACTCAGATACATCCATGTTGGAAGAAGATCAAGCTGTTTATGCAATAATTTTACACCACCTATGATCGAGTTTGGACATTTTTAATAGTATCAACCCATTATTTTATCTCTTCTATAATATTTTAATTATTATTAGCTAAATATATATATATATATATATATATATATATATATATATATATATATATATATATATTCCAAGCTTCCTTCTGATGCGAAAGGCTATCCCTGTTGGTACCATGTCTTCCCAATCCCAACTGGCAGACTCCATTCAGGCCAGCAATTACAAAAATGAATAAATAAAAACAGAAATTTAAAATTTTGTTCAACAGTTGATTTTTTTTAAATATGTTGATTTAGAAAGGTTCAAATGATTTTCACCAATATTTAATTCCTTCATTAAACTTCCAAAAACAGAAATTTCACTTCTATATTTCTTCATTCAATTCATTCCAGTTCACACCATTATGAATCATTCCATTCTATCTTCAAAGACAAATTCTAATTTTCTATATCAAAGATTGTGTTAAATGAAGTTGACTTTCATTTTAGCCTTCATAAATGATAATGATAATGATAATGATATTCATTCAATAATCAAACATTAACCCCTCTTTATGCTGTCGGAGAGTTTGACTTTTATGGCCATTAATTGCTTATTTAAAGAATAATAATTATAAATTAAAAAAGGAGTTATTCAAGCTTTTAGTGTGGCAGAAAAGTCGAAGTCATGTACTCGTATTTTAAAATTTTTTAAAGTTTCTTCCGCCTTGATTATGATCTGGAGTTAATAATATTGAATTATTCCATCAAATAATTATGAAAAGGTTCATTACATCATTGGCGTGTGAAACTTAATTTCATTTCCCACAAGAGAGGCATGTTCTTCATGGGAATTTGCATTTGTTCTTCTTCCTTTCTCCAACAGATCAAAATTCCATCATCAAACAAAGATGGCAAACTTTAAATACTATGATTCACTTCTTCTTTCCCTGTTTGTCTTGCTCTGTAGCTTCACAATCACAAGCAAAGCAGCTCCTCCAACTTACGCTGCTCATTACTGTAACAGCACCACCTACGCACCGTACACAATATTCCAACGCAATCTCAACGTCCTCCTCTCCTCCCTCGTCTCCAACGCCTCCCAGGAGGGCGGTTACTACATGACCATCATGGGCTTCGGGACCACCGACGCCGTCAACGGACTTTTCATCTGCCGTGGCGACATAATCGACCCCGCCGTCTGTCAAAACTGCGTCACCGCTGCCGCCTCAGAGATTAAACGCCGCTGCCCCAATCAAACGGAGGCGTTAATCTGGTACGACGAGTGCATGTTGCGTTACACGAACAAGTATTTCAGGTACGGCAGCGTCGTCCCCGGCGCAAACCTTGACGAAGGCAAGAGCGTTTCCGGCGGGGAGATGGGGGGGTTCAACGAGTCATTGTTTGGATTGTTGAATGAGTTGGCGACGGAAGCTGCAAGATCGTCGTCGGTGAAGAAGTTCGCGGCGGGGAAAGTGACGTTGGCGAGCCCCAAAAAGATGACTCTTTATGCGTTGGAACAGTGCACGGGGGATTTGAGCAGTGGTCAGTGTGAGAGGTGTTTGCAGAACGCCATGGGAACTTTTGCTAAGTGTTGTGAGGGAAAACAAGGGGCAAGAGCTCTTCTTTCGTCCTGTAATATCAGATACGAACTGTATCCGTTTTACAATGTAAGTGCTGTACCAGCTGGACCACTACTGCTTCCTCCTCCTGCTTCTTCAGGTAAATACGTTTTTAACTTCTTCTAGTTGATATATGCCATCTTCATCTTGTGTTACTTATTTTTAAAACACCATGTAGATGCGAGAGTACAATTTTAAAATCGTGTGAAGAGGAATTCATCTTAATAAAGCCACATGATACTCAAAGTTATATGAGTTGTAAGCATTACAAGCCCTTAGTTATGATTAGATGGACATGGAGGGATAGTTTGTTCAACCACACGTAACTGTTAGTTGACTATGACAAATCTCATATCTAGGCCTTTATTATAGGACAATTGTTGCTAGCTTATCACAACTCGATCAATAATATCCTTCTCAGCAATCTCTCCTTCTCAATAATTTCTTCTGTTATAAATCGAACACGCTTCATAGACATTTATTAGGCGTATAATCTTCTTTTGATAATCTATTCTTCTATGTGGATGTAACAATTAGTGAACCACATTAAATTTTTTGCCACCAACAATTTATGTAGGAAAAAGGAAAATTTGAATACGAACAATTGTCGTAGTTGAAAAATACGAACAATTTACAGGCCCTTAGTTATGATTAGATGGAAATGGAGGGATAGCGTGTTCAACCACACATAGCTGTTAGTTGACTATGACACAAATCTTATATGGGAACCCTGCCATGCGCAAATTGTTGTTAACTTATCACAACTCAACCAACAATATCTTTCTCAGTCATTTCTTCTTCTCAATAATTTCTCTCGATAGAAATCGAACACATAGTCTTGACTCCTATACCAATTGTTGGATCAATTCTAAACACAATATCAAAAACTATAACTGTTATTTAAAGTGCAACTTTTTTTTACTTAACCATTTTAGTTCAAATGTCAATCAAGACTAGACTTCATACCTAAACCTCCGTCATGAAATAATTATCGTCACAATCCGACCAATATATTGAAAAGATAGCTAGTTTTGGATTTAGAAACTTCGTAGACATTTATTAGGCATATAATCTTCTTTTGATAATCTATTCTTCTATGTGGATGTAACAATTAGTGAACCACATTAAATTCTGTATATAATTTTTCTAATTGTTAGTTTCATTTTTTGGTTTTTTTTTTTGCTTAATTAGAGTGTGTTTGCTTTTGCGTTTGCAAACGTGATTTTATCAGAAAATCACGTTTTTGCAGAAGCTCTAAAGTGGAGTTTCGTTGAAAATCACGTTCACAGTGCATGTGAACGGGCTTTTAAGGGAGGCTACCGCGAAACCAAACAGGCTCTTAATTGTTAAGAGTTTGAAACTAATTTTTTTGCCACCAACAATTTATGCAGGAAAAAGGAAATTTGGAACACGAGCAATTGTCATAGTTGTTGTCCTAGGTACGGTTTCAGTTATAATCATACTTTTTGGTGTCTTTTTCCTGCTGAGAAGATCGAGAAAGAAGCGTAAGACTGTTCAAAAAGAAAATTGTAAGTAATGCTAAAAAGGAAAACTAAATCCACCGTCATTTGGTTTGAAGCTTAAAAGATTGGTGAATTTAACTTGGTTACTTCTTTTTTTTGGTATATTTATCTAGTTGGAGAAGAAATACCCCCTTCAGAGTCATTGCAATTCACTTTGGCTACAATTGAAGCTGCGACAAACAAGTTTTCACAGCAGAACAAGATTGGCAGAGGTGGATTTGGGGAAGTTTACAAGGTAATCCAATGTAATAAATTAAGTAAATGTGCTGTTTATGTTAACCTATGAAATCTATGTGTCGGGTGGTAGAGACTGAGATGTACCTATTTTCTATATGGTTAACTGAGGATCCATAATTTCAGGGTGTGCTTCCAGATGGACGAGAAATAGCTGTCAAGAAACTTTCAAGCAAATCTAGACAGGGTGGAGTAGAATTCAAGAATGAGATTTCACTAATAGCCAAGCTTCAACATAGGAATCTGGTGGCCTTATTAGGATTTTGTCTGCAAGAGGAAGAGAAAATGCTTATTTATGAATATGTGCCCAACAAGGGTCTTGATTACTTTTTATTTGGTAGGGATTAACTTCTCATCTTATCTCCATTTTCATAAATTTGTGTTGAAAAATTTAGTTTATTTTTTAATTTTATTTAAAATATTGATTGATATGAATGTTTACTTATATTCTTACTTGGCAACTTCTAACAAATTTATATATAGGTCCTCCGAATCGAAGAATATTAAATTGGCTTGAGCGATACAAAATCGTAGAAGGCATTGCAAGAGGGATTTTATACTTACATGAGCATTCTCGACTCAAAGTTATACATCGTGATTTAAAACCTAGCAACGTATTGTTAGATGATAAAATGAATCCAAAAATCTCAGACTTTGGTTTAGCAAGGATAGTTGCTATAGATGAAGACCAAGGAAGTACTAATAGAATTGTTGGAACATAGTGAGTATCCTCTAATCTTTGTTCTCCTCTTTTATTTTTATTTTTCTTTTGATATGACATTGATTTTTTTTATACAGTGGCTATATGTCTCCTGAATATGCAATGCATGGACAATTTTCAGAAAAATCAGACGTATATAGTTTTGGGGTCATTGTTCTAGAAATAATTACTGGAAAAAGAAATGCTCGTTCTCCTAAATATTTAGATCTTGATGACCTCTTAAGCTATGTGAGTATTGAATTCTAGTAATTTGTTTCCATTTCTTGATGACCTATATATTCTAGTAATTTGTATTCATCAAAGAAATAACCTTAACTTGTTGCAGGCATGGAGACAATGGAGGAATCAGACACCATTACAAATACTGGACTCAGACCTAAAAGAAGAACCTTATTCTCACTCAGAAGTCATTAAGTGCATCCAAATTGGGTTATTATGTGTGCAAGAAAATCCAGATGATAGACCTACAATGGCAAAGATTATTTCATATCTTAATAGCCAATTAGTTGAATTGCCATTTCCTCGAGAACCAGCACTTTTGAAGCATAGTAGTGTTGTGAAACCAAACATGGTAGATGGGGAGTGGAGTTCAGGTCAAGATTCTACCAATGACAATAATTCTATACCATCCTCCCTCAATGACATATCTAAGAGTACCTTTTTCCCTCGATAGTATTAGGTTGAACTTTTTGTATATGCTATGAGAGTATATATGTCTTCAATTTCATGGGAAAACATTCATAATTCAAATTAAAGTAGAGATTTTTTGAGTGCTCTCCTCCCTATTGCTAATTTATTAATTTTTTATTTAAATTAATTAATCCTATAAAGATCCTAAATGTACTCATGACTTAATTAAGCAATGATTATTTATTGAATGCTTTAAATGCGCAAATTTATTATATATTTTTTACCAGGTAAACGGCAGCTGGCTTGCTTGTATTTAATAACTTGAATTTTTTATTTGAATTGATTGATCTTTATGTATATTATTATATGTTTAATTTGTAACAAAGCTAGCTATTAGGATTATGTTAATTACCACTATTATCTTACAAATAAATAACTAATAATATAAAGTAATTAAGTATATTTATTTCAAGATTACTGAGTATTCTTACTGATTTTGGATATAGTCCTAATTCAGCTCCCTTAATTAGCTGAGCCTACCCTCTTTGACTTTGGTTGTAATATTGTAGAGGGTCTAATTGATGATATGAAAGAGTGAGATTCGCATGAGACCCATGCACACAGATGAGTTTCATCTCCTATCTGTCTCTGTAGCAAATTGGATCTAATGCAGGGTTGCACTAAATGCAACAAAGAGTAATTTAATTTGTAGTCTTCAACTAGAATCATCATACATTTATCGTGATTTATATAAAGTGGAGCCCAGTCTTACCGTCATTGAACTGTACCTCAGAACTCTTCCTGGCCGGCGTTGACTATTTAAGAATTATCCATTTTGATAAATAAAGTTTGAGATCAAATTATAATCGCTTTGAGATCCCTTAAAAATATTTTATTAATCTTCCAGATGCCTAACTTGCCAGCCCCCAATAGACTAGTAAAATTTCTAAGCAACTTAAGAATGGACTAGGTTGAATGCTGTTATCTTCAAAGACAAAAAAATAAAAATAAAAATGGCCCCTTACAATTCTAAAAGGGATCCTGGCAAAAAAAAAAAAAAAAGAGTCAAAATAACAAGGGCAAAGCATATAGCCTCATTTTTTGGGTCAACTTCTATTTATTATTCTAGAATTAGATCTTCCCTTTATATATAAGATCATCCCAACGCTTAAATTAAATTTCTCCTCTGGTCTACAAAGAAAGATAATAGTTTTTTATGACAAAAAAAAAATATTGTGGGGATTGACAAAAGGGGCTAAATTAAGTACCCCACGCCGACTTCAAGCAAAGACGCCAAGGGAGACTCGTACCTGTAATCTCGTCAAACACCAACACCGCCCATCATGGATTAGTTTCCCACTTCATACGTAATTGTCAAAATATTTGCCTTTCAACTTCCGTTCCCTGGGCGATTCTTTACATTTCCATATTCATTAGCCCAGAAATTGAATGGCAAAAAAAGATTAAACAAAGTACAGAGTGAGTGATCCATCATGCTTCTCTTCAAAAACTCTCTTTTGCTTCTTTCCCTTTCTGGGTTTCTTCTCATAAGCCTATTGGCATCCGAAGCAGCTCCAATTTACAATGGTCATTACTGCCCCACAAATGACACTACTTTCAAAGCCAACAGTACATTTCAACGCAATCTCAATGTCCTCCTCTCTTCTCTCGCCTCCAACGGCTCCCAAAACGACGCTGGTTTCTATAGCACCGTCATGGCCTTCGGAACCACCGACGCCGTCAACGGACTCTTCCTCTGCCGTGGTGACATAAACACAGCCACGTGTCGCGATTGCGTCACTGCCGCAGCCAAACAGATAGCAGTCCAATGCCCCAACCAAACACAGGCCATAATCTGGTATGACGTGTGCACGCTGCGTTACACAAACACTTACTTCAGGTTCGGAAGCGTCGTTCCCAGAATGACCTTGGAAGACGAGAAGAACGTTTCTGGCGCCGACATGAATCGGTTCAATCAGTCGTTGTTAAGCTTGTTGAATGATTTGGGTACGGACGCTGGGAATTCGCAGACGGAGAAGAAGTTCGCGACGAGGGAAGTGAAGTTCACCCGCGAGCTGACCCTGTACGGGCTAGCGCAGTGCACGCCGGACTTAACGACGGAGCAATGTGAGACGTGTTTGAAAAACGCTGCTGGAATGATTCCGACGTGTTGTGAGGGAAAACAAGGAGCTAGAGTTCTACTTGCGTCCTGTAATGTTAGATACGATTTGAACCCATTTTACAATATAACCTCGTCGTCACCTTCTACTGCTTCTTCTGGTAATGTGCCTTCTTCTTCAGACCCAAATATATATGAAGATATTGCTTCTTCTTTTTTTATGATTTTAAATTTCCAAAGATTGAACTTTTTTTCTATAATTATTTATGCAGGAAAGAAGAAAATTGGATCAGGAATAATTGCCATGATTGTTGTCCTTGTCGTTGTTTTTATAATTGTCGTGTGTTTTGGCTGCTATTTCCTGCTGAGAAAATCAAGGAAGAATTATAGGACTATTCTAAGAGAAAATTGTAAGTAATTAATGTGAAAAATATATGTATATATGCTTATTTTCATTAAATCATAAAATTAGAAGGGATGGATAATTAGCATGCTAATTACTTTAAAAATTCTTATATTGATCTAGTTGGGAAGGAAAGTGACACTTTGGAGTCCTTGCAATTCCATTTGGCTGCAGTTGAAGCAGCAACAAACAAGTTTTCGCACCAGAACAAAATAGGCGAAGGTGGATTTGGAGAAGTTTACAAGGTGACGTATTGATTATTGTAAATAGTATATTTAATCTTTGTTTTGAATAAATAATTGAGATTAGTTATAATTTCAGGGTGTTCTTTCAGATGGACGAGAAATAGCAGTAAAAAAACTCTCCAAAAGTTCTGGACAAGGCTCAATAGAATTTAAGAATGAGATTTTATTAATAGCCAAACTTCAACACAGAAATCTGGTGGCATTATTAGGATTTTGCTTGGAAGCAGAAGAGAAAATGCTTATTTATGAATATGTGTCCAACAAAAGCCTTGATTACTTCTTATTTGGTAAAGAACTTCTTTTATTATATCTCGTCATTTTCATTGAAGTTTAACATTCATGTGTTGAAAGATGAATTTTAGTTTATTTATTTGATTCAACTTATTGATCTTACTTGAGTGACGCATGACTTTTAATTAGATTCCCAAAAGAGAAGATTATTGAATTGGATTCAGCGGTACAAGATTATAGAAGGAATTGCAAAAGGAATTCTTTATTTACATGAATATTCGAGACTCAAAGTTATACATCGTGATCTTAAACCTAGCAATGTATTGCTAGATGACAATATGAATCCAAAAATATCAGATTTTGGATTGGCCAGGATGGTTTCTTTAGATCAAGACCGAGGAAGAACAAAAAGAATAGTTGGAACATAGTAAGTGATTCTTAAAATTTAGTGTATCCTCATCTACTTCATTTTATTATTTGTGACTTAGATGAAGTAAAATTTAAGGTCGTAAAGGACACTTATTTTACTTACATTTTAAGTTTAACATACTTTCATAAAAAAGTTGTTTTAAAAAATAACTTATCCAAAGTTTTTACTTAATTGTTTGCTTTAACATATAATGTTTAGCTAAATATGCCATAGAAAAGAAAAGGTTATTATGTCTACTAAAGCCTCATCATGCATAAATAACAAGACTTATTTGATAATATTTTAAATGATAATGTTTTCTTTGTAGTGGTTATATGTCTCCAGAATATGCAATGCATGGACAATTTTCTGAAAAGTCTGATGTATTTAGTTTTGGAGTCATAACTTTGGAAGTAATTAGTGGAAAAAAGAATGCTCGTTCTCTTGAATCTCATAATGTTGATGACCTCTTAAGTCATGTAAGTATTGATTTCTACATTCTAGTTTCCTTTTGTTGATGCAAGTTTCATCATCTCCATTGTATAGAAAAATGATAAAGAAGCATAAAGAAACAATATGGCTGAAATATCTTATTTAACAAAACTATTGCAGGCTTGGAGACAATGGAGGGATCAATCACCGTTAGAAATAATGGACCCAGATCTTAAAGAACTCTGCCCACAAAGCGAAGTCATTAAGTGCATTCAACTTGGTTTATTATGCGTCCAAGAAAACCCAGATGACAGACCTACAATGGCGAAAATTGTTTCATATTTCAGTAGCCCTTTAGCGGAATTGCCAGTCCCTCGAGAACCAGCTTTTTTGATGCATAATGGAATAGTAATAAACGCGGGAGAAGGGGAATCAAGTTTAGGTTCTAAACAATTCTCGGTGAATCAAATGTCTATAAGTAACTTTTTCCCTCGATAAGACGAGGTCGCATGATCTTTATATAAATTATTATTATTTTTAAACCATGAAGATATCTCCTTCGTTATTTATTTGCTTAAAAAATTAATTAGATTAAGCCGTCGATATTGACTTCAATTTTGGCAAACAACCAATTTCTGGGTAGATTTTTATTGACATTTTCGAGTCAATTCAAATGGTTTCTAGAGACTTGTAACGGCTTTGTAATAAATTATATAACCTTTGAAAGTTCGCAGATTCTTGGTTCATGAATAATGTTATCCACAAGTCAAAACTATATAATTGAACTCCACAAATAGAAGAAATCTCTGCTCTGGAGTACTTTCTTTCAATGGTTGAAATAACTACTTCAATAAGCTCTACCCGTGATCGAGTTTTACTTGTGAATTTACTTTGAAATACCAAAAATATCTTACTTTCATAACAAGTACGTGCAAGAATTTCTTAAAAAGCAAAGTCATTTAATTCAATTTGTAAATAAGACAAAAAGTGGTCAGCGAAGATTGTTTTAACTAATAATGAGGGTAGAAACACTTTGCTTATAAGGTGAGTTTAAATTTTGCTGCCAGTTATCTTTTTTGATAAACAATTTATAAATAATAATATAAATATCGCTGAAACTTGTGACATGCTCTTTTTTAAAAATAGAGTAATTTTTTCTCACTCTAAAAAAAATAATAAGACAAAAGTTAGATCCAATTTTTTATATGTTTATTAGGTTTTTCAATTAAAACGTAACACATTATATATATATATATATATATATATATATATATATCTATGTGTGTGTGTGTGAGAGAGAGAGAGTATGGTTTTCTAGTGACTTTAGCGACGGTTTTAATTGTCGCTAAAGCCCTTAACGACAATTCATAAAACCGTCGTCTAACTATAGGTATTATGACAATTTCAGCTAATCGTGAGAATGCCATCGTTAGGTCCAATCATAACGATAGTTATTTGATCTTTGTTACGACACAAAGTCACAGTTGTTAATTACTTTATGATACGACGACGGTTGTAAAATTGTCATCATGATATAGAATAACGACAGTTATAAAAATATCGTAATTTAGGGATAATGACGGTTTTTGGACCGTTATTATGCCAATTCTTAACGATAGTTTTATAATCGTTGTTAAAAAGGTATTTTAACGATGGTCTTGAAAACTATCGTTAAGTCTTTAATTTTTTTTTAAAAAAATTTAAATCTCATTTAATTTACATTCTTACAAATTTTGTATTCTTTCTTTAGTCATTGATGAATTAATTTAAAATATTTTTTGATATTTTTAGTAAATTATTTTTTAATATTCAATTTTTAAAAAAAATTTATTGATATTTTAAATATAAAAAATATTCAAATGAATTAAAATCAAATATATTAACAAATAATTTTTTTAATAAAAAAATTATTATTCATTAAAAAATTAAAATGTACATCCTAGAAAAATTACATAAAACCATATAATAGACAATAAAATTATATTCACAGGCCTTAAGGGTGCTATTTAAGAGACTGGTGTCCACTAGTGTAACACCTTTGATTTTCTTCTCTTTTCACAAAATAACATATTAGGAGGAGTTAAAATGAATTATTTTATTAGTTTTTATATACATACTCATAAGAGATGCAAGAAAAAATTCTCATTTTTAGAGAAAATTCCTAAAGGATAAAATGGTAATTTCTCATATTTTAAGGCTGAAACCGGGCAGCAAACAATGAAATGAAAACCTATTGAAAGTGTAACTCAAAAGTCCCTTGGCATTGTCTCAAGAGAGAATTAATGCATTTTAAAAATTCACTCAAGCCAAACATGACCTTAGTCAAGAAAGTTAGTCACAACTTAATGGAATGACATTTTTGTAATATTTAGGGGAATGAAGGGCAAAGGTGATGGAAGGAGAAACTTCTTGAGCAAGATTGGCATTTTTAATTATTTTCCCCTTGACCCTTGGTGAAGTCGACACGAGTAAGGGGAGAGGAAGGGCTTCGCAGTGTCAAGGGAGGATGAAGAAGAAGGAGGAGAGAGAGAGCTCAAGAAGGGAAGAACAAGGTGAGTTCTTGGAATTTTGGCCTCCTTAATCTTGTTTTTGCTCTTGATGGAACTTCATGGAGGTACTTTGTATAGAGAAATTAGGGTTTAGAAATATGCATAATATTATTGATTCTAAAATACAAGATATATATACATGGATTGTAGATAATGTAAAACAGATGTTACATGATTGACGGGATTACATATTTGAAAAGATATACATTAATACGGGATTACATATGGGAAAGGATATACATGAATATCCGAGAGTATCGTGGATTAGGTTTGTTGCACTGGAGAGGGTGACATGGTGGAGGATGACCTAACACGCCCCCGCAAGACGGTGGAGGAAGAAACGACACCGATCTTGGACATAAGAAAATGGTGACGTGGACCAGAGAGGGGCTTGGTGAGGAGATCAGCAAGCTGGTGACTAGATGGGACATGCGAGACTTGAAGTTGCTTGGAGCTGATCATATCTCGAACAAAATGGTAGTCAATCGCAATATGCTTCATTCGGGTGTGAAAGACTGGATTGGCGCAAAGATAGGTAGCACCAATGTTGTCAGAGTAAATGTGGGGAGTATGAGAAGAGCTGACCCCCATTTTACGAAGGATGTTGCGAAACCAACAAAGCTCAACTGCCGTGAAAGCAATGGTACGATATTCAGCTTCGGTGGAGGATCGGGCAACAGTTTTCTGTTTGCGGGATGCCCAGGAGATAAGATTGCAGCCAAGGTAGGTTATATAGGCAGAAGTGGATTTCCAGTCAACACTATCACTGGCCCAATCGGCATCACAATAGGCAGTGAGCTGGAGGGAAGTCGGGTGAGTGAGATGAATACCATGATCAACGGTGGCCTTGAGATAACGAAGCACACGCTTGAGAGCTTGAAAATGAATGTCCTGTGGGGAAGCCATATACTGAGCGAGTTTATTAACGGAGAAAGCTATATCAGGCCTGGTAAGTGCAAGATATTGCATGGATCCAACCAAACACCGATACTGGGAAACATCACAAGTAGCAGCATCAGGAAGAGGAGCAAGAGAGCATGAGGTGGCCAAAGGAGTATGCATAATATAGAGAAATTAGGGTTTAGAAATATGCATAATATTATTGATTCTAAAATACAAGATATATATACATGGATTGTAGATAATGTAAAACAGATGTTACATGATTGACGGGATTACATATTTGAAAAGATATACATTAATACGGGATTACATATGGGAAAGGATATACATGAATATCCGAGAGTATCGTGGATTAGGTTTGTTGCACTGGAGAGGGTGACGTGGTGGAGGATGACCTAACACTTTGATGGTGAAAATTTGTAAGATTTTGGATAGAAAGGAGGAAGAAGACAAGAGCTCAAGAAGGAAAAAGCAAAGGGTGTTATAAAAGTGTAAGTTTAATATCTAACCCATCTTGAATCTTGCATGAATTGTTGATGTCTATGCTTATACAGTTATGTGAGTATGTACATATTGCTGTGGGAATGCATTGATGAGGGTGAAAGTAGTTGGAAATGCATATATCTCATAACTGTAAAAAAGAGAAATGGGGGAAATTATTTATGAGGGGTGGGTTTTTATAGGAGTTAGACTTTTTGGGTATGATTATATATGCAATATATGATCTGAATAATCATGTATGTTATGATTTTTGACTGGTTAAACTTTGTATTGGCTGTTTGGAAATGTGGAAACAAAGAGAATTTTGAACGCACCCAGAACACAGCCAAGTTGTGTTCTGCACAGGTAATACAACCTTGATTACTTTATCTTTACTATGTTAATCATGATTTACATTATGAATCACCTCACAATGATGCATTAAGTGGTGACTAACTTGATGAATTACTTGATACATATATGTTCTATGATGCTATGCATGTTTGAGAGGTATGATGCATACATGATCTTCTATAAAGGTGATGCATATGAGGTTGAATATTATGTATGTGATGATGTGACTGTGGCTGGATAAATAAAAAGATGTATAATACGTGGGATGACCCTGACATTAGTAAGGTGACTTGACGAAATTGTTGGCCTGTGACGATACCAAATAAGGAACGCCTTATTAACCTAGAGTGTGTAAAGGGAGAGAGGGGCCACTCCAACCAAGTAACAGTGGTGTATGAGTAGTCGAAGGGAGAGGGCTCACATTACCTTGTTATTGAACAAAGATAAAATCATAGACGATTAGCTATTATATATGATATTTCTATACAACATAATCATAGATGTTGAACATGCAAGCATACTATTTTACTTATGCTTTATCCATGACATATTTTCAATGCAAAAAGGAAAAATATTTTTTATAATTTATACAGTTAGACATAACCCGTAAGATTTCTTATCATGTTTATTTATGTGGATGTTGAACTGGTTAGGACGTTGTCCTCACTATTTCTCTGTTAGAGTGTTATGTTCAAATAAAGACTATTAGAATGTCGGCGGTGTTTCTGTCTTTGCTACTAGAGTTGCAGACGGTCAAGGTCCCTTGGAACAATTTATCGTCATAACCAATATTTTAGTGGTAAACGTCATAGAGATACCTGCACTGGTGCCACCTCCTCCATCCTTCGCACTTCAGGGGTGATGGCCCATGTTATGATGCTGTATAGTTATAGCAGAATGTGCATATAATGAACTGATCTATTTTTTTATGTGTAACTATATAGTACTTTGCCTTTTGGTTATAATGCTTAGTACATGAGGTTACACGTGTAAATACAGCTAACTTCTGATGTAGCTCTAGAAGCAAGCTGCTAATATATATATATATATATATATATATATATATATATATATATATATATATATATATATATATATATATATATATATATATATATATCTGTGTGTGTGTATATATATATATATATATCTGTGTGTGTGTGTGTGTGTTTTGTGTTCTATCTCTTATATTGTTATCTATTTATGTGCTTTAATATCTTACGTTAATTTTAAGAGACCAAAAAAAATTGGTCCTTACAACTAGCACAATCACTGGGCACCTGAAAAATAATTACATTCTATAAGTATTTTGAGATTAAATAAAAGTATATCAACAATTGTTTACATAATTCAATTGGTATATGTTACAAAATTACCCTAGGAACTGGGCTGTGGGGGAGTGCAATCTCATGTGGCACATGACCCTGAAAAGTTTAAAACAGAAAAATCATAGCTGCCTCCATCTATCGATGTCGTGTTGCTATGTTAACGTCTCATGCCGCTCGTTTTGTCTCTCGTCGCTACTGCTCAACGTCTATGGCCACTTTAAGACGTGCCATCTCAAACTACAATTCCTTGTAAGAGGGCCCAAAATGTGAGCTCAACTTAGTCGAGCTACGACTGAAACTTGACTTGGGCAAACACCTAACTTAAGTCTTCGAACATGACCTAAGTGCTCTTTAATTCCCAAAACTCTCGTTAGTGAATCAACAATTGAGATCTTTTGGGAAGAGATGTCTTCCTACTGTATCGAGGATTATTTATGTAACTCAAACTCCGCAATTAATTTATTATATTTCATCTATTAATTATTAATGTTCATTTTTTAAATTTTTAATTATTAATGTTTCTTCTAAATAATCATACAACATGTATGATAACTACTCTAAATAATTGCCATACTATAAAATTACTCTTAAATTTTTTTAACATGTAATTACAACTATTTAATTTTCATAATTATGCTTAATTAATTATGTTTAATTTAAACTAAGTAAAAATAACTCAATTTCAGTATTATTTTGTTCAATTTGACAAGTTATCATTGACCTTTTTGTTCTATTATATAAAATTAGTCTTACTCATTTATGATACATGTATAAAATTATTCAAATTTATACATATCATGTCATTTCATCCACTTTAATTTGCTTCCTCTGTTAATATTTTATGTACAGTCATTAATTATATTTATTAATATAATAATTAATTTGGTTTCTTCCGAATTAATTGTAACTATGACAACTACACTAAACAGCTCTTGTCCTAAATTGTTTTTAAGAATACTTTTCACTAATAATTATATGTTCTTATACTTCTATTTTAATTTTTTTTATAATAATTTTGAATACTAATTATTTATGTAACTCAATTTTATTTTATACTCCACAATTAATTTACCCCATTCTATCGATTAATAATTAATATTTATTATTTAATTTAATAACTATGTTGTTCCTTCTAAATAATCATATCACATATATGAGAACTACTCCAAATACCTGTCTCTGTTGTAAATAAAATTTACACAAGGAAAAAATATAATGTAAAGGCACTTAGAGATGAATAATACATAGAGAAAAAGATATATTTCTTATTTCATTTATTTATAGAAGCCTCTATTTATAGGCATACAATCATAAATGTAGATAACTCAAAAGCCAAATAGAATGAATGAGATTCATTGGCTTTAGGAGTTAAAAAAATAAAAGGACACCCATTATAATAATAAATTTAATAATATTCATTATTTTGGGAGTTGAGAAATCAAATGGACATCTACAATAATAGATTATTTCATAACAGTCTTTAAATACTTCTTACCCCATAATTAGGTCTTTTTTCATTATTTTTTTTAGTAATAACTATATTTTACCAATTGTTTAAATAATTTTTACTACTAATTTTACTATATAAATGTAATACATCCAACGCATATAATATAATTAAACAACTTAACAAAATATATACATTATAGATTATCAACAATTTCTAATAAAATATTCTTATCTAAATCATAAACTCATTCAAACATGTAGTATATAAAAAATATTAATTGACAAAAGTAAAATTATTAGAATATATACCTTCAGCGAAACTAAAAAACTATAAACTGCAAATGTCGGTCAATGAGCAGAGGTTCTTTACAGAGAGAAAGGAGGAATTGTTTGAGCACGCAATGAAAATGAGAGGGGGAAACTAGATTGATAAAATTTCTCATGGTTTAACAACGGTTATAAAACCGTCGTAAAACCAAGTTTTAACAACGTTTCCTTAGGAAACTGTCCTTAAATCTAGGTTTAACGATTGTTACTATGTAAACTGTCGTACAGATGGCTCTTAGAATAATGACAGTTAATGTAAACCATCGTTAAAGTTGTCATTTAATTCCCCACTCACGATGACCAATCAATTTATTGCGACGATTTCTATTAAACTGTCGTTAAGTTATGACGGTTATTGACAAACCATCGTTGAACCTCACTGATTCCCATAAACGGTCACTTTTTCCATGAAAGTTCACGTCTCTGCGTCGTTAAATAACGACGGTTCTATATAACCGTTCTTAAATAAGAACGGTTATATAAGAACAATAGTAAAAACACGATGGTGCATGTAAACTGTCATTACGCAACAACGGTTCATATGAGCTATCTTTATATAACGACGGTTTTTGAGAAACCATCATTAAGATCATTGGTATAACGATAGTTTGATGATCGTAGTTATACTCAACTTTAGCAATAGCTTTATGCAAACCGTTGTTATACTTGGCTTTAGCAATGGCTTTATGTGACCGTCATTATATCACTGTCGTTAAAACCCGCCTTCGTTGTAGTGTATTCTGTTACTTACTACACTGGAATAATAAATTAGAAGATTTAAAATAAGGTAAAAGAAACCTTAGCATAAACCATAACGAATCAAATAATTTCACTAATAATAAATGGGAAATACTAAAAGGAGCACTATTTAACATGAATAACTCTGAGATGCGCTATTATTTTTACCAAGTTTCTGTCAAATTTCCTTGCTTAATTCTTGCCCGATGAATGATCCTGATTCAAACCCAACTCCATGAAAGATCCTGCCTGGCTCTTGAAAAGAACTTTGAATATATATTCTTGATAGTATTATAAAACCTAGGCATAACATTATACAATATGTTTATATAGATATTCTTATATGTACTTACAACAACGTTTCTCTTCCTGTATTTAAATGTCTTCAGCGAAGGGTGGGATTATTTAATTTGTAGTCTACATAGTAAATTTAGGTGCAAGACGGAATAAGTCGAATTAATGTTTTCACTAATTTATTTTTTATATGAAACTGGCATATTTTTTAGTATAAATTATAAAAAATTGAGTATAATATTGAAAATTAAAGATATAATTTAATATAAGGTAGATATAATTTCTCTACTATTTAATTAGCTTGAAAGGTTACAATTTTTGAATAAAAAAGAAAAAAAGAAAAGAAAGGTTGCAATTTATAAGTTAGTATATAAGAGATTGGATGGGAATTTTAGAATTTTAATGCACAACCAAGATGATCAAAGAATGGTTTGGTTATTCCACAGAGTACAGTACTTTGTTTACGAGATGAGGCCAAGAATATCACATAAATCTCATGTCTATGAAAGACAGTAAGGACAGTGATAAGTATAAACACGAAGTGGAAGCAAGGAAGGAACCATTACCCTGTAACTACAAGGGGGAGAGGCTCTTTGGGAATATTACTAGCAATTTCAATCTTGCAGGTTTGGTTACCTATCCAGATGGCAGAGGGCTTGCGTGGGTAGGTGGGCCCATGTCTAAAGGTAAATTTGACTGGAATTTAAAATCATCTTTGGGGTTACATTGCCAGCAACCACTTCAATCTCAATCAAAGCCTTTTTTTTATTTAATTCCAAATTTGATTAATATTCTAATGCTGCTTCAATGAGTCATTATCAATCAACGCCTTTTTCTATTTAATTCCAGATGTGATTAATATTCTAATGCTGTTTTAATGGGTCACCAAATAACTTATAAACTACGCATGCTCAATATAAAAGTGGTAACTGCAGGTACAATTGAGATTTCAATTTGGGATATTGGTATTTTTGTTGTAATATATATTTTGATTGCTTGGTAGCATTTAATAGTCTTAAAAAGCATAGAATGTCACTATTTTGAATTCATTAAAAAAAATTATAAGAATTGCACATACTATAATTTTTAATTGTTATATTAAATATAATTCTGTGGAATATCTTCATCACCAGAATTATTAGTTTCTCCAGGACAGTAACAACGCAACTAAATGAACTCTTGCAGTTTACCAATGTATATTGACGAAATATTCTTTGCTGGCGTAAACATATGAAAGATTCAATTTCCTTGTTTAACACTGATTCAAAAGCTGAGCATTGTGGCTTCTATAATATAAGATGCAAGTCAAGTTTCTCTTATATTTCTCTGATCTTGCCCCCTGAATATATTGAGGTTCATTACTCAACTTCCCTCGCTGCATTTTTGTACCGTTACTCCTTACTAAAATTTTGATTAGTATTAAACATTTTCTCTGATATAGAAATTCTTATCTCAATTACAATGTTTTATAGTATTAAGCCTTGCTCTTGTCATTTGTCAAGCTCATGGAATGTGGATGTGTGAAATTTTCACTGTTGTGTCCTCTACCACTGCGGTCTCAATCAACTACCTTGTTTATATCAGAGACTTGAATAGCGTGAATTTAGCGTTATTAAATAACAACGTGCAAGAATTTCTTTCCTCCCAAATCTACCTAGAAAAAGTCCAGCTTTGCGGTTAGCTTTTTGAATCTGTATGTAGTCAATGGCTAATGGGAGATTTGATCAAAGAAATCGTCGTCTGGGCTTTCCACGGCTTGCCCTCAATTACATTGGTTAACGCTGAATTTACATTATGTTTTGAAGGTAAACTTGAGTAGATGGCTCCTCTAATCCTGTGATAAGAGCTTGGTCAGGAGGAAAACCCAAAACCATGAATTTTTCTTTATGCCTATTTCATGGTTGATTGTTTCAAAAAATGTATTTAACAAAAATGTGATAAACAATTTTCAATCAACCACATTTCATTAAAAGTAGCTAACCTTTTTAAGCTTCAATCCTCCATGTGTTACTAATTACAAGTTATCCCTACAGAACAAGAGCAATGGCGTCTATGGTTTCTTTAAGAGCGCTTTCATTTCTCTGTCTCCTTGTCATACTCATATATGAATCAACTGCCCAGTCAAGCTTCCTGTCCCATTTGTGTATCGATAGTAATGGTAACTACACTGCAAATAGTGCCTACCAAACCAACCTCAACACCCTTTTGTCCAATATCTCTTCCAACACACAAATTGATTATGGCTTCTACAACTTCTCTTATGGCCAAAACTCTGACAGAGTTAACGCAATTGGGTTGTGCAGAGGAGATGTAACCCCAGATGGTTGTCGCAGTTGCCTCAACGATTCACGTGTCCTTCTCACCCAGCTGTGCCCAAACCAGAAGGAGGCAATTGGGTGGTATGACAATTGCATGTTACGCTACTCAAACCCCTCAATATTTCACACCATGGAGACTTCACCTTCCTTCTGTCTGGGTAACCCTTCTAATGCAACAGATGTGGATCAGTTCAATCAAGTGCTGAGGAACTTGCTGGATAGCCTACGAAGCAAAGCTGCAGCTGGGGACTCCCTTCGCAAGTTTGCTACAGAAAATGCAACAGGACCAGACTTTCAAACTTTATATGGTCTTGTGCAGTGCACTCCTGATTTATCCGAAGACCAATGCAGCGATTGCTTGGTTGGGGCTATCTCACAAATTCCACAACGATGTTCTAATGGCAAGATTGGTGGTAGAATTGTAGGGCCAAGCTGTAATTTCAGATATGAGAACTACCGCTTCTATAACATTACCAATGATTCCACACCACCATCTACAAATGCCTCCTCCACAGAAGGTACATGTCACGTTATGCTTAGAAATAGAATGCATTAGTTAAAAGCATCAAACTGATGGCATCAAAGTACTATATGATGTTAACACGGGTTGGCTTAACTGATTGAGGGAATTAGTTTAATACTTTGCATTTATCATGTGCAAAGTTCGACTATTCTCTCTTACTAATAATTTCATTTGGTAGTTAATTCTCATAAGGGGATCTTCTGGCATCCAACGACTAGTTGAATAGCCTTTGTTTAGAAAGATAATAATCATTGAATCCTCTGAACATGCTATTGGTGCTCTAACCACTAAACTTAAATTACCTATTTTTACTGTCATTTTTCTTACCAAAAAAAGTAGGCTATATGGCTAACAACTGGAGTACTTTTTTTCTTTGTGGGGGTTGTTAAACCATCTCTATCTGATGAGGAAAAGGATAAGTGTTCTGCTGAAAATTAGCTGCAGGACATGTAGTGTAACATCCTTGATTTTTTTCTTATGTTACTAATTGAAATTTATTTCTTTTAGAGAGGAGAAAGCATATTGGATTTCAATAGATGATTAAATTATTTTATAATTTTACTCAAATCAAACAAAATCTTAGGATGGTTAAAATGACATTTATGTAATTTAATTGAAATAGTATTTATATAAATTTCTTGACATAGCATTTATGTAAATTCTTTAAAATGGCAGTTTCATAAATACTTTAGGATGACAGTTTTGTAAATAATAAAAAATGGAAAAGTTGTAAATATTGGGTGGTAGGTAGGAAATTTTTTAATAATTCTAAGGGAGGTAGGTGAGGAAAAATGAGTGATAATTATGAATGAGAGAAAAGAGTGTCCGTAAGGAGTGTTGGGAAGAGAAATAAAAGAATAAAAAAGAGAGGAAAAAAAAAGAGGAGGAAAAGGAAAGAGGAGGACAAGGAAGAGGAGGAAGAAGAAGAGAAAGAGGAAGAAGAAGGAGATGGAAGAGAAAGAGAAATCAAAGTATTAAATTTAAGGATTTGTTTAAAGTAGGTTTAACATCTTCTAATAAATTTTGTACAAAATTATATATATGCTTTTAGATTTGTTTAGATGTGATTTTGAATAACATGTGGTCTGGTTATTTATATGGAATTATATTTTGGTTGTATGGACATGCATATGGGTGCATGGGATTACATAAAAGAAAAACAAGGGAGAAGTTAGACTAAACTGAATTTCGGAATAATTTGGGAAGCCTCTGTTTTTGAAATTTTGAGAAAATTTGGCAAGGATTTTAAAGATATTGTCAACATATGAATTGTAGATATATGTCTCACGGATCTATATGCTTTGAAATTATTTAATTTGGAGTTTATAGGAGTGAGATATGGCTAATTAATTGAGCAGAGGTCAAAATCCAGGATAGTAAAAATAATCATTTTTATCTTTAATTTTCTGAAAATAATCCATAAGTAATTTAAAGAAATGATAAACATAAAAGTTGTAAATAATTTTCTTAGGGTTTTATAGGTTTTGACATCATCTCAATTGGAGTCCATATGAGGAAGATATGACTGATTAATTGAGTAGAGGTCAGAATTAGTCTACAATTCAGAATGGTAAAATAAGTATTTTGGTTTTTAATTTTCTGGGATTAATCCATAAGGAATATGAAGACATAATAAACATGGAAGTTGTAGATAATTGTCTTAGTCCTTTATATGATTTAAAATCACCTTAATTAGAGTTCGTATGAGGGAGATATAGTTGAATAAGTAAAGAAAGGTTATAGAACACGGCCAGGCCGTGTTCTATGTTGCCTTAGTATGAGTAGGCCGTGTTCGGGGCTATTTTTTAGTATTTTTGAAGTATTTTTCAAGCATGCCCGTGTCTTGAACATGGCCAGACCATGTTGGGTGCTGGATTATCATATTTTTCATTGTTTTCTACCTAAAAATAATCTTATTTGTTGAAATATTTTTAGGAAACATATATCCAGAAAAAATACTTTTAAAATGATGATTTTAGTATCACAAATTACTCTTTTTCTTTATTTGATTTAAAATGAATCATAATGGATATTGTTATGTGATAAATGATTATTAATTATTTGGTATAAAAATGATGCATCATATTATGAAAGTGATTAAATGGCAAGTGTAAAGCTCATGGCGAGTTGCTTGATAAATATATATTGCATTTGATGAATATGCATTATATATATATATATATATATATATATATATATATATATATATATATATATATATATTTATATGTATGGATGAATATCGACGGGTTGTATGACTTGAGACGGTACCGAATAAGGGACACCCTATTACCCTAAGTGAGCCAAGGGAGGGCCGCTCCAACCGAGTGACAGAGGTAATGTGAGGAGGCAAATGGGTGATGAACTCACATTCCCTGATCATTTATTGTGACTGTAGTCGATCGGTCACTATGCATATAGGAAATGAGTGAATTGAGAACTGTGATATGGCTGAGCATTGTTTTTAAAAAAAGAGTGAATTTTCAGTGCACATATAATATGTTAATTATGCATCAACTGAAGTGATGATTTTATCTTCAAATCTTAATATTTTCTGTAACTTATGCAGCTGAACATAACTCTTATTTTTCTATTATTTATGTTAAATCTACTCAAACCTTTATTCTCACTATTATTGTGGTGTTAGGTTCAGATAAAAAGAAATGAGATGTAACAGGAAATGGCGTTACTGATGGAGATTTCGATGTCAGCACTACCTCCTCAACCTTTGTATTTCAAGGGTGAAAGTGCTGTATAGGGACTCTTATTTATATACTGAAATATTGTATTGTATAATTATAACATGTGTGAGGTTTGTAATATATACACACACACACACACACACACATACATATATATATATATATATATATATATATATATATATATATATATATATTGTGTTTTGAAATGTTGTATTGTATAATTATAACATGTGAGAGGTTTGTAATAAATATGTATACATATATATTGTGTTTATACATATGGCATATTTAACATGCATAATGTGAAAATTTTTTTTTTAAAGTAAATCAAATTTTACAAAGTTGCTATAATAATAATTAAATATAAAAAAAATGGGACGTTACATAGTTGATATCAGAGCGATCGATCTTAGGCGACCATGGGGTGGGTGGTCACCTAGATTGACTTAGAGGAGTCTTGAATAGTTATATGGAAACGTTATGTAAGGTAACGATTAAATTCAGTAGAAAAGTACTAGTATTTCCTATTTATAGTCTTGTGTGGAGTGATAACTACTGTAAAATTTTGAATTGCTGTTGAGTTTGATCACCTTAATAGTGATTAATATTTTACTTTACTAATACAGTGAGTTATGACACCACCAATAAGGATTTTGCCAGGCTGCGCAGATGCTACCTTAAATAATATAGCCACAGCTATTCAAACTCAAGCAACTGCTACGAATCATATTCTGCAGCACTTTTAGAATATTAATAATAATAACAAAGCTAGGGGAAATGAAGGAAATTGGAATGGAAACAAAATTGGGAATGGTAATGGATGGTCTGAATTTATGGGAACGCGACCTTCGTCTTTTGTGGGTGCATATGACCCTATAGTTGTTGAGAGATGGCTGACAGAACTTGAGAAGATTTTTGAAGTTCTAAATTGTTCTGATGAGCATAAGGTCAATTTTGGGACATATATGCTGAAGGAAGAAGCTGAATACTGGTGGAGAAGAGCCAGAGAATTACTGGTACATCAAGACAGGGAAATTACATGGCACTTGTTCCGAGAGACTTTTCTGAACAAATATTTTCTCAATAATATGATAGCCGAGAAAGAGATTGAGTTTCTTCAGCTTAGATAGGAAAATGGGACCATTGAGCACTATATTACCCAGTTTGAAGAACTGTCTAAGTTCTCAAGTACTCTGAAGAATAATCCAGATAAAGTTTAGAAGGCATTGAAGTTTGAATCAGGACTGAACCCGGAGCCTAGGAATGCTGTGGTGGCATTAGAGATTCGAGAATATGCCTCGTTGGTAAATAAATGTCGGATGCTGGCGACAAGTCTAAAAGTAATAGAGGATGAAAAGGAGAGACAGACTAAGTGGAAATGGAAGAGAGAGTTTCCAGTTATGGATAGAAATACCAGAGGGAAGAATATCATGAGAGATAAACAAACAGCACTTATGGAACCCAGACCTTTTCTGAAAAAGTCGGCAATGGGTCAGTGTGGGAAATGCAGGACATTCCATTGGGATAAACCATGTTTTTTTAGTCTAGTTACTTGCTACCAATGTGGCCAGAAGGGGCACATGGTACATTATTGTCCACTGAAAAATGAAAAAGGTATTGCACGAATTCAGAAAACGACAGGAAGAGTTTTCACTTTGAGCAGTTCTGAGTCAAAATCAGCTCCTGATTTGATGCAAGGTACGTGTTATATCAACAATCTACCTCTGATTGTATTGTTTGATTTTGATGCGAGCTATTCTTTCATAGCATTAGAATGTGTAAAGAAGTTACAACACTCTATTGCGGAGTTACCATACGAGTTAGCGGTAGTGACCCCTACAGGAGAAAAAATAATTACTTCCTCGGTGTGTTTGAATTGTCCCATTGTATTGAATGATAGATCCTTTGTAATGGATCTGATCTATCTACCTTTAGACGGTATAGATGTCATCTTGGGTATGGATTAGTTAAGTCAGAACCGAGTCTTACTAGATTGTTGCAATAAGACTTTTGAGTTTCTCTCGGACCCACCTGAAGACCAAAAATATAGCATTATTAGTGCTCACCGACTCTATAAGGAGATAAGGGATGCAGATCTGAAATGTGTTTTCCTGTATACTATCAACCCGAGTATAAAACAGGAACTGCTTAAGATTCCAGTAGTCTGTGAATTTTTAGAAGTTTTTTCCTCTGAGATTTATGAACCTCCACCAAAGAGAGAAGTATAATTTTCCATCGATCTAGCACCAGAGGCGATGCCTATTTCTATCACTCCCTATAGAATGTCTTCTGTGGAACTGCAAGAGTTTAAGAAGCAGATCGAAGAGCTATTAGAAAAAAAACTTTATCAAACCTAGCTTCTCACCTTGGGGAGCGCCTGTATTGTTTGTAAAGAAAAAAGATGACAGGTTGAGATTGTGCATTGATTATAGGCAATTGAATAAGGCAACCATTAAGAATAAGTATCCATTACCCAGAATAGACGATCTATTAGATCAATTAAAGGGAGCTACTATTTTCTCTAAGATAGACTTAAGGTCAGGATATCATCAAATCGGCGTTAAAGAAGAAGACATTCTAAAAATAGCTTTCAGAACTCAGTATGGACACTACGAATTTTTAGTCATGCCTTTTAGGGTCACAAATGCACCTGCAGTCTGTATGGACTATATGAATCGCATTTTTAGACCCTACTTGGATCAATTCGTAGTAGTGTTCATAGATGATATTTTAATCTACTCTAAAAGCAAGGAAGAACACAATTAGCATCTCTGATTAGTACTTCAGGTCTTGAAGGAAAAGAAACTTTTCGCTAAGTTGGAAAAATATGAGTTTTAGGTAGAAGAAGTGAAGTTTTTGGGTCACATAATTTCTAAAGATGGTGTGTCAGTGGATCCCAGTAAAACTGAAGCAGTGTTGAAATGGGAGAGGCCAAAAACTGTGACTGAAATTAGAAGTTTTCTGAGTTTAGCAGGATATTACAGAAGGTTTATACAAAGATTTTTTCAAATAGCTTTGCCTTTGACTCGATTGACCAAAAAAGGAAGTCCATTTAATTGGACTGAGAAATGCGAGAATAGTTTCCACTAGCTTAAATGCAAATTGACTTCTCCACCTATTCTAGTTGTTCCTAACCCTTCTGGATGCTTTGTAGTCTATACGGATGCTTCCAAGAAAGGTTTAGGTTGTGTTTTGATGCAAGAAATTAGAGTAGTTACTTATGCGTCTCGACAATTGAGATCGCATGGCAACTATCCTACTCATGATTTAGAGTTGGTTACAATAGTTTTTGCCCTGAAGATGTGGAGACACTACTTGTATGGAGCTGTATTTGAAACATATAGTGACCACAAGAGTTTAAAGTATCTCTTTGACCAAAAATAATTGAATATGAGGCAAAGAAGGTGGATGGAATTCATTAATGATTACAAATTTGAATTAAAGTATCACCTAGGGAAGGCATATTTAGTAGCTGATGCGTTGAGTCGAAAGTCGTTGCATTTAAGTCAAATACTAATAAAAGAAATGGAACTAATTGAAGAATTTAGAAATTTGAAATTATCAGTTATGACTATCCCTGGAAGTCTGATTGTTAGAAAGAATTAAGAATTGAAAGTGATTTGAAGACTCAAATTAAGGAAGCACAAATACATGATCAATTTTTACAAGATCAAAGAGATCAGCCTAACTTTGCAGTGTCAGATGATATAATTATTATATACTGGGGCAGAACATGTATACCACAAGGAGAGAATTTGAAGGCTAAGATTCTGGAATAAGCTAATCAAAGTAAGTATACAATCCATCCAAGATCTACAAAAATGTATCAAGATTTAAAAAGATTATACTGGTGGCTAAGAATGAAGAGAGACATTACTGAATACGTGTCTAAATGTCTGGTTTGTCAAAAGGTGAAGATATAACATCAAAAACCTTCTGAGATGTTACAACTTTTAAAAATACCTGAGTGGAAGTGGGATAGTATATCTATGGATTTTATTGTCAGATTACGTAAAACTCAGACAAGTCATGATGCGATATGGGTAATAGTAGATAGATTGACAAAATCTGTGTACTTTCTACCCATTAAAAAAATTACTCATTGAATAAGTTGGCTCAGTTTATGTTCTAGTACTGCATATCATCCTCAAACAGACGGTCAAACGGAGATAACTATACAGACTCTAGAGGATATGCTAAGAGCGTGTGTGTTAGAGCAAAGAAAAGGATGGGATGGATATCTGTCACTGGCTGAGTTTGCGTATAATAATAGTTATCATTTCATTACTGGAATAGCACCTTATGAAGCTTTGTATGGTAGGAGATGTAAATCACCTTTATGTTGGAATGAAGTGGGGGAAAAAAGGTTATTGGGGCCCGAGTTAGTGCAACATACTTTTGAGAAAATATAAATAATTCGAGATAAAATGCAAACAGCTCAGAGTTGACAAAAGAGCTATTTCGATAGGAGAAGGGGACCGATACAATTCCAAGAAGGGGAGTGTGTGTTCTTAAAAATGTCTCCTACTACCGGAATTGGCCAAGTAATGAAAATTAAGAAATTAAGTCCAAGATATTTAGGACCTTATCAAATTCTAAAAAGGATAGGATCATCGGCGTATGAGATTGCACTACAAAAAAAAGTGGGTTTAGCGACCGAAATTAGCGACCGAAAAAATTTGGTCTCTATTTGACACTTATCAGCCACTAATTGCCTCTGAATTTTCCAAAAGTTAAGTTGCCATATTTTGCGACTAATATAGCGACCGATTACGGGGTAGCTAAAAGTTTCGGTGACAAAAGCGTGGCAGAGTGGTGGCAGAATAGTATTTGCGACAGAAAGTTGGCGACTGATTTAGTCGGTCGCTAATAGAGACCGAATTGACACTCTTTGTCACCGAATTTGCGTTAATTCGATTTTAAGAGACCTGGCATCAGATTTTCGAAGGAGACCTGGCATCAGATTTTCGAAGGAGCCCTGCCCTAATTCCCAAATCTGAGTCTCCTCTCCTCTACCAAGCCCGGCGTCGTCTCTTCGCTTTGTGGGAATTCTCCTCCTCCGTTGGCCTCTAGCCGCCGGTGAACATTCTTCGGACGCCGATATTGGATCCCCGTTGCCTATCACAGAACTTGGCTGAGTTGATTCCATCGTGGTTGACTCCATCGAAGCTCCCAGCCAGGTTAGTTTCAAAATCTTGGAACTCAAATCAAATTGGTTGCAAAGTCTGTCGAGTGAAGATCCAAATTGTATATCCCTTAAAGCTGAAGCATTTAAATGATATTTTTTTCTGATTAAAATTTCTTTCTTCTTTGCATCTTGATTTTCCTTTTATTCTGGTTTATGATCTTATTGGAGTTCGCTGCTATATTAATTGTCGGAGAATGAAAATTGTGTTTGTGTAATCAATCATTTGGATTTAGTGAATCGAATTTTGCATTCTGGGTTGCCGAACTCTGCATTCTGGGTTGTGGAATTTGCTTGAATTTGATTGAATTTGTGTTAGTTTATATATTTGCTACAGCTGTAATGCAATAAATGTATAGCTAAAATACATATGGTAATGTATGATTAGCATTCTGTATATATATGTGCGTGTGTTTTTATGTGTCTGTGATCAATTCTTAGTTACAGCACTCTATCACATTTAGTTAGATCATCATGCATGTTAGAACTTAGAAGAGCTTGCTGGCAAATTCATTCATGTCAGTTCCTTCTAAACGATAGGAAGCTGATTTTGAGGCAAGTTCCCTGAGCTGCCATACATTTCTTCCCAACTTCAAAGCCAACTTCATTTCAAAAAAGCTCCCCATTTTCTGATTTTCTCTTTTCTCCAAGTCTTTCTTTTCATGAGTTTTTTTCAATGCCTCTCAAAAGCTTGAAGAATCCACCGTATTTTCTGTACATTTCAAACACCATTCCAACTTTCCCTCCATGCTCTAAAGCATTAACAATGGTGGCCAATGACCCAGCAAGCACTGCCACCATGGCTACCCATGACCCAACAATTCCCAAAATTAATGCAGACCCTAATGCTGCAATTCCAATGTGTAAAGGCCCTGAATTAGCTAATGTTGTTCATCTTTAGCTAAATTAATGTATGATTACAGTTTGAAGACTTCAATTTCGTCTATTTTCTCTAACTCGTCCTTTTCTTTTCAACATCTCTTTCTCTACAGTTTGAAGCCTTTTTTTTGTGTGTCAAATATTTCAATATTATTTGATTTAAGTCTCAGTTGTTGTATAGTGGCCACTTAAGACTTGAGAGTATTAATAGTCATCATGAAATAGGAGAAGGAAATACTTGGGACAAGGTAGCAGCATTGATAGAAATTTCTGTAGCCTTTTATTAGTTTAAACTTTTTTAAGTCTAACAAGGTTGGCTATAATAAGAGGTCATCAGTTACAAAAGTTTCTGTGGCCTATCTTCTTGATACTTTGAGTGATGGTTTTCTAATAGAAATGGTCAAGAAATAATTATTTGCTTTGGAAGCCACAAATCTTGGCTATAATAAGAGGTCATCAGTTACAAAAGTTTCTTGACATGAAAGTACCTACTCCAGAGAAAATAATACCAGAATATAATGCAATTTTGGGAGAGTTAAAACTAGCTTATACTTTCTTGGTTCTTTTCTTCAATGACATAATCCATGCTTAAAAAGGTAGTTAGATGTGAGAGCATTCAACAAGTTTGGAGCATAATAGAGTCATTTTTCAATGTAGAAACAAGGGAAATAGCTAACTAATATAGACTATAGTTGAGAAATACAAATGAGGGTACTTCATCTATAAGTGATTATCTTTTAAAGATAAAGAATGTTGTAGATATTTGATCATCATTGGATGTTATATCTCAAAAAAGGGTTACATAGATGCAATTCTTGAAGTCTTACTTGAAGAGCATCTAACATTTGTAATCTTCAAATTGGATCCTTATAATGTATAAGACATTGAGTCTTTATTGATAGCACATGAAAGCAAGTATGAGCAATGCAAAATTGTTAAATTGATGATTAAGTTTTATTAAGTTGAAGGTCAACTCAGTTATTAAGTTTTATTAATTGTGATGATGAAGTTCCTTTCTTCTATTCAAGAAAGGAATGAAAGAGAAAACCTTCTAGACAGTATTAGATGGTATTCCAACTTTCCATCATCCTTATCATCGGAGCATCTACAACCAAGTATTTATAGCCCATAAGATCCTAGCTTTTTTTGGTTTTGACACTTCAGAGAGAGAAGAAAATAACCACGAAATCATGATATAATTTCTGTGGCTCTTCTATTTACACAATAGTATCATATGCAATAATTCCTACATCATTATCTTACTCTTTACATGTCTATTTTTCATTACAATATGTGGATTTATAAAATAATATCATAACTTATCTACTAATAGCTTGTCCTACAGTTGGTTATCAGAATGGAAATTCCAGAAAATCGAAGGTGGATGTATAATCGGTTAAATGAAAAGAAGTCAGGAATATTGGATGAGTTTGTGGATGGAGTTGTTGAGTTCATTCATTTTGCTACTAGTCAAAGTAGAAATGAATCAGCCGATTTGATTAGGTGCCCTTGTATAAAATGCAAGTGTCAGTTGTACAAGACAGTGGATGATGTTAAAGTTCATTTGTTTAGCAAGGGGTTCATGCCAAAATATTACTGGTGGACAGCCCATGGAGAAGCATCACCACAAGTGATGCCAATTGTTGGTGGAAGCTCGTACTATGGTAAATATGGACAAAGGGAAGAATACAATGTCTATCAGCAAATGATTATGGATGCAGCCGGACCTGAAATTGGTGCTCAATTAGAATTTGGTGAAGTCGTGACTGAAAATGTGGAGGAGGATCCAAATCCAGCCGCTCAGAGATTTTATGACATGTTGGCTTCTTCACAAGCACTGTTGTGGGAGGGATGCGAGACTCAGTCAGAGTTGTCAATGTCTTTGTGGGCTATGAGTTTGAAGTCAGATTATAATATGTCCCAAGGTTGTTTTAATCGAATGGTTAAGGGTATTGGCAGTGCATTACCAACTGAAAATAGTATGCCGGATAATCTTTATTATGCAAAGAAGAATGTCTCGCAGCTAGGGATGGGATGCGTTAAAATTGATTGTTGTCCAAAAGGTTGCATGTTATTTTACAAAAATGATGAGCAGCTTACACATTGTAAATTTTGTGAGGAAGAACGATATAAAAGAACTTGTCGAAAGGGCAACTCAAAACAGATCCCTAAATCCCGGATGTGGTATTTTCCTATTGTTCCAAGACTCCAAAAGTTGTATTCATCAATGTCTACTGCTGCTCATATGAGATGGCATAATGAGTACCAGAGAGAGGATGGTGTATTGTATCATCCATCTGATGGAGAGGCGTGGAAACATTTTGATAGAGTGTATCCAGAATTTTCACATGATCCTCGTAGTGTGAGATTGGGGCTATGCACTGATGGATTTAATCCTCATGGACAATATGGTAAAACATATTCGTGTTGGCCTATGATTTTAACTCCATATAATCTTCCTCCATGGATGTGTATGAAGAGAGAATTTATGTTTTTGACAATCATAATTCCGGGTCCATCGAACCCTAAGAGTAAGATAGATGTTTATATGGAGCCGCTCATAGATGATTTGAAGATGTTGTGAAATGAAGGCATTGTAACTTACGATGTTTCCTTAAAGCAAAATTTTGTGATGAAGGCAGCATTGATGTGGACTATAAATGACTTCCCTGCTTATGGAATGTTATCAGGTTGGTCAACTGCAGGAAAGTTTGCTTGCCCAATTTGTATGGATCAGTCAAAAGGGTTTTATCTTAAGCACAGTCGTAAGGTAACATTCTTTGATTGTCACCATAAGTTTCTTCCACTGAATCATCCTTATAGGAAGAATAAAAATTCATTTAAGAAGCGTTGTGAGGAACACTCTCCCATTCCAAAACGGTTTAGTGGTGAAGAGATATGGGATATAGTTAGAGCAATACCTACCATTCAAGAATCTCAAGAAACCCATCTACCTGGGAGTAATAGGGATCATAATTGGACAAAACAAAGTATACTTTGGAGTTTACCATATTGGAAAACACAACTTTTGCCTCACAACATAGATGTGATGCACATAGAGAGAAATGTGTTTATGAACATATTTAATACGGTAATGGACATAAAAGGTAAGACAAAAGATACATGTCAAGCCAGATTTGATATGAGTGAAATTTGCAGACGTAAGCAACTTGAGATGCAAAAAATTGGCCATGATAAGTACATAAAGCCCAAAGCAAAATATACGTTGAGTAAATCACAACGGTTAGCAATATGTGAATGGGTAAAGGATTTGAAGTTGCCAGATGGATATGCATCCAATTTCGCTAGGTGTGTGGATATGAAAGAGGCAGAGTTGCACGGTATGAAAAGTCATGATTGCCATGTGTTCATGCAACGGTTGTTGCCCATTTCGTTTGACGCATTACCGAGGCCTATTTGGAATCCACTTGTTGAGCTTAACTTATTTTTTAGAGATTTGACCTCTACAATGTTAAAGATAGATCATTTGAGGAGTATGGAGAAAAATATTCCTATTATATTGTGCAAACTTGAACAGATATTTCCTCCAAGCTTCTTTGATTCAATGGAGCATCTTCTTATCCATTTGCCTTATGAAGCTCGGATTGGAGGTCCAGTTCAATACCGATGGATGTATCCTTTTGAAAGTTGTGTGTCCATTTCTCTAAGTAATTTACTTTATGTATCTGATATATGATTTACACTACCTAATGACCTTATTGATTATTGTTTAGGTTTTTGCGAACTTTAAAAGAAAAAGTCAAAAACAAAGCTCGAGTGGAGGGGTCTATATGTGAAGCGTATTTAGTAGAGGAAATGTCAACATTTGCTTCTTATTATTATCCATCGGATGTATGTTCAAGAAGGACTAGAATGTCACGTAATGATGGAGGTGAAGGTTCTTCCTCTCACACACCTATGTCAATTTTCAACTATCCTGGACATGGCAGGGGAAAATCTCAATTTGTATTCCTTGATGACCGTGACATGAGAGCTGCCATTTTATACATTCTTAATAATTGCGAAGAGGTTCAGCCTTACTTAGAGTAAGTGCAAATATACATTTTACACATTCCTGCTCATTGAGCACGTACTGTCATATTCAAAGTCAACTTCACAATTCATTCATATTATATTTTGTAGGATGTATGTTGAATTTTTGAAGGAGTTAGTTCCTAATATATCAGAATCTCAAATTGACTCTGAGATTGCTTCCAATTTTCCTATGTGGTTTAGAGAATATGTAAGTATTTTACTTAACTATGAATTTTTTCTTGGCTCATATGTTATATAAGATAACATCTTTTTTGAATTAGGTGGAAAACCCAACAAATAATATTCAAGATCATATTTTACAAGGTTTAGCTTGGGGTCCACTTACGAAGGTTGAATCATGGCTAGTATATATAATCAATGGATATAGGTTTCACACTCTTAATCATAGCGAAGGCAAACAAGCTTTAAATTATGGTGTATGTGTATGAGGCACTAATGGACAAATAGAAGATGATTTCTATGGGATATTGACTGATATTTTTGAAGTAAGTTTTATTGGTTGGCCTATCAAAAGAGTAGTTCTTTTTAAGTGTCAGTGGTTTGACAATACCTAATCAAGGGACAAAGGTACATCACCAATATGGACTTGTTGAAGTAAAACAATCGAGAAGATACAATCGGGCATACGATCCTTTTATATTTGCACAACAAGCTGAACAAGTGTATTATACATCGTATCCAGAGGATCATAATGGTTGGTTGGGTGTTATTAAAATAAAGTCACGTAGTACGATAAATGCTCCTAGTGCTCAACAAACTGAAAGGGATGTTCCATATCAACATGAAGTTCAAGATCTGCCAATAATACAAGTTGACACGGATGTATATGAAGATTCACTTGTAGATGGAGATGGCGATGTAGAAGAAATTGGTGCAGACATTATTAACCAAGCAGAAGTAGATATTTCAAGTGAAGATGTTTATGCTTCTTCGGATAGCGAGGGTGAATTTAGTGATTCAGAATCATCCGTTGACTAGTTTAGGTTAGATTATAATATATTGTAATGACCTTATTGCAATAATAAAAGAAGTTATGGTTACTATTATTTTGGTAATTTGTATTAATTATGAATTTATTTTCTTTTTATAATTTACAGATGAGTGACTCAGGTCAAGGACGTGGTCGAGCCACTAGGGCTCCTGGGAGAGGACGTGGTAGAGTGACTTATTCCACTCCCACTGAGGATGATTCCACCCAATCCACCCCAGTCATTCAGGGATCATCAGCACCATCTTCATCCACATAGCCTTGTCCTGTCACATTGGGCACTCAAGCACCTTTATCCACTCAGCCTGATGAACTTGATGGGAGGACTTTGATTGCTCCTGGAGATGTCCATTTTGAGTAAGTCAACTGCGTTTATTAGCATGTTAGTATGTATAATTAATTTGGAGATTTATGCTAACTTACATTCTTTATTTGAAATAAGATTTGACATTACTAGAGGACCGTCAGATATCATTGCTGATGCCATTAGGTCTCACTTCACTGGACCTTGGACATGTTGGAGTGAGGTTCCTGAGCGTGAGAAGACTGTATGGTTCACAAAATTTCGTGTAAGTTTATTTTTTGAAGCATATTTTTAATTAGTATACAAGTGTATTTTGTATTTGTTAATTAACTAACTCTTTTATTTGCAGGAAACATATAAATGGCTTCCTGCTCATGACCATATAGTTAGGAGGATTTTTGACCATAAGGGTCAAAAATGCCTCAAAAACCTTATGAACAAACTCAGAACGGGAAAAGGAAAAACTAATTGGGTGCATCCATATGTTAAGGAGCAGTTGAATCAAAAATGGAGGAGTCCCCAGTGGCTAGAGAAGAGTAGCAAAGCCAAGCAGAACCGGTCAGTAGATGCAGGTGCTTCATCATACACTGGTGGGTCGATCTCTACAGCTGAGCATAGAAAGAGATTGGTATGACTTTATGGTAATTTTATTTAATTCCAAATTTTTATGTTATTTTGTATCACATGTATTAACATTTAATAATGAGTTTTTCGCAGAAAGATGACCTGCATAGAGAGCCTACTGCTTTCGAGATTATGGAGAGGACCAAGAAGTTAAAGGATGGACACTGGTCTTGTCAGAAGGCTGAACGTGTTGCTGTATGTATATAATTTTTAATATGTAAGGTTAAATATATATATATATATATATATATATATATATATATATATATATATTTATGTTCAACTTGTCATTTTGACTATTATTTTTAAATGTATAGACTGAGTATAACCGGCGCCGGGCTCAGTCCACAGAGAGTGAGGGAGAGAGTTCATTAGCATCTGATAATGCTCTCTATCTAGAGGTTGTCGAAGGTCCGGGACGTAAGGGCAATGTCTTTGGGATGGGAGAGCTAGGGCCTATGCTACTCACTTCAACACGTCCTGCATCGTCTTCACAGGCACCTGATAATGCAGAGTTGATCCAGTTAAGGACGAGGGTTGCTGCTCTTTCCATGGAGCTCATGGGAAAAGATGCTATTATCAGTGAAATCACCGATCGGCTCCACGAAACTGAGAGGGCGACACGGTTTTTATTTCAGCATCTTGGAGTTCCTATTCTACCAAGTGCCACTTCAGTGCCAGATCACCAACCTTCTGATCCTTCAGTTCATAACCAGTAGTCTGACCCATCACATGATCAGACCTAGCCAGCTTCTCCTGAACATCATAATGATGCGGATGCTACTGATGATCCGTCTTAAAATAAACGTCTTGAGTTGTATAAGTTTAATTTGAACAATGTCTAATCAAATTTTTTAAGTTCTTTTTATTTGACTATTCTAAATGTTCTTTAATTTTTATTGTAACATGCTTTTATTATTAATTGAATTGTTGCATTTATACCATTGGAATTGATTTGCCGGATTGTTGATTGTAATCTGATTGATTCTGGTTTGATTGGTTTTTGTAATTGAAACACGGGGACACAAAAAAAATACTTGGAATGGTGTAAGATGATTGATTTTTGCGACCGAAATATACCATTTTGTGACCGATTATTAGGGTGACAAACTTTGCGACTGCCACATCGGTCGCAATTTAAGATCATTTTTGCGTTTGTTATTCCTGAGAATTAGCGACGGAATTTGAAAGAAAATTCGGTCGCAAATTTTCGCCACCGCCAATATCGGTCGCTAAAAAAGTTGCGACCAGCATATCCGCAACTTTCATTTATCGGTCTCATTTCGGTCGCTATATATTTAGCGACCGAAATAAACCATTTTTGCGACCGATTATTTCGGTCGCAATATTGCATTTTTTTGTAGTGTTGCACTTCCTCCACATTTGTCAAATCTGTCTGATGTGTTCTATTTTTCTCAACTTCGAAAGTATCTACTAGATCCAAGTATCTACCAGATCTGTCGTACATAATTTAAGAAGAAATAATAGCTGTAGACGAGAATCTAACCTACCGACCGAGGCCGATAGTAATTCTGGATAAAGACGTAAAACAGTTGAGAAATAAAACCATTCCATTGGTGAAGGTAGGTTGGGAGAGTTTAACAATGGAAGAAGCCACATGAGAAAGGGAAGATGAAATGAGACAGAAATATCCACAACTGTTTAAAGACAGGTATACCTTAAATGTTGAGGACAAAATTCTTTTCAGGGGGGAGAATATAACATCCCCGATTTTTTCCTTATGTTACTAATTGAAATTTATTTCTTTCAGAGAGGAGAAAGCATATTGGATCTCAATAGAGTATTAAATTATTTTACAATTTTACTCAAATCAAACAAGATTTTAAGATGGTTAAAATGACATTTATGTAATTTAATTGAAATAGTATTTATGTAAATTTCTTGAGATGACATTTATGTAAATTTCTTAAGATGACATTTATGAAAATTCTTTAAGATGACAGTTTTGTAAATAATGGAAGATGGCAAAGTTGTAAATATTGGGTGGTAGGTAGGAAATTTTTTAATAATTATAAGGGGAGGTAGTTAAGGAAAAATGAGTGATAATTATGAGAGAGAGAAAAGAGTGTCGGTAAGGAAGAGAAAGAAAAGAAAAAAAAAAGAGGAAAAGAAAGAGGAGGAAAAAGAAAGGAGGAAAAGGAAGAGAAAGAAGAAGAAGAGAAAGAGGAAGAAGAAGGAGAATGAAGATTAAAGGGAAATCAAAGCATCAAATTTAAGAATTTGTTTGAGGTAGGTTTAACATCTTCTAATAAATTTTGTACAAAATTATATATATGCTTTTAGATTTGTTTAGATGTAAATTTAAATAACATGTGGTCTGGATATTTATATGGAATTATATTTTGGTTGTATGGACATGCATATGGGTGCATAGGATTACATAAAAGAAAAACAAGGGAGAAGTTAGACTAAAATGAATTTCGAAATAATCTGGGAAACCTGTGATTTTGGAATTTTGAGAAAATTAGGCAAGGCTTGTAAAGAAATGGTCAACATATAAATTGTAGATATATGTCTCACGAATCTATAGACTCTAAAATTATTTAATTTGGAGTTCATATGAGTGAGATATGGTTAATTAATTGAGCAGAGGTCAGAATCCAGGATAGTAAAAATAATCATTTTTATCTTTAATTTTTTGGAAATAATACATAAGTAATTTAAAGAAATGATAAACATAAAAATTGTAGATAATTGTCTTATATGTTTATATGTTTTGATATTGCCTAAATTGGAATCCATATGTGGGAGATATGACTGATTAATTAAGCAGAGGTCAGAATTTGTCTATAATTCAGAATGATAAAATAAGTATTTTTGTTTTTAATTTTTTTGGAATAATCCATAAGGACTCTGAAGACATGATAAACATGAAAGTTGTAGATAATTGTCTTATCCTTTTATAAGATTTGAAATCACCTCAATCAAAGTTCGTATGAGGGAGATATGGTTGAATAAGTAAAGAAATGTCACATAACACGACCATACCGTGTTCTGTGTTGTCTTAGCATGGGTAGGCCGTGTTCGGGACTGTTTTTTAGTGTTTTTGAAGTATTTTTCAAGCACGGCCATGTCTTGAACATGGCCAGGCCGTATTAGGTGCTGGATTATCATATTTTTCAATGTTTTATACTTAAAAATAATCTTATTTGTTGAAATATTTTTAAGAAACATATATCTAAGAAAAATACTTTTAAAATGATGATTTTAATATCACAAATTATTCTTTTTCTTTATTTGATTTAAAATGAATCATATTGGATATTGGTATGTGATGAATGATTATTAATTATTTGGTATAAAAATGATGCATCATATTATGAAAGTGATTAAATGGCAAGCGTAAAGCTCATGACGAGTTGCTTGATAAATATATATTGCATTTGATGTATATGCATTTATATATATATATATATATATACACACACACACACACATTTATATGTATGGATGAATATCGACGGGTTGTATAATTTGAGACAGTACCGAATAGGGGACGCCCTATTAGCCTGAGTGAGCCAAGGGAGGGCCGCTCTAACCAGGTGACAGAGGTAATATGAGGAAGTAGATGGATGATGGACTTACATTCCCTGATCACTTATTATGACTGTAATCGATCGGTCACTATGCGTATAACAATTGAGTGAATTGAGAACTATGATATGGTTGAGCATTTTTTTTTAAAAAAAGAGTGAATTTTCAGCGCATATATAGTATGTTAATTATGCATCAAATGAAGTGATGATTTTATCTTCAAATCTTAATATTTTCTGTAGCTTATACAGCTGAACATAACTCCTATTTTTCTCATTATATTTTATTTATGTGAAATCTACTGGAAACATTTATTCTCACTATTATTGTGGTGTTATGTTCAGATAAAAAGAAATGAGATGCAACAGAGAATGGCGTAACTAATGAAGATCTCGATGTGAGCACCTCCTCACCCTTTGTATTTCAAGGGTGAAGTGCTGTATAGAGACTCTTATTGATGTACTTAAATATTGTATTATATAATTATAACATATATGAGGTTTTTAATATATATATATATATATATATATATACACACACACACACACACACATATATATTATGTTTTGAAATGTTGTATTGTATAATTATAACATATGAGAGGTTTGTAATAAATATGTATACATATATATATTGTGTTTATACATATAGCGTATTTAACATGCGTAATGTGAAAACAAAAATTTTAAGTAAATTGGATTTTACAAAATTGTTATAATAATAATTAATTAAAAAAAACTGAACGTTACATGTAGGATAAAAATAGCAACATTCTTGTTGATGGTGCCCTTTGCTCTGCATGCAGTGGTTAGACTTGGTACCTACATCTTATTATCCGGAATTCGTAGATTGTCTTAGTCATCATTTTGTTTTATTGTAGGAAAAAGCAACACATCATGAATTGTTATTGCCATAGTTGTGCCCATTGCTTTGATTGCCGCCCTGCTCATCCTTATCTGCATCTATTTAAGAAAGAGGAAGCCACGGAAATATATTAAAAGTAAGTCAAGATAGTGTATTCTTATGATTTGTTATTTGTTACGCTAAGCCTACTCTGTTATCTGTTGTGCAACGGAATTGTTTTTATCCAACAACAAAAAAAAGGGTATGACAAACAAATAAGCTGTTGTAAGCAGAAAATTATCCAAATTAGAAAGAACCCTATTTGAAGATAGCTCTTGTCCCAAATTGTTTTTAAGAATACTTTTCACTAATAATTATATGTTCTTATACTTCTATTTTAATTTTTTTATAATAATTTTGAATACTAATTATTTGTGTAACTCAATTTTATTTTATACTCCACAATTAATTTACCCCATTCTATCCATTAATAATTATTATTTATTATTTAATTTAATAAAAATGTTGTTCCTTCTGAATAATCATATCACATATATGAGAACTACTCTAAATACCTGTCTCTAAATACTTCTTACCCCATAATTAGGTCTTTTTCATTATTTTTTTAGTAATAACTATATTTTACCAATTGTTTAAATAATTTTTGTAACGTCCGGATTTTTTTTTGGATACGCATGTTAAATACGCCATATGTTTAAACACAATATATATCTATTTATACATATTTATTACAAACCTCATACATGTTATAATTATACAATACAACATTTCAAAACACAATATACATGTTTACATATATATTACAAACCTCACACATATTATATTTATACAATACAACATTTCAATACATAATTAAGAGTCTACAGCACTTCACCCTTGAAATACAAAGGGTGAGAAGGTGGTGCTGACATCTAGATCTCCATCAGTAACGTCATTTTGTGTTGCATCTCATTTCTTTTTATCTGAACATAACACCACAATAATAGTGAGAACAAAGGTTCCCAGTAGATTTAACATAAATAAAATATGATGAAAAAACATGAGTTATGTTTAGCTGTATAAATTACAGAAAAATATCAAAATTTTGAGATAAAATCATAATTTTTGTTTATGCATAATTATCATACTACACATGCACTAGAAGTCCTTTTTTTTTCTAATGCTCAACCCTATCACGTTTTTTAATTTACTCATTTGCTATATACATAGTGACCAATCGACTACAGTCACAATAAGTGATAAGGAAATGTGAGTACATCACCCTCCTGCCTCCTCACATTACCACTGACACTCGGTTGGAGCGGCCCTCCCTTTGCTCACTCAGACTAATAGGGCGTCCCCTACTCGGTACGTCTCAAGCCATACAACCCGTCGATATTCATCCATACATATAAATGTATATATATATATATAAATTTATATTCATCAAATACAATATATATCTATCAAGCAACTCGTCATGAGTTTTATGCTTGCCATTTAATTACTTTCATAATATGATGCATCATTTTTATACCAAATGATTAATAATCATTCATTACATACCAATATTCAATATAATTTATTTTAAATCAAATAAAGAAAAAGAGTAAATTTTAGATACCAAAATCATTATTTTAAAAGTATTTTTCTTAAATATATGTTTCTTAAAAATATTACAACAAACAAGATTATTGTTAGACATAAAACAGTGAAAATTATGATAATCCAACACCCAACACGGCCTGACCATGTTCAAGACACGGCCATGCTTAAAAAATATTTCAAACATGCTTAAAAACAACCCTGAACACGGCCTACCCATGTTGAAGCAACTCAGAACACGGCCTGGCCGTGTTCTATGACATTTCTTAACTTATTCGCTTATATCTTCCTCATACGAACTCCGATTGAGGTGATTTCAAATTCTATAGACAGCTAAGACAATTATCTACTACTTTTGTGTTTATCATTTCTTCAGATTCTTTACGGATTATTCTCCGAAAATTAAGACAAAAACGCTTATTTTTACTATCCTGAATTTTGACCTCTGCTCAATTAACTAGTCATATCGTCCTCATATGAACTCCAAATTAAGTAATTATAAAGCCTATAGATCCGTGAGACATATATCTACAATTAATATGTTGACCATTTCTTTAAAATCCTTACCAAATTTTCTCAGAATTCCAAAAATCGAAACTTCTCCAATTATTCCGAAATTCAACTTAATTTATCTTCTCCTTTGATTTTCTTTTATATAATCCCATGCACCCATATGCATGTCCAAACATCCAAAACAGAATTTCATATAAATATCCAGACCACATGTTATCCAAAATCACATCTAAATAAATCTAAACATGTATATATAATTTTGTACAAAAATTTATTAGAAGATGCTAAACCTACCTCAAATTCCTTTAAACTCGGTGCTTGATTTCTCTTTACTCTTCCTTCTGCTTCTTCTTCCTCTTCCTCTTTCTCTTCTTCTTCTTCCCCTTTTCTCTTCTTCCCCTTTCTTTTTCTCCTTTTCTTTTTCTTCTCTTTCCCTCCGTCACTCCCTCCCCTTCTCCTTCTTATCTTCCTATTATTTTATTTTATTTTATTTTTTTCCCTACTTACCCCCTACCTACCACCTCTTTATCTCCAAAATACCCTTACCATTATCCATAATTACACTAATGTCATCTCCATTAATTACATAAATTAAATGTCATTTTAACCATTCCTACTATCTTATTTGACTTAAGTAAAAATAATTTAATCCTCCCATAAGATCCAAAATCCGTTCTCCTCTCTGAAAGAAATAAATTTCAATTAGTAATATAAGAAAAAAAAAATAGGGGATGTTACAATTTTTACTCCTAATTTTACTATATAAATGTAATACATCCAACGCATATAATATAATTAAACAACTTAACAAAATATATACATTATAGATTATCAACAATTTCTAATAAAATATTCTTATCTAAATCATAAACTCATTCAAACATGTAGTATATAAAAAATATTAATTGACAAAAGTAAAATTATTAGAATACATACCTTCAGCGAAACTAAAAAACTATAAAATGCAAATGTCGGTCAATGAGCAGAGGTTCTTTACAGAGAGAAAGGAGGATTTGTTTGAGCACGCAATGAAAATGAGATGGGGAAAATAGATTGTTAAAATTTCTCGTGGTTTAACAATGGTTATAAAATCGTCGTAAAACCAAGTTTTAACGACAGTTCCTTAGAAAATCGTCCTTAAATCTAGGTTTAACGATTGTTACTATGTAAACCGTCGTACAAATGGCTCTTAGAATAATGACAGTTAATGTAAACCGTCATTAAAGTTGTCGTTTAATTCCCCACTCACAATGACCAGTCAATTTATTGTGACAATTTCGGTTAAACTGTCATTAAGTCATGACGGTTATTGACAAACCATCATTGAACTTCACTGATTCCCATAAACGATCACTTTTTCCACGAAAGTTCACATCTCTGCGTCGTTAAATAACAACGGTTCTATATAACCATTGTTAAATAAGAACGGTTATATAAGAACAATAGTAAAAACACGACGGTGCGTGTAAACCGTCATTACGCAACAACGGTTCATATGAGCTATCTTTATATAACGACGGTTTTTGAGAAACCATTATTAAGATCATTGGTATAATGACGGTTTGATAATCGTAGTTATACTCAACTTTAGCAATAGCTTTATGCAAACCGTTGTTATACTCTGCTTTAGCAATGGCTTTATGTGACCGTCATTATATCACTGTCGTTAAAACCTGCCTTCGTTGTAGTGTATTATGTTACTTACTACACTGGAATAATAAATTAGAAGATTTAAAATAAGGTAAAAGAAACCTTAGCATAAACCATAACGAATCAAATAATTTCACTAATAATAAATGGGAAATACTAAAAGGAGCACTATTTAACATGAATAACTCTGACATGCACTATTATTTTTACCAAGTTTCTGTCAAATTTCCTTGCTTAATTCTTGCCCAATGAATGATCCTGATTCAAACCCAACTCCATGAAAGATCCTGCCTGGTTCTTGAAAAGAACTTTGAATATATATTCTTGATAGTATTATAAGACCTAGGCATAACATTATACAAGATGTTTATATAGATATTCTTATATGTACCTACAACAACATTTCTCTTCTTGTATTTAAATGTCTTCAGCGAAGGGTGGGATTATTTAATTTGTAGTCTACGTAGTAAATTTAGGTGCAAGACGGAATAAGTTGAATTAATGTTTTCACTAATTTATTTTTTATATGAAACTGGCATTTTGTCGTGAAAAAACTGGCATATTTTTTAGTATAAATTATAAAAAATTGAGTATAATATTGAAATTTAAAGATATAATTTAATATAAGGTAGATATAATTTCTCTACTATTTAATTAGCTTGAAAGGTTACAATTTTTGAATTAAAAAGAAAAAAGAAAAGAAAGGTTGCAATTTATAAGTTAGTATATAAGAGATTGGCCTGGGAATTTTAGAATTTTAATGCACAACCAAGATGATTAAAGAATGGTTTGGTTAATCCACAGAGTACAGTACTTATGTTTACGAGATGAGGCCAAGAATATCACATAAATCTCATGTCTATGAAAGACAGTAAGGACAGTGATGAGTATAAACACGAAATGGAAGCAAGGAAGGAACCATTACCCTTTAACTACAAGGGGGAGAGGCTCTTTGGGAATATCACCAGCAATTTCAATCTTGCAGGTTTGGTTACTTGTCCAGATGGCAGAGGGTTTGCGTGGGTAGGTGGGCCCATGGCTAAAGGTAAATTTGACTGGAATTTAAAATCATCTTTGGGGTTACATTGCCAGCAACCACTTCAATCTCAATCAAAGCCTTTTTTTTTATTTAATTCCAAATTTGATTAATATTCTAATGCTGCTTCAATGAGTCATTATCAATCAACGCCTTTTTCTATTTAATTCCAGATGTGATTAATATTCTAATGCTGTTTTAATGGGTCACCAAATAACTTATAAACTACGCATGCTCAATATAAAAGTGGTAACTGCAGGTACAATTGAGATTTCAATTTGGGATATTGGTATTTTTGTTGTAATATATATTTTGATTGCTTGGTAGCATTTAATTAATAGTCTTAAAAAGCATAGAATGTCACTCTTTGGAATTCATTAAAAAAATTGTAAGAATTTCACATGCTATAATTTTTAATTGTTATATTAAATATAATTCTGTGGAATATCTTCATCACCAGAATTATTAGTTTCTCCAGGACAGTAACAACGCAACTAAATGATCTCTTGCAGTTTACCAATGTATATTGACGAAATATTCTTTGCTGGCGTAAACATATGAAAGATTCAATTTCCTTGTTTAACACTGATTCAAAAGCTGAGCATTGTGGCTTCTATAATATAAGATGCAAGTCAAGTTTCTCTTATATTTCTCTGATCTTGCCCCCTGAATATATTGAGGTTCATTACTCAACTTCTCTCGCTGCATTTTTGTACCGTTACTCCTTACTAAAATTTTGATAAGTATTAAACATTTTCTCTGATATAGAAATTCTTATCTGAATTACAATGTTTTGTAGTATTAAGCCTTGCTCTTGTCATTTGTCAAGCTCATGGAATGTGGATGTGTGAAATTTTCACTTTTGTGTCCTCTACCACTGCGGTCTCAATCAACTATCTTGTTTATATCAGAGACTTGATTAGTGTGAATTTAACGTTATTAAATAACAACGTGCAAGAATTTCTTTCCTCCCAAATCTACCTAGAAAAAGTCCAGCTTTGCGGTTAGCTTTTTGAATCTGTATGTAGTCAATGGCTAATGGGAGATTTGATCAAAGAAATCGTCGTCTGGGCTTTCCACGGTTTGCCCTCAATTACATTGGTTAACGATGAATTTACATTTATGAAGGTAAACTTGAGTAGATGGCTCCTCTAATCCTGTGATAAGAGCTTGGTCAGGAGGAAAACCCAAAACCATGAATTTTTCTTTATGCCTATTTCATGGTTGATTGTTTCAAAAAATGCATTTAACAAAAATGTGATAAACAATTTTCAATCAGCCACATTTCATTAAAAGTAGCTAACCTTTTTAAGCTTCAATCCTCCATGTGTTACTAATTACAAGCTATCCCTACAGAACAAGAGCAATGGCGTCTATGGTTTCTTTAAGAGCGCTTTCATTTCTCTGTCTCCTTGTCATACTCATATATGAATCAACTGCCCAATCAAGCTTCCTGTCCCATTTGTGTATCGATAGTAATGGTAACTACACTGCAAATAGTGCCTACCAAACCAACCTCAACACCCTTTTGTCCAATATCTCTTCCAACACACAAATTGATTATGGCTTCTACAACTTCTCTTATGGCCAAAACTCTGACAGAGTTAACGCAATTGGGTTGTGCAGAGGAGATGTAACCCCAGATGGTTGTCGCAGTTGCCTCAACGATTCACGTGTCCTTCTCACCCAGCTGTGCCCAAACCAGAAGGAGGCAATTGGGTGGTATGACAATTGCATGTTACGCTACTCAAACCGCTCAATATTTCACACCATGGAGACTTCACCTTCCTTCTGTCTGGGTAACCCTTCTAATGCAACAGATGTGGATCAGTTCAATCAAGTGCTGAGGAACTTGCTGGATAGCCTACGAAGCAAAGCTGCAGCTGGGGACTCCCTTCGCAAGTTTGCTACAGCAAATGCAACAGGACCAGACTTTCAAACTTTATATGGTCTTGTGCAGTGCACTCCTGATTTATCCGAAGACCAATGCAGCGATTGCTTGGTTGGGGCTATCTCACAAATTCCACAACGATGTTCTAATGGCAAGATTGGTGGTAGAATTGTAGGGCCAAGCTGTAATTTTAGATATGAGAACTACCGCTTCTATAACCTTACCAATGATTCCACACCACCATCTACAAATGCCTCCTCCACAGAAGGTACATGTCACGTTATACTTAGAAATAGAATGCATTAGTTAAAAGCATCAAACTGATGGCATCGAAGTACTATATGATGTTAACACGGGCTGGCTTAACTGATTGAGGGAATTAGTTTAATACTTTGCATTTATCATGTGCAAAGTTCGACTATTCTCTCTTACTAATAATTTCATTTGGTAGTTAATTCTCATAAGGGTATCTTCTGGCATCCAACGACTAGTTGAATAGCCTTTGTTTAGAAAGATAATCATTGAATCCTCTGAACATGCAATTGGTGCTCTAACCACTAAACTTAAATTACCTATTTTTACTGTCATTTTTCTTACCAAAAAAAGTAGGCTATATGGCTAACAACTGGAGTACTTTTTTTCTTTGTGGGGCTTGTTAAACCATCTCTATCTGATGAGGAAAAGGATAAGCGTTCTGCTGAAAATTAGCTGCAGGACATGTAGGATAAAAATAGCAATATTCTTGTTGATGGTGCCCTTTCCTCTGCATACAGTGGTTAGACTTGGTACCTACATCTTATTATCCGGAATTCGTAGATTGTCTTAGTCATCATTTTGTTTTATTGCAGGAAGAAGCAACACATCACGAATTGTTATTGCCATAGTTGTGCCCATTGCTTTGATTGCCGCCCTGCTCATCCTTATCTGCATCTATTTAAGAAAGAGGAAGCCACGGAAATATATTAAAAGTAAGTCAAGATAGTGTATTCTTATGATTTGATATTTGTTACGCTAAGCCTACTCTGTTATCTGTTGTGCAACGGAATTGTTTTTATCCAACAAAAAAAAAAGGTTATGACAAACAAATAAGCTGTTGTAAGCAGAAAATTATACAAATTAGCAAGAACCCTATTTGAAGAACTCACTTGTTTCAACCCATTCCCAGGTGAAGTTGAGGCTGACAATAAAATTACGTCATCTGAGACATTGCAATTGGACTTAAACACCATCCTGGCCGCAACAAATGACTTATCTGAAGAAAATAAGCTCGGACAAGGTGGATTTGGACCCGTTTACAAGGTGACAATGTTACATTGAAATGTATATCAAATATTGGTCAACATGTGGTATACCATGATAGTTGGCCCTGAATTACAACTTACAAGCATCAAGCTCTTACTCTTTACAGGGGAAGCTCTCCGATGGACAAGAAGTTGCTGTGAAAAGGCTGTCTAAAAATTCTTCCCAAGGAGATATGGAATTTAGGAATGAAGTGTTGTTAGTGGCCAGGCTTCAGCACCGAAATTTAGTTAGGCTACTTGGTTTCTGCTTGGAAAGACAGGAAAGACTACTGGTCTATGAGTTTGTTCCCAATAAAAGCCTTGATTACTTCATATTTGGTAAGTTAAAACTCTTGCGTTATTGGACTGTACCTCTATTACTCCATCTCTATTGAATGTACAAGTTCATAAATATTATAAACAGTTTAAAAGGTGATATGTTTGCTTGGGTATGTAGATCCAATCAAACGGGCACAGTTGTCTTGGGAAAGGCGACAAAAGATCATAGGAGGCATTGCTAGAGGACTTCTTTACCTTCATGAGGATTCTCGCTTGCGGATTATTCATCGTGATCTCAAAACAAGTAATATTCTTTTAGATGCAGAGATGAATTCAAAGATATCAGATTTTGGCATGGCAAGACTTTTTGAAATCGACCAAACTCAAGGCAATACAAATAGAATAGTTGGAACCTAGTAAGATATATATATTTATGCTATTGAGTTATTCTAATCATAATTTTCAGTTATAATTTTGAAATTTTTTAAGATTATCATAAAGAAAGTTATTGATATTATTATTTAACTGAACTTATCTATGTTATCATATAGTGGATATATGGCACCCGAATATGCAATGCACGGACATTTTTCAGTGAAGACGGATGTTTTTAGTTTTGGTGTACTAGTTCTAGAAATTGTAAGTGGCCGAAAAAACAGTGGAGTTTTTCAAGGGGAGAATGCAGAAGATCTACTCAGCTTTGTAAGTGTGCCTTCTTTGTATTATTTAGCTTACTTTTCCTTTTGAAGTGTGGGATTAGATTGTTTTACGTTATATTGGTCCACATGGAATTGTAGCAGTAAAAGGCTCAGATTTTCTGACATTGAGATACTTTTTAAAGGCATGGAAAAACTGGAGGGAAGGAACAGCAGCAAATATTGTTGATCCAACAATTATTGATGGTCCAAGAAATGAAATAATGAGATGCATCCACATTGGGTTGCTTTGTGTTCAAGAAAATGTAGCTGACAGACCAACCATGGCAACAGTTGAACTCATGTTTAACAGCTACTCTGTCACTTTTCCATTGCCCTCTCAACCTGCTTTATTTACGAATAGTAGAGATTTTTCATACAGCAGATCAGGAGAGTATAATTCTGAGGCAACAAGATCAAGGGAATCGAAAAATCAAGCTGTTCAAGCATCATCAAATGATGCTTCAATCATTGAGCTATTTCCTCGTTAGATTTTTGTAATAACCGTAAAATTTAACAAAATTCCAATTAAAGGAAATTTAGAATAAAAGAGAGAATTTTGACAATAGAGATAAGAACCGTAGAAAATATGTATATTTATTACATGGATTAAAAAAATTACAAAAAAAATATGAGAATTTATGTTTTGACGTGCTATAAGCAAATATATTTTTATTTATGTAGAAATGATTATGATTTGTTAGAAGTAAGTGGACTTTTAAGTAAAAGAAGTATTGTGTTGTTTAAAATAATTATATCGGCCTCTAATGAATTTGTATGATATTTTTATAAATATTCTTTCTTTTAATATGAATAAAGATATTTATTTTAAAATTTGTTTTATTACCATTTTTATTAAGAAAAAATTATGATTTAAGAGTTTAACTAAAGATTTATGAGAAAAGAAATTTTTAGAAATTTTTGAGATATTTTATGATGAAAAATAAAATTTTTATGAATTTTTATAAAAGAAAATCCTATTATTAATTATTTAATAATTATTATTATATTAAAAAAAAAACAAACTGCAGAATCATAAAAACGAAACCGGGGGCGGAGAAGAATCAGAGAAAAAAAAATTGAAAAAAAAATTGCATAGTGAGTGAATAGTAATTGTCAATCTTTTCTCTCGATTTGGAGTACCGATTGGCTTCCGATATCAAAACTGAAGGTGTTACTGGATTCAGAACAAAGAGTACTTCAGTTTTGACCGATCAGTTTTTCAAATCAACCGTTGAATCACCGTAGATCTGAAGTAGAAAATCTCGGTAAAAGGTAAGTTCTAAAAAACCTTACTTAGGGACTTCTAATTAGAAATCTGACTCCGTAGATGGATTCAGAAACTAGATAAATATTAACATATGAAATTGTTTTGTTGATTGGGTAAAATTTTTGTTACAGTGAATAGTGTTTTCCAGCGATGAATAGTGGTGGTGAATAGTATTTTCCGGCGTGAACAGTAACCAAGCTCATTTAAGGTTTTTGGACCTTCTGGACTCGATTTTGGGGTCTGTTTTACCGAATTCAGACTAGGAACTAGGATTTTAGGGCTATCCAATCTGGAGCCCTTACCTGTGAGTGGGTTTTTCATACTATAGCGCATGTTTTACGAATTTAATTTATAACTTTCTCGTATGATTTTAACTAGTTGGAATGTATGCTAAATTGTTTTACCGCTTTGAAAACCAATATATTCCAACCATGTTAGAAATTATAAATTTAAATCCTAGTTGAACTCTAGATATGCAGGGCAAGCATCTAGGCTGATAATTCTCCATTTGAGCTAGATTTATAGAAATGCGAACTTAGTCATAGAAATGAACTAAGTTAGCCATGAAATGATTTGATGTATGATGAGCATCTATGTGACGTCTACGGACGATCTATGTTTTAAAGGGAAAGTTTATGATTATAAAGGTCTCCATGGGAATTCATGGATGAGATATATTTTAGAACGAAATTTTATGCATGAAAAGAGCTAGATGGAGAATTATAGCTTTATTGTAAAGTTATTGAAATGTTTTACTTTAAACTCTTTAAATAGCATATTTCAAATGTTTTCTATTGGAGGGACCCTTTTAGATCACTGTTAGCTAGCCGCAGGTAGTGCTAGCCCTGGTGCACCATGATCATGTTAAGGCTTTGGCCTAGGATACTGTGACGGGCATATGACTGCCTAAGACACAGGGATTTAGGGTAGACTTATGTCTATGCCTACAGTGATTGCCATACCCATTGCTATGTGCTTGGGGACCCATTGCTATGTGCTTGGGAAATTTAGGGTAGACTTATGTCTATGCCTACAGTGATTGCCATACCCATTGCTATGTGCTTGGAAAATTTAGGGTAGACTTATGTCTACGCCTACAGTGATTACCCTACCCTTGCTGTGTGCTTGGGAGAGATGATAGATCTGTTAGGAAAGACCTCCAATAAACTGATGCATTTTTCTTAAAGATTAAATATTTCTAAACAAGCTCATTCATCATTGTTATTGTATAAATATCTTCATTTATTACTTACCATGCATAATTGATTTGCTTACGATTATTGATTTAATCCTGTTTTATCTTTTGAATATACATTTGAATTGTTTAGCATTCTTTCAATAAATTATGGTTAAATGCTTAATGTTTCTATTGTTATCTTTACATTTGGATTTCAATTATTAAACCCATTGCGAAACACTCGTGCTTGGTTTGCCCTGTTTCAGTTATAGTATGATTTACTCATTCACTGAGATGTGGTAATCTCACCCCTCTTTTGTTTCCTCCCCACAGATAGTCAAAGAGACTTTGATCCAGCTACAGCTTCGTAGGAGGCTGAAGATAGTGTTGGTGAGCCCCGGTTTGAGCAAGGCTCTTTTGTACTGTTTGTTTAGTTTAGTTATGTCTAGAGTATCTCCATGAACATACAGGCAGGATCCTCGCTTTCTTGCATATTTTGATGTGTTGTTTGGAAAATGGTTTTATGTTTACAACAATGTTGGTATTATGAGGCCTTGGGCCAAGTTGAATCACATGAATATTATGAGGCCATGGGCCAAGTTGAATCAAGGATGTTGGATTCATGAGATATATATATATATATATATAAACAGTATTTTCTGATATTGGATGTGGCATATGTGGCCAGTTATATTTATTATGTATTCTGGATTGTGTGCTGGATGTCTGTGCATGCTATGCGTTAGGCTTGCGGCTAGGGGGAAACCCTTATGCCGTGCCGGTCATGTGTTCCATCATTTGGGGCCGTGACAATATGGTATCAGAGCATTAGGTTTCCCTGTGTTCATGGAGTAACGGACCTTTAGGTAGGACTTTGAGTATGGGTATGAATCCGGACATGCTTATACTCACGGTGCTGCTAAAGGGGTTCGATAGGAGGTTGTTTTTTTGTTCAAGTAAATCAGTTTATAGTATGCTATGTTGGCATGGTTAAGTGACGGTTAGCTGTTTTATAGCGAGATGCCAGTTATATGAGATGTTACTTGGGAAAATACTCATACAAAGTCTCTTCGCGTGTCCTTTTGAATGGTAGTAGGGCAAACCTCAGCGGAATGCTGAGTTTAGGCAAATCCTATACCACCAAGGTACGGAAGGGGTCAAACTCTGGTATAATGGTTTCTGAATGTGACATCCGTTGTACCCGGTTGTCTAGATATGGTAGATTGTGATGTGATATTGAGAATGAATTTGTTGGCTTATGTCATGTTATTTTGAAATGTCACTAGAAGGTGATTAAATTCAATATTCTTAGAGAATTTTCTCTCTTGATACAAAGAAATCTTAGTGAGATACCCAGTAACCTAATCTCTGCTTTAGCAGTCCATAAGTGATTACAAAAAGGTGCCAAGGATAGTTGGCAGTGGTGACAGATGCTGATATAAAGTATACCACTGTAAATCAAGTTCCAGTGATTAGAGAATTTTCTGATATAATTCCTGAAGAATTGCCAGGATTACCCCGAAATAATAAATAGAATTTAGTATTGATTTATTTCCTGGCCAGCGTCTATATTTCCATATAGAATGGCACCCACTGAACTTAAAGAATTGAAAAAGAAGTAGTTACAAGACATGTTAGACAAGGGATTTAAAAGCCCTAGAAATTTTACTTGGAGTGCTCCAGTTCTATTTGTGAAAAAGAAATATGGATCACTATGACTATACATAGATTAAAGACAATTGAATAAAGTGACAATGTGGAATAAATACTCATTACCTCGTATAGATGATCTATTTGATCAGTTAGAAAGTGCTCAACATTTAAAAAAAAAAAAATTTAACTTGATTTGATATTTAGATATCATCAATTAAGGATAAGAGAAAATGATATTAAAAAAAAAATTGCTTTCAGGATTCGGCATGGACACTATGAGTTTATAGTTATGTCATTTGGATTGACAAATGCCCCAGCTACATTCATAGAGTTAATGAATAAGTAATTAAGCCATCCCTAAATCAAGTTGTTATTATATTTATTGATAATATACTAGAATATTTCAAGAGTTCAGAGGATCATAAGCAATATTTAAAGATAGTATTACAAACTCCAAGGGAGTATCAGCTATATGCTAAGTTCTCAAAATATGAATTTTGACTTAGTAATAGTACTTTCTTAAGGTATGTGGCTAGCAAGATGGTATCCAAGATAACCCTAAGAAAGTAAAAGCGGTATAGCAATGCCCACATCTTGCTACAGTTACAAATGAAGATCCAAGTCCAATTTGCGCTTTCTGCTATGGTATGTTGTCCATTCTATTTGAGCTGTGAGTGGATCAGGTACATGAACATATGCTTGTAAAGCATCAATCAACTCCTCAGCATCTGAAGCTGAGATGAGAATTCGTCGTGTTGAGTGTGGGATAAACCTTTGTTCCACAGCATGATCAAGGAAAGATAACAGACCATCAAAGAAGTGATTAACATTTAACAAGCCTATCGGTTTGTGATGCATATTTAGTTGTGCCCAAGAGACTATTTGGAAAATTTCTTCTAAAGTACCAAAACCCCCTGGTAAGGTAATGAAGGCATCAGCATTGCTCATCATTCTAGCCATGCGCTCATGCATGGATGCAACCTTAAACTCTTCCCCAATTGTCTTTTCTACGATGTTAGATGCAGATAGAGCTGTAGGAATAATACCTAGAACTTGGCATCCTCCTATATGTACAGCTGTAGACACACATCCCATTAACCCACGGTTACCTCCACCATAGACTAGATGAATTTTTCTCCTGGCCAACACCATACCTAGGTTTTGTGCTACTTTCACATATTCTCCGTCCTTTCCAGGACTGGAACCACAAAAGACACAGATATTTCGAAAATGACAGAATGCGGTTCCCTCCATAATTTCTATCACCTTAACTCTGAGTATGAAGATAAAGATACTAATGTAAGCATTTATAGAACTCAGAGAAGGGCATATTTATAATAGCTATGTGAATAGGCCGGACATAAATATAACAACTATGTGAGTGATTGATAAATATCGCTAAATTGAAGATAAAATTTTGAAAAAATGATGGCAAGCATGTATATATACACCAGTTATGACTGTGACCCATATTAAACACATAAAGAAAAAAAATTGAAAAATGGAAACCAGTTAGTTGTTGAAGAGGGACAAGCAAAAGATTTATCTTGTTTTTCTCAATATTCTTACCAGTCGACTATTGGTTTATAAGTCGACTAGCTATTTTGAGAAATTTTAATTTGGACTGATTATTTTACAGTTGATTGATTACATCTATTCTGAAGCAATCAACTGCATCCTACCAGTTAACTATGTGCTATTGTTTTTCACAGACTTTATAAGCTTAGAGATATCTCTTTTTCATATGATATGCTTCCGCCGAATAACAATATCTTTGTATTAAATATTGGCACATATATTCAAAATTTGCGGCCACCGATTTTTGCCGAAATCGTAGATAGATTTTGTTTATAGATTTTCAAGAATTACGGCCACCGATTTTAATGCTTTTCAATGTTTGTCCAAATTTTTGACTTTCTATTTTGGCACCATTCTCTATTGTGCTTTTCGTCTGTTTCACTGCATTCTCCCTCATTAACGGTTGGCATTAAATGCAAGGTTGTTTTCCCTCATTTCAAGGAAAGATAATTTCTAATATTTGGATTATTATGGTGTTCAACTTATTAGTGGATTAAAGTAATAGAAATTTTGAAAAGACTAGATGGATGATGATGTAATGGTGCTTTGACGAATGTAATCAAAGGAATTAACGGTGTTGAAATTTTTGAAGAGTAAAGTATGAAAAGTAATATTTAAAATAATCTCGAAATTTTTAATTTGGACATATGAAGAATATTTTGAGAATCATCTCTGAGAATAATGTAAGTGATTAAGATATTTATGTTAAAGATTTATACCATGTTAAACTAAGTCTAGTATTTGGAATGTAAATTATGTTGAGATTGGAAATTCACGTATGGATAATTGTTGAGAACGGAGGTTTCAGAAGAAGTCATAGATTGTGAATATGGATTATCCAAGGTAATAAGGATATACTGAGATAAAAACAAAATGGTACTAGTATAATGGTAAAAAGAAGATACAAGTGAAATTTTTTTTCATTGGCGGGTATGTTGGCAAGTACAAATTGAATATAGCATCTCAAGAGAGTTATTCAGGAAGTCTAAGGATATTTATTATATTATAGTATGACTAATACTAAATTTAAATGATGTGTTTATACATTAGAAGTTATGTTTTAAGTATCTTTATATTATTGTGGTGAAAGTTTGGAGACATTAATTGTCCTTAGTTGAACTTGCTCATAGCAGTAATTATCATGCCAATATACAATGGCATCATTTGAAGAAAAGTTAAACTTTGGAAATCTAATTTGGAATAACATGCAATAGATAAAATATAACTTATCTAAATTGATGATGCTAGCTTAGAGAGCATGCTTCAAGCATATGTTTTTGAGATTGGTAGAAGATTTCTTAGCAGAATTTGTCTATAATAAAATGATATTAAAAGATTTAAACCTTATGTAAGAGGTGTTACAAATGTTCTGTTAAATGACTCAGTGGAGTTATATTTATTATAAGATGTCATTGATAAAGTGAAATTGATTAGAAAAAGAATACTGGAAACTCAATACAAGTCAAACGTTTACAAGAACTATGAATGTTGAGCACTAGGAATTTTCAGTTGGTGATCATATATTCTTTAATGACTCACCAATGAAAGAGGTAATGAGATTTGTAAAGAAAGGAAAGTTACCCTCTCGGTATATAGAATTATTTGAATTCTTGATAGGATCGGTTCAGTGGCTTATTGTTTGGTTTTACCACTTGCATTGGATAATGTTTATCCAGTTTTTCATGTATCTATACTACGGAAATATTTACCGGATTCTACACATGTTATACAGTGTCCATAGAGTCAGTTACAGAAAGATTTAACTTAAGAGGAACAACCAGTAGCAATAGTGGACAGACAAGTAAAGAAGTTACGGTTAAAAGAAATACCTATAGTAAAGGTGATATGGAAAAAAATAACTCTTTTGAGGAAATTACTTGGGGAAAAAGAGGAGGATATACGCGCTAGATATCTGCATTTATTTGAATAATAAGATTAGTATTTATCTGCAACTATGGTGATGAAATTCAGGGACCGAATTTCTTTAAGGGGGGAAGAATGTAATAACCGTAAAATTTAACAAAATTCCAATTAAAGGAAATTTAGAATAAAAGAGAGAATTTTGACAATAGAGATAAGAACCGTAGAAAATATGTATATTTATTACATGGATTAAAAACAATTACAAAAAAATATGAGAATTTATGTTTTGGCGCGCTATAAGCAAATATATTTTTATTTATGTAGAAATGATTATGATTTGTTAGAAGTAAGTGGACTTTTAAGTAAAAGAAGTATTGTGTTACTTAAAATAATTATATCGGCCTCTAATGAATTTGTATGGTATTTTTATAAATATTCTTTCTTTTAATATGAATAAAGATATTTATTTTAAAATTTGTTTTATTACCATTTTTATTAAGAAAAAATTATGATTTAAGAGTTTAACTAAAAATTTATGAGATATATTTTAGAGCGGAATTTTATGCATGAAAAGAGCTAGATGGAGAATTATAGCTTTATTGTAAAGTTATTGAAATGTTTTACTTTAAACTCTTTGAATAGCATATTTCAAATGTTTTCTATTGGAGGGACCCTTTTAGATCACTGTTAGCTAGCCGCAGGTAGTGCTAGCCCTGGTGCACCATGATCATGTTAAGGCTTCGGCCTAGGATACTGTGACGGGCATATGACTGCCTAAGACACAGGGATTTAGGGTAGACTTATGTCTATGCCTACAGTGATTGCCATACCCATTGCTATGTGCTTGGGGACCCATTGCTATGTGCTTGGGAAATTTAGGGTAGACTTATGTCTATGCCTACAGTGATTACCATACCCATTGCTATGTGCTTGGGAAATTTAGGGTAGACTTATGTCTACGCCTACAGTGATTACCCTACCCTTGCTGTGTGCTTGGGAGAGATGATAGATCTGTTAGGAAAGACCTCCAATAAACTGATACATTTTTCTTAAAGATTAAATATTTCTAAACAAGCTCATTCATCATTGTTATTGTATAAATATCTTCATTTATTACTTACCATGCATAATTGATTTGCTTACGATTATTGATTTAATCATGTTTTATCTTTTGAATATACATTTGAATTGTTTAGCATTCTTTCAATAAATTATGGTTAAATGCTTAATGTTTCTATTGTTATATTTACATTTGGATTTCAATTATTAAACCCATTGTGAAACACTCGTGCTTGGTTTGCCCTGTTTCAGTTATAGTATGATTTACTCATTCACTGAGATGTGGTAATCTCACCCCTCTTTTGTTTCCTCCCCACAGATAGTCAAAGAGACTTTGATCCAGCTACAGCTTCGTAGGAGGCTGAAGATAGTGTTGGTGAGCCCCGGTTTGGGCAAGGCTCTTTTGTACTGTTTTTTTAGTTTAGTTATGTCTAGAGTATCTCCATGAACATACAGGCAGGATCCTCGCTTTCTTGCGTATTTTGATGTGTTGTTTGGAAAATGGTTTTATGTTTACAACAATGTTGGTATTATGAGGCCTTGGGCCAAGTTGAATCACATGAATATTATGAGGCCATGGGCCAAGTTGAATCAAGGATGTTGGATTCATGAGATATATATATATAAACAGTATTTTCTGATATTGGATGTGGCATATGTGGCCAGTTATATTTATTATGTATTCTGGATTGTGTGCTGGATGTCTGTGCATGCAATGTGTTAGGCTTGCGGCTAGGGGGAAACCCTTATGCCGTGCCGGTCATGTGTTCCATCATTTGGGGCCGTGACAATTTTAGTCTGACAAAGGAGAAACTTATATCAATTGATTATTGATTTCCTGTCTAGACTCTACCAAGAATGAGAGAATGCTGCAGTTTTCCAAGAAAATGGAGTCATGTACTTTGATGTATAATACTTGTACTACATAAACATGCTTAAGATCCATTTTTTTGTCCTAAATGAGTTCATTTACGGAAAGAATTTCATAAAGCATCAGAAAATCATTTTAAGAGTTTCATAAAGAGTATATTCCAGGCAAGCACAGGTCAATATACCTTATGCTTCTTTGGATTAAACATTCATATGATTTCATTAATCCTGCAGCCGCAAAATAAGTTCAGATCACCTAGTGAATGCATGGTCCATTAATTTTTTTTTATAGTATAAAACATGTTGAATTGAGCATTTATCACTAAATCGAAACTATAATTATTAGTGAAAACACATCTTTTTTTATTTAATTGCAGTAGTTTAACTAACACATTTTAATTTTAACTTAACTCACACGTAGTTTCATATTATAAGACAATTATTGTCACAATCTAATCAACAATGTCTTCCTCAACAATTGCTCCTACGACCCCAGCCCTTTATCAATTACTTGGAAGGAGTGTTTACTATTAATTAAGATAAAAGTTGAATTAGTCAAAACACAACGACTAATTTTAGTTAACCACACGAACTGAGGTGTTCTGTTTTGACTATAACTCTAACTTCAAATCTAACCCTTTCTCATGTGATAGTTGATACGGCAACTTGGCCAACAAAACATGATCACAATAATTGATGTTTATTCTTATAAAACTTACTATATCATTCTGCAACTAAAATTGTGAAGTATAAAAATTGCTACAAAAATACCAATATCAATAATATTTGTCCATAAATTTAAGAAATAAGTATCTTCTGCAAAGGGTGAGGTTTATTAGTACATTATTAAATAAAATTATCTCAAGAAAGAACATGCAATGAAGAAGAATATATACAATAATGAAAATCTTCCGCATTCGTAATAACGCGTATATGATCCACGCCGCCTTCAAAAAGTTTAAGGAAACCATTATTGGGGTATCCACGGTTTCTCCCTAGTTGCCCCTGCATTGGTCAAAAAAATATAAACTTAACGCGTCGATAAGATACGTCGGTATAATTTATATAAAACAATTCAATATTTAATATATTATTATCAATAATTTTTTTTTTCTTCATAGATGCCATAGTTAAATGATGTGCAATTTCAATTTCAATTTCAATTCAGTTCTGGAGCTAAATACTTGATGGCCACGTGCCATTTACCGCATTACATAAACTTTCCGTTTTCAGATAACCTCAAGTCATTTCAGTTCTCTCGAAGTTGTATGAATAACTTTAAGAAGTTGATTGGGTCAAATATGGAAACTAGAAGACATTGACATATAATAAAGGACAGAATCTTTAATGCTCAGCCATCACTAATAGAAACTCGTTTCTTTTCCATGATCATGCCCATAGTTTCTTCAAAACTGCTATCCTTTCCTAGTCTCCTCGTCATTTTCGTGCCCTTTTCCGCACTACATAAACTTTCCGTATGAATAACTTTAAGAAGTTGATTGGGTCAAATATGGAAACTAGAAGACATTGACATATAAAGGACAGAATCTTTAATGCTCACCCATCACTAATAGAAGCTCGTTTCTTTTCCATCATCATGCCCATAGTTTCTTCAAAACTGCTATCCTTTCTTAGTCTCCTCGTCATTTTCGTGTCTGTTGTCACAGCCCAACGAGCGTTCGTACACTTCAAATGCAATAAAGGCCATGGTAACTATACTGCTAATAGTACCTACCAGACCAACCTCAATACCCTTTTGGCCAATCTCTCTTCCAACAAAGACATTGGCTATGGCTTCTATAATTTCTCTTATGGCCAAAATCCTGACAACGTTAACGCCATTGGCATGTGCAGAGGAGATGTTAAAGTTGATGCTTGCCGTAGTTGCCTCAACGATTCCGTAGTCGTCCTCACAAAGGTGTGTCCAAACCAGAAGGAGGCAATTGGGTGGTATGAAGAATGCATGCTTCGCTACACCAACCGCTCCATATTTGGTATTATGGAAAATGCTCCTTGGTTCCATCAGTGGAACTTAAGGAATGCAACTGACGTAGATCAGTTCAATGATGATCTTGGAAAGTTGCTGGAAAATCTGAGAAGCAGAGCAGCATCTGGTGACTCTCGTAGGAAGTTTGCCGCAGGAAATACGACAGGTCCAAGCTTTCAGACTATATATGCTCATGTGCAATGCACCCCTGATTTGTCAGAGCTTGAATGCAATGACTGCTTGACTGGGGAAATCTCAGAAATCCCAAACTGTTGTGCTGGCAAGATACGAGGTAGAATTGGACAACCAAGTTGTTATCTCAGATTTGACACTACCCCATACTATGATGCTGCAGCTGCTGATGCAGCGTCTGCATTGCTATCACAGGCATATCCTTCTTCTTCTCCTCCTCCTCCTCCATCCATCAATGCCACGCTCTCTGAAGGTGAATGAGATACTAATTACAACTGAACTGCAGATGACACTAATTAGTAATTAATGAACGTTAATTATCTTCTCTTTGATGGGGTTTGTACACTTCTACAATCAAAGGAGTATAAGTCTAAAAAACGTTTACCTTTAGCATTCTTTAGGCTTAAAGTTTTTAGTATATTATCGTCCAAGTTATAGAATATTCGAATGTCATAGCACTAAGCAAGGAATTCTGGTTTTTGCAGGAAAGAGCAACTCATCACGAACACTAGTTATAGCCATACCTGTACTGATTGTGTCCTTTGTTGTACTGCTAATCCTTATCTGCATATATTTAAGAGTGAAGATGCCAAGAAGATATTTTGAAAGTAAGCCCAGATTTTGTTGTCTTTTTATTTGCTGAAAGTCCCTATCTCGAATCTCATTCGGAGAACTCGCTTGTTTGAACTCATTAATTCCCCAGGTGAAACAAGAGCTGATGGTGAAATTGAACCTACTGAAACATTTCAATTCGACTTTCAAACCATGCAAGCAGCTACTGATAACTTTTCGGACACAAATAAGCTTGGACAAGGTGGATTTGGACTTGTTTACAAGGTATGATAACATAGTAACATTGAGAGAAATATCACCCTCTTTGTCAAAATTAAGGTGGTTTAACTAGGTAGTCGACCAAAAATATTTACATGTTTCAAAACCCTAATATATATTTTCAGGGTACGCTCCCCAATGGAGTAGAAGTTGCTATCAAAAGGTTGTCAAGCAATTCTGGACAAGGTCATACAGAATTTAAGAATGAAGTGTCGTTGGTGGCAAAGCTTCAACACCGAAATCTAGTCAAGCTACACGGTTTCTGTTCGGAAGGAAGAGAAAGGCTGCTTGTTTATGAGTTTCTTCCCAATAAAAGCCTTGATTACTTCATATTTGGTAAGATAAAGCTTCTATTTAATTCCCCTACTTTATTTCTATTGCATGACAAAGTAAATTAAACATTGACATGGCCGAAAAGATTATAATTATGTTAATTTGTTTGGTATTAGATCCAATGAAGCGTCTACTTTTAAATTGGCAAAAGCGATATAAGATTATTAAAGGCATTGCTCGAGGTCTTCTTTACATTCACGAAGATTCTCAGTTACGCATTATTCATCGCGATCTTAAAACAAACAATATACTCTTGGATGAAAATATGAATCCTAAGATATCAGATTTTGGCATGGCAAGACTCTTTATGGATCAAACTCATAGCAATACACAGAGAATTGCTGGAACCTAGTAAGAACCATAACATGCTAAAAGGCCTAAAGCCTATTTATTTTTCTACTCAATTTATGTTGTTTCTTATAAAATTTTGTGCATGTTGATCAATACGCAGTGGATACATGTCACCTGAATATGCTTTGTATGGACAATTCTCAGTAAAATCAGATGTGTTCAGTTTTGGAGTTTTAGTTCTAGAGATCGTAAGTGGACAGAAAAATAACAGCATCCGAGATGAAGAATTTGTAGAACATCTAGCAAGCTTTGTAAGTTTTTATTCTTTTAATTATCAATCTTCCTTGCCTTTTGTGGATATCAAAGTTAAAATGAAAACATATCTGAACTAGTATTTTCTTCAATGGATCAAATTCTTGCAGGCATGGAAAAACTGGAGGGAAGGAACAGTATCAAATATTGTAGATCCAACACTGAATGATGGTTCAAGAAGTGATATAATGAGATGCATCCATATTGGATTACTCTGTGTTCAAGAGAATCTAGCCGAGAGACCAAGTATGGCTTCAGTTGTACTAATGCTTAACAGCAACTCTCTGAGTCTTCCAATACCCTCCCAACCTGCATATTTTGTGGATACTAGAAGGTCAGATAATCAATTAGCTGAAAATATTTCAGATGCAGATACAACAAAATCAAGTGAACCTAGAAGTCACCCTATTGAAGCATCAGTATATGAAGCTTCAATCACGGAGCTATCTTCGCGTTAGATTTTGGTGAAAACAGCAATTCAAAGATCCACTTGAAAGACACATTGCAACAAGACATCAAGCAGCTCCCCAAACTCTAGTATTTTGGGATTCTACGTTCATACCTCTTCGTCCAAAAACATTCAAAGTCAAAGAGAATGAGTGGAACAAAACCCAATCTATTAAATCAATACTATTAATTAGATTTTTTAATAGTATTAAATTAACTAAATTGATTTGTCCCTCTACCACTCCGGTCTCAATCAACCCCCTTGTTTATTTCAGAAACTTTATTAGCGTTTATTTCACGTAATCAATTTGAAGCATTTACTTTTTTTGAATTTGCTGTTAAGTCCAGGTTTGGTTGGTTAGTTGAAAGTGTATGTCGTCAAAGGCAAATGTAAGATTTAACCGAACTAGTCATCTTTGGGGTTTAAATGTTTCAATTCATATTTAGTAACCCACTTCTTGAGTTTCAATCTTCCATATGCTACTGCAGAACCAAAGCAATGGCGCCTACGGTTTCTTTAAGAGTTCTTTCATTACTCTGTCTCCTTGTCATACTCATATATGAATCCACTGCACAGCGAAGTTTCATGTCCCATGTGTGTAACAATGGTAATGGTAACTACACTGCTAATTAATAGTGCCTACCAAACCAACCTCAATACCCTTTTGTACAATATCTCTTCCAACACACAACTTGACTATGGCTTCTACAACTTCTCTTACGGCCAAAACTCTGACAGAGTTAACGCAATTGGGTTGTGCAGAGGAGATGCTACCCCAGATGGTTGTCGCAGTTGCCTCAACGATTCAAGAGTCCTTCTCACCCAGCTGTGTCCAAACTAGAAGGAGGCAATTGGGGGGTATGACAATTGCATGTTACGCTACTCGTACTGCTCAATATTTCACATCGTGGATACTTCACCTTCCTCCTGTATAGGTAACTCTTACAGAAAACGATAAATGAAAAATATTCTCATCTCATTCACCAAGATAGAGAGTACAACCAATTATATACAGTGAACGATATGCATGTGAGTCACGTCGTCATGCATGTAACCCACGTGGTCCATACCTCACGCTAGCTGGCATAACAAGAAGAACGGAAAAACAATAAAAAGATACAGAAAATATACTATATTCTAATACTCCCCCTCAAGATGGAGAGTACAAATTGTGGATTCCCATCTTGCTTAAAAGAAGATGAAACGGTGTAAGATGTAATGCCTTGGTAAAGGAATCTGCTAGCTGATTATGTGTTGCAACATGCATAGTCTTAATGGTGCCTACTTGTATTTTCTCACATACAAAATAACAATCTATCTTGATATGTTTCGTTCTCTCATGATAAACTGGATTTGCTGCAATGTGCAATGCTGCTTCATTATCACAGTAAAGCAAAGCTGGTCCCGTATGATTGACATGGAGCTCTCGAAGAAGGCTGAGTAACCAGACGATTTCACAAGTAGCATTGGCCATAGAACGATATTCTGCTTTTGCTAAAGAACGAACGACTACTTATTGCTTCTTAGATCGCCAAGAGATAAGGGACGATCCAAGAAACATACAAAAGCCACTGAGAGATCGACATGTATTAGGACATGTGCCCCAATCAGCATCAGCAAAGGCCTTGAGTTGAATATCTGACTTAGATGGAAAGAAAAGGCCCTGTCCTGGAGCTTTCTTAATATACTGAAGGATCCGGTTGGCTGCCTGGAGATGTGATGTTCGTGGAGCAGCCAAGTATTGGCTGAGATGATTGACTGAATAGCTAAGATCAGGTCTTGTGATTGTAAGATAGATTAGCTTTCCAATTAGGCGCCTGTAACTAGTAGGATCAGAAAGAAGCTCTCCATCAGTAGAAGATAGTTTAAGGTTTGGCTCCATAGGAACAGAGACAGGTTTACACCCCAAATATCCTGTTTCAGAAAGCAACTCCAATGCATATTTACGTTGACAAATGGATATCCCAGCTTTCGTTCGTGCAACTTCAAGTCCCAAAAAATATTTTAAATTGCCTAAATCCTTCATTTTAAATCGTTCACCAAGCACTGATTTGAGAGTTTGTACAGCAGTTTGATCTTTACTGGCAATGATAATGTCATCAACATATACCAATAATGCTATAAAAGAATGTCCTGATCCTCTGATGAACAAGGAATGATCACAAGAGGATTGTTTAAAACCTTCGAATAATAAGGTAGTGGAGAACTTTTGAAACCATTGCCTGGAAGCTTGTCGCAACCCGTATATGGATTTATGTAACCTGCAAACAACATTAGTAGGTAGAGACTCCCCCTTGCGACAAGTGTATCCCAGAGGAAGATCCATATAGATTTCTTCGATGAGGTCACCATGAAGAAATGCATTGGTAACATCTAGTTGTGTAAGGGACCAACCCGAAATAGCAGCCAAGGAAAGTAACAATTTAACAGTAACAAGCTTAACCACAGGAGAAAATGTGTCAATGATGTCAATACCTGCTAGCTGGGTAAACCCTTTAGCCACGAGGCGTGCTTTATGACGTTCCACAGTGCCATCAGCAAGGAATTTGGTCTTATAGACCCATTTGCATCTCACCGGATGCTTGCCAGGAGGTAGTGAAACAATGGTCCAAGTGTTATTCTGCTCTAAGGCTGCTAACTCCACATTCATGGCATTACACCATGCCTCATGTTTAATGGCCTGGGAAAATGATGTGGGTTCGGGTTGAGATGAAATGGAGAAAATATAGTCACAGAATGGATGGGAAAGTTTGTTGTAATTAAGAACAGAGGATAGAGGATAAAGGGTGATGAAGAAAAAATAGATGGTGAATTTGGTGCAGGTTGAGTAGCAAGATAACAGTGATAGTGTGACAAATAAAAGGGTGATTTGGTGATACGATGAGGACGAGAAGGGACAGAAGGAAGAGGAGAAGTCAAGGATGAATTGTTGGTAATAGGTGATTCGGAAGAACTAGGAAGAATAGAAGGAAGAGAAATAGGAACAGGAAGGACTCGGTCATGAAAAAAATCTTGGAGGGCCGAGGAAGTTTGAGAAGCAGCAAAAGGGAAGATAGTCTCATGAAACTGGACATTACGTGAAATGTATGTGACATTTCTTTCTAAGTCAAGAAGTTTGTAGCCTTTGTAACCAAGAAACACTGCACTGCAAGCACGAGGAGCAAATTTGGTGCGATGATTACGAAGAGTAGAACCATAACAGAGGCATCCAAAGGTGCGTAAATGTGCATAAGCAAGCTTTTTATGATTGAGTAACTCAAAAGGGGTCTTATTAGACAATAAGGGAGAAGGCGTGCAATTAATTAAGTAAATTGCTGTGAGAATACAATCACCCCAATAACAAAGAAGAATACATGACTGAAAAAGAAGAGCATGAGCAATATTAAGAATATGTTGATGTTTTCGTTCAACAACAGTTCTGCTCTGGTGTGTCAATACAAGAATGATAGGAGATGATGCCTTTGGAACGGAAAAATGTAGTGAAAGTCAATTCAGGTGCGTTATCAGAACGTATGGATTTAATGGATGTATCATATTGAGTTTGGATGAGAGTGTAGAATTCTGGTAAAATTTGAAGAACGTCAGATGTTGCACGCAAGAGATAGACCCAAGTGGCTCTAGTACAATCATCAACAATAGTAAGAAAAAATTTGTATCCAGCAGTGGTAGCAACATTGAAAGGTCCCCATGTATCAATGTGAATTAAGTCAAAAGGCCTAGGAGACAACTTATTACGTGAATGAAATGGAAGACGTTTTTGCTTAGCCATATGACAAATGTAGTTTATCATGAGAGAACGAAACATATCGAGATAGATTGTCATTTTGTACGTGAGAAAATACAAGTAGGCATCATTAAGACTATGCATGTTGCAACACATAATCAGCTAGCAGATTCCTTTACCAAGGCATTACATCCTACACAGTTTCATCTTCTTTTAAGCAAGATGGGAATCCACAATTTATACTCTCCATCTTGAGGGGGAGTATTAGAATATAGCATATTTTATGTATCTTTTTATTGTTTTTCCGTTCTTCTTGTTATGCCAGCTAGCGTGAGGTATGGACCACGTGGGTTACATGCATGACGACGTGACTCACATGCATATCGTTCACTGTATATAATTGGTTGTACTCTCTATCTTGGTGAATGAGATGAGAATATCTTTCATTTATCTTTTTCTGTAAGATGCCCTTCTAATGTGCCAGACGTGGATCAGTTCAATCAAGTGATGAGGACCTTGCTGGATAGCCTACAAAGCAGAGCTGTAGCTGGGGACTCCCTTCGCAAGTTTGCTTCAGCAAATGCAACAGGACCAGACTTCCAAACTTTATATGGTCTTGTGCAGTGGACACCTGATTTATCGGAAGACAAATGCAACAATTGCTTGGTTGGGGCTATCTCACAAATCGCACAACAATGTTCTAATGGCAAGATTGATGGTAGAATTGTAAGACCTAGTTGTACTTTCAGATATGAGAACTACCGCTTCTATAACCTTACCAATGATTCAACACCACCATCTACAAATGCCTCCTCCACAGAAGGTACCTGTCACATTATGCTTAGAAATAGAGTGCATTAGTTAGAGGCATCAAACTAATGGCATCTAAGTAGGCGATATGACATCTAACACTAGTTGGCTAACTGGTTGAAGGGATTAGTTTAATACTTTGCATTTATCATGTGCAAGGTTCGAAGGCCCTTGCTTACTAGTAATCTCTTGTTTGATAGTTAATCCTCCTAAATGACTAGTTGAGTAGCCTTTGTTTAGGAAGATAATAATCCTTGAATCTTCTGAGTTGGAGCTCTGTATGAGACATGCTATTGGTTCTCTAACCATTAGTCTTGAGTAATCTATTCTTGCTGCCATTTTTCTTACCCAAAAAAGTAGGCTATATGACTAATAATTGGAATACTTTTTTTCAGTGGGGGGTTTTAAAGCTTTCTCAAGGAGATATGGAATTTAGTAATGGAGTGCTATTATTGGCCAGCACCAAAATTTAGTTAGGCTACTTGGTTTCTGTTTGAAAGTCAGGAAAGGCTACTGGTCTATGAGTTTGTTCCCAATGAAAGCCTTGATTATCATATTTGGTAAGTTAAAACTCTTGCTTGATTGGACTGTACCTCTTACCCCATCTCTGTTGAATGTACAAGTTCATAAATATTATAAACAGTCTAAAAGGTTATATGTTTGCTTGGGTATGTAGATCCAATCAAGCGGGCACAGTTGTCTTGGGAAAGGCAACAAAAGATCATAGGAGGCATTGTAGAGGACTTTTTACATTCATGAGGATTCTTACTTGTAGATTATTCATCGTCATCTTAAAATAAGTAATATCTTTTTAAATGCAAAGATAAATTTAAAGATATAAGATTTTGACATGGCAAAACTATTTGGAGTGGACCAAATTCAAAGTAGTACAAATAGAATAGTTAGAACCTAGTAAGTATTTGTTTGCACTATTGAATTGTTATATTCATTATCTTTAATTATAACTAAATTTTTTTTAAGATAATCATAAACAAAGCTATTGATATTATTATCTAATTGAACTCCCATGTTGACATGTAGAGGATATATGGCACCCCATTATGCAATGCATGGATGTTTCTAAGTGAAAACAGAATTTTAGTTTTGGTGTATTGGTTTTAGAGATTGTAAGTGGCCTTAAAAACAGTGGTGTTTTCAAGGGGAGAATGCAGAGGATCTACTCAGCTTTGTAGTAGCTTACTTTTCCTTTAAAGTATGGGGTAAGATTGTTTTGTGTTATATTGGCTCACAGGGAATTGTAGTAAAAAACTCAGATTTTCTGATATTGAGATACTTTTTGTAGGTATGGAAAAACTAGAGGGAAGGAATGTTGAGTAAAATTTAGAGAAGACAACTTTGAATTTACTAATATTAGACCCAAATAAATAAACAAATTACTTGTATTATACCCACAATAAAAGACACTACAACACTTTTCAAAAACTATTCACAATTTGAAGAGTAATTCAAACACTCAAAAGAAAGCTCACAACTCACACTTTAAAGACGCCACACTCCCTAAAAATACAAAGACTTGTGTTTTTAGATGATATCTAATCCAAATGCAAGGGAGGCTATTTATAGTCCTCACCATACAATCTACACCACATAAATATAAAATTAAGAAATAATTCTAATCACGCATCATTACCACATTTTACACACTTCTCCTAAAAAATCTACATTCTACACACTTCTCCTAAAATATCTTATTTTTATATTATTCTATACACTTCTCTAAAAATATCTCCTTAAAATAGTTTCTTCTACATTTGTTGAGAAGTTTCCATTGTCTTGAACTTAAAAATAGATTGGGCTTTATAATAGGCTGGTGTTGATCTTCAACACTCTCCCTCAACACCAGCTCTCATTATTTTTACTGTACCGAGCTGATAGAGAAACATTTCGAACTTGTCAGTACTCAAACCTTTTGTGAACAAGTCCACAACTTGATCATCTGTTTTGATTTGTCTCATCTCAATTTCTTCTTGTAGAACCTTTTCTCTAATAAAATGATAGTGCACTTCAATATGCTTAGTTCTTGCATGAAAGACTGGATTCTCTGCCAAACGAATTGCTGATTGGTTGTCATAGTATAATGGCACTACATAATCTACTGATTGATGTAAATTTTTCATTAGCTATATCAACTATGTACTCTCTTGAGTTACTATTATCACTGCTCGATACTCAACTTCAGTAGTTGATAATGATACAGTCAGTTGTCTCTTACTACACTAAGAAATTGTTCCAGAACTAAGCTTAAACACATATCCAGTTGTTAATCTTCTGGTGTCATTATCTCCTGCATAGTCAGTATCATGATAACCAACTAACTTGCAGTCTCCCTCTTGTACAAAATATCAGAGTCAATTGTACTCTTCACATATCTTAGTATTCGTCAAACTGCTTCTAAATAATGCTTCTTTGGATTTTGCATGTATCAACTCATCACACTTACTGCATAAGAAATGTCAGGTCGAGTCAAGGTTAAATAGATCAAATTGCCTACCAATTTTTGATACATTATAGCATCTTCCAAGTCTTTTCCTTCGTGTGCACACATTTTGACATTTGGTTCCATCGGCATTGAAATCGGCTTGCATTCTAGCATTCCAAACCTCTTCAACAAATCTTTGAAATATTTTTACTGACAAAGAAATATTTCTTCTTATGTGCGATCAACCTCTAAATCAAGGAAGTGTTTGAGTTGTCCAAGTTCCTTCATCTAGAAACGAACTGATAAATTCTCCTTTGTCTGGAGAATTTCTTCCTCATCATTTCCAGTTATGATTAAATCGTCCACGTACACTAGCATAATAGTTAGCTTTCCTTAATTGGTTTTGACAAATAAGTTAAAATCTACAGATGTTACTAAATAACCACTTTGTGTTAAAAATTCAGCAATCTTACCATACCATGCCCTGGGTGCTTGTTTCAATCCGTAAATTCATTTTCATAGCTTACACACATATTCAAGATGATCTTATTTTGAAAACCCATTGGTTGGATCATGTAGATTTCCTGGTCCAGTTCTCCATGAAAAAAAAAGCATTCTTCACATCCATTTGCCACAAGTTCTAGTCTTTGTTGGCTACAAGTGCAAGTAAGACTCGTACAGTTGTGATTTTCGCTACTGGACTAAACATTTCATCATAGTATAATTCGTACTGTTGAGAGAAACTACGAGCTACCAATCGTGCCTTATACCTCTCGATTGACCCATCTGGGTTTCACATCTCTTAACTTTGGCACGAGATCCCAGGTCTAATTTTGCTAGAGTGCATCGATCTTTTCTTTCATAGTTGTCATCCATTCAGAACTCTGTGACGCTTCTTCAAACATCTCAGGTTCTATTGCTTCTTCAATTATGGCTACATTGGCATATTTAGGATTTGGTCTTCGAGTTCTTGTTGACCTTCGAAGTTGAGATTGTGGGGTTGATTCTCCTGTTTCGCTCGGCCCACCTTCTTCGTTTTGTTGCTGATACATGTCTGTCTACCAAGGATTCTACGTCACCATTTGTTCAACATCATCATCGTTTAGATCTCTTAATTCATCTGAAGTTGGTTGAAGTTGAATAGTATGCTCCCCCATCCTTTGTTGTAGCTTGTCTCTAAATTCTTTAGAATCTGGCAATACCTCCTTCTCTGAGGACCACCAAGAAGATGTTTCATCAAACACTACATCTCGTGAAGTGTAGCATCTACCACTCGTTAGATTGCAAGATCTTTACCCCTTTCTCTGGCTGTCGTATCTCACGAAGATACCTCTAACAATTTTCTTGTCAAATTTGCTCCGTAAATGATAATAAACAAATACATAACATACACAACCAAATACTCGAAAATAGCTGACTGTAGGTTTTATATTCCATAGTTTTTCAAAGGGTGAAAGAAATCCTAACTTTGGTTGAGAAAGTATGTTGATCACGAAGGCTGCAGTTCTTATTGCATTAGCCCAGAACCTTTCAGGTACATTCTTTTCATGTAGCATGCTCCGATAAATTTCTGCAAGATGCCGGTTCTTTCTCTCTGCTACACCATTCTATTGTGGTGTGTTGGCATATGTGTATTGATGACGAATTTAACAATCCCTTAGATATTGAGAGAACTCACTTGAGCTATATTCTTCCTCTTTGTCTGTGTGCAAGCAACAGATATTCTTTCCTACTTCTCCTTCGGCTGGCTCTTTGAAATCTTTTAACTTTGAGAATGTGTCAAATTTTTCTTTCATAAAGAAAACCCACACATACCTTGAGAAGTCATCAATAAATGTCACCATGTACCGTATACCACCAATTGATTGTTGTTTAACTGGTCCAAACACATCAGAGTGAACTAACTCTAACGATTCTTTTACTTTAAACTTTGATTCCACGTATGGCATTTGGTGTGCTTTACCATACTAGCATCCTGCACATATTGTGTCTTTTCACACCTCAAGTTGAGGAAGCCCCTTAAGCATCGACTTCTTCATCATCATACTTAGCTTGAAATAGCTAACATGTCCTAACTGCATGTGCCATAGATCTGCTGTCTAATTTTTCCTTGTCTTATCTACGTACGCAGATTCTGCTGACATTATGTAGACTGATTTCAATCGTCCCCTTCCATTGTCGGTGTTTCAAAGATTTTGAGGTCACGATACACCTTCACATCTTGAGGACCGAACAGGACATAATGACTTGATGATGTTAATTGAGCCACAGATAGCAAGTTTTTCTTCATTCTTGGGACATAATAAACATCTTGAAGTAGCACCTGGCTAGAATTACTTGGATAGGTTTTGCAACTTTTGTTTATCTCCTGTCATATGATTTGAGCAACCCGAATCTACTATCCAGTCATTTTTGTAATCAATCTATTCTGATGCTATTACCATGAGAGATAATTATTTTTCCTTCGTAGTGAATAATGCTTCGACATCCTAACCGTCTTCGCTATTCTCTTTAGAACTAGAAGTAGCAGTATTACTTTTGACAAGCTTTTTCTTGGTCCAACAATCTTTCGCTATGTGGACCATCTTTTCGCAGTTGTAACACTCACCATCGAACCTTCTACTATTACCATGATTCTTCGGAGCTCCCCCTGGACGAGAGCCTCCCTTTCCTTGGTAAAATTTCACCCTTGTCACCATCTTCTTTAGATCCACCTACAGTGTGCTGCTTGAAACTACCTTTGCTTTTGTTAGTGTAGAGCACTTCCTCTTCACCCTTTAGCGAGACTCCTCCCATTTGTTTGGCCATAGCTTCTTGACCTACAAGCAAATTTTCAAACTCAACAAACGATGGTTGTGTCGGCCATCCTTGTACAGCAGCAACGAACATTTGATATTCAGGTCTTAAACCATGGATAATTATTCTCTTTATCCTAGTTTCCCCAATAAGAGCTGTTGGATCTAACTCTGAAATTCCGCGGCATATCGACTTTACATTGTGAAAATACTGGGCGATCGTCATGTCACGTTGCGCCATTGATAGCAGCTCGTTCTCAAGAAGTTACAGTCTTGTATCATTCTTCTTTGAAAAAAGTGTAACAAAGGTGTCGTATGCTTCCTTTGGTGTTTTGACATCCTGAATATGCTCCAACATTTCTTCTTCAACTGTGGTCTTTAAAGCAAACATTGCTTTACCTGATTTAATTTTTCACTTTCGCAAGGCCTCTTCTCCTGCTGGTTGTGTAATTTCACCACCACCGACAACCTCCCAAAGGTCCTGACCTTGTAGGTAAGACTCCATTGTGATTTTTATTGTTGAGCTTCTTGATTCCTCCAACTACTTGAAGGTCACCCATCGTGCCGGAAAGACTTCGACTATACCGAACAAACTTGACTAATAAACTTGCAGAGTACCAAACTTCTTACGACTCAAGATAGCTCCACCAAAAACAATCCCTGACAGTTCCGCTCTGATACCAATTGTTGAGTAAAATTTAGAGTAGACAACTCTAAATTTACTAATATTTGACCCAAACTAATAAACAAATTACTTGTATTATACCCACAATAAAAGACACTACAACACTTTTCAAAAACCACTCACAATTTGAAGAGTAATTCAAACACTCAAAAGAAAGCTCACAGCTCACACTTTAAAGACACCACACTCACTAGAAATATAAAGACTTGTGTTTTTAGATTATGCCTAATTCAAAGTAAGGGAAGCTATTTATAGTCCTCACTGTGCAATCTACACCACATAAATATAAAATTAAGAAATAATTCTAACCACACATCATTACCACATTCTATACACTTCTCTTAAAAAATATTCATTTTACACACTTCTCCTAAAATATCTTCTTTCTATATTATTCTACACACTTCTCTAAAAATATCTCCTTAAAATATTTTCTTTTACATTTGTTGAGAAGTTTACATTGTTTTGGGCTTAAAAATATATTGGACTTTATAATGGCTGGTGTTGATCTTCAACAAGAAACAGCTGCAAAATATTGTTGATCCAGCAATTACTGATGGTTCAAGAAATGAAATAATGAGATGCATCCAGATTGGGTTGCTTTGTGTTCTAGAAATTTCAGCTGACAGACCAACCATGGCTGCAGTTGAACTCATGCTTAACAGCTACTCTGTCACTTTTCCAATGCCCTCTGAACCTGCTTTTTTTACGAATAGTAGAAATTTTTCATGCGGCACATCAGTAGCGTATAATTCTGGGGCAACAAGATAAAGTGAATAAAAAAAAATCTTTTCAAGCATCATCAAATGATGCTTCAATCACTAAGCTATTTCCTCGTTAGATTTTAGTCTGACAGAGGAGAAACTTATACCCATTGATTATTGATTTCCTCTCTAGACTACCAAGAATGAGAGAATGCTGCGGTTTTCTAAGAAAATGGAATTATGCAGTTTAATGTATAATTACTTGTACTACATAAACATGATTAAGAATATATATTTTTGTCCTAAATGAGTTAATTTATGTAAAGAATTTCATAAAGCACAAGGAAATCTTTTAAGAATTTCATAAAGAGTATTTTCCGGGTAAGCACACATCAATGTACTTCATGCTTCTTTGAAATAAAACAAGTTCCTGACATATGCTTTCACTAAACCTGCAGCTGCAAAATAAGTTCAGATCTCCAAGTGCATGCATGTTCCATTAATATATATTTTTTATAGCATAAAACATGTTGGATCCAACACTTGTCACTTGGCCAAAAGCTATATTTATTAGTGAAAGCGAATCTCTTTTTATTTAATCATAGTAGCTTAAACGACACATCTCGACTATAGCTCAGTTGACACATGATCATATGTCATAAAATAATAGCTACCACAACCTAGCTAACAACCCCTTAACAATTGCTCCTACAACTTGGCTTTATACCAGTTATTTGAATGGAGTGTTTTACCGTTAAAGTAAAAGCAAGTTATCAGTAAGAGTATGTCTTTTTAGTTAATCGTACTAACTAAAATGTCACATTTCGACTATTCTTCACTCCAAACCTACCTCTCTAGCATGCATGTGATAGTTGATGGGGCAACTTCACCAACAAAACATCATCACGATAATTGATGTTTATTCTTATAAAATTTACTGTGTTGTTCTGCGACTAAAATTGTGAAGCATAAAAATTGCTTCAAAAATATCAATATTTATAATATTTATCTATAAATTTAAGAAATAAGTATCTTTTAAGACGGGTGAGGTTGATTAAAGCATAATTTAAATAAAATTGGTCTCAAGTAAGAAAAAACAAGGTAACTAATAAAAATAAATATGAATGAAAATTTTCTGCCTTTGTAATAAGTTATAATGTATTATATGATCTATGGCGACTTTGAAAGTTTCTAAGGAAACCATTTTTGGGGTTTCCCTCGGTCACCCCTGCATTGGTCAAAAATATAGAAATAATGTATCTGTAAGATATTTTGGTATTATATAAAACAATTCAATTTTCAAAATTGAATATATTATTATTATTAATTTTTTTCTTCATATATGCCATACTTAAATGTCTTGCAATTTCAATTTCACACTGCGTTGACTTTCCTTTTCCTATAAACCTCCATTTCTCAGAGTTAAATGAATAACTTTAAGAAGTTGATTGGGTCAAATATAGTAACTAAAGGACATTTGACATATAAAAGACAAAATCTTTAAGAATCTTTAATGCCCACCAATCACCGACAGAAGCTCGTTTCTTAACTCAAGCTTCCATCACCATGCCTATCCTTTCTTCAAAACTGCTGTCATTTATTTTTCTCCTTACCATTTTCGTGTCTCTTGTCACAGCCCAGCCAGGCTTCCTACATTACAACTGAAATAATGACCATGCTAACTACACTGCAAATAGTATCTACCAAACCAACCTCAATACCCTTTTTTGTCCAATCTCTCTTCCAACACAGGCATATTGAAAATAAAACACTCACAAAAACAACTTTTACTCAAATTCAAGAAGAAATATTACAAGAGCACTCTCACTCAATATACTACAACTCACACAAAACTTGCTACTTCACACACTTAGAAGTTCTTACTTCTTCTTAATGCCTAAACTAAGAGGGGAGGGGTGTAACAACTCCATTTATATAACAAATTTTTTATTTATTTAACATCATGAAGTTATTACCTCATCTTAACTCACAATAACATTTATTTAATTATACAATACTAAGTTTACACTCACATCATTAATACAAACATTTGTACAAGACATACATATACATATAAGCCCTAATCATCCACATAGACTATTTCCGGGGCCACTGGTGCGGGTGGTGGCACCTCCGCCGGAATCTCAGTCACTTCAACAACTGATATATCCGCAATAATAGGTATTTGCCCAAGATAGGGCACCTCGATCATACGTACGGCAATAATAAGTCTCATTGAAAATAACTGCATAGCTAATTTTCTGAACATGATATAGAAATATAGTGAGAATTAAATCCCAGTATGTTCAACAATAATTCATTATCAATATAGTTCATCACGTCATGTTCAGCTGTATAAACTACAGAAAATATCTTTAGGTCACATGAATGTACTTTATCATGCACATGAAAATTATACAGTTATGACATGTATGGCATAAATAACTATTTTTTGAATTTCATATGATGGCTATCAACTTATTCTTACTTCAAGCTACCCCGGTCAGGGTGAGTATTCTCTACTTTTCGGTACGGGCTTATCTCGCTCCGTCCGACATGGCACACTTTCTCTTTCTTTTCTCATGAACATAATCATAACTGTTGGTAGGGCGTCCCCTACTGGTGCACCACACGGATTGCCATGTGACTGTACTCATTTCTTTTCTTTTCATATTAATAGCCGAAAATATGATTCCAATAACAAGTATGTTCATTATATTCTCATGCCATAATGTATCAAAACATAATCATTCTCAAAATTCATTGGTAAACTGAAATTATGCCATGAATATAATCATTTTCTAATTTTCACTTTATAAAATATTTTCATGTCAAAATTCCACACTAATACCTCGGTAACTGGATAGTAATTGTAGTCTGTAAACAGCGCACCAGGAAAGTTCCCAGAAAAGAGAGGTGGGTCACTAATGGACACGCTTAAGTACCAAGTCTTTCCTTGCCAGAGCTTTCCTTAAACATGCACTTTTCACAAATCACAATTTTTTTTCCAGTAACTAGAATAATTCTTTTCTAATGTGGAAATACTGCAACCACGGAGCATACTAAGATTTTTCAAATAAAACCGGCACTTTCAAAACTTCTTGGAAATTTATATGAGTACTAGGGTAAATTTTATGTTAAAAATTACACACTTAAAATGGTAGTAAGTTCATGCAATGGCAATAGCTAGGGCATACACTAGGCATTTATTATTTTCATTTATAAAATTCCTCTTCTTTCTTGAATATTATTTTCATCTTTTCATTTTCTTTATGTCTAGGCATTTAGTCATTTTATTTCTACTTATATCATTTCCAACACATGTTCTTACAAATTTTATAGAGCATTTTTCCTCAAATTGATTTCTACTATTACCTTAAAAATTCATCTAGGGTAAAAACAAATATTGAAAATAGGTTTTACTAACTTTTAACACAGCCTTTGCTTACAAATCAGAGCATAACTCTCTCATTTTAACTCCGATTAAGATGATCGTAGTGTCTATGAAAAGTTAAGACAATTATCTAAAACTATTATGTTAATCATATCAACAAAATAGTATGATATCGTGGTGTTATTACTCCTTTAAATTTAGTATTATTTCTTCTCGTGTAGGTTCTGACCTTTACTGACTAATTAGACAATATCTCTCAAATTTGAACTCCAAATTGAGTTATTCCAGTTGGTAAAATTCCATGAGCCATATATCTATAATTGTTATGTTGGCGCACTATTTTAATTCCCTACAGAATATTCCCATAAATTCAAAAACTAAAGCTTTAATAACATACTCTTCCCTGAATAAACATTTTCTGACCTCTGCTTACTAATCGGATCATATCTACCTCATATGAACTCTAAATTGAGTTATTCCAGTTGGTAAAATTCCATGATCCATATATCTATAATTGTTATGTTGGCGCTCTATTTTAATTTCCTACAGAATATTTCCAGAAATTCAAAAACTAAAGCTTTAATAACATACTCTTCCCTGAATAAACATTTTCTGACCTCTTCTTACTAATTGGATCATATCTACCTCATATGAACTCCAAATTGAGTTATTCCAGTTGGTAAAATTCCATGAGCCATATATCTATAATTGGTATGTTGGCGCATTATTTTAATTCCTTACAGATACTTCTCAAAAATTAAAATACCAAAGCTATCCTAACATATTTTTTTCTGATGACTCATTTTCTGACCTTTGTCTACTAATCGGCTCATATCTCCCTTATATGGACTCCAAATTGAATGATTCCAGTGCTTAAATATCCATGACACATATTTATTTAATTCTTATGTTAACCATTTATTTTAATTCCTTATAGATTGTTCCCATAAATTAAAATACCGAAACTATCCTAACATATTTTTCCCTGATGACCCATTTTCTGACTATTGTCTACTAATCGGCTCATATCTCCCTTATACGGACTCCAAATTGAATGATTCCAGTGCCTAAATATCCATGACACATATACCTTTAATTCTTATGTTAACCATTTATTTTAATTCCTTATAGATTGTTCCCAGAAATTAAAATACCGAAGCTATCCTAACATATTTTTCCCTGATGACCCATTTTCTGACCTTTGTCTACTAATCAGCTCATATCTCCCTTATATGGACTCCAAATTGAATGATTCCAGTGCCTAAATATCCATGACACATATATCTTTAATTCTTATGTTAACTATTTATTTTAATTCTTTATAGATTGTTCCCAGAAATTAAAATACCGAAACTTAAAATTCTGCCACCCATAGCCATAACCATGCAGAACTATCTACACCAACCTAAATATTCAAACATACATCACATGCAAGATCAATATGTAACATGATATAGCAACATCATGACCAATCATAAAAGTTCTAAGATCAAAATCTCATATAAATATTATAAGTTTCAAAAGTTTTCTTCAAAAAGAAATATTGTTAAACTTACCTAAAAATCTCCCTAGCTCACTTAGTGAATTGGTTTTCTTGTTTGCTCTTGAAAGAAGTAGCAAGACTCCTCCCTTCCCTTAGCTTTTCTAGCAGCTTAGGTAAGAGAAGGAGGGTGAGTTTTTGATCCTCAAAGATAAAGAAGAAAAAATGGATTCAAGTGGGGATTAAGGTAACTTACCTTGAGTATTTAGCGTTCTAAACTTCTCCTTCTTTTTCCTTCCTTTCTTCTCCTCTCTTTCTCTCCTTTCCTCACTCTACCTTGCTTCTATTTCTCTCTCTTCCTCACTTGGACAAAATTAAGATGTCACTACAACAAAACCGCGGCATTACGGCGGTTTTTTAGTAGGTTTAACGACGGTTCTAACCGTCGTTAAGCCCATTAACGATGGTTTGTAAACCGTCGTGGAACTCTAGGTCTAACGACGGTTTTATCAACCGTGGGAATAACCGTCGCTATGTCTGCTTTAACGACGGTTATAAAAACCGTCGTTAAACCAGACATAGCGACGGTTATAAACCGCCGTTAATAATTATTTTTTATTTTTAATTTTTAATTAATAAAATTAAATATAACAACGGTTTTTAACAAAAAACCGTCGTTATTTCGTTTTTTTTAATTATAACGACGGTTTTGAGCAAAAACCGTCGTTATTTCTATTTATTTTTTAATTTTTTATTAATAAAATTAATTAAAATTTTTATAACAATTTTATTTGTAATTTAAAATATAATATTTTATACTATTCATAAAACTACTAATGCTGTTTTGATTATTAAATTTTTATGTAAAATAAAAATTAATTTATATTTTTAATATTTTCTAAATTAATTTTTATATATTTTATTTTATTATATAATAATTAAACGTTTGAATTATTAACTAAATACTAAAGATGTATAAATTATTGAATTATAATGAATCTGTATATAAAAAAAATTTATATACAGAAAATTAATAGTAACAAAAGTGACGAAATTACATATACAAATATAATAACTAAATCAAGTTTCTGGACCCTACGGATGCTGATCACGCTGATGCCCACTACCACGATCGCTGGGGTCCTGAAAAATCAATTTTGTTTGTTAAAATTTTGAATGTTATTAAAATAAACAAAATTATACCAACAATTTTTATGTATTAAAATGTTACCCTGGGTCCGGGACTATGAAGTCCTGAAATTTCAGGTGGCAGCTGACCCTGAAATTTTTGTAGCAGGAACGTCATAGCAGCCTCCATCTGTGCTTGGCGTGCTGCGAGCTCAGCATCTCGTCGCTGGAGCTCAGCGTCTCGCTCCTGCATAGCTGTCTTCAGGCGCTGCTGCTCGATGTCCCGCTCATGCATAGCTCTCTTCAGGCGCTCCACCTCACTCTGTAAGTCGTGGTATGACGGCCCAGACTGTGAGTTCGACCCAGACGAACTACGGCCGAAGACTTGAGTTGGGCAAACACCCAACCCAAATCCTCGAACGCGGCCGGAGTGCTCCTTAGTGCCAAGAGCTCTCGCAAGTGAATCGGCCGTCGAGAGCTCTTGGGACGAGCTGTCCTCCTGCTGGATCGAAGCAATTTTCTCCTAACATTCAATAACAGGAAATTAATAATATTAAACATTATTAAAAATTAAATAATTATCCACTTAAGGTTGATGAGATTTTATTACTCACCGCAACAGCCCGAGCTTCGTCGTTGATGTACGATCCGTCAGCTCTTTCATGAGCTGCCGTCCATACATCACCACGAGTCACTGGACCCTAAAGCTCAATCTCCTGAATATTAAAATGATTAATCAATCAATTTATGATTATAGTCTTATAAACATTTAAAAAAAAATATTTATAGATTTAAACTTACCATCTCCGCCTTTTGCGTGCAAGGCTCTTCGATCCAGTAGTGTGTGGCATTGTCAGCTGTCTTCTGTTCCGTTTATTCTTCGCAGCCACATCCTAATTAATCACATAGGAAAAATAATTAGTGACAATATTTAAAAGTTAAATTTTAAAAATATATATATTAACAACTTACCCTAGACTTCGCGTCTAGGCGATAGTCTACGAAAGTTGCCCACTGATCAGGTGGGATGCCTGTCGGGACTTCACTCCGCAACTGATCTCTGGTCTTCGTACCATCGTACGCCAGGCAAAATATATTGTATCGTGCTGCTCTCCATTTCGCTCCTAGCGACTGCATGATCAGTTTCTTGTGTTGATCCGTCACAATAAAATGTGTCTGCAAACGAAATTAAAAAATTAGTTACACATAAATAATATATAAATTACGAATAAATATAATTAATTACAAAAGATATATGTTTTCATACCTGAATATTATTTACGAAGACATTCGTCTTCGACTGCTGAGGAATGCTCCTCCAATCCCTGTAAGAGATCGGGAATAACCGAAAGTTATCCCCAATGGTGCCGAGGAAGACACCGAGCAAACTGCCACTGTCTCTGATAGGCTGGTGGTTGTCGTTGAACTGGACAACCACCTTTGACTGCTCAGGCAGGGCCCATACGTCGTGGACAGTCAACTGTCTGGACGTCGTGTGCCCGGTCCTATCTATCAAAATAATTAGTGACAATTATATATTATATTACTAAGACAAAATTATTAAGCGCATAAAGTGTACATGATTACAATACTCACCAACTACATCAACTGTCCAACTCCTCCTGCGTCTGCGCTCCTGCTCACCGGGCTGATGCTCCGCCTCTACACCGCCAAAGATAGCCTCAAAATCGAACGAATAATCGTCATCCGGTGCCTGAGCGTCGGGTGGGGGCAGTGTGCAGGGGACAGCCTGCGAATCCAATGGCTGGGAGTCGCTAAGAGGGACTGATGATGCGGTAGCCTCCGACTCCATAATGGGCTCTCCGCCCTCACTGATCGCCCCACGGGGCGTGGGAGTCTGAGAACTGGACGCCCCTGCCATGTTTGATCTAGCCTTCTTCATCGTCACCGCTACTAGCAAAATAAAAGTAATAAAACAATTATAAAATAAATTTTGCCTAATAAAAGTGATGGAAATAAATAAAATAGTACAGTAATTATAAGTAGTCTAAAATATATATAAATAGGCGGCAACAACAAAACTAATACCGTAACAAGCATAAATTAACTTCTTCTTCTGGAAACAATCTTTCTAAATTTTGCGTGTGTAACGGATCGCTCTCGTATATAAGATTTTCATCTTCATCGCCCATCTCGTATAAGTCACGGGGTTTTAAATGCATCACTATACTCCAGTTCTTGTCCAACTCATCTTGTACATAGTATACTTGATGAGCCTCAGATGCCTGGATGTATGGTTCGTCATCATCATTTTCACCAGTGTGAATCAACCGAGAAAAATCAACCGATGTCACCCCGAAGTCATCAATTGCAATTCCTCTCGTTGTAGTTGTGTTGGCCCACATACACTTAAATAATACGACTGTAAAATGGCCATGGTAGTTTAACTCGACAATGTCCAATAGTTTTCCATAATACGGGACGCCACCAAATTGCATATTCGTATCACTAGTACTTGCATAACTCCTCGTCCCGAAAGTACCGTAAACTCCACTATTTTGAGATGTCATCCCTTGGTCTCGCTCTAAAGTTCGAAATTTGAATCCATTGACATTGTAAGCACTGTATCGACGTGCTCTATCTAGTGGACCAAGTGCGAGATATTTTAAATCAGCACACTGCGATCCATCGGCATCATTTGCGATCTAGAAAACGAATACAGGATGAGTTGTACTCATATTTAACATATGAATTAAATGTGACCATGTTGAAATACTTACACGACGTGAAAACCAATAGACAAATTCTCTGTGGACTTTTTTGTCTATCTCGGTAGATGATCACGTCCGACTTCTTAGACTATGCCGTACATAGTCTCTAAATTTCCTGTTGAAAAAACATTGTCTAAACACTTAATGCTACACAGGAAGAAAAATTGTATAATCATGTAGCTAAGTGTGAGTTAACTTACTGTAAGTAAGGATCAACTTCTTTGTAGTTTGTTAAGACATGCCGATGAGCCTGCAATTTTTCTCGGGGAGAAATGGTGAAATAATCAAATCTACCAACTGGTCTTCCTATTGGTGGGAACAAACTCCTGTCAGACGTCCCAACATCGGGTCGATCATCCACACGAGGAGGACGATTGAAGACAGTGTCAACACCATCTATGTATCTGGAATAGAATAACAAAACTTCTCCTGCAATATACGACTCTGCTATTGAGCCTTCTGGCCTTGCTCTATTCCGCACGAAAGATTTAAGTTTACCCAAGTATCTAGAGAACATAGATTAAATGAATAAAATTGGATTAACAATAATGCAAGAAATTGGACAGACTGTGTTTTTAATGTTTTACCTTTCGACGGGATACATCCAACGATATTGGACTGGTCCTCCTAACTTCGCTTCCATGACCAAATGTACAGTCAAGTGCACCATGACTGTAAAGAAAGACGGCGGAAATAACATTTCAAGATGGCACAGCGTCATAATGATTCGATTTTGAAGTTGATCAAGTTTATTAACATTCAAAAATCTGGAGCACAGTTGCCGGAAGAATGAACAAAACTCGATCAGAACTGCAGATACCGGCTTCGGCAGTGTCTTTCTTATGGCTAATGGTAACACTTATTCCATAAAGATATGACAGTCGTGACTTTTTAGTCCTCCGATCTTACGTTGTCTTACATCAATACATCTGGAGATATTACTGCAATAACCGTCAAGCACAGATACATTCTTAAGTGTTTTCAGAAATACTTCCTTGCCTGCATTTGTCAACGTGAACAAAGCAGGTGGATATTTACCGCCATCATCAGGCCACAGCTCAGGCCTCACACCAAACTGCTTTAAGTCTTTCCGCGCGTTTACGTGATCCTTTGAACGGCCGGAATCATTAAGTAAAGTGTAAATGATGTTATCGCAGACATTTTTCTCAATATGCATTATGTCAAGATTATGACGCAACATATTATTTATCCAATACGGAAGTTTGAAAAATATACTTTTCTTACGCCATTGTTGAGTTCCAGCATCAACCGAACCCTGACCTCGGGAACGCCGTTGTTGAGTCCCAACATCAGTTTCCACATTTTTTCCAAAGACAACTTCAATATCATTGACTTGTCGAAAAATGTCTACACCACTCAGTTGCGGAGGAGGGTTTCTTCTTTCCTCTTTTCCGTCAAACCTATTGCAAGCCAGCCTGAATTTGTGACCCGGAGATAAGAAGCGGCGATGTCTCGTAAAACACCACTTCCGACTGTGAGGGAGACGGACTAGAGTAGAGTCAAAGTTACAGTACGGACAGGCTAATCCAGTATGAGTATTCCAGCCTGATAAACATCCAAGGCCAGAAAAATCACTGATTGTCCACAAAAGAGCTGCATGCATATTGAACATTTCTTTGCCAAATGCATCGTACATCTTAACACCTTCAACCCACAACTCCTTCAGCTCTTCAATTAGTGGCTGTAAAAACACATCTATATCATTCCCCAGTGCTTTTTTCCCTGGAATTATCATTGACAACATGAATGAACTCTGTTTCATAGACATCCAAGGAGGAAGATTGTACGGAATCAGCAGAACTGGCCATATACTGTAACTTGTAGATAGGTTTCCAAATGGATTGAAACCATCTGTTGCAAGGCCCAAACGAACATTTCTCGGATCTGATGCAAATTGAGGATTCAGAAGATCAAATCTCTTCCATGCCTCAGAATCCTTTGGATGTCTCATGATGCCGTCAGAAATTTTGGCTTCAGAATGCCATCTCATAAATTCAGCAGTTTTAGAAGACATGAACAACCTCTGCAATCTTGGCTTAACTGGAAAGTATCTAAGAATTTTATTAGGCACCTTTTTTCACTTCTCCCCCTTTTGTTTCGGTTTCCACCTTGGTGCTGAGCACTTACGACAAGTTTCTCTACTTTCATGCTCACCCCAGTATAACATACAATCATTCTGACATGCGTGAATTTTTTTGTAGTTCAACCCCAACTTATTAATGATTTTTTTAGCCTCGTAAAATGAAGGCGGAATCTTGGCATCTGGGAATACATCGACAAGCAACTCAAGTACCATTGACATTGCTTTGTCGCTTAGGCTGCACAAACACTTGATGTGATACAACTTCACCAAGAAAGACAGTTTTGAATACTTTTCACACCCTTCATAGAGCGGTTGTTCACCATCTTTCAGTAACTCATAAAAATATTTGACACTATCATCCATCCTTTCTGCTGACTGCGGATCTGGCATATCCACAGAAGCAATGCTCTCATTTTCGGGGTGAATCCCGAATGCATCACGGACTATGTTCTGGACAGGGTCATCTCGAACTATGGGTTCTGAGACCTCAATTGGCATTATAGCATGTCCTACAGCAGGTTCTTCTGTAATCATTTCTCCGTGCAAACTCCAAAAAGTGTATCCCTCCGGAAATGGTTTGACGATCAAATGTTGGTGCACGACCTCGATGAGTTGCCATTTTTTGAATCTACACTTTGGGCATGGGCATATTATTCTACCTTCGACCCCAGAGTTAGCATTTGCGAATTCCAAAAATCCGTCTAAACCATTTAGGTACTCTATTGAATGTCGAGGTTTATTGATCCAAGATTTATCCATTTCTGAAATATTTATGAATTTAGATATCAATTAACTTAAATAACTCTTAATCTGAACTAAAAGAAAACATGACTATTTTACATGAGAAGAGATTTGCAATTGATTGTGCATAAAACACAACACATTTTGAAGAGGTGTAAAATGTTTTACATGTAAAACATTTTTGACAAATTTTATGATAATAGACATTTAATGAAGCACTAAATAAAAAATCTTCGTTATTGTCATTAATTAAAAGGATGAGTTTCATGATCAAATCTCTACGAATCTGAATTTTTTGGAAAAGACAGCCACTAACAGGAAAAAAATTGAATTATGATTTTACATCTGCCGTTACAATTTTAATTATAGTATTTACATGGTAAAATTTCTAACGAACTCTTATAGGAAATTGAAATTTCTAATTCCCTATCTGAAAAAGTAAAATCAGTGGCCCATACAAGTGCCATATATTGAAGAATAATTCTACTCAATTACATTTAAGATCTTGTTTGTTCCTTAATAGAGAATCTAGTGTAATTAATTAAAATAATGAATTTCATGATCGAATTTCTGCGAATGTAAATTTTTTGGAAAGGAAAAACCACTAGCAGCAAAAAATTAAAATATTATTTTACAGCTGCGGCAAAGATTTCAATTATAGTATTTACATGGTAAAAATTCTAACGAATTCAGATAAAGAATTGAAATTTCAATTCCCTATTTAAAAAAATAAAATCTGTGGCCCATATAAGGGCCATATATTCAAGAATAATTCTACTCAATTACATATAAAATCTTGTTAGTTCTTTAATAGAGAATCTAGTGTAACAATAAAGTGCATTCAAAATTATTACACTACTAGCATACATATTAAAATTATGTTATTATAAATTTATTTCCCTTCTTTAAAAATTATGTGTTTTTTTAAATGAGTTTTATTTTTTTTAAACTAATTCATAATACTAATTTTGTCTATTTATTAACATTTATTATTTTATCTCATCACCTGAATAAATATTTTAATATTTTATTAACAACTGTAATATAATTTGACTATTATTAATTTATGAATATTAATTAAATACGTTTATCAATATAATAACTACTTTCAATTTATGTTATTATTAATTCATTAAAAATTATTACACTACTAGCATACATATTAAAATTATGTTATTGTAAATTTGTTTTCATGTTTTAAAAATTATGTGTATTTTTAAATGAGTTTTATTTTTTTTAAACTAATTCCTAATACTAATTTTGTCTATTTATTAATATTTATTATTTTATCTCATCACCTGAATAAATATTTTACTATTTCATTAACAACTGTAATATAATTTGACTATTATTAATTGATGTATATTATTTAAATACGTTTATCAATATAATAACTACTTTCAATTTATTTACATTAATTTTAATAATATTTGAAAAACAGTAAATAACTTGTATTTAAAACAAAATTCACTATCATTTTATACTAAATTAATAATATTATATATATATTTCTTAAATTTTTATTAAAATATACGTATATTTTTAAATTAGTGTCACAATTTTTAAAAAATTGTTTTCAATACTTACTCTATTTATTTATTAAAATTAATTATTTTATCTAATCAATTACACACTTCAATTTATCTATTAAATTTATGTTATTATATAAATGTATTTCTCCTTACATGTTTTCAACGAACATGCTATATATTATAATATTAAACATAATAAATATCACAAAAATAACACAAATTTTAAAATTGATTCATACAATAATGTACATCACAATGACAAATATATTTATAACAAAAGTAGTAAGTAAATAAAATATCTAATATTATCTCAATCTAACATATAATAATTTGAAATAAATTCATTCAAAATCTAATTAATTAAATTACATACATTCAAAATGATTCCAAATAAATAACGCACAAAAATCAAAATTAAAGTGTCGTCCCAACGTCACAATATCTTCACAAAATAAAATAAAAAATAATATAAGAAAATATTTTGAACATACAATATAAAAAAAAATTAATCAAATACAATTAAAAAATCAAATGACATACCTTGAGAGTAAATAAAACACGTCGGAGAGAACACCACAGTAAAAAAACTTGAAAAGCACAACAAATAATTTCAGAGAGTATATTATGAACAAACTCCTATCAAGAAACTGTTGTAAGAAAAATAAAGGGGACCTTCCAATTTATAGACGAACGCGCGGTTTAACGACGGTTATTAACCGTCGTTAAACCGACTAAAAACTGTCGCTAAATGGGTTTAGCGACGGTTTCTAAAAAGAACCGTCGTAACGTTTTACTTTAACGACGGTTTTTCCTAAAACCGTCGTTAAACTACACGAACATCGAGTAACGGTCCGAATTCCGAACGTTATAACTTCACGACGGTTTTAATTAAATCGTCGTGAAATAACGACGGTTGTTATGAGAACCGTCGTTAAATCACAACGGTTTTATGTCTAACCGTCGTCATTTTACGACGGTTTTTATAAAACCGTCGTAATGTCCGTCAAATATTTCCCTTCGGCGCAGATGACCACGATTGGATCTTAACCGTCCATATTTCACGACGGTTTTTTAGAAAACCGTCGTTAGGTGTCGAACTTTAACGACGGTTCATAAACCGTCGTTAAACTTGGCTTTAGAGACGATTTTTTATGACCGTCGTTAAACACCCGTTGTCATTCCCCGTTTTTCTTGTAGTGTGTTATGGGGTGGGTTTTGCTTATATAGACCACCAAATAATTTACCTTTCATGATCATAGATCTACCTTATCACAATTAAGATACACTTTGTTGAATTTTTGGAAAACAAACAACTTAAGTTCTTGTCTTCCTCTTTTTTAGTCAAGATATGCATAGGAAAAGAAGATTTGTATTTTGAAAATAATGATGATATGTTCTTAAGATAAGGGACAAGGTCCCTTTGATTTAGGGATTCATTTACATTTTCTTTTGTCTTAAACAAGTATGATAGGTTTGCCTTTTTAGGTGGCAAATTTCTAGCCTTTGAATCTCCATTATTTGGTTGATATTATTTGTGTGGGCTATGAATATTTTGTCCTAATACCATGTATTATCATACCACTTGCTAAAATTATGAGTGTAGGATATAGATGTTTTTGTCCTAAAGCCTTGTATTATCATGCCACTTGCCTAAATGATGAATGTAGAATCACACAACTTGCTAAATTTTTGTCTTAATGCTATGTAACCTAATCTTTATTCTTATTATTATATCATCATCTAATTTATTTTATTTTATTTTTCCTCTTAGATTTGGGCTTATTCCTACCCATTATGGGCTTGTCCTACCCATTTTCTTTGCTTTGGATAAAATTCTTCCTTTCTTGGAGGGTTTGGTCACATTTTCATAATATTTGGGCTATTGGTGCAATTACTATATCCTAGTCCAAGTCTATATTTTATTTCTTGTTTAGGTTATCGAATGGGCTTGCTAGAAACTTATGTGAAGTGGAAAAACTCTATATGAAGTGTCCATAGGTAAAAGCCCAATGTATGGGTAAAGATTTTAAACTTAGTAACTCTAGTTCTTGAATTAGGAAAAATTACCCTAATCCAATGTTTTTGAAATTTTAAGACCTTTACTTGTTTCTAAAAATTTATCTTCCTTATCCAAGAATTTTGCATCTCTTTAATATGTTATTTCTAATTTCTTTCCTATTAGATTTTCCCTTCTTTATTTGTTCTCTTAATGTTAGAAACATTTTTTATGCATATACATAAGGTGAAGAATTTCTAAAGACTATATTTCCTTAGATATCTAAAATATTGTCTACTAAATTTTATTTCCTTAATTAAATTTTTTATGTACTTTTATCAATAAAAGAAACGAAATTAGGGATGTTACAAAGGGGTATTTATACTAGTTACAAACAACTCTATAACATACAAATAAATTAATCTAAAAATATAATAGTCATACACCTCATCCTTCTCCAACCTTCTAATAATATTTTAAGCTATCATATGATTCATATACACATCTACCACACCCTAGAAGATTCTAGGTAGAAGGCTTGGACTTTGGTTTTGGACTTGGACCCCAATTTGATTGGGTTTGGATTTGGGCTCCATAATGGATCAAGTTTATGATCCAACAAGGCATTGACTATGGCTTCTATAATTTCTCTTATGGCCAAAATGCTGACAACGTTAACGCCATTGGAACGTGCAGAGGAGATGTTGAAGTTGATGGTTGCCGTAGTTGCCTCAACGATTCCAGAGTAGTTCTCACGAAGGTGTGTCCAAACCAGAAGGAGGCAATTGGGTGGCATGAAAAATGCATCCTTCGCTGTACCAACCGCTCCATATTTGGTATAATGGAAGATGCTCCTGGGTTCTATACTTCGAACTTAAGGAATGCAATTGATGTAGATCAGCTCAATGATGATCTTGGAGAGTTGCTGGAAAATCTGAGAAGCAGAGCAGCATCTGGTGACTCTCTGAAGAAATTTGCTGCAGCAAATGTAACAGGTCCAAGTTTTCAGACTATATATGCTCATGTGCCGGGCACGCCTTATTTGTCAGAGGCACAGAGCCAAAACGCAATAACTGCTTGGTTGGGGAAATCTCAGACATCTCAAACTGTTGTGCTGGGAAGATACGAGGTAGAATGGAACAACCAAGTTGTAATCTTAGATTGACACTGCCCCATGCTATGCTGCAGCCGCTGACGCAGATTCTCCATTGCCACCAAAAGCATCTCCTCCTTCTTTTCCAATCAATGCTGCACGCTCACAAGGTGCCCAACATACTAATTACAACTTAGTGACTAACGAACATCTATTACCTTCTTGATGGGGGGTTTTTTCAGTTCTACAATAAAAGGAGGACGAGACTTTTTTAACTTGTGCTAATTGTGGCCTTGTTGTACTGCTCATCCTTATCTGCATATATTTAAAAGTGAAGAAGCCAAGAAGATATTTTGACAGTAAGCCCAAATTTTATTTTCTTTTAATGTGTTATTATTTAGCAATAATTGTTCAGTCCAATAACATAATTATTTAGGAATCACAATCTTGAATCCCATTTGAGGGACTCACTTGTTTGTGTTGGAATTTGGAGGACCAATCAGAAAATTGATGGGACACAACAATAGGAAGATAAAATTTCGGACACAAGAATTAACGTGATTCTTTTAACCTATGTCCACAAATAAGGATGACAAATAAATCTTTACTAAAAAAACAATATGCCTAAAAGTATCTCTCAATATTTTTTTCAACCGAGCTACACACATTTGATCGCTCAAGCTTAGTGCCAAATGCCAATGCTTCTACATCTTTCGTGATGCCTTCTACAAATACCCGAAGTGGTATTTATAGCCACCATAAAACAATGGCATTTTGTTTCCATTAAGTTATACAAAGGTAAAAAAATGGTGGCTAACTTGTCTCCTCGTTCAAACTGAAATCCAAGCTGCAAATCGAAAACGGAGGCTCCAATTTTCAACAAAGTTGGTGGGGTTGCATGCAGAAAATAACTTGCATATCTTCTAGCCACTAAATGACGAAGATGCATGCAAATAATAGTGTGGAAAAAATCAACAATAGTGGCTCATTGTCTCCCACGTCCTCCTTTGCATGCCTCGAAATGTCAAGAAATGTGGCTACATTAAATTCAAGTCATAATTCAACATTTTGAATTCATTATTCCCAGGTGAAACTGAAGCAGATGGTAAAACTGAAACTGAAGCTAATTGCTTAAGTTGTTCTCATGCTTAACCGCTACTCTAGAGTCTTCCAATGCCCTCCCAGCCTGCATTTTTTGTGGATACTAGAAGGTTGGATAATCAGTCAGTGGAGAATAATGGAGATGCAGAGACAGCAAGATCAAATGAATGATGAGGCTTCAATTACTGGGCTAACAGCGCGTTAGATTTTAGTAACAGAAGTGAAAACAGCAATCTAAAGATCCACTTGGAAGACATAAAGCAATTTTTAACGAATTAGTTTTTGGTCTTTTGAACTTTTAAATGGTATTAAATTAAACATTTCATATACTTTGATGAAAACTAAATTGTACAATATACCGATGTCCAAATTCTAATCTTAGCTACAACATACTTTGTAATTGAAAGATTAGAATATTCCTTCATAAATCTTTACACGTAGTAGAGAACTCATATGGACTCCTACTCTTCTTTTCTTTTTCTTTTTTTATCTCTCAGGCGCTGCTGCATCTGGTACAGTATTGCACCATATTTAAATTCTTTGTAATATGATATTACTTCTAAATTAATTATTACAGAGTGAAAGGGAAATAAAAAACCTGGCATGCTTTCACTTTTATTCTCCATCTCAATCAACCCCCTTTCTTATTTCGGAGACTTGATTTACGTTTATTTCACGTTAGAAAGAAAGAAAAAATTGTAGTATTTGTCTTTTTCAGAGGCAAATGGAAGATTTGATCGAACTAGTTATCTTTGGAGTTTATAGGTTTGTCCTCATGTACATGTTTCTCTATCGGCCCCGGGAGTGACATCTCAAAGTTTGACTAGCATTCTTGAACGCAGAATTTACAATATGTTCTTTAAAAGTACATGTGGTTTTAAGATAAATTTCTTCACCACAAGTAATCAAATAATGAACGAACTTTTATCCCTTGAAGAGAAATTGTATACAAGCTACATAATTGTCATTCATCCACAATAGTATGGCCCTGTCCAAATTCATTTTTTATATTCAAAGCAGTTGGACACAAATAGATTTATTTAAGTATCCCCTCCAACCTCATCCTTCCATACATGTCACGCCCATTGAAGAAGGTGCATTAAATACACTAATTCTCCATTTCTATTTGTCCTGAATTCTTTTAATAATTTTTTTATGGAAGTTTTTTTTTCTTTAGAAAAGTCTTTGTTTTTTTATTAAAGAAATTTTTTTAAAAAAAAAATATTTGTTCCTTCTTGCTAAAAAAGATATAGTGCCAATTAATATTTTAAAAGATTTACAACTATACATTTCAGATTCATAATATTTCAAAATGAAAAAAAAAAATTATGCTTAAGAATCTTAAAAAAAGATTAGAATGTGTATTGTATAACCAGCAATTTAAAGATCCAATACATTGCAACAATACAACGAACAACGCTTACCCAAACTCTAGTATTTTGGGATTCTACATTCGCACCTCTTCGTCCAAAAACCATTCAAAGCCAAAGAGAATGAAGCGAACAAAACCCAATCTTATTAAGAAAATATTAAGTACACCGCCGGTGGACAGAATTCTATATACTTACTCTATTAAATTAAAACTATTAACTAGATTTTTTAGTAGTATTAAATTAACTAAATTGATTTGTCCTCTACCACTTCGGTCTCATTCATCCCCCTTGTTTAATTCGGAGACTTTTTTAGCGTTTATTTCACGTTATATAAATCAACTCGAAGCATTTTCCTTTTTCAAATTTGCTGTGTAAGTCAGGTTTGGTTGGTTAGTTGAAAGTGTATATCGTCCAAGGCACATGGAAGATTTAACCGAGCTAGTCATCTTTGGGTTTTACACGTTTCAATTCATATTTAGTAGCCCGCATCTTGAGCTTCAATCTTCCATATGCTACTGCAGAACAAAAGCAATGGCGCCTACGGTTTCTTTAAGATCGCTTTCGTTACACTGTCTCCTTATCTTGCTCATATCTCAAGCCACTGCCCAGCCAAGCTTCCTGTACCATTTTTGTATCAACAGTAATGGTAACTACACTGCAAATGGTGCCTACCAAACCAACCTCAATACCCTTTTGTCCAATATCTCTTCCAACACACAACTTGACTATGGCTTCTATAACTTCTCTTACGGCCAAAACTCTGACAGAGTTAACGTAATTGGGTTGTGCAGAGGAGATGTTACGCCAGATGGTTGTCGCAGTTGCCTTAACGATTCAAGAGTTCTTCTCACCCGTGTCCAAACCAGAAGGAGGCAATTGGGTGGTATGACAATTGCATGTTACGCTACTCAAACCGCTCAATATTTCACACCATGGAGACTTTACCTTACTTCTGTCGGGGTAACCCTTCTAATGCAACAGATGTGGATCAGTTCAATCAAGTGCTGAGGAACTTGCTGGATAGCCTACGAAGCAAAGCTGCAGCTGGGGACTCCCTTCGCAAGTTTGCTACAGCAAATGCAACAGGACCACACTTTCAAACTTTATATGGTCTTGTGCAGTGCACTCCTGATTTATCCGAAGACCAATGCAGCGATTGCTTGGTTGAGGCTATCTCACAAATTCCACAACAATGTTCTAATGGCAAGATTGGTGGTAGAATTGTAGGGCCAAGCTGTAATTTCAGATATGAGAACTACCGCTTCTATAACCTTACCAATGATTCCACACCACCATCTACAAATGCCTCCTCACCATCTACAAATGCCTCCTCCACAGAAGGTACATGTCACGTTATGCTTAGAAATAGAATGCATTAGTTAAAAGCATCAAACTGATGGCATCGAAGTACTATATGATGTTAACACAGGTTGGCTTAACTGATTGAGGGAATTAGTTTAATACTTTGCATTTATCATGTGCAAAGTTCGACTATTCTCTCTTACTAATAATTTCGTATGGTAGTTAATTCTCATAAGGGTATCTTCTGGCATCCAACGACTAGTTGAATAGCCTTTGTTTAGAAAGATAATAATCATTGAATCCTCTGAACATGCTATTGGTGCTCTAACCACTAAACTTAAATTACCTATTTTTACTATCATTTTTCTTACCAACTGGAGTACTTTTTTCTTTGTGGGGGTTGTTAAACCATCTACATCTGATGAGGAAAAGGATAAGCGTTCTGCTGAAAATTAGCTGCAGGACATGTAGGATAAAAATAGCAACATTCTTGTTGATGGTGCCCTTTCCTCTGCATACAGTGGTTAGACTTGGTACCTACATCTTATTATCCGGAATTCGTAGATTGTCCTAGTCATCATTTTGTTTTCTTGCAGGAAAAAGCAACACATCACGAATTGTTATTGCCATAGTTGTGCCCATTGCTTTGATTGCCGCCCTGCTCATCCTTATCTGCATCTATTTAAGAAAGAGGAAGCCACGGAAATATATTAAAAGTAAGTCAAGATTGTGTATTCTTATTATTTGCTATTTGTTACGCTAAGCCTACTCTGTTATCTGTTGTGCAACGGAATTGTTTTTATCCAACAACAAAAAAAAGGTTATGACAAACAAATAAGCTGTTGTAAGCAGAAAATTATCCAAATTAGCAAGAACCCTATTTGAAGAACTCACTTGTTTCAACTCATTCCCAGGTGAAGTTGAAGCTGACAATAAAATTACATCATCTGAGACATTGCAATTGGACTTAGACACCATCCTGGCCGCAACAAATAACTTCTCTGAAGAAAATAAGCTTGGACAAGGTGGATTTGGACCTGTTTACAAGGTAACAATGTTACATTGAAGTGTATATCAAATCTTGGTCAACATATGGTATGCCGTGATAGTTGGTCCTGAATTACGACTTACAAGCATGAAGCTCTCACTACTTACAGGGGAAGCTCTCTGATGGACAAGAAGTTGCTGTGAAAAGGCTGTCTAGGAATTCTTCCCAAGGAGATATGGAATTTAGGAATGAAGTGTTGTTAGTAGCCAGGCTTCAGCACCGAAATTTAGTTAGGCTACTTGGTTTCTGCTTGGAAAGACAGGAAAGACTACTGGTCTATGAGTTTGTTCCCAATAAAAGCCTTGATTACTTCATATTTGGTAAGTTAAAACTCTTGCTTTATTGGACTGTACCTCTATTACTCCATCTCTGTTGAATGTACAAGTTCATAAATGTTATAAACAGTTTAAAAGGTGCATGATATGTTTGCTTGGGTATGTAGATCCAATCAAACGGGCACAGTTGTCTTGGGAAAGGCGACAAAAGATCATAGGAGGCATTGCTAGAGGACTTCTTTACCTTCACGAGGATTCTCGCTTGCGGATTATTCATCGTGATCTCAAAGCAAGTAATATTCTTTTAGATGCAGAGATAAATTCAAAGATATCAGATTTTGGCATGGCAAGACTTTTTGAAATCGACCAAACTCAAGGCAATACAAGTAGAATAGTTGGAACCTAGTAAGATATATATATATATATTTGTGCTATTGAGTTATTCGAATCATAATCTTCAGTTATAATTTTAAAATTTTTTAAGATTATCGTAAAGAAAGCTATTGATATTATTATTTAATTGAACTTATCTATGCTATCATGTAGTGGATATATGGCACCCGAATATGCAATGCATGGACATTTTTCAGTGAAGACGGATGTTTTTAGTTTTGGTGTACTAGTTCTAGAAATTGTAAGTGGCCGAAAAAACAGTGGAGTTTTTCAAGGGGAGAATGCAGAAGATCTACTCAGCTTTGTAAGTGTGCCTTCTTTGTATTATTTAGCTTACTTTTCCTTTTGAAGTGTGGGATTAGATTGTTTTACGTTATATTGGTCCGCATGGAATTGTAGCAGCAAAAAGCTCAGATTTTCTGACATTGAGATACTTTTTAAAGGCATGGAAAAACTGGAGGGAAGGAACAGCTGCAAATATTGTTGATCCAACAATTATTGATGGTCCAAGAAATGAGATAATGAGATGCATCCACATTGGGTTGCTTTGTGTTCAAGAAAATGTAGCTGACAGACCAACCATGGCAGCAGTTGAACTCATGTTTAACAGCTACTCTGTCACTTTTCCATTGCCCTCTCAACCTGCTTTATTTACGAATAGTAGAAATTTTTCATACAGCAGATCAGGAGAGTATAATTCTGAGGCAACAAGATCAAGGGAATCGAAAAATCAAGCTGTTCAAGCATCATCAAATGATGCTTCAATCAGTGAGCTATTTCCTCGTTAGATTTTAGTCTGACAAAGGAGAAACTTATATCCATTGATTATTGATTTCCTGTCTAGACTCTACCAAGAATGAGAGAATGCTGCAGTTTAATTTCTAAGAAAATGGAATAATGCAGTTTAATGTATAACTACTTGTACTACATAAACATGATTAAGATTCATTTTTTTGTCCTAAATGATTTCATTTACGTAAAGAATTTCATAAAGCATCAGAAAATCATTTTAAGAGTTTCATAAAGAGTATATTCCAGACAAGCACAGGTCAATATACCTTATGCTTCTTTGGATTAAACATTCATATGATTTCATTAATCCAGCAGCTGCAAAATAAGTTCAGATCTCTTAGTGAATGCATGGTCCATTAATTTTTTTTTTATAGTATAAAACATGTTGAGCATTTATCACTAAATCGAAACTATAATTATTAGTGAAAACACATCTTTTTTTATTTAATTGCACTAGTTTAACTAACACATTTTAATTTTAACTTAACTCACACGTAGTTTCATATTATAAGACAATTATTGTCACAATCTAATCAACAATGTCTTCCTCAACAATTGCTCCTACGACCCCAGCCCTTTATCAATTACTTGGAAGGAGTGTTTACTATTAATTAAGATAAAAGTTGAATTAGTCAAAACACAACGACTAATTTTAGTTAACCACACGAACTGAGGTGTTCTGTTTTGACTATAACTCTAACTTCAAATCTAACCCTTTCTCATGTGATAGTTGATACTGCAACTTGGCCAACAAAACATGATCATAATAATTGATGGTTATTCTTATAAAACTTACTATATCATTCTGCAACTAAAATTGTGAAGTATAAAAATTGCTACAAAAATACCAATATCAATAATATTTGTCCATAAATTTAAGAAATAAGTATCTTCTGCAAAGGGTGAGGTTTATTAGTACATTATTAAATAAAATTATGTCAAGAAAGAACATGCATTGAAAAAGAATATATAAAACAATGAAAATCTTCCGCATTCGTAATAACGCGTATATGATCCACGGCGACTTCAAGAAGTTTAAGGAAACCATTATTGGGGTATACACGGTTTCTCCCTAGTTGCCCCTGCATTGGTCAAAAAAATATAAAGTTAACGCGTCGATAAGATACGCGCGTCGGTATAATTTATATAAAACAATTCAATATTTAATATATTATTGTCAATAATTTTTTTTTTCTTCATAGATGCCATAGTTAAATGTTGTGCAATTTCAATTTCAATTTCAATTCAGTTCTGGAGCTAAATACTTGATGGCCACGTGCCCTTTACCGCATTACATAAACTTTCCGTTTTCAGATAACCTCAAGTCATTTCAGTTCTCTCGAAGTTGTATGAATAACTTTAAGAAGTTGATTGGGTCGAATATGGAAACTAGAAGACATTGACATATAAAGGACAGAATCTTTAATGCTCAGCCATCACTAATAGAAACTCGTTTCTTTTCCATCATCATGCCCATAGTTTCTTCAAAACTGCTATCATTTCTTAGTCTCCTCGTCATTTTCGTGCCCTTTTCCGCACTACATAAACTTTCCGTATGAATAACTTTAAGAAGTTGATTGGGTCAAATATGGAAACTAGAAGACATTGACATATAAAGGACAGAATCTTTAATGCTCAGCCATCACTAATAGAAGCTCGTTTCTTTTCCATCATCTTGACCATAGTTTCTTCAAAACTGCTATCATTTCTTAGTCTCCTCGTCATTTTCGTGCCCTTTTCCGCACTACATAAACTTTCCGTATGAATAACTTTAAGAAGTTGACTGGGTCAAATATGGCAACTAGAAGACATTGACATATAAAGGACAGAATCTTTAATGCTCACCCATCACAAATAGAAGCTCGTTTCTTTTCCATCATCATGACCATAGTTTCTTCAAAACTGCTATCCTTTCTTAGTCTCCTCGTCATTTTCGTGTCTGTTGTCACAGCCCAACGAGCGTTCGTACACTACAAATGCAATAATGGCCATGGTAACTATACTGCTAATAGTACCTACGAGACCAACCTCAATACCCTTTTGGCCAATCTCTCTTCCAACAAAGACATTGGCTATGGCTTCTATAATTTCTCTTATGGCCAAAATCCTGACAACGTTAACGCCATTGGCATGTGCAGAGGAGATGTTAAAGTTGATGCTTGCCGTAGTTGCCTCAACGATTCCATAGTCGCCCTCACAAAGGTGTGTCCAAACCAGAAGGAGGCAATTGGGTGGTATGAAGAATGCATGCTTCGCTACACCAACCGCTCCATATTTGGTATTATGGAAAATGCTCCTCGGTTCTGTATGTGGAACTTAAGGAATGCAACTGACGTAGATCAGTTCAATGAAGATCTTGGAGAGTTGCTGGAAAATCTGAGAAGCAGAGCAGCATCTGGTGACTCTCGTAGGAAGTTTGCCGCAGGAAATACGACAGGTCCAAGCTTTCAGACTATATATGCTCATGTGCAATGCACCCCTGATTTATCAGAGCTTGAATGCAATGACTGCTTGACTGGGGAAATCTCAGAAATCCCAAATTGTTGTGCTGGCAAGGTAAGAGGTAGAATTGGACAACCAAGTTGTTATCTCAGATTTGACACTACCCCATACTATGATGCTGCAGCTGCTGATGCAGCGTCTGCATTGCCATCACAGGCATCTCCTTCTTCTCCTCCTCCTTCATCCATCAATTCCACGCTCTCTGAAGGTGAATGAGATACTAATTACAACTGAACTGCAGATGACACTAATTAGTAATTAATGAACGTTAATTATCTTCTCTTTGATGGGGTTTGTACACTTCTACAATCAAAGGAGGATAAGTCTAAAAAAAGTTTTTAGTATATTATCGTCCAAGTTATAGAATATTCGAATGTCATAGCACTAAGCAAGGAATTCTGGTTTTTGCAGGAAAGAGCAACTCATCACGAACACTAGTTATAGCCATACCTGTGCTGATTGTGGCCTTTGTTGTACTGCTAATCCTTATCTGCATATATTTAAGAGGGAAGAGGCCAAGAAGATATTTTGAAAGTAAGCCCAGATTTTGTTGTCTTTTTATTTGCTGAAAGTCCCTATCTCGAATCTCATTTGGAGAACTCGCTTGTTTGAACTCATTAATTCCCCAGGTGAAACAAGATCTGATGGTGAAATTGAACCTACTGAAACATTTCAATTCGACTTTCAAACCATGCAAGCAGCTACTGATAACTTTTCGGACACAAATAAGCTTGGACAAGGTGGATTTGGAATTGTTTACAAGGTATGATAACATAGTAACATTGAGAGAAATATCACCCTCTTTGTCAAAATTAAGATGGTTTAACTAGGTAGTCGACCAAAAATATTTACATGTTTCAAAACCCTAATATATATTTTCAGGGTACGCTCCCCAATGGAGTAGAAGTTGCTATCAAAAGGTTGTCAAGCAACTCTGGACAAGGTCATACAGAATTTAAGAATGAAGTGTCGTTAGTGGCAAAGCTTCAACACCGAAATCTAGTCAAGCTACACGGTTTCTGTTCGGAAGGAAGAGAAAGGCTGCTTGTTTATGAGTTTCTTCCCAATAAAAGCCTTGATTACTTCATATTTGGTAAGACAAAGCTTCTATTTAATTCCCCTACTTTATTTCTATTGCATGACAAAGTAAATTAAATATTGACATGGCCGAAAAGATTATAATTATGTTAATTTGTTTGGTATTAGATCCAATGAAGCGTCTACTTTTAAATTGGCAAAAGCGTTATAAGATTATTGAAGGCATTGCTCGAGGTCTTCTTTATATTCACGAAGATTCTCGATTACGCATTATTCATCGCGATCTTAAAACAAATAATATACTCTTGGATGAAGATATGAACCCTAAGATATCAGATTTTGGCATGGCAAGACTCTTTATGGATCAAACTCATAGCAATACACTGAGAATTGCTGGAACCTAGTAAGAACCATAACATGCTAAAAGGCATAAAGCCTATTTATTTTCCTACTCAATTGGTTTGAAAGAAAAAAATTTATGTTGTTTCTTATAAAATTTTGTACATGTTGATCAATATGCAGTGGATACATGCCACCTGAATATGTTTTGCATGGACAATTCTCAGTAAAATCAGATGTATTCAGTTTTGGAGTTTTAATTCTAGAGATCGTAGGTGGACAAAAAAATAACAACATCCGAGATGAAGAATTTGTAGAACATCTAGCAAGCTTTGTAAGTTTTTATCCTTTTAACTATCAATCTTCCTTGCCTTTTGTAGATATCAAAGTTAAAATGAAAACATATCTGAACTAATATTTTCTTCAATGGATCAAATTCTTGCAGGCATGGAAAAACTGGAGGGACGGAACAGTATCAAATATTGTAGATCCAACACTGAATGATGGTTCAATAAGTGATATAATGAGATGCATCCATATTGGATTACTCTGTGTTCAAGAGAATCTAGCTGAGAGACCAAGTATGGCTTCAGTTGTGCTAATGCTTAACAGCAACTCTCTGAGTCTTCCAATACCCTCCCAACCTGCATACTTTGTGGATACTAGAAGGTCAGATAATCAGTTAGTGGAAAATATTGCAGATGCAGATACAAGAAGATCAAGTGAACCTAGAATTCACCCTATTGAAGCATCAGTCTATGAAGCTTCAATCACGGAGCTATCTTCGCGTTAGATTTTGATGAAAACAGCAATTTAAGGATCCACTTGGAAGACAAATTGCAACAGTTTAAAGATCCACTTGGACTGTACCTCTTACTCCATCTCTGTTGAACGTACAAGTTCATAAATATTATAAACAGTTTAAAATGTTATATGTTTGCTTGGGTACGTAGATCCAATCAAACGGGCACAGTTGTCTTGGGAAAGGCAACAAAAGATCATAGGAGGCATTGTTAGAGGACTTTTTACATTCATGAGGATTCTCGCTTGTAGATTATTCATCGTCCTCTCAAAGCAAGTAACATTCTTTTAAATGTAAAGATGAATCTAAAGATATAAGATTTTGACATGGCAAGACTATGTGGAATGGAGCAAACTCAAAGCAATACAAGTAGAATAGTTAGAACCTAGTAAGTATCTGTTTGCACTATTGAATTGTTATATTCATTATCTTCAATTATAACTGAAAAATTTTCAAGATAATCATAAACAAAGCTATTGATATTATTATCTAATTGAACTTGCCCATGTTGACATGTAGTGGATATATGGCACCCCATTATGCAATGCATGGACGTTTCTAAGTGAAAACAGAATTTTAGTTTTGGTGTATTGGTTTTAGAGATTGTAAGTGGCCATAAAAACAGTGGTGTTTTTCAAGGGGAGAATGAAGAGGATCTACTCAGCTTTGTAGTAGCTTATTTTCCTTTAAAGTATGGGATAAGATTGTTTTGTGTTATATTGGCTCACAGGGAATTGTAGTAAAAAACTCAGATTTTCTGATATTGAGATACTTAATTTTTGCAGGCATGGAAAAACTGGAGGGAAGAAACAGCTGCAAATATTGTTGATCCAGCAATTACTGATGGTTCAAGAAATGAAATAATGAGATGCATCCAGATTGGGTTGCTTTGTGTTCAAGAAAATGTAGCTGACAGACCAACCATGGCTGCAGTTGAACTCATGCTTAACAGAAGATGAATAAACAATACCCGGTTAAGATTGAACTATTGAAAACAATTCCAAATCTCACAATGCCTAAGGATCTCTTGAGATTTCAATTTTCTTCTACCAACTAAAACAAATCAGCCACGCAGAGCTATAAGAAAATCTAAACAAGAAGTAAAAAGGAAATTAAGAACTTGGATAGATGATTCAATCCCTTCTCTGCTTGCTTTCCTCCTTTTTTATAGATTAACTCTTTCTAATTGAAGTAGGAGTGTATTTACTGTCACTTTTCCAATGCCCTCTAAACCTGCTTTTTTTTACTAATAGTAGAAATTTTTCATGCGCCTCATCAGTAGAGTATAATTCTGGGGCAACAAGATCAAGTGAATTAAAAAATCAATCTGTTCAAGCATTATCAAATGATGCTTCAATCACTAAGCTATTTCCTCGTTAGATTTTATTCTGACAGAGGAGAAACTTGTACCCATTGATTATTGATTTCCTGTCTAGACTACCAAGAATGAGAGAATGCTGCGGTTTTCTAAGAAAATGGAATTATGCAGTTTAATGTATGATTAAGAAGTTTTTTTTTGGTCCTAAATGAGTTAATTTATGTAAAGAATTTCATAAATCATAAGGAAATCTTTTAAGAATTTCATAAAGAGTATTTTCCAGGTAAGTACACATCAATGTACTTTATGCTTCTCTGAAATAAAACAAGTTCCTGACATATGCTTTCACTAATCCTGCAGCTGCAAAATAAGTTCAGATCTCCAAGTGCATGCATGGTCCTTTAAATATATCTTTTTATATCATAAAACATGTTGGATCCAACACTTGTCACTTGGCCAAAAGCTATAGTTATTAGTGAAAGCAAATCTCTTTTTATTTAATCACAGTAGCTTAAACGACACATCTCGACTATAGCTCAGTTGATACATGATCTTATCTCATGAAATAATTGCTACCACAACCTAACTAACAACCCCTTAACAATTGCTCCCACAACTTCGGCTTTATACCAATTATTTGAATGGAGTGTTTACCATTAAAGTAAAAGCAAGTTATCAGTGAGAGTATAAGTCTTTTTGGTTAATCGTACCAACTAAAATGTCACATTTCGACTATTCTTCACTCCAAACCTACCTCTCTACCATGTGATAGTTGATGCGGCAACTTCGCCAACAAAACATCATCACGATAATTGATGTTTATTCTTATAAAATTTAATATGTTGTTCTGCGACTAAAATTGTGAAGTATAAAAATTGCTACAAGAATATCAATATTTATAATATTTGTCTATAAATTTAAGAAATAAGTATCTTTTACGACAGGTGAGGTTGATTAATGCATAATTTAAATAAAATTGGTCTCAAGCAAGAAAAAACAAGGTAACTAATAAAATTAAATATGAATGAAAATTTTCTGCCTTTGTTATAAGTTATAACGTATTATATGATCTATGGCGACTTTGAAAGTTTCTAAGGAAACCATTTTTGGGATTTCCCTCGGTCACCCCTGCATTGGTCAAAAATATAGAAATAATGTATCTATAAGATATTTTGGTATAAATTATATAAAACAATTCTATTTTTAACAGTTAATATATTATTATTATTGTTAACTTTTTTCTTCATATATGCCATACTTAAATGTCTTGCAATTTCAATTTCACACTACGTAGACTTTCCTTTTCCTATAAACCTCCATTTCTCCCAGAGTTAGATGAATAACTTTAAGAAGTTGATTGGGTCAAATATGGTAACTAAAAGACATTGACATATAAAAAAGACAGAATCTTTAAGAATCTTTAATGCCCACCCATCACCAATAGAAGCTCGTTTCTTAACTTAAACTTCCATCACCATGCCTAACCTTTCTTCAAAACTGCTGTCATTTATTTTTCTCCTTGCCATTTTCGTGTCTCTTGTCACAGCCCAGCCAGGCTTCCTATATTACAACTGAAATAATGACCATGCTAACTACACTGCTAATAGTATCTACCAGACCAACCTCAATACCCTTTTGTCCAATCTCTCTTTCAACACAGACATTGACTATGGCTTCTATAATTTCTCTTCTGGCCAAAATCCTGACGACGTTAACGCCATTGGAATGTGTAGAGTAGATGTTGAGTTTGATGCTTGCCGTAGTTGCCTCAACGATTCCAGAGTAGTTCTCACAAAGGTGTGTCCAAACCAGAAGGAGGCAATTGGGTGGTATGAAAAATGTATCCTTCGCTATACCAACCGCTCCACATTTGGTTTTATGGAAGATGCTCCCGGTTCTATATGTGGAACTTAAGGAATGCAATTGATGTAGATCAGTTCAATGATGATCTTGGAGAGTTCTTGGAAAATCTGAGAAGCAGAGCAGCATCTGGTGACTCTCGTAGGAAGTTTGCTGCAGCAAATGCAACAGGTCCAAGCTTTCAGACTATATATGCTCATGTGCAGTGCACACCTGATTTGTCAGAACTAAAATGCAATAACTGCTTGGTTGGGGAAATCTATTTCTCAAACTTAGATTACCTACAACTTGAATACACATAAAAATATCTCTCAATATTTTTTTCAACCAAGTATCACTCTACACACACACTTATCACTCAAGCTTTTGCCAAATACCAAAGCTCCGACATCTTTCATGATGCTTTCTGCAAATATTTGAAGTGGTATTTATAGCCACCATAAAGTAATGGCATTTTGTTGCCATTCATTAAGTTATACAAAGGTAAAAAAATGGTGGCTAACTTGTCTCCACGTTAAAATTGAAATCCAAGTTGCAAATCCCAAACGGTGGCTCCAATTTTCAACAAGGTTGATGGGGTTGCATGCAGTAAATCACTTGCACATCTTGTAGCCACTAAATGACGAAGATGCATGCAAATAATAGTGTGGAAAAAATCAACAATAGTGGCTCATTGTCTCCCACATCCTCCTTTGCATGCCTTGCAATGTCAAGAAATGTGGCTACATTAAATTCAAGTCATGATTCAACATTTTGAACTCATTATTCCCAGGTGAAGCTGAAGCTGATGGTAAAACTGAAACAGAAGCTAATGGCTTAAGTTGTTCTCATGCTTAACCGCTACTCTATGAGTCTTCCAATACCCTCCCAACCTGCATTTTTTGTGGATACTAGAAGGTTGGATAATCAGTCAGTGGAGAATAAGGGAGATGCAGAGACAGCAAGATCAAATGAATGAGACTTCAATTACTGGGCTATCGCCGCGTTAGATTTTAGTAACAGAAGTGAAAAAAGCAATCTAAAGATCCACTTGCAAGACATATAGCAATTTTTAACGAATTAGTTTTTGGTCTTTTGAACTTTTATTTGTTCCCCAAAAGCCATTCAAAGTCAACGAGAATGAGTGGAACAAAACCCAATTGATTAAATCAAAATATTTACTAAAATTTTAAATGGTATTAAATTAAAATTTTCATTTACTTTGATGAAAACTAACTTGTACAATATACCGATATCCAAATTCTAATCTTAGCTACAATATACTTTGTAATTGAAAGATTAGAATCCTCCACACTTCACACTTAGTAGTGAACTCATATGGACTCCAACTCTTCTTTTTGTCTCTTTGCTACTGCATCTGGTACAGTATTGTACCATATTTAAATTCTTTGTAATCTGATATTACTTCTAAATTAATTATTACAATGTGAAAAGGAAATAAAAAACTTGGCCTGCTTTTACTTTTGTCCTCCACCACTTCGATCTCAATTAACCCCCTTTCTTATTTCGGAGACTTGATTTACGTTTATTTCAAGTTAGAAACAAAAAATAATGTAACAATTTTCTTTTTCAGAGGCAAATGGAAGATTTGATTGAACAAGTCATCTTTGGGGTTTACAAGTTTGCCCTCATATACATTTTTCTTCGGTGTTTGACTGACATTGTCGAATGCAAAATTTACAATAAGTTCTAATCTTAGATACAACATACTTTGTAATTGAAATATTAGCATCCTCCACAAAACTTTCTATGTAGTAGAGAACTCATATGGACTCCAACTCTTCTTTTTATCTCTCAGCTACTACACCGTTTTTAAAATCTTTCTAATCTGATATTACTTCTAAATTAATTATTACATGGTGAAAAGAAAATAAAAAACCTTACTCGCTTTCACTTTTGTCCTCCACTACTCCGGTCTTAGCCAATCCCTTCTCTTACTCGGAGACTTGATTTACGTTTATTTCAAGTTAGAAAAGAAAAAAAATGTAGCATTTGTCTTTTTCAAAGACAAATGGAAGATTTGATCGAAGTAGTTACAAGTTTGCCCTCATGTACATTTTTCTCTATGAGAGTGACACCAAAGTTTGAGTGGCATTGTCGAACGTAAAATTTACAATAAGTTCTAATCTTAGATACAACATACTTTGTAATTGAAATATTAGAATCCTCCACAATACTTTTCATGTAGTAGAGAACTCATATGGACTCCAACTCTTCCTTTTATCTCTCAGCTACTAAACTGTTTTTAAAATCTTTCTAATCTGATATTACTTCTAAATTAATTATTACATAGTGAAAAGAAAATAAAAAACCCTACTCGCTTTCACTTTTGTCCTCCACTACTCCGGTCTTAGCCAACCCCTTCTCTTACTCGGAGACTTGATTTACATTTATTTCAAGTTAGAAAGAAAAAAAAATGTAGCATTTGTCTTTTTCAAAGACAAATGGAAGATTTGATCGAACTAGTTACAAGTTTGCCCTCATGTACATTTTTCTCTATGTGCCGCAAGAGTGACATCAAAGTTTGAGTGGCATTGTCGAACGTAAAATTTACAATAAGTTCTAATCTTAGATACAACATACTTTGTAATTGAAATATTAGAATCCTCGACAATACTTTTCATGTAGTAAAGAACTCATATGGACTCCAACTCTTCCTTTTATCTCTCAGCTACTACACCGTTTTTAAAATCTTTCTAATCTGATATTACTTCTAAATTAATTATTACATAGTGAAAAGAAAATAAAAAACCTTACTCGCTTTCACTTTTGTCCTCCACTACTCCGGTCTTAGCCAACCCCTTCTCTTACTCGGAGACTTGATTTATGTTTATTTCAAGTTAGAAAGAAAAAAAATGTAGCATTTGTCTTTTTCAAAGACAAATGGAAGATTTGATCAAACTAGTTACAAGTTTTCCCTCATGTACATTTTTCTCTATCTGCCGCGAGAGTGACACCAAAGTTTGAGTGGCATTGTCAAACGCAAAATTTACAATAAGTTCTAATCTTAGATACAACATACTTTGTAATTGAAATATTAGAATCTTCTACAATACTTTTCATGTAGTAGAGAACTCATATGGACTCCAACTCTTTTTTTTATCTCTCAGCTGCTACATCGTCTTTAAATTCTTTGTAATCTGATATTACTTCTAAATTAATTATTACAGAGTGAAAAGAAAATAAAAAACCTTACTCGCTTTCACTTTTGTCCTCCACTATTCCAGTCTTAGCCAACCCCTCTCTTACTCGAAGACTTGATTTACGTTTATTTCAAGTTAGAAAGAAAAAAAAATATAGCATGTCTTTTTCAAAGACAAATGGAAGATTTGATCGAGCTAGTTACAAGTTTGCCCTCATGTATATTTTTATCTATCTGCTGTGAGAGTGACATCAAAGTTTGACTGGCATTGTCGAACGCAGAATTTACAATAAGTTATAATCTTATATACAACATACATTGTAATTGAAATATTAGAATTCTCCACAATACTTCTCATATAGTAGAGAACTCATATGGACTCCAACTCTTCTTTTTATCTCTTAGCTATTGCACCATTTTTAAATTCTTTGTAATCTGATATATTACTTCTAAATTAATTATTACATAGTGAAAAAGAAATAAAAAACCTTACTCGTTTTCACTTTTGTCCTCCACTACTCGGGTCTTAGTCAACCCCTTCTCTTATTTGAGAGACTTGATTTATATTTATTTCAAGTTAGAAAGAAAAAAAGTGTAGCATTTGTCATTTTCACAGACAAATGGAAGATTTGATCGAACTAGACATTTTTACAGTTTACATGTTTTCCCTCATGTACATTTTTCTCTATCGGCCGCGAGAGTGACATCAAAGTTTGATTCTTTTTATCTCTCAGCTATTGCACCGTTTTTTAATTTATAATAATCTGATATTACTTCTAAATTAATTATTATAGAGTGAAAAGGAAATAAAAAACCTTGCCCGCTTTCACTTTTGTCCTCCACCACTCGGGTCTCAGTCAACTCCTTTCCTTATTTTGGAGACTTGATTAACGTTTATTTCACGATTAGAGGAAAAACGAATGTAGATTTGTCTTTTTCAAAGGCAAATGGAAGATTTGATCGAACTAGTCATCTTTGGGATCTACACGTTTGCCCTCATGCACATTTTTCTCTATCGGACCCGGAAGTGACATCGAAGTTTGATTGGCGTTGTTGAACGCAGAATTTACAATATGTTCTTTAAAGTGCATGAGGTTTTAAGATAAATTTCTTCTCCACAAGTAATCAAATAATGAACGAACTTTTATCCCTTGAAGAGAAATTGTATACGAGCTACATAATTGTCATTCAGCCACAATAGTCTGGCCCTGTCCAAATTCATTTTTTATACTTAAGCAGTTGGACACAAATAGATTTATTTAAGGATCCCCTCCTCCTCCCTCATCCGTACAGGTCAGAAGGTGCATTTAATACTCTAACTCTCCTTTTCACTTCGTCGTGAATTCTTTTAATAAGTTTTTTTTATAAAAGCTTTTTTCTTCCTTTGAAAAAAAAAATTATTTGAGGTTTTTTTAAAAAATATTTTTCTTTCTTGTTAAAGAAAATCTAGTGCTAATTAATATTTTAAAAAATTTACAATATACATTTAATATTTATAATATGTCAAAATTAAAAGAGAAATCATGCTTAAAAGTGCCTACCAAACCAACCTCAACACCCTTTTGTCCGGTATCTCTTCCAACACACAAATTGACTATGGCTTCTACAACTTCTCTTAAGGCCAAAACTCTGACAGAGTTAACGCAATTGGGTTGTGCAGAGGACATGTTACCCCAGATGGTTGTGGCAGTTGCCTCAACGATTCAAGAGTCCTTCTCACCCAGCTGTGTCCAAACCAGAAGGAGGCAATTGGGTGGTATGACAGTTGCATGCTACGCTACTCAAACCGCTCAATATTCCACACCATGGAGAATTCGCCTTACCTATGTATGCGTAACCGTTATAATGCAACCGACGTGGATCAGTTCAATCAAGTGCGGAGGAACTTACTCGAAAGCCTACGAAGCAAAGCTGCAGCTGGGGACTCCCTTCGCAAGTTTGCTACAGAAAATGCAACAGGACCAGACTTTCAAACTTTATATGGTCTTGTGCAGTGCACTCCTGATTTATCCGAAGGCCAATGCAGCGATTGCTTGTTTGGCGCTATCTCAGAAATTCCAAAATGGTGTAATGGCACGATTGGTGGTAGAATTTATGGCCAAGCTGTAATTTAAGATATGAGAACTACCGCTTCTATAACCTTACCAATGATTCCACACCACCATCTACAAATGCCTCCTCCACAGAAGGTACATGTCACATTATGCTTAGAAGTAGAATGTATTAGTTAAAAGCATCAAACTGATGGCATCGAAGTACTATATGATGTTAACACGGGTTGGCTTAACTGATTGAGGGAATTAGTTTAATACTTTGCATTTATCATGTGCAAAGTTCGACTATTCTCTCTTACTAATAATTTCATTTGGTAGTTAATTCTCGTAAGGGGATCTTCTGGCATCCAAGGACAAGTTGAATAGCCTTTGTTTAGAAAGATAATAATCATTGAATCCTCTGAACATGCTATTGGTGCTCTAACCACTAAACTTAAATTACCTATTTTTACTGTCATTTTTCTTACTAAAAAAAAGTAGGCTATATGGCTAAAAACTGGAATACTTTTTTCTTTGTGTTAAGTGGTGGGTCCCTCCAACATAGGAGGGCCCACACCTTGAAATATTTGCAAAAGGTAGCAGAAATGTTTGCCTCCAAGATGCAAGAAAAGAAATTGAAACTTGCAAGAAGGAAGAAGAAAAGAGGCTGCACGCGGAAATATTAGGCACCGAAAAGGGAAGCCGAAAATAAAGGTAGGCACCGAATTCTTTTGTCAAATATTGTAGGCATCTCCTCAAATATAAATAGGCATCGCAGGGAGGAATGAAGGACACACCAAAAGCAGAAGAAATATAGGCAGTAGCCTGAGGAGCCAGAGAAGTTCTCTGAAAGAAAAATAGGAGAGAGTTTTATGTAAAATTTGGGAAATAGTTCCTAAATAGTGAGTAACAAAATAGTGAGGAAATACTTTTGGGGTATTATGGGAAACACTTTGTGAGCCACTATTTTGGTTAGATCTCTGTTGTAGCCTCTAGATTTATTTTAGGGAAGACTCTCATTGTACATGCTATTTTTATAGTAGAAGATTTATTCGGATTTGGTCCCGTGGACGTAGCCTAAAATTCAAAGGTGAACTACGTTAATTTTCTGGTGTTATTTTTGTTGATTATTCCGCATTTATTTCTTGCTGATATACCCGCTGTGCCCAACAAGTGGTATCAGAGCTTTGGTGGTTATTCCTTGAAAATTCTTAGTATGCTCTGTGGTTGCAGTATTGACTGATCTTCCACATCAGAAAAGATTTTATTGGAATTACTATTGGCTGAAAAAACTGTACGGGCATTGTTCATACGTACTATTACTATTCATACGTACGGTACTATTCATACTGCTCAAAATGGAAGCAAAGACCAGCAAGATGATCAACTTAAATGGCACAAACTACCACATCTGGAGAAACAAAATGAAAGATCTCCTGTTTGTGATGAAATTCCATCTACCGGTGTTTACTACAACTAAACCCGTAGCCAAATCTAATGAAGATTGGAAATTTGAGCATGAGCAGGTGTGTGGATTCATCCGACAGTTCGTTGAAGATAATGTGTACAATCACATTTGCAATGAGACTCATGCACAAATCCTGTGGCAGAAGCTGGAAGAGCTGTATGCTTCAAAAATCGGCAACAACAAATTGTTTTATTTAACAAAACTGATGCACGTGAAATACCGAGAAGGTACTTCTGTAGCAGATCACTTGAACGAGATGCAAGGGATCGTGGACCAGTTGTCGGGGATGGGCATAAAGTTTGACGATGAAGTACTCGCTCTCATGGTGCTCGCCTCCCTACCAGAGTCATGGGAGACTTTGAAGATCTCAATTACCAACTCAGCGCCAAACGGTGTCGTGAGTATGGAATCTGTTAAAAGCGGTATTCTGAATGAAGAGATGAGAAGAAGATCACAATATTCAACCTCTTCATCACAATCAGATGTTCTGGTTACAGAATCCAGAGGGAGGAGCCAGTCTAGGCATACAAAGCCTAGAGATAAAAGTAGAGGAAAGTCAAACAAATATGCCAACATTGAATGCCATTACTGCAAAAAGAAAGGGCATATCAGAAGATTCTGCCGAAAGTTCAAGCAAGATAAGAACAAAGGCAAGGAAGTGAAGAAAGATGACAGCAGTGATGATGAGCAGACAAATGCCATAGACGAATTCAATGTCATTTAATGATGATGATATTGTCAATCTGACAACCCATGAGACCAGTTGGGTGATTGACAGTGGAGCTACTATTCATGCCACACCTCGTAGAGAATTCTTCTCATCTTACATAGAAGGAGATTTCGGTGTTGTTAAGATGGGAAATGACAACTTACTAAAAGTTGTTGGCAGAGGAGATATCTGCTTGGAGACGATGAACGGCACCAAATTAGTGCTGAGTGATGTCAGGCATATTCCAGATATTCGCCTAAATCTGATTTCCACCGGCAAACTTGATGATGCAGGATTCTGCAACATGTTTATGAATGGCCAATGGAAACTCACTAAAGGTGCTATGGTGGTGGCCAGAGGTAGAAAAGACTCAACGTTGTATGTTATGCATACAAAGCTCTCCAACGATGCTGTGAATGCTGTGGAGAAAGAAAATGCAGTTGAATTGTGGCACAGGAGACTTGGCCACATGAGTGAGAAAAATATGACACGTTTGGCCAAGAAGAAAATACTCTCTGGAATGGATCAAGTACATTTAGAGAAATGTGCTGATTGCTTGGCGGGAAAGCAGAACAGAGTTGCTTTCAAGAGTTCCCCTCCTTCCAGAATGAAGAATGTGTTGGATCTGGTACATTCAGATCTGTGTGGACCAATGCCAAAGTCACTTGGTGGTGCTCAATACTTTGTGACTTTCATTGATGATCATTCCAGGAAAACGTGGACATATATTTTGAAGACAAAAGATCAGGTGTTAGATGTCTTCAAACAGTTTCATACCTCAGTTGAGAGACAGACTGGGAAGAAGTTAAAATGCATCCGGACAGATAATGGTGGAGAATATACTGGACCATTTGATGCTTATTGTAAAGAGCATGGTATTCGGCATCAGATGACGCCTCCAAAAACACCGCAGTTAAATGGCTTAACTGAGAGGATAAATAGAACTTTGATGGAGAGAGTCAGATGTTTACTCTCACATGCAAAGTTACCCAAAATTTTTTGGGGTGAAGCCTTGCTGACAGCTGTACACGTGTTGAATTTATCACCGTGTGTTCCTCTTCAGTATGATACACCAGAGAAGGTGTGGTCAGGAAAGGATGTTTCCTATGATTATCTGCGGGTGTTTGGCTGCAAAGCCTTCGTGCATATCCCTAAGGATGAGAGGGCCAAGCTCGATGTCAAGACACGACAGTGTGTATTTATTGGCTATGGTCAAGATCAATTTGGCTATAGATTCTATGATCCGGTCCAGAAGAAGCTCATTAGAAGCCGTGATGCTGTGTTTGTTGAAGATCAGACCATTGAAGATATAGACAAAATGGAGAAGGATGTTCCTGATTCCAATGGCGACTCAACAAACTTGAGATTAGTTCCTCCAACAGTGGTGTCAAGGCAAGTTGGAGATAATGATCAGCCTGATGATGCTCCCATAAAGGCTAAATCGGAAGAAGATGATGATGATGTTCACCATCAACTACCTACACCTGTGACTTCCCCAAATCGATTAAGGAGAAGTAGTAGAATAAGACAACCTTTTACTAGATATCCTGATGATGAGTATGTAACACTCACTAACGGGGGAGAACCTGATAGCTTTGAAGAAGCTATGGAAGATGAGCACAAGCAGAAATGGAGAGAAGCCATGCAAGATGAAATGAAGTCCTTGCATGAGAACAAAACATTTGAGCTGATGAAGTTGCCGAAAGGTAAGAGAGCTTTGAAAAATAAATGGGTGTTCAGAATCAAGCATGATGAACACAATCTCCACCCGAGATTCAAAGCTAGGCTGGTTGTTAAAGGATTCAACCAAAGAAAAGGCGTTGATTTTGACGAGATTTTCTCACCAGTTGTGAAAATGACATCCATCCGTACAGTGCTGGGCTTAGCAGCGAGCCTTGACTTAGAGGTTGAACAGATGGATGTGAAAACTGCCTTCCTTCATGGTGATTTGGAGGAAGAGATATACATGGAGCAGCCAGAGGGTTTCAAGCAGAAAGGAAAAGAGGATTATGTTTGCAGACTGAAGAAAAGTCTATATGGCTTGAAACAGGCACCAAGACAATGGTATAAGAAGTTTGAGTCTGTTATGGGGGAGCAAAGTTACAAGAAGACTACTTCAGATCATTGTGTCTTTGTACAGAATTTCTCTGATGATGATTTTATTATCCTTTTGTTGTATGTGGATGATATGCTGATAGTTGGCCGGAATGTTTCCAGAATCAATTGTTTAAAAACACAATTGAGCAAGTCTTTTGCCATGAAGGACTTGGGGCCAGCAAAGCAGATTCTTGGCATGAAGATTATCAGAGATAGATGCACCAAGAAAGTGTGGTTGTCACAAGAGAAGTACATTGAGAAAGTACTTCAGAGGTTTAGTATGGATAAGGCTAAAGCAGTTAGTTGTCCTCTTGCTAATCACTTTAGACTAAGTTCTAAACAGAGTCCCTCTACAGATGAGGAGAAGGAAGAAATGGACAAGGTTCCATATGCTTCAGCAGTTGGAAGTTTGATGTATGCCATGGTATGTACACAGCCAGATAATGCTCACTCGGTTGGAGTAGTGAGCCGGTTCCTTTCTAATCCAGGTAAGGAACATTGGGCTGCAGTGAAATGGATTTTCAGGTATCTTCGTGGTACTTCCAAAATATGTTTATGTTTTGGAGATACCAAGCCTGTGTTAGTCGCCTACACAGATGCAGATATGGCTGGTGATGTAGATTCAAGAAAGTCTACTTCGGGTTATCTAATTACATTTGCAAGGGGAGCTGTGTCATGGCAATCAAAATTGCAAAAGTGTGTTGCTCTGTCGACTACCGAAGCAGAGTTTATTGCAGCAACAGAAGCGTGCAAAGAGCTGCTGTGGATGAAGAAGTTCTTAAATGAACTTGATTTTCAGCAAGACAGATATCAATTGTTTTGTGATAGCCAGAGTGCTATTCACCTTGGGAAGAATTCCTCATTTCATTCAAGATCCAAGCATATTGATGTGAGATATCATTGGATCAGGGATGTATTGGAGAAGAAGCTACTACAGCTTGAGAAGATCCATACTGATGAAAATGGATCAGACATGTTGACAAAGATTCTACCAAGAGATAAGTTTGAGTTCTGTCAATTAGCTGCAGGAATGGTGGAGCCCTCTATGTAGTCGGGAGGGGGAGATTTGTTAAGTGGTGGGTCCCTCCAACATAGGAGGGCCCACACCTTGAAATATTTGCAAAAGGTAGCAGAAATGTTTGACTCCAAGATGCAAGAAGAGAAATTGAAACTTGCAAGAAGGAAGAAGAAAAGAGGCTGCACGCGGAAATATTAGGCACCGAAAAGGGAAGCCGAAAATAAAGGTAGGCACCGAATTCTTTTGTCAAATATTGTAGGCATCTCCTCAAATATAAATAGGCATCGTAGGGAGGAATGAAGGACACACCAAAAGCAGAAGAAATATAGGCAGTAGCCTGAGGAGCCAGAGAAGTTCTCTGAAGGAAAAATAGGGGAGAGTTTTATGTAAAATTTGGGAAATAGTTCCTAAATAGTGAGTAACAAAATAGTGAGGAAATACTTTTGGGGTATTATGGGAAACACTTTGTGAGCCACTATTTTGGTTAGATCTCTGTTGTAGCCTCTAGATTTATTCTAGGGAAGACTCTCATTGTACCTGCTATTTTTATAGTAGAAGATTTATTCGGATTTGGTCCCGTGGACGTAGCCTAAAATTCAAAGGTGAACCACGTTAATTTTCTGGTGTTATTTTTGTTGATTATTCCGCATTTATTTCTTGCTGGTATACCCGCTGTGCCCAACACTTTGTGGGGGTTTGTTAAACCATCTCTATCTGATGAGGACAAAGATAAGTGTTCTGCTGAAAATTAGCTGCAGGACATGTAGGATAAAAATAGCGACATTCTTGTTGATGGTGCCCTTTCCTCTGCATACAGTGGTTAGACTTGGTACCAACATCTTATTATCCGGAATTCGTAGATTGTCTTAGTCATCATTTTGTTTTATTGCAGGAAAAAGCAACACATCACGAATTGTTATTGCCATAGTTGTGCCCATTGCTTTGATTGTCGCCCTGCTTATCCTTATCTGCATCTATTTAAGAAAGAGGAAGCCACGGAAATATATTAAAAGTAAGTCAAGATTGTGTATTCTTATGATTTGTTATTTGTTACGCTAAGCCTACTCTGTTATCTGTTGTGCAACGGAATTGTTTTTATCCAACCAAAAAAAAAAGGTTTTGACAAACAAATAAGCTGTTGTAAGCAGAAAATTATCCAAATTAGCAAGAACCCTATTTGAAGAACTCACTTGTTTCAACTCATTCCCAGGTGAAGTTGAAGCTGACAATAAAATTACATCATCTGAGACATTGCAATTGGACTTAGACACCATCCTCGCCGGGACAAATAACTTCTCTGAAGAAAATAAGCTTGGACAAGGTGGATTTGGACCTGTTTACAAGGTAACAATGTTACATTGAAGTGTATATCAAATCTTGGTCAACATGTGGTATACCGTGATAGTTGGTCCTGAATTACAACTTACAAGCATCAAGCTCTTACTATTTACAGGGGAAGCTCTCCGATGGACAAGAAGTTGCTGTGAAAAGGCTGTCTAGGAATTCTTCCCAAGGAGATATGGAATTTAGGAATGAAGTGTTGTTAGTGGCCAGGCTTCAGCACCGAAATTTAGTTAGGCTACTTGGTTTCTGCTTGGAAAGACAGGAAAGACTACTGGTCTATGAGTTTGTTCCCAATAAAAGCCTTGATTACTTCATATTTGGTAAGTTAAAACTCTTGCTTTATTGGACTGTACCTCTATTACTCCATCTCTGTTGAATGTACAAGTTCATAAATATTATAAACAGTTTAAAAGGTTATATGTTTGCTTGGGTACGTAGATCCAGTCAAGCGGGCACAGTTGTCTTGGGAAAGGCGACAAAAGATCATAGAAGGCATTGCTAGAGGACTTCTTTACCTTCACAAGGATTCTCGCTTGCGGATTATTCATCGTGATCTCAAAGCAAGTAATATTCTTTTAGATGTAGAGATGAATTCAAAGATATCAGATTTTGACATGGCAAGACTTTTTGAAATCGACCAAACTCAAGGCAATACAAGTAGAATAGTTAGAACCTAGTAAGTATCATATATTTGTGCTATTGAGTTATTCTAATCATAATCTTTAGTTAACTCTGAAAGTTTGTAAGATAATTATAAAGAAAGCTATTGATATTATTATTTAATTGAATTTGTCCATGCTGACATGCAGTGGATATATGGCACTCGAATATGTAATGCATGGACATTTTTAAGTGAAAACAGATGTTTTTAGTTTTGGTGTACTAGTTCTAGAAATTATAAGTGGCCAGAAAAACAGTGGAATTTTTCAAGGGGGGAATGCAGAAGATCTACTCAGTTTTGTAAGTGTGCCTTCTTTGTATTATTTAGCTTACTTTTCCTTTAAAGTGTGGGATTAGATTGTTTTACGTTATATTGGCCGACATGGAATTGTAGCAGTAAAAAACTCATTTTCTAACATTGAGATACTTTTTAAAGGCATGGAAAAATTGGAGGGAAGGAACAGCTGCAAATATTATTGATCCAGCAATTACTGATGGTCCAAGAAATGAAATAATGAGATGCATCCACATTGGTTTGCTTTGTGTTCAAGAAAATGTAGCTGACAGACCAACCATGGCTGCAGTTGAACTCATGCTTAACAGCTGCTCTGTCACTCTTCCATTGCCCTCTCAACCTGCTTTATTTACGAGCGGTAGAAATTTTTCATACAGCAGATCAGGAGAGTATAATTCTGGGGCAACAAGATCAAGTGAATTAAAAAATCAATCTGTTCAAGAATCATTAAATGATGCTTCAATGCACTGAGCTATTTCCTCGTTAGATTTTAGTCTGACAGAGGAGAAACTTATACCCATTGATTATTGATTTCCTGTCTAGACTCTACCAAGAATGAGAGAATGCTGCAGTTTAATTTCTAAGAAAATGGAATAATGCAGTTTAATGTATAACTACTTGTACTACATAAACATGATTAAGACTTGTTTTTTAGTCCTAAATAAGTTAATTTATGTAAAAAAAATTCATGGAGCATCAGAAAGTCATTTAAGAGTTTCATAAAGAGTATATTCCAGGCAAGCACACGTCAATAGTCAATATACTTTATGCTTCTTTGAATAAAACAAGTTCCTGACATATGCTGTCATTAATCCTGCAACTGCAAAATAAGTTCGTATCCCCCAGTGAATGCATGGTCCATTAATATATATATATATATATATATATATAGCAAAAAACATGTTGGATCAAACATTTAACACTAAACCACAAGATATAATTATTAGGAAAACACATTTTTTTTTATTTAATTGCACTCGCAAAAACAGTGGATATGGATTTTCTCCTACACCTCTGCACATTCAAAACTCAGCTTTTTGGCTGCGTTGAGTTTTTTTTTTTAATTTATTTTAATAAGAATAAATTTTTTTTCTCTTCTCATTTGTTTTAAAATAAATAGTTGTTTTGACTTCTTAAAAATATACACATTTTTAATTTTATTTTATCAATTTAATCTTTTAAAGATTAACTTATTTTTAAAAATGCTTTCAATTGTATTTTATTAGTAAATATTTAATATATTTTTCATTTGTTATAATTGAGAATTTGCATAGTTTAAGTGAAAATATAATTTAGTCAAGTTCTCGATTTAATTAATTATACAAATTTATTAAACTATTAATGGAGTTAATATAAGAACATTTATCAAGAAGAATTAATTTCTTTAAGTAATACATTGAAAAAATGAAAATTTAAAAATATCAAATTAAAAAAAATATTTTTCAAATATCAAAATAATAACTTACTCTTTTACTTTTTTTAAGGGTTTTGGTGATTTAATTAAATTGAAATAAACTTATTATTATTAAAATAAATTAAAAATAATAAAACAAAGAAAAAATTCAAATGCAACTAGAAAGTGTATCTAACACATTTTTTTATCTGTTATAATCAAGATTTTATATAATTTAGATTTGATTAGTTAAATAAATTTATATTAACAGAATTAAAGTAAAAATATTTTCAAATATAAAATAATTTTTTAGTCTTTGTAGAACATCTAGCAAGCTTTGTAAGTTGTTAAAGTTAAAATGAAAACATATATGAACCAATATTTTCTTCAATGGATCAAATTCTTGCAGGCATGTAAAAATTGGAGGGAAGGAACAGCATCAAATATACTAGATCCAACATTGAATGATGGTTCAAGAATGATATAATGGGATGCATCTATATTGGATCACTCTGTGTCCAAAAGAATATATCTGAGAGACCAAGAATGGCTTCAGCTGTACTAATGTTTAACAGCAACTCTTTGAGTCTTCTAATACCCTCGCAACTTGCATATTTTGTGGGTACTATAAAAGGTCAGCTAATCAATCGCTGGAAAATATTGTAGATGCAGATGCAGATACAACAAAGATCAAGAGAACCTAGGAATAACCCTATTGAAGCATTAGTCTGTGAAGCTTCAATCACGGAGCTATCTTCTGTTGAAGATTGATTAAAAGTGCAAACACGTGTTGATAACATGACAATTGACTTAGTCCAAATTTAGTTAAATGAGCTCCTTAAATTTCTATTCACGTAATAAAATAAGGTAGTTAGTTGTTGCTATAAAATAGGTATCAGTTGAATATTTTAAGCTTAGTTTCCATTGCATGTAAGCCTATAAGTAGGCACATCACTATTTGATTAAAATAAACATTTTTAACAGAACATATCTTGCATGCATAAATTTCTCTCAACTTTTAGCATTTGTTTAAATAGCAACAGTGTAGTTATGTTAATTCACTACACGAACACGAGTGGTATTAGAGCCCCCTTTGATTGTAAACAGTCGTACAACTCATGGCATCAAATGGCAATGCAGTGAGTGTTTCCCAACCCTCCTTACCAGTCTTTAAAGGAGACTGCTATGAATTTTTTAGCATCAAAATGAAGACTTTATTCAAGTCTCAAGATTTGTGGGACTTGGTAGAGAACGGTTATGCTGAACCAGATGAGGAGAATAGGATGCGGGAAAATAGGAAGAAGGATTCGAAGGTATTATTCTTCATCAAGCAGGCAGTGCATGAAATAGTGTTCTCAAAAATTGCAGCAGCCACCACATCTAAGAAGGCTTGGAGCATCTTACGAACAGAGTTTCAAGGGTCTTTCAAGGTTATTGCAATAAAGCTTCAAGCTCTAAGACATGAGTTTGAAATTTTGCACATGAAGGACTATGAAAATGTGCAAGACTTTCGGTCAAGGGTCGTGAGAATCATAAACTAATAAGGACATATGTTGACCAGATTATAGATCAAATAGTCGTGGCAAAGGTATTAAGGAGTTTGACTCCTAAATTTGATCATGTGGTAACAGTAATTGAAGAATCAAAAAACCTAACAACCTTCTCCCTTGATGAACTGATGGGTTCCTTACAAACATGAAACAAGAATCAATAGATCAACAGAAAAAAGTAAAGAGAAGACATTCCAAGTGAAGGGGGAGACATCTCAATCAAAGGAAGCAGATAAAGGAACTGGTAGAGGACAAAGCAAATGAGGCTTTAGAGGAAGGAGTCGTGGCAGAGGCAGAGGAAGAAATTCATATCAAAGGTAATGAACAAAGAAGTTACAGAGGCAACATTCAGTACCACAATTGCAAGAAATATGGGCATGAGAAGGCAGATTTTTGGGTCAAAGAAAAGCAACCAATTTTTGTAGAAGGAGAAGAAGTAACCTATTCATGGCTCATTATGACATTAACAATGCTACTAGTGGTGTATGGGTTGTAGACAATGGCTGCTCAAATCATATGATAGGCATGCGGCAACTATTCAAGGAGCTAGATGAATTGCAAAAGATGACAGTGAAACTTGAAGATAACAAAGAAATCCAAGTTGAAGGCAAAGGGATAGTAGGAATTAAAACCAAACAAGGCAAGGAAAAATTGCTACATAATGTGCAATTTATTCCTAACTTGGCACATAATTTGCTAAGTGTTGGACAATTAATGGCATGTGGATAGTCAATCCTATTTGATAATGACTCATGCGAAATCAAAGATAAAAAGACATGTCAACGTATGGTCAAAATCCAAATGACCAAAAACAAAATGTTTCCACTTGAAGTATCAAATGTGAAAAATTTTGGCTCGGTCGTTAACACTCAAAGCAGTTCCATGTTATGGCACCTATGCTATGGACATCTTATCATCAAAGGTCTAAAACTTTTGAGTCAAAAGGAGATGGTTCGTACGCTACCAAAAATTGAAGAGATGGAAATCTGTGAAGGGTGCATATATGGAAAGCAAACCAGGAAGTCATTCCCCAAAGGCAAGGCACGAAAAAACTCAACCTACCTTGAACTTGTACATGCAGATCTATGTAGACCAATACAAATAGAATCACTTGGAGGGAGTCTCTATTTTCTACTTTTTACTGATGATTATAGCCATATGAGTTGGGTTTATTTTTTAAAATATAAGTCACAAACCTTAGAGTGTTTCAGGAAGTTTAAAGTCTTAGTTGAAAAGCAAATTGGCTGCTATATAAATACTTTGAGTACTGACAGAGGTAGAAAGTCTGTGTCAAATGAATTTAACAACTTTTGTGAAGAAAATGGCATATGTAGGGAGGTAACAGCACCTTACACACCTGAGCAAAACGGTGAGACTGAAAAAAAGAACTGAACTATGGTTGAGATAATAAGAAGTTTATTAAAAAGAAGAAGTCTTCCTAATCAATTATGGGCATAAACAATTTTGGTTGTAGTGTATCTTCTAAATCTCTCACCCACTAAGGCAATGCTGAATATGACACCATATGAGGCTTGGAGAGGTACAAGACCTTCAGTAAGTCATTTAAAAGTTTTTGGTTGTATAGCCTATGCTTTGGTTAATTCACAACATCATAAAAAAAATTAGATGAAAAATCTGTAAAATGAATTTTTATTAGCTACTGCATTGAATCCAAAGCATATAGACTATATAACCCTTCTAATGGCAAAGTGATTATCAATAAAAATATGGAATTCAATGATGAAGCAAGTTGGAAATAGAGCAGTGGTGTAGTTAATATAAAACCACATATCAATGTTCCACTAGAAACAGTGATTGATTCAACATCTACAATCGTCAATCCACCTACATCAAGCACTAGCAATCCAGCAAGCACACCTAGTACAGAACCAAAAAGCCACAACTTTTTTTCAAAAACTGAATTTTTAGAGGAAACTCCTCCTAGAAAGGATAGATAGAACTCTAAGAGAGATTTATGAATCATGCTCATTTGCTCTTCTTGCTGCAGACCCCATTTTGTATAAGGAAGTTGCAAAAGCAAAAGAATGGTAGCAAGTAATGAAGGATGCACTCTTAGCAATTCAACAAACTAGAACCTGGGAATTAACATACCTACCAAAAGGTAAGAACACAATTGGCCTAAAATAGATCTTTAAAACAAAATACAATGTAGATGGTAGTATTCAGAAGCATAAGGCTCGGCTAGTAGCAAAGGGCTACTCATAGTTGTAGGGAATTGACTTTGAAGACATTATTTATACGTAGTTTGTTTATATGTAGATGACATTATTTATATGAGTTCATCTTCTTTTCTAATCACTGAATTCAAAAATGGCATGATGAAAATGTTTAAGATGACAGACTTAGGTTTGCTGCATTACTTTCTCGAGTTAAAAATTAAATAAGAGGAAGATGGTGTGTTTGTATCACAAAAGAAATATCCAGAGAACTTATTGAAATGGCTCAATATGCTAAATTGTAAGAAAGAAGCCACGCCTATGAAATTGAATGAGAAATTACAGCTAGAGGATGGTACTAAAAAAATTGATGCAAGGAAGTTTAGAAGCTTAGTTAGGGGGTTGATTTATTTAACTCACAACAGGCCTAACATTTCTTATTCTGTTGGTGTTGTTTCAAGGTTCATGAGCAGTCCTTCAAAACATTACTTTGGAGCTACTAAGAAAGTCCTTCAATCTATTGCAAGAACCTTAGATTATAGCATATGGTATCATCATGTTGCTAATTTCAAATTATGTGATTTCAAATTATGTGGATTTACAGATAGTGATTGGGGAGGCGCTATATTTGATAGAAAAAGCACCACAGGACATGTTTTCAAACTTGGTTCAGGGGCTATAGTGTGGAGTTTGAAAAAACAAGCCATCACAGCACTATCAACTACCGAGGCAGAATATGTGGCTCCAACATTAGCTGCTTGTCAAGCAATTTGGATGAGAAGGTTACTTGCAAATATGGGCCAAAATCAAGGGAATGCAACACAGATTCTGTGTGACAATAGATCGGCCATTATGACAACAAAAAATCTAGCCTTACATGGAAGAACAAAACATATAGACATTTGGTTTCACTTCATAAGATATTTGGTAACTGATAATTTGATCTTAATAAAGTATTGCAGCACTGATGAACAGGTGGCAAACATATTTATAAAGACACTTACTGCTCAAAAGCATGCCTATTTTATATCATTATTGGGAGTCTGCAACTTGAATCAAGGGGGTGTTGAAAGTTGATTAAAAGTGCAAACACATGTTGATAATATGACAATTGACTTAGTCCAAATTTAGTTAAATGAGTTCCTCAAGTTTCTATTCTCGTAGTCAAAGAGGGTAGGTAGCTGTTGCTACAAAATAACTATCAATTGAGTATTTTAAGTTTAGTTTCTATAGTGTGTAAGCTTATAAATAGGCATATCACTATTAAAATAAAATAAGCATTTTTAACGTAACGTAGCTTGCATGAATATATTTCTCTTAGCTTGGTACAAGGATTCTTTTTAGTTTTCTGGAAATCTCAATCTGGGAAATTAGAATTCCCATGTTTGGTACAAGAATTCTTTTTAGTTTCCTGGGAATCTCAATCTGAAAAATTAGAATTTCCATGTTTGGTATAATTTTTTAAAAATTCATTCCTGAAAAACTAGGATTCTCAGGAATTGTTTTTTAGTAAGATTCCCATAAAAACATTCCCATGGGGAGGGGTGGGAATCTTAGGGTACGTTTGGTTTGCGAAAATGTTTTCTGTTTTCATTTTCTGTTTTTATTTCTTGAAAACAGTTTTCATTTTTTAGTTTTCATATTTCTGAAAATACGTTTGGTTTGTGTTTTCATTTTCACTATTTTTTAGTTATATTGTTGTATTTTCATTTTACTACCTTATAATTATATAAATAGTAAAACATTGTGTATATAATTCAAAATAATTGTGAAAATTCCATCATTGCAATGCACTACAAAATTGAAAATTTTGAAAACGTCTTTTTGGTGTTTTCAAAATTTTCAGAAATTCAGGAAACATGTCTTGAAAATGAAAACAGAAAATAGTAAACAAACACGTTTTTATGTTTGTTTTCAGTTTTTAGTGAAAATGAAAACTGAAAATAGACAAACCAAATGCACCCTTAACTTCCCATGGGAATGGGAATCCTCTTATGATGTTAAAAGATAATTATACTCTTTATTAATGGGATGGCTTTGTTGCCCCTCTGTATTTATTTTTTATGTTATTATTTTCTTATTATTTTTCTTCTGAGAGGACGGCTCTGTCGCCTCTCTATTATTTATTTTCTGCACTTTTATTATTTACTTTCTTGTTATTTTTTTTTTTTAGAGGATGGCTTTGTTGCCTCTCTGTTATTTATTTTCTACACTTTTATTATTTACTTTCTTGTTATTTACTTTTTTAGAGGATGGCTTTGTTGCCCCTCTGTATTTATTTTTTATGTTATTATTTTCTTGTTATTTTTCTTCTGAGAGGACGGCTCTGTCGCCTCTCTGTTATTTATTTTCTGCACTTTTATTATTTACTTTCTTGTTATTTATTTTTTTAGAGGATGGCTTTGTTGTCCCTCTGTTATTTATTTTCTGCACTTTTATTATTTACTTTCTTGTTATTTACTTTTTTAGAGGATGGCTTTGTTGTCCCTCTGTATTTATTTTTTATGTTATTATTTTCTTATTATTTTTCTTCTGAGAGGACGGCTCTGTCGCCTCTCTGTTATTTATTTTCTGCACTTTTATTATTTATTTTCTTGTTATTTACTTTCTTAGAGGATGGTTTTATTGCCCCTCTGTTATTTATTTTTTGCACTTTTTGTATTTATTTTCTTGTTATTTCTTTTCACAATGGATGGTTTTACCGCCTACTTTATATTATTATTATTGAATTTGTTTGTATATTTTTATTTTAAATTTTGTAAAGTGCAAATCTTGATACATTGTAAACAATCGTTGGCACAATAAATACTTGAATTATTCTTGATTTATTGTAGACAATATGATTGGCACGATGTATACTTGAATCCATTTTACAAAATTTATTTACTATTAGTAATAGAATAAAAGATGGCAAATACACTTCATCTATAAATCAAAGCGCGTTTAATGTAATATCTTCCGAATGGAACCTCATTTACGTGAGGATTCCATTTGAGTAATAAAAGAGTTAAAATTTATTATTATTTGATGTACCAAGAGTGGATCCCCTAACCTTAGCATGTTTCTTACTTTGAACACATTCATATTTAATTTTAGTATTTTAGTTCTCTGTTCAGTACTCTTCTCGCAAAACAAACATTCTGGCAACTAAGTTAGAAATATTTATTTTGGATCTGAATTAAATTTTTTCAATTGGCAATCCTCGTGGGATCGACCTTGCATACCACTAAATCTATACTCCAATAGATTCGTGCGCTTGCGAGTTTTAATAAAAACAACAACAAGTTTTTGTTCCTTTCTCTCTCTCTCCTACAGCATTGGCTATTTGACCTAATTGTGTTTCAAGCTTTGAAATAGATTGAGTGTGGGATTGTAAAACTTGTTGAGTTGATTGCATGAATTGCTGTAGAGTATCTTCCAAAGAAGTTCTTCTTTGTTGTGATACTCCGAAAGGAGGAGCATATTGAGGAACTGGAGGATATGAGTTAGGAGGGGCAAATTGTTGCCCACCTTGATTCATTGAAGGTTGATTTTGCCTCCATGAAAAGTTTGGATGATTCCTCCAATTTGGATTATATGTAGGTGCAAACGGGCTATCTAATAAATTTTAACTCTTTTATTACTCAAATGGAATCCTCACGTAAATGAGGTTCCATTCGGAAAATATTACATTAAACGCGCTTTGGTTTATAGATGAAGTGTATTTGCCTTCTTTTATTCTATTACTAATAGTAAATAACTTTTGTAAAATGGATTCAAGTATACATCGTGCCAATCATATTGTCTACAATAAATCAAGAATAATTCAAGTATTTATTGTGCCAACGATTGTCTACAATGTATCAAGATTTGCACTTTACAAAATTTAAAATAAAAATATACAAACAAAGTCAATAATAATAATATAAAGTAGGCGGTAAAACCATCCATTGAGAAAAGAAATAACAAGAAAATAAATACAAAAAGTGCAAAAAATAAATAACAGAGGGGCAATAAAACCATCATCTAAGAAAGTAAATAACAAGAAAGTAAATAATAAAAGTGCAGAAAATAAATAACAGAGAGGCGACAGAACCGTCCTCTCAGAAGAAAAATAATAAGAAAATAATAACATAAAAAATAAATACAGAGGGGCAACAAAGCCATCTTCTAAAAAAGTAAATAACAAGAAAGTAAATAATAAAAGTGCAGAAAATAAATAACAGAGGGGCAACAAAGCCATCCTCTAAAAAAAATAACAAGAAAGTAAATAATAAAAGTGTAGAAAATAAATAACAGAGAGGCGACAGAGCCGTCCTCTCAGAAGAAAAATAATAAAAAAATAATAACATAAAAAATAAATACAGAGGGGCAACAAAGCCATCCTCTAAGAAAATAAATAAGAAGATAAATACAACATCAAGTATAAACATTAAAATTAAGAGTTAGATAAATTATTATTTTTATACCAAGAGTTTTACCCTTTCACCTTAGCATTAGGAGATTAGTTCTCCATAATCAAGGTAAGAAAACAAAATGAAAGATGAAGAAGCATGATAAAACTTATGAAAGAAAGTAAATATACAAAATGTATAAAGAGAGAAAAGGATTACAAACACTTAGAACTTTCACAAAGATTTCCCAAGCTCCCTCTTCAGCCTTTTTCCCCCTCCTTTAGCTCACAATATGTCTCTATTTATAGACAAAACAAGGGAAGTAGGTGACAAAAATGGTGGGTAGAAAATTGCACTAAAGTTGACAATAGTGTTGCATTATCTGCCCCTAACGTCATCACGATATATTGCCTTGATAGACACCGAATCTGCTCATCCAATCAACATAAGAGTTGTAGATATTTTCATTATCTTTCCATCCATATAAGGTAGACAAAAATTGGCCACATATTTTGTGATTTATGGCCAAAACACTATAGCAAGGTCAGGCTGGACTGCAACAGTAAATATGCTCAGTTCTAGCCCAATTTCGACCCTTTTAGTGTCCGAATTTGCTGACCACTTGAACATCAAAGTTGTAGTAAATTATATCTGGTATTCACCTACAAAATTTTGTGTCCATTAAATATGTATTTGCTGAAATATGGCCCAAATATTACAGTAAGGTTGGACTGGACTGCAACAGTAAACATGTTATGTTCTAGCCCAATTTTGACCCTTTGGATATCTGAATTTGCTGATCACATAAACATAAAAGTTGTATGAAATTATGTCAGCTATTCATCTACCAAATTTTGTACATAATATATACGTATTTTTTGAGATACGGCCAAAATACTATAGTAAGATCAAGTTGAAAAGTAAGCAGTAAACAAATTTTTAACATTGAGTGTTTTGCCTTGAATCTTTATGTTTTGATTCTTGTAGAAATGTGGTCATAAATCAAGATTGAATTGATGCATATATCCATTAGGATGCGTCTCAAGAGACAAAAAGATAATGCTCCTTACTCTGCCATCCTTAATGAATTTATTTAATCTGTTTGATTTATAGACAATATTTCTAAAGAATCACAATTTAGCTTTGATTCCTCCAATTGAGTCAATTTCCTATTCTTCTCTTCATCTATAAGAATACACAAAACTAAAGACAAATAAGGGATATAAATGCTTAATTAAGGCAAAAATATAAGATAAAAATATTTAATTTATAAGTACAAAACTCATTCATCACTAGTCATCTTTGGGGTTTACACGTTTCAATTTATATTTAGTAGCCCGCCTCTTGAGCTTCAATCTTCCATATGCTACTGCAAAACAACTACAATGGCGCCTACGGTTTCCTTAAGAGCGCTTTCGTTACTCTGTCTCCTTATCATACTCATATCTCAAGCCACTGCCCAGCTAAGCTTCCTATACCATTTTTTTTCAACCGAGCTACACACATTTGATCACCCAAGCTTAGTGCCAAATGCCAAAACTTCTACATCTTTCGTGATGCCTTCTACAAATACCCAAAGTGGTATTTATAGCCACCATAAAGTAATGGCATTTTGTTGCCATTCATTAAGTTATACAAAGGTAAAAAATGGTGGCTAACTTGTCTCTACGTTCAAAATGAAATCCAAGTTGCAAATCGCAAATGGTGGCTCCAATTTTCAACAAGGTTGGTGGGGTTGCATGCAGTAAATCACTTGCATATCTTGTAGCCACTAAATGACGAAGATGCATGCAAATAACAATGTGGAAAAAATCGACAATAGTGGCTCATTGTCTCCCACGTCCTCCTTTACATGCCTTGCAATGTCAAGAAATGTGGCTACATTAAATTCAAGTCATGATTCAACATTTTGAACTCATTATTCCCAGGTGAAACTGAAGCTGATGGTAAAACTGAAACAAAAGCTAATGGCTTAAGTTGTTCTCATGCTTAACCGCTACTCTATGAGTCTTCCAATACCCTCCCAACCTGCATTTTTTGTGGATACTAGAAGGTTGGATAATCAGTCAGTGGAGAATAATGGAGATGCAGAGACAGCAAGATCAAATGAATGAGACTTCAATTACTGGACTATCGCCGCGTTAGATTTTAGTAACAGAAGTGAAAAAGCCAATCTAAAGATCCACTTGCAAGACATATAGCAATTTTTAACGAATTAGTTTTTGGTCTTTTGAACTTTTATTTGTTCCCCAAAAACCATTCAAGGTCAACGAGAATGAGTGGAACAAAACACAATTGATTAAATCAACACTATTTACTAAAATTTTAAATGGTATTAAATTAAACATTTCATTTACTTTGATGAAAACTAAATTTTACAATATACCGATATCCAAATTCTAATCTTAGCTACAACATACTTTGTAATTGAAAGATTAGAATCCTTCATAATACTTTACACGTAGTAGAGAACTCATATGGACCCCTTCTCTTTTTTTCTTCTTTTTTTGTCTCTCAGCTGCTACATCTGGTATGTTGAATAAATAGAGTACGAAACTCTAATTATCTCAAGAAGAAAATAAAGCACACTCTAAAGAGAACTCACAAAACACTAATTAGCAAAACTTTTCTTATTTAGCAAATAGCTTTGTTTTTCATTTGGATGATATACAAAGCTTAAGGACTTGAGTATTTATAGGAAACCAAATGAAATCTACACCACACACATAATTAAACTAAATTTAATTACTACCACACAAACACATTAGTGATACCTCACCTAACTTTGCAATTGTAAGCAATTACATCATCAAACTAGCTATGGGCTTAGACAATACTATTGGGCTTTAGATTGGGTTGAGGATTGCTTATTATGGGCTGACATTGATTCTCAACACTCCCCCTCAATGTCAGATCTCATTCTTTGCACTGTGCTGAGCTGACAACGAAATATTTCGAACTTGCCTGTACTCAAACTTTTTGTGAACAGGTCTGCAACTTGATCATTTGTCTTGATCTGTCTCATCTCAATTTCTTCTTGCAAAACCTTTTCTCTGATAAATTGATAGTACACTTCAACATGCTTAGTTCTAGCATGAAAGATTGGATTCTCCGCCAAACGAATTGCTGATTGATTGTCACAATACAACGGAACAGCATAATCTACTGGTTGATGTAGATTATTCATCAGCTGTATCAACCATGTACTCTCTTGAGCTGCCATTGCTGCTGCTCGATACTCAGCTTCTATGGTTGATAAAGATATTATTGGCTATCTCTTGCTACACCAAGAAATTGTTCCAGAATCAAGCTTAAACACATACCCAGTTGTTGATCTCCTGGTGTTATGATCTCCTGCATAGTCAACATCACAATAACCAACTAACTTGCAATTTTCACCTTTCTTGTACAAAAGACCATAGTCAATTGTACTCTTCACATATCTCAGTATTCGCCGAACTGCTTCCCAATAAGGCTTCTTTGGATTTTGCATGTACCGACTCATCACACCAACTGCATAAGAGATGTCAAGTTGAGTCAAGGTTAAGTAGATCAAACTACCTACCAATTGTCGATACATCGTCGCATCTTCCAAATATTTTCCTTCATGTGGACACATTTTGGCATTTGGCTCCATCGGCGTCAAAATCAGCTTGCATTCGAGCATTCCAAACCTCTTCAACAAATCTTTAGCATATTTCTGTTGACAGAGAAATATTCTGTCTTTTGTGCGATCAACCTCTAGACCAAGGAAGTGCTTGAGCTGACCAAGTTCCTTTATCTGGAAACGGACTGATAAATTCTCCTTTGTCCGAAGAATTTCTGCCTCATCATCACCAGTTATGATTAAGTCATCCACATACACTAGCACGATAGCTAGCTTTCCTTCATTGGCTTTGACAAACAAGCTGGAATCTGCAGGTGTTACTAATAGCCATTTTGTGTTAGAAATTCAGCAATCTTACTATACCACGCCCTGGGTGCTTGTTTCAATCCGTAGAGTGCTTTCCGTAGCTTACACACATATTCAGGATGATCTTGGCTCTGAAAACCCATTGGTTGGATCATGTAGATCTCGCAATCCAGCTCTCCATGAAGAAAAGCATTCTTCACATCCATCTGCCATAAATTCCAGTCTTTGTTGGCTGCAAGGGCAAGTATGACTCGTACAGTTGTAAGTTTCGCCACTGAACTAAACGTTTCATCATAGTCTAGTCCGTACTGTTGAGAGAAACCACGAGCTACTAAACGTGCCTTGTACCTCTCGATTGATCCATCTAGACAGCGCTTTATCTTGTAAACCCACTTGCAGGATATGGGTTTCACATCTCTTGCCTTTGGCACGGGATCCCAAGTCTGATTTTACTGAAGTGCATCGATCTCTTCTTTCATAGCTGTCGTCCACTCAGAACTCTGCGATGCTTCTTCGAACGTCTCAGGCTCTGTTGCTTCTTCAATTATGGCTGCATTGGCGTATTTAGGATTTGGCCTTCGTGTTCTTGTTGACCTTCGGAGTTGAGATTAAGGAGTTGATTCTTCCATTTCACGGGGCCCACCAGCTTTGCTTGGTTGTTGATACACGCCAGTTTGCCAAGGATTTTGAGTTACTCTTTGCTCGACATCATCACTATTTGGATCTTCTGATTCATCTGAACTTGGTTGGAGTTGAACAATATGCTCCCCCATCTTTTGTTGTAGCTTTTCTCCAAATTCTCTAGAGTCTAGTAGCACCTCCTTCTCTAAGTACCACCAAGAAGATGCTTCATCGAATACCACATCTCGTGAAGTGTAGCACCTTCCACTCATTGGATCGCAACATTTCCACCCTTTTCTTTGGCTGTCGTATCCCACAAAAATACATCTAACAGCTTTCTTGTCAAACTTACTCCGTAGATGATCAGGAACAAATACATAACATACACAGCCAAATACTCGAAAGTAGCTAACTATAGGTTTCATGTTCCACAGTTTCTCAAAGGGTGAAACAAATCCTATCGGTTGAGGAAGTTTATTGATCACAAAGGCTGCAGTCCTCATTGCTTCAGCCCAAAACCTTCTCGGTACGTTCTTTGCATGTAGCATACTTCGACAAATTTCTGCAAGATGTCGGTTCTTTCTCTCAGCTACACCATTTTGTTGCGGTGTGTTGGCACAAGTGTACTGATGACGTATTCGGCATACCCTTAGATATTGAGAGAACTCATTTGAGCTATATTCTCCTCCGTTGTCTGTGCGTAAGCAACGGATCTTCTTTTCCACTTCTCCTTCAACTGATTCTCTGAACTCTTTAAACTTTGAGAACGTGTCAGATTTTTCTTCCATAAAGAAAACCCATACATATCTGGAGAAGTCATCAATGAATGTCACCATGTACTGCATACCGCCAATTGATGGTTGCTTAATGAGCCCAAACACGTCAGAGTGAACTAACTCTAATGGTTCCTTTGCTTTAAACTTTGATTCCTCGTATGGCAATTGATGTGCTTTACCAAACTGGCATCCTGGACAAACCGTGTCTATTCGCACATCAAGTTGAGGAAGCCCCTTAAGCATCGACTTCTTCATCATTACACTTAGCTTTGAATAGCTAACGTGACCTAACCGCATGTGCCACAGATCTGCTGTCTCATTTTTCCTTGTCTTGTTTACATATGCAAACTCTGCTGACATCACGTAGACAGACTCCAATCGTCGCCCCTCCATTGTCGGTTTTTCTGAGATTTTGAGATCACGATACACCTTCACATCACGGGGACCAAACAAGACATAGTGGCCTGATGATGTCAATTGAGCCACAGATAGCAAATTTTTCTTCATTCCTGGGACATGATAAACATCTTGAAGTGGCACCTGGTTAGAATTATATTGAGGTGTCACTATCGTCTTATCGATGTGAGCTATCGGAAACCTTGAGTTGTCAGCTGTCACCACCACACGACTTCCCTTGTACTCAGACAAGTTTTGCAACTTCATTTTGTCACCCGTCATATGATTTGAGCAACCCGAGTCTACGATCCAATCATTCTGGTAGTCAATTCGTTCTGGTGTTGTTATTGTGAGAGCTAATTCTTCTTCCTCCATAGCAAACAACGCTTCGGCATCCCAACCATCTTCACAAATCTCCTTAGAATTGGAAGTAGCATTATTACTCTCAGCAAGCTTTTTCTTGGCCCAACAATCTTTTGCCATGTGACCCATCTTCCCACAATTATAACACTTGCCATCGAACTTTCTACTATTACCGCGATTCTTTGAAGCTCCCCCTGGATGAGAGTCTCCCTTTCCTTGATAACTTTGCATCTTGTCACCATCCTTTTTAGATCCATTACCAGTATATCGCTTGAAACTGCTTTTGCTTTTGTTGGCGTAGAGAACTTCCTCTTCACCCTTTAGCAAGACTCCTCCCATTTGCTTGGCCATAGCTTCTTGACTTGTAAGCAAATTTTCAAACTCAACAAGTGATGATTGTGTCGGCCATCCCTGTACAGCAGCAACGAACCTTCGGTATTTGGATCTCAAACCATGGATAATTATTCTCTTTATCCTGGCTTCCCCAATAGACGCTGTCAGATCTAACTCCGAAATTTTGCGACATATCGATTTCACCTTATGAAAATACTGGGCAATCGTCATGTCACATTGCGCCATCGATAGCAGCTCGTTCTCGAGAAGTTGCAATTTTGTATCGTTCTTCTTTGAAAAGAGTGTAACAAAGGTATTCCATGCTTCCTTCGGTGTTTTGGCATCCCGGATGTGCTCCAACATTTTTTCTTCAATTGTGGTCTTTAAAGCAAATATCGCTTTGCCTGCTTTAATTTTCCACTTTCGCAAGACGCCATTGGCATCTTCTACTGCCGGTTGTGTAACTTCACCACCACCGACAACCTCCCACAAGTCTTGACCTTGTAGGTAAGACTCCATACACGTTGCCCATGTGTTGTAGTTTTGGTTGTTGAGCTTCTTGATTCCTCCAATGACTTGAAGATCACCCATCGTAGCGGCAAGGCTTTGACTACACCGAACCAAATGAAATCTACACCACATACATAATTAAACTAAATTTAATTACTACCACACAAACACATTAGTGATACCTCACCTAACTTTGCAATTGTAAGCAATTACATCATCAAACTAGCTATGGGCTTGGACAATACTATTGGGCTTTAGATTGGGTTGAGGATTGCTTATTATGGGCTGACATTGATTCTCAACATGGTACAGTATTGCACCATATTTAAATTCTTTGTAATATGATATTACTTCTAAATTAATTATTACAGAGTGAAAAGGAAATAAAAAACCTGGCATGCTTTCACTTTTATTCTCCATCTCAATCAACCCCCTTTCTTATTTCGGAGACTTGATTTACGTTTATTTCACGTTCGAAAGAAAAAAAATTGTAGTATTTGTCTTTTTCAGAGGCAAATGGAAGATTTGATCGAACTAGTTATCTTTGGAGTTTATAGGTTTGTCCTCATGTACATGTCTCTCTATCGGCCCCGGGAGTGACATCTCAAAGTTTAACTAGCATTGTTGAACGCAGAATTTACAATATGTTCTTTCAAAGTACATGTGGTTTTAAGATAAATTTCTTCACCACAAGTAATCAAATAATGAACGAACTTTTATCCCTTGAAGAGAAATTGTATACAAGCTACATAATTGTCATTCATCCACAATAGTATGGCCCTGTCCAAATTCATTTTTTATATTCAAAGCAGTTGGACACAAATAGATTTATTTAAGTACCCCCTCCAACCTCATCCTTCCATACATGTCACGCCCATTGAAGAAGGTGCATTAAATACACTAATTCTCCATTTCTATTTGTCCTGAATTCTTTTAATAATTTTTTTATGGAAGTCTTTTTTTTTCTTTAGAAAAGTCTTTGTTGTTTTATTAAAGAATTTAAAAAAAAAAAATATTTGTTCCTTCTTGCTAAAAAAGATATAATGCCAATTAATATTTTAAAAGATTTACAACTATACATTTCAGATTCATAATATTTCAAAATGAAAAAAAAATTATGCTTAAAAATCTTAAAAAAAGATTAGAATGTGTATTGTATAACCAGCAATTTAAAGATCCAATACATTGCAACAATACAACGAACAACGCTTACCCAAACTCTAGTATTTTGGGATTCTACATTCGCACCTCTTCGTCCAAAAACCATTCAAAGTCAAAGAGAATGAAGCGAACAAAACCCAATCTATTAAATCAAAACTATTAACTAGATTGTTTAGTAGTATTAAATTAACTAAATTGATTTGTCCTCTACCACTTCGGTCTCATTCAACCCCCTTGTTTAATTCGGAGACTTTTTTAGCGTTTATTTCACGTTATATAAATCAACTCGAAGCATTTTCCTTTTTCAAATTTGCTGTGTAAGTCTGGTTTGGTTGGTTAGTTGAAAGTGTATATCGTCCAAGGCACATGGAAGATTTGACCGAGCTAGTCATCTTTGGGTTTTACACGTTTCAATTCATATTTAGTAGCCCACATCTTGAGCTTCAATCTTCCATATGCTACTGCAGAACAAAAGCAATGGCGCCTACGGTTTCTTTAAGATCGCTTTCGTTACACTGTCTCCTTATCTTGCTCATATCTCAAGCCACTGCCCAGCCAAGCTTCCTGTACCATTTTTGTATCAATAGTAATGGTAACTACACTGCAAATGGTGCCTACCAAACCAACCTCAATACCCTTTTGTCCAATATCTCTTCCAACACACAACTTGACTATGGCTTCTATAACTTCTCTTATGGCCAAAACTCTGACAGAGTTAACGTAATTGGGTTGTGCAGAGGAGATGTTACGCCAGATGGTTGTCGCAGTTGCCTTAACGATTCAAGAGTCCTTCTCACCCATCGGTGTCCAAACCAGAAGGAGGCAATTGGGTGGTATGACAATTGCATGTTACGCTACTCAAACCGCTCAATATTTCAAACCATGGAGACTTCACCTTCCTTCTGTCTGGGTAACCCTTCTAATGCAACAGATGTGGATCAGTTCAATCAAGTGCTGAGGAACTTGCTGGATAGCCTACGAAGCAAAGCTGCAGCTGGGGACTCCCTTCGCAAGTTTGCTACAGCAAATGCAACAGGACCAGACTTTCAAACTTTATATGGTCTTGTGCAGTGTACTCCTGATTTATCCGAAGACCAATGCAGCGATTGCTTGGTTAGGGCTATCTCACAAATTCCACAACAATGTTCTAATGGCAAGATTGGTGGTAGAATTGTAGGGCCAAGCTGTAATTTCAGATATGAGAACTACCGCTTCTATAACCTTACCAATGATTCCACACCACCATCTACAAATGCCTCCTCCACAGAAGGTACATGTCACGTTATGCTTAGAAATAGAATGCATTAGTTAAAAGCATCAAACTGATGGCATCGAAGTACTATATGATGTTAACACAGGTTGGCTTAACTGATTGAGGGAATTAGTTTAATACTTTGCATTTATCATGTGCAAAGTTCGACTATTCTCTCTTACTAATAATTTCGTATGGTAGTTAATTCTCATAAGGGTATCTTCTGGCATCCAACGACTAGTTGAATAGCCTTTGTTTAGAAAGATAATAATCATTGGAATCCTCTGAACATGCTATTGGTGCTCTAACCACTAAACTTAAATTACCTATTTTTACTATCATTTTTCTTACCAACTGGAGTACTTTTTTCTTTGTTGGGGTTGTTAAACCATCTACATCTGATGAGGAAAAGGATAAGCGTTCTGCTGAAAATTAGCTGCAGGACATGTAGGATAAAAATAGCAACATTCTTGTTGATGGTGCCCTTTCCTCTGCATACAGTGGTTAGACTTGGTACCAACATCTTATTATCCGGAATTCGTAGATTGTCTTAGTCATCATTTTGTTTTATTGCAGGAAAAAGCAACACATCACGAATTGTTATTGCCATAGTTGTGCCCATTGCTTTGATTGTCGCCCTGCTTATCCTTATCTGCATCTATTTAAGAAAGAGGAAGCCACGGAAATATATTAAAAGTAAGTCAAGATTGTGTATTCTTATGATTTGTTATTTGTTACGCTAAGCCTACTCTGTTATCTGTTGTGCAACGGAATTGTTTTTATCCAACCAAAAAAAAAAAGGTTTTGACAAACAAATAAGCTGTTGTAAGCAGAAAATTATCCAAATTAGCAAGAACCCTATTTGAAGAACTCACTTGTTTCAACTCATTCCCAGGTGAAGTTGAAGCTGACAATAAAATTACATCATCTGAGACATTGCAATTGGACTTAGACACCATCCTGGCCGCAACAAATAACTTCTCTGAAGAAAATAAGCTTGGACAAGGTGGATTTGGACCTGTTTACAAGGTAACAATTACATTGAAGTGTATATCAAATCTTGGTCAACATGTGGTATGCCGTGATAGTTGGTCCTGAATTACGACTTACAAGCATCAAGCTCTCACTATTTACAGGGGAAGCTCTCTGATGGACAAGAAGTTGCTGTGAAAAGGCTGTCTAGGAATTCTTCCCAAGGAGATATGGAATTTAGGAATGAAGTGTTGTTAGTAGCCAGGCTTCAGCACCGAAATTTAGTTAGGCTACTTGGTTTCTGCTTGGAAAGACAGGAAAGACTACTGGTCTATGAGTTTGTTCCCAATAAAAGCCTTGATTACTTCATATTTGGTAAGTTAAAACTCTTGCTTTATTGGACTGTACCTCTATTACTCCATCTCTGTTGAATGTACAAGTTCATAAATATTATAAACAGTTTAAAAGGTGATATGTTTGCTTGGGTATGTAGATCCAATCAAACGGGCACAGTTGTCTTGGGAAAGGCGACAAAAGATCATAGGAGGCATTGCTAGAGGACTTCTTTACCTTCACAAGGATTCTCGCTTGCGGATTATTCATCGTGATCTTAAAGCAAGTAATATTCTTTTAGATATAGAGATGAATTCAAAGATATCAGATTTTGGCATGGCAAGACTTTTTGAAATCAACCAAACTCAAGGCAATACAAATAGAATAGTTGGAACCTAGTAAGTATCATATATTTGTGCTATTGAGTTACTCTAATCATAATCTTTATTAACTCTCAAAATTTTCAAGATAATTATAAAGAAAGCTATTAATATTATTATCTAATTAAACTTGTCCATGCTGACATGCAGTGGATATATGGCACCCGAATATGCAATGCATGGACATTTTTCAGTGAAGACAGATGTTTTTAGTTTTGGTGTACTAGTTCTAGAAATTGTAAGTGGCCAGAAAAACAGTGGAATTTTTCAAGGGGGGAATACAGAAGATCTACTCAGTTTTGTAAGTGTGCCTTCTTTGTATTATTTAGCTTACTTTTCCTTTAAAGCGTGGGATTAGATTGTTTTACGTTATATTGGCCGACATGGAATTGTAGCAGTAAAAAACTCATTTTCTAACATTGAGATACTTTTTAAAGGCATGGAAAAATTGGAGGGAAGGAACAGCTGCAAATATTATTGATCCAGCAATTACTGATGGTCCAAGAAATGAAATAATGAGATGCATCCACATTGGTTTGCTTTGTGTTCAAGAAAATGTAGCTGACAGACCAACCATGGCTGCAGTTGAACTCATGCTTAACAGCTGCTCTGTCACTCTTCCATTGCCCTCTCAACCTGCTTTATTTACGAGCGGTAGAAATTTTTCATACAGCAGATCAGGAGAGTATAATTCTGGGGCAACAAGATCAAGTGAATGAAAAAATCAATCTGTTCAAGAATCATTAAATGATGCTTCAATCACTGAGCTATTTCCTCGTTAGATTTTAGTCTGACAGAGGAGAAACTTATACCCATTGATTATTGATTTCCTGTCTAGACTCTAACAAGAATGAGAGAATGCTGCAGTTTAATTTCTAAGAAAATGGAATAATGCAGTTTAATGTATAACTACTTGTACTACATAAACATGATTAAGACTTGTTTTTTTGTCCTAAATAAGTTAATTTATGTAAAAAAATTCATAGAGCATCAGAAAGTCATTTAAGAGTTTCATAAAGAGTATATTCCAGGCAAGCACACGTCAATAGTCAATATACTTTATGCTTCTTTGAATAAAACAAGTTCCTGACATATGCTGTCATTAATCCTGCAGCTGCAAAATAAGTTCGTATCCCCCAGTGAATGCATGGTCCATTAATATATATATATATATATATATATATATAGCCAAAAACATGTTGGATCAAACATTTAACACTAAACCACAAGATATAATTATTAGGAAAACACATGTTTTTTTATATTTAATTGCACTGGCTAAAACAGCGGATATGGATTCTCTGCTGCACCTCTGCATGTTCAAAACTCTGCTTTTTTGCTGCGTTGAGATTTTTTTTAATTTATTTTAATAAGAATAATTTTTTTTTCTCTTCTCATTTGTTTTAAAATAAATAGTTGTTTTGACTTCTTAAAAATATACACATTTTTAATTTTATTTTATCAATTTAATCTTTTAAAGATTAACTTATTTTTAAAAATGCTTTCAAATGTATTTTATTAGTAAATATTTAATATATTTTTCATTTGTTATAATTGAGAATTTGCATAGTTTAAGTGAAAATATAATTTAGTCAAGTTCTCGATTTAATTAATTATACAAATTTATTAAACTATTAATGGAGTTAATGTAAGAACATTTATAAAGAAGAATTAATTTCTTTAAGTAATACATTGAAAAAATTAAACTTTAAAAATATCAAATTAAAAAACAAATATTTTTCAAATATCAAAATAATAACTTACTCTTTTACTTTTTTAAGAGTTTTGGTGATTTAATTAAATTGAAAAAAACTTATTATTATTAAAATAAATTGAAAATAATAAAACAAAGAAAAAATTCAAATGCAACTAAAAAGTGTATCTAACACATTTTTTTATCTGTTATAATCAAGATTTTATATAATTTAGATTTGATTAGTTAAATAAATTTATTAAATTTATATGAACAGAATTAAAGTAAAAATATTTTCAAATAGAAATTAATTTTTTAGTCTTTTTAGAACATCTAGAAAGCTTTGTAAGTTGTTAAAGTTAAAATGAAAACATATATGAACCAATATTTTCTTCAATGGATCAAATTCTTGCAGGCATGTAAAAATTGGAGGGAAGGAACAGCATCAAATATACTAGATCCAACATTGAATGATGGTTCAAGAATGATATAATGGGATGCATCTATATTGGATCACTCTGTGTCCAAAAGAATATATCTGAGAGACCAAGAATGGCTTCAGCTGTACTAATGTTTAACAGCAACTCCTTCAGTCTTCTAATACCCTCCAACTTGCATATTTTGTGGGTACTAATGTTGATAGTGGGTCCCTCCACATAGAGGCCCACCACCATTGAATAATTTGCCACCATTTGCACGAAGAGAAATGCAAATTGAGAAGTAGGAGCCACATAAGAAAAAGTTAGAGAAGGTAGGCACCGAATATGAGTTTTCAGAAAATGCGACTGGGACTTTTCTTTTGTCAACAAATGTGTGCTTATCCTTGCCTATTTAAACGGAAGGGAGAATGCACAACACACCAACCAGCAGAAGCAAAGACCAGCCTGCTGAGGAACCAAAGAAGTTCTCTGAGGGAAAATAGGAGAAAGTTTGGTGTAATATTTGGAAAATAGTTCCTAAATAGTGAGTGAAGAAATACTCTTGGGATATTATGGGAAACACTTTGTGAGCCACTATTTTGATTAGATCTCAGTTGTAGCCTTCAGATTTATTCTGAGGAAAACTCTCTTTGTACCTGCTATTTTTATAGTGAAAGATTTATTTGGATTTGATTTCGTAGACGTAGCCTAAAATTCAAAGGTAAACCACGTTAATTTTTTTGTATTATTTTTGTTGATTATTCCACATATATTTTTTGCTGGTATACCCGCTGTTCCCAACAAGTGGTATTAGAGCCGTGGTGGTTATTCCTTTAAAATTCTTAGTATGCTCTGTGGTTGCAGTATTGACTGATCTTCTACATCAGAAAAATTTTATTGGAATTACTATTGGCTGAAGGAAGTTGTACGAGGCACTATTCATACGTACGGGGGTACTGTTTGTGATGAAATTCCATCTACTAGTGTTTACTACAACTAAACCCGAAGCCAAATCTAATGAAGATTGAAAATTTGAGCATGAGCAAGTGTGTGGATTCATCCAACAGTTTGTCGAAGACAATGTGTACAATCACATTTGCAATGAGACTCATGCACAAACGTTGTGGCAAAAGCTGGAAGAGCTGTATGCTTCAAAGACCGGCAACAACAAATTGTTTTATTTAACAAAATTGATGCACGTGAAATACCGAGAAGGTACTTCTGTAGCAGATCACTTGAACGAGATGTAAGGGATCGTTGACCAGTTGTCAGGGATGGGCATAAAATTTGACGACGAAGTACTTGCTCTTATGGTGCTCGCCTCCCTACCAGAGTCATAGGAGACTTTGAAGATCTCAATTACCAACTCAGCGTCTAACGGTGTCGTGAGTATGAAATCTGTTAAAAGCGGTATTCTGAATGAAGAGATGAGAAGAAGATCACAATATTTAACCTCTTCATCACAATCAGATGTTCTGGTTACAGAATCCAGAGGGAGGAGCCAGTCTAGGCATACAAAGCCTAGAGATAAAAGCAGAGGAAAGTCAAACAAATATGCCAACATTGAATATCATTACTGCAAGAAGAAAGGGTATATCAGAAGATTCTGCCGAAAGTTCAAACAGGAGAAGAACAAAGGCAAAGAAGTGAAGAAAGATGACAGCAGTGATGATGAGCAGACAAATGTCATAAATGAATTTAATGTCGTTTATGATGATGATATTGTCAATCTTACAACCCATGAGACCAGTTGGGTGATTAACAGTGGAGCTACCATTCATGCCACACCTCGTAGAGAATTCTTCTCATCTTACACAGAAGGAGATTTCGGTGTTATTAAGATGGAAAATGACAACTTACTAAAAGTTGTTGGCAGAGGAGATATCTACTTGGAGACAGAGAATGGCACTAGATTAGTGCTGAAAGATGTCAGGCATATTCCAAATATTTGATTGAATCTTATTTCCACCGGCAAACTTGATTATGCACACTTCTACAACATGTTCATGAATGGCCAATGGAAACTCACTAAAGGTGCTTTGGTGGTGGCCAAAAGTAGAAAAGACTCAACGTTGTATGTTATGCATACAAAGCTCTCCAACGATGCTGTGAATGCTGTGGAAAAAGAAAATGCAGTTGAATTGTGGCACAGGAGACTTGGCCACATGAGTGAGAAAAATATGACACGTTTGGCCGAGAAGAAAATGCTCTCTAGAATGGATCAAGTACATTTAGAGAAATGTATTGATTGCTTGGCGGGAAAGCAGAACAGAGTTGCTTTCAAGAGTTCTCCTCCTTCCAGAATGAAGAATGTGTTGGATCTGGTACATTCAGATCTGTGTGGACCAATGCCAAAATCACTTGGTGGTGCTCAATACTTTGTGACTTTCATTGATGATCATTCTAGGAAGACGTGGACATATACTTTGAAGACAAAAGATCAGGTGTTAGATATCTTCAAACAGTTTTATACCTCAATTAAGAGACAGACTGGAAAGAAGTTAAAATGCATCCGAACAGACAATGGTGGAGAGTATACTGGACTATTTGATACTTATTGTAAAGAGCATGGTATTCGGCATCATATGACAGCTCCAAAAACACCGCAGTTAAATGACTTAGCTGAAAGGATGAATAGAACTTTGATGGAGAGTGTCAGATGCTTACTCTCACATGCAAAGTTACCCAAAACTTTTTAGGGTGAAGCCTTGCTTACAACTGTACATGTGTTGAATTTATCACCGTGTGTTCCTCTTCAGTATGATACACCAAAGAAAGTGTGGTCAGGAAAGGATGTTTCCTATGATTATCTGCGGGTGTTTGGCTGCAAAGCTTTCATGCATATCCTTAAGGATGAGAGAGCCAAACTCGATGCCAAGACACGACAGTGTATATTTATTGGCTATGGTCAAGATCAATTTGGCTATAGATTCTATGACCCGGTCCAGAAAAAGCTCATTAGAAACTATGATGTTGTGTTTGTTGAAGATCATACCATTGAAGACATAGACAAACTGGAGAAGGATGTTCCTGATTCCAATGGCGACTCAACAAACTTGAGATTAGTTCCTCCAACAGTGGTGCCAAGACAAGTTGTAGATGATGATTAGCCTGATGATGCTCCCATAGAGACTGAATCTGAAGAAGATGATGATGATGATGCTCACCATCAACTACCAACACATGTGCCTTCCCCAAATCGATTGAGGAGAAGTAGTAGAATAAGACAACCTTCTACTAAATATCCTAATGATGAGTATGTAACACTCACTGATGGGGGAGAACCTGATAGCTTTGAAGAAGCTATGGAAGATGAGCAAAAGCAGAAGTGGAGAGAAGCCATGCAAGATGAAATGAAGTCCTTGTATGAGAACAGAACATTTGAGCTGGTGAAGTTATCGAAAGGCAAGAGAGCTTTGAAAAATAAATGGGTGTTCAGGATCAAGCATGATGAACACAGTCTCTATCTGAGATTCAAAGCTAGACTGGTTGTTAAGGGATTCAACCAAAGAAAAGGCGTTGATTTTGACGAGATTTTTTCACCAGTTGTGAAAATGACATCCATCCGTATAGTGCTGGGCTTAACAGTAAGCCTTGACTTGGAGGTTGAACATATGGATGTGAAAACTGCCTTCCTTCATGGTGATTTGGAGGAAGAGATATACATGGAGCAGCCAGAGGGTTTCAAGCAGAAAGGAAAAGAGGATTATGTTTATAGACTGAAGAAAAGTCTTTATGGCTTGAAACAGGCACCAAGATAATGGTATAAGAAGTTTGAGTCTGTTATGAGGAAGCAAGGTTATAGGAAGACTACTTCAGACCATTGTGTCTTTGTGCAAAATTTCTCTGATGATGATTTTATTATCCTTTTGCTCTATGTGGATGATATGTTGATAGTTGGCCGGAATGTTTCCATAATCAATTTTTTGAAAACACAATTGATCAAGTTTTTTGCCATGAAGGACTTGGGGCCAACAAAGCAGATTCTTGGCATGAAGATTACCAGAGATAGATACGCCAAGAAGGTATGGTTGTCACAAGATAAGTACATTGAGAAAGTACTTCAGAGGTTTAGTATAGATAAAGCTAAAGCGATTAGTTGTCTTCTTGCTAATCACTTTAGACTAAGTTTTAAACAGAGTCCCTCTACAGATGAGGAGAAGAAAGAAATGGACAAGGTTCCATATGTTTCAGCAGTTGGAAGTTTGATGTATGTCATGGTATGTACATGGCCAGATATTGCTCACTCGGTTGGAGTAGTGAGCCAGTTCCTTTCTAATCCAGGTAAGGAACATTGGGCTGCAGTGAAATAGATTTTCAGATATCTTCGTGGTACTTCCAAAATATGTTTATGTTTTGGAGATACCAAGCCTATGTTATTCGCCTACATAGATGCAGATATGGCTGGCGATGTAGACTCAAGAAAGTCTACTTCGAGTTATCTGATTACATTTGCAGGGGGAGCTGTGTCATGGCAATCGAAATTGCAAAAGTGTGTTGCTATGTCGACTACCGAAGCAGAGTTTATTGCAGCAACAGAAGCCTGCAAGGAGCTACTATGGATGAAGAAGTTCGTAAATGAACTTGATTTTTAGCAAGACAGATATTAATTGTTTTGTGATAGCCAGAGTGCTATTCACCTTGGGAAAAATTCCTCATTTCATTCAAGATCCAAGCATATTGATGTGAGATATCATTGAATCAGGGATGTATTGGAGAAGAAGCTACTACAGCTTGAGAAGATCCATACTGATGAAAATAGATCAGACATGTTGACAAAGATTCTACCAAGGGAGAAGTTTGAGTTCTGTCGATTAGTTGTAGGAATGGTGGAACCTTCTATGTAGTCAGGAGGGGGAGATTTGTTGGTAGTGGGTCCCTCCACATAGAGGCCCACCACCATTGAATAATTTGCCACCATTTGCACGAAGAGAAATGCAAATTGAGAAGTAGGAGCCACATAAGGAAAAGTCAGAGAAGGTAGGCACCGAATATGAGTTTTCAGAAAATGCGGCTGGGACTTTTCTTTTGTCAACAAATGTATGCTTATCCTTGCCTATTTAACGGAAGGGAGAATGCACAACACACCAACCAGCAGAAGCAAAGGCAGCAAAGAGCAGCCTGCTGAGGAGCCAGAGAACTTCTTTGAGGAAAAATAGGGGAGAGTTTGGTGTAATATTTGAGAAATAGTTTATAAATAGTGAGTGACAAAATAGTGAGGAAATACTCTTGGGGTATTATGGAAAACACTTTGTAAGTCACTATTTTGATTAGATCTCAGTTGTAACCTTCAGATTTATTCTGAGGAATACTCTCTTTGTACCTGCTATTTTTATAGTGGAAGATTTATTAGGATTTGGTCCCGTGGATGTAACCTAAAATTCAAAGGTGAACCACGTTAATTTTTTGGTATTATTTTTGTTGATTATTCTGCATAAATTTCTTACTGGTATACCCGCTGTGCCCAACAACTAAAAGGTCAGCTAATCAATCGCTGGAAAATATTGTAGATGCAGATACAACAAAGATCAAGAGAACCTAGGAATAACCCTGTTGAAGCATTAGTCTGTGAAGCTTCAATCACGGAGCTATCTTCTGTTGAAGATTGATTAAAAGTGCAAACACGTGTTGATAACATGACAATTGACTTAGTCCAAATTTAGTTAAATGAGCTCCTTAAATTTCTATTCATGTAATAAAATAAGGTAGTTAGTTGTTGCTATAAAATAGGTATCAGTTGAATATTTTAAGCTTAGTTTCCATTGCATGTAACCCTATAAGTAGGCACATCACTATTTGATTAAAATAAGCATTTTTAACAAAACGTATCTTGCATGCATATATTTCTCTCATCTTTTAGCATTTGTTTAAATAGCAACAATGTAGTTATGTTAATTCACTACACGAACACGAGTGGTATTAGAGCCCCCTTTGATTGTAAATAGCCGTACAGCTCATGGCATCAAATGGCAATGCAGTGAGTGTTTCCCAACCCTCCTGACTAGTCTTTAAAGGAGACTGCTATAAATTTTTTAGCATCAAAATGAAGACTTTATTCAAGTCTCAAGATTTGTGGGACTTGGTAGAGAACGGTTCTGCTGAACCAAATGAGGAGAATAGGCTGAAGGAAAATAGGAAGAAGGATTCGAAGGCATTATTCTTCATCTAGCAGGTAGTGCATGAAATAGTATTCTCAAAAATTACAGCAGCCACCACATCTAAGAAGGCTTGGAGCATCTTACGAATAAAGTTTCAAGGGTCTTTCAAGGTTATTGCAATAAAGCTTCAAACTCTAAGACATGAGTTTGAAACGTTGCACATGAAGGATTGTGAAAATGTGCAAGACTTTCTGTCAAGGGTCGTGAGAATCATAAACTAAATAAGGACATATGTTGACCAGATTATAGATTAAATAGTCGTGGCAAAGTTATTAAGGAGTTTGACTCCTAAATTTGATCATGTGGTAACAACAATTGAAGAATCAAAAAACCTAACAACCTTCTCCCTTGATGAACTGATGGGTTCCTTACAAGCACATGAAACAAGAATCAATAGATCAACAGAGAAAAGTAAAGTGAAGACATTCTAGGTGAAGGGGGAGACATCTCAATCAAAGGAAGCAGATAAAGGGACTGGTAGAGGACAAAGCAAATGAACCTTTAGAGGAAGGAGCCGTGGCAGAGGCAGAGGAAGAAATTCATATCAAAGGTAATGAACAAAGAAGTTACAAAGGCAACATTCAGTACCACAATTGCAAGAAATATGGGCATGAGAAGGCAGATTGTTGGGTCAAAGAAAAGCAAGCAATTTTTGTAGAAGGAGAAGTAAGTAACTTATTCATGGCTCATTATGACATTAACAATGCTACTAATGGTGTATGGGTTGTAGACAATGGCTTCTCAAATCATATGACAGGCATGAGGCAACTATTCAAGGAGCTAGATGAATCGCAAAAGATGACAATGAAACTTGAAGATAACAAAGAAATCCAAGTTGAAGGCAAAGGGATAGTAGGAATTAAAACCAAACAAGGCAAGGTAAAATTGTTACATAATGTGCAATTTTTTCCTAACTCGGCACATAATTTCTAAGTGTTGGACAATTAATGGCATGTGGATAGTCAATCCTATTTGATAATGACTCATGCGAAATCAAAGATAAAAAGACATGTCAACGTATGGTCAAAATCCAAATGACCAAAAACAAAATGTTTCCACTTGAAGTATCAAATGTGAAAAAATTTGGCTTGGTCGATAACACTCAAAGTAGTTCCACGTTATGGCACCTATGCTATGGACATCTTAACATCAAAGGTTTGAAACTTTTGATTCAAAAGGAGATGGTTCGTACACTACCAAAAATTGAAGAGATGGAAATCTGTGAAGGGTTAATATATGGAAAACAAATCAGGAAGTCATTCCCCAAAGGCAAGGCATGGAGAACCTCAACCTACCTTGAACTTGTACATGCAGATCTATGTAGACCAATACAAATAGAATCACTTGGAGGGAGTCTCTATTTTCTACTTTTTACTTATGATTATAGCCATATGAGCTGGGTTTATTTTTTAAAATATAAGTCACAAACCTTTGAGTGTTTCAGGAAGTTTAAAGTCTCAGTTGAAAAGCAAATTGGCTACTATATAAATACTTTGAGTACTGACAGAGGTAGAAAGTCTGTGTCAAATGAATTTAACAACTTTTGTGAAGAAAATGGCATATGTAGGGAGGTAACAGCACCTTACACACCTGAGCAAAACGGTGTGGCTGAAAAAAGAAACTAAACTATGGTTGAGATGATAAGAAGTTTATTAAAAGGAAAAAGTCTTCCTAATCAATTATGGGCATAAATAGTTTCGGTTGTAATGTATCTTCTAAATCTCTCACCCACTAAGGCAGTGATGAATATGACAACATATGAGGCTTGGAGAGGTACAAGACCTTCAGTAAGTCATTTAAAAGTTTTTGGTTGTATAGCCTATGCTTTGGTTAATTCAAAACATCATAAAAAAATTAGATGAAGAATCTGCAAAATGAATTTTTATTGGCTACTGCATTGAATCCAAAGCATATAGACTATATAACCCTTCTAATGGCAAAGTGATTATCAGTAGAAATATGGAATTCAATGAGGAAGCAAGCTGGAAATCGAGCAATGGTGTAGCTAATATAAAACCACATATCAATGTTCTACTAGAAACAGTGATTGATTCAACATCTACAATCGTCAATCCAACTACATCAAGCACTAGCAATCCAACAAGCACACCTAGTACAGAACCAAAAAGCCACAACTTTTCCTCAAAAACTGAATTTTTAGAGGAAACTCCTCCTAGAAATTAAGGATAGATAGAACTCTAAGAGAGATTTATGAATCATGCTCATTTGCTCTTCTTGCTGCAGACCCCATTTTGTATAAGGAAGTTGCAAAAGCAAAAGAATGGTAGCAAGTAATGAAGGATGCACTCTTAGCAATTCAACAAACTGGAACCTGGGAATTAACAGACCTACCAAAAGGTAAGAACACAATTGGCCTGAAATAGATCTTTAAAACAAAATACAATGTAGATGGTAGTATTCAAAAGTATAAGGCTCGGCTAGTAGCAAAAATCTACTCGCAGTTGTAGGGAATTGACTTTGAAGACATTATTTATACGTAGATGACATTATTTATATGAGTTCATCTTCTTTTCTAATCAATGAATTCAAAAATGGAATTATGAAAATGTTTGAGATGACAGACTTAGGTTTGCTGCCTTACTTTCTCGAGTTAAAAATTAAATAAGGGGAAGATGGTGTGTTTGTATCACAAAAGAAATATGCAAAGAACTTATTGAAATGGCTCAATATGCTAAATTGTAAGGAAGAAGCCACGCCTATGAACTTGAATGAGAAATTACAGCTAGAGGACAGTACTAAAAAAATTGATGCAAGGAAGTTTAGAATCTTAGTTGGGGGGTTGATTTATTTAACTCACACCAGGCCTAACATTTCTTATTCTGTTGGTGTTGTTTCAAGGTTCATGAGCAGTCCTTCAAAACATCACTTTGGAGCTGCTAAGAAAGTCCTTCAATATATTGCAAGAACCTTAGATTATAGCATATGGTATCATCATGTTGCTAATTTCAAATTATGTGGATTTACATATAGTGATTGGGGAGGTGCTATAAATGACAGAAAAAGCACCACAGGACATGTTTTCAATCTTGGTTCAGGGGCAATAGTGTGGAGTTTGAAAAAACAAGCAATCACAGCACTATCAACCACCGAGGCAGAATATGTGGCTCCAACATTAGCTGCTTGTCAAGCAATTTGAATGAGAAGGTTACTTGCGAATATGGGGCAAAATCAAGGGGATGCAACACAGATTCTGTGTGACAATAGATCGGCCACTATGATAACAAAAAATCCAGCCTTACATGGAAGAACAAAACATATAGACATTTGGTTTCACTTCATAAGAGATTTGGTAACTGATAATTTGATCTTAATAAAGTATTACAGCACTGATGAACAGGTGGCAAACATATTTATAAAGACACTTACTGCTCAAAAGCATGCCTATTTTATATCATTATTGGGAGTCTGCAACTTGAATCAAGGGGGAGTGTTGAAAGTTGATTAAAAGTGCAAACACATGCTGATAATATGACAATTGACTTAGTCCAAATTTAGTTAAATGAGTTCCTTAAGTTTCTGTTCTCGTAGTCAAATAGGGTAGGTAGCTGTTGCTACAAAATAACTATCAGTTGAGTATTTTAAGTTTAGTTTCTATAGTGTGTAAGCTTATAAATAGGCATATCACCATTAAAATAAAATAATCATTTTTAACGTAACGTAGCTTGCATGAATATATTTCTCTTAGCTTTTTGCATTTGTTCATACAGCAACAGTGCAGTTCCGTTAATTCAAGACCCGATTCTTCAACATCTTCGCGTTAGATTTTGGTGAAAACAGCAATTTAAACTTCCACTTGGAAGACACACTGCAACAAGACATCAAACAGCTCTCACCCAAACTCCAGTATTTTGGGATTCTACATTCGTACCTCTTCGTACAAAAACCATTCAAAGTCAAAGAGAATGAGTGACGCAAAACCCAATCTGTTAAATCTATTAACTATATTTTTTAATAGTATTAAATTAACTAAATTGATTTGTCCTCCACCACTCCGGTCTCAATCAAACCCTTCTTTATTCCAGAGATTTTATTAGCGTTTTTTTCACGTTATACAAATCAACTCGAGGCATTGGCCATTTTCAAATTTGCTATGAAGTGTATGTCGTCCAAGGCACATATGGAAGATTTGACCGAGCTAGTCATCTTTGGGGTTTACACGTTTCAATTCATATTTAGTAGCCCACCTCTTGAACTTCAATATTCCATATGCTACTGCAGAACAAAAGCAATGGCACCTACGGTTTCTTTAAGAGTGCTTTCGTTACTCTGTCTCCTTATCATACTCATATCTCAAGCCACTGCCCACCTCTGTCTGCTTATTTGGATTGTGTTCCTACGTACGTAGACTTTAAGTGTCATTCTCATTCCATCATGCTTAATTTATTTGTTTGGGTGCTGATATTGAAAAAGATTATGGTTTGATGGGTTGTGAACAAGAAAATCAGGCTTAAAACATTAACTGATGATATTATTCCTATAACAATATTATACATTTATATCAATTTTCTATACACTTCAAGTCAGTAGGATCATTACTCCCTAGAAAGAGAAAAATATTTACAACAGAACATTTTTATACTATTTGCATAAACTCCCGCAAAAAATGATATTTCATAAACAAATCCTCCTTTTAAAAAAGAAAAAATTATATAGGTAAAATTCATTAAGTGTTTGTCATAATTAAGATTCTATAATAAAAATATGACACTTGGAGAAAGAATTAATTATCTAATACTGAGCTGTAAAAAATATTAACATATTATATTTTTATTATAGGATTTGATAACAAATTCTTAAAAATCTACAGAGTGTTGTCTTTTTAAAAAACTCCACATGACATCGTCTATGTCTGATACCACGGGTTACTATTGCAGGCACCTTATTAAGAATCGTTGCTTTTGTCTCATTTTTCATTGAATCAAGCTTCTCCACACATACCCGTATAAGCCCAGCCATCATCATATTATTTTATTCATTTTTCACGTAAATACACTTTTCACCCATGGAGAAGACCCCATGAAATTTAGAGGTCTGTCTCTTCTTTCCCATTCTTTCTCACCACCTCTCACTATATATTCTCTCGTTTTCCCCCTCAAGGCACAATATGGCTCAAAAGAACTCTTCTTTCCGAAAAACAGACAGATCAATCTCAATTACTTCATAGCTCTCTCAAGATATTTCTGAACTTGGTTCATACTAATTATCTATTGAGCTGGCTATATATATATATATGCAGATCCAATCAATTGTGTATATTTGAATTGGGAAAAACGCTACAAGATCATAGCAGGTGTTGCTAGAGGCTTTCAAT